>OX596233.1:59078565-59805815 GCA_951394345.1 Salicornia ramosissima | reverse complement strand
GGACTTACTCCTCCCATTACAAGTTAGTTTTGGGAATAACCTCCTTGGGCTTATAAGTGGATTGGATTCTCCTCCTTCATATTGGGTTGTCCAGGCCTGTTTATCAGATTCTATCAAATCTAACAAGGTATCACTGTATCCAACTAAGCTAGGTCTGCTAAGACGTGTTCAAGGACTTTTAGTGTCACTTCGGGTTAGGGTTGGTTGGTTTCGGTAACCATTTCAAAATATATTTAAAGTGTGTAATGATCAAGATTACACACATTAATGGTCGGGTAATTCGGGTCGAGTTGGATTACGCTTGGATCAATATATAATATCATGTGAATATTGAATTCTCCTCCTCCGTATTGGGTTGCCTAAGCTCATTTATCATATTTTTTTCAAATTTACCACTATATATACGACTTACATCACATATATACTAGTCTTTTATGAACGTACGTGACAATGACAGACTTATTAGCCAAATTTGTGGTGAATGGTTACCGAAGTTCTCTTGAAACATACATTTGTTCCTCGATTAATTTTTTTTTATATGGAGAGAGTAATAGTAATTGGGTAATGTTATATACAAGTCTAAGGGTTACGTTGTGTTTAAGCATTTAATACATTTCCTAAAGTAAGAAAAAAAATGTGAATGCATGTCAGATCAAAATCATGTGCTGTTTGGTGTAACTACTGTTTGATTTGGGTTCAATTTTAATATTATGTATATGTTGCACCTTAGCTTATATACAACCCATATATTTTTCTAATTATTATTACTAATATGATGATGATGATAATAATGTTGTTGTGGTTGTCAAGCAAGCTTAGTGTAACTAACCCTAGCAATAAAAACTAAAGGGTTAGGGTAATTGGACATTCCTTGACAAGATTTTTGTCTATATATATATATATATATATATATATACAGACGACCAAACAAACAGGACCTTAGCTTGCTTCCAACAAAAACCACAAAATAATTCAAACTATACAAGCAAAACTTGTATACAACAATTTTTACATCAACCACCATCATGAAATTAGTTGAGTTTTCCATTTCTTTCTCTATCACCCTTGCTCTCCACCAAAAGAAGTGGCGCCACCCATTCAACCACCTTGAGTTATCGGCTTTCGATTTTCCGGTGTAAAAAATTAAAACTTGCTGCTTATTTGATGATGATGCCCAGAAGTAGTGTATATATATTACGGCACACAGGGTCAAGCCAGGCAAGAATTGGCCTATACATCTAATTCAATTCGTATGTATGTACCAATTATGTATATTTTATTATTATTATTTTTATTATTATGCTCTTTTTATTTATTACTATTACTATTATTCTTCTTATTACTCCTTAATTATTTTCTTGATTGCAAGATTTATATGTTGATCCAATCCTAATGTAATTGTACATAATTTATTCTTATTATTGAGTAATTATGGGAACATCATAATATTATAACCTTTTTTGTCAATTTTATCCCTCTTTTTTTCCTCTGTTTTAATTTTTTTTTGATTGATTAATGTATAGGAAGTTTTTCTTTTTTGAGCATAATAATGAATTTATTTACCCTATTATTTTGGAAGGATTTTCTTCTATAAATAATGTCTACTTGAAAGTTGCAACTCTAGATTTAATAATCCATTCTGTAATTGTTGATGAAATTTTTGAAAAATAAATAAATTTAATAATCCATAAATATAAACTCTAGTAATAAGTAAGGTATGTTAAATTAATGTCGGTATTAATATATAAGCTTAATTAATTATCAATTTAATATTATAATGAAGATTCTATTATTAGTTTAATATTGTGATGAAGATATTATCACATGGAAAGATCAAACATCTACTGCAGCAAATTTGGTGACTACAGTAAATTACTTTTTTAAGTTTATATGTATGGGCCCGTAATCCCGTTTGTTCCCCATAATAAACCGATATAATAAGAATGAAATTTGTATATAAATTAAGATGAAAAATCAATAACTATTTTCGTCTAATACCAATCTTTTAAATGGTAATAATTTTTTTTTTATATAAAATAAAATACAAGTTTGAGATAGGATTGTGCAGAACGTACAAAATAATGTCTCCTTCCCTAAAAGCCTAAATTATCCTTCCTCCGTTTTCACTTTGACCTTTTTTTTTTCTCACACAGTACAAAAAATTACAAAGGTAATAAATGAAGTGAAACGGATGAATAAATAAAAATTTAATTAAATTATCACAATTTATTATCAAATAAGAGCATTTTCGGTATATATAGCTCTCTATTTTATTGCAATTCAGTGTGATTCAGCTTGCTGTCATGTTTTTTCGATCCTAATAATACTCCAAAAACCGGTGTCACAGTAATTGGGTTGTTGGGGTTTTGTTTTATTTTTTTAGCTTTTTTATTTATCGTTTTCTTGTCTTCTCTTAATTATTACGAGTAGTATTTAGAGCACTCTCAGCAGTGGTAAAAAAAAATACCCACCAATCTCTCTCTACCCACTTTCTTACTCTTCCACATAACATAATCTCATGGGCAAATTTTTTTTACAAAACTTATACCAGCAGTGAGCAAAAAAAAAAACCCACCACACTCTCTCCTCCTATCTACTATACCCCACCCATTTCTCTTTCCTACAAATTTAGTATTTTACAAATGTTTAATTTTTTACATGTATGTAATATGTTGATTTTTGTATTTTATACCCGTATTATTTTATTCATATTTTTCTTCTCGTAATTTACGAAAATACATATTGTCTAAGTATTTTCCAGTATTTTTGAGGTTCTCACCGGCAACTCATGTGGTCGATTCACTTGAGCGGCATCCCACGATTCTGCCACTTTCCTCCAAAGCACATACGCTTTTTGGTTGGTACCAATAATAGCATCAATGCAATGTTCCATGTAGCATGTGATTAAAGCTTCGTCCTCTTTTACCGACCAACTACGTGCAGCCGATGACATAGCACGTGGTTGAATCGACACCACCGGAGGAGACATAATCGGTTCTTGGGTCTCCGGAACGCTTTCATCTTCGCTTTGATGGCCATGAAATTCATTATTACTACCTTGATAACAATGAGGAGAGTAATCATTATTATCAGGCATTTGATGAACATCATGGACATTGGAAGGAGGTGTTTGTTATTGTTGACGAAATTGAATATTTGAAACATTTCCTCCAATATTTTGTAAAAAATTTTGGAATTCTGGATTTTGTAGCAAATTAGGATCAATATTATTCAAGTTAAATGGATCCATTTACTTAAATATTTTTTAGTACTTTGATAAAAAAAAAATATGAAGGTTTGAAATTTAGAGGAAAAAATTATATGAAGATTTAAAATTTTGCTAATTTTTTTTAACAAACTGATTTTTTGAAGTATGTCAAAGTATAGCAAAATGGGTGTCTATTTATAGATCTCAAAAAATTATGAACGTTGGTAATTTTTTTTTTTTAAATTAAAAAAATCTCAAAAATTGCCGTTGAAACAAATATTACCGTTGCCAATTATAAACAGTAACAGCACCAATCACAAGCGTCTGCGTGGAAAGATGCTTGCGCCAACTGGTTTGTGTCGGGCGCGTGACACACACGCGCTGGTCAGCCAATGCGCGGCTGACACGTGGCCACGGATTCACAAAATTCAATGCTCCAAATCTGCCACGGTCCATGGAATTCTCGTGAGGATTTTTTTTGGGCTTTTACTTGCTGATGGGATGCTATTAATTTTTGCCATTGCCATTTTTTCTTCAAGTGAGGTAATTTTTTCTTGCTGATGGGAGTGCTCTTAGGAGACGATTGATAGATGCTTTTCAAAATGAACTTCTTTGGCTAATTTTACTGAAAAATGATAAATACAATTTGAAGCTTCAAAAGTGAAAATATTAACTTTCATCAAATATTAGTTAATATTTTTTATTACTCAGAATGGCCCAATACGGAGGATTGTTGATGCTGCATTGTCAACTGAGCAATATAAGTTAGTTTTTTTTTTTTGTTAGGATAATGTGTGGGATATTAGGCATTGGAACCGGGCCCTATTACAGGTCACCTGACCCAATTTTAGCCAACACACGCATCTGTAGGGGGATAATAAAGAATCCTCGCAAATGCATGTGGTGAAAATCGAACCCAAAACCTCGTGCCTGGAATTCTGAAGCCCTAACCACTGGGCTATGACTTCATTCTCCAATATAAGTTAGTTGTAAGAAGCTTCTAGTTAGCATGTACTCCATGTAGTATAAATAGATGACAAATTGGCAAGGCACTCTTGAGTCTTAACCAACTCTTCTTGTGCCTTATTGGTATAAATCATAGATGTGATTCCTCGAGGACAAGAGTTCAAGGGTTGGTAGTGGGAAAACAAAAAGAATACAAGGAGAAGGCATTCTTGTATATAACTTTTGTTAACTCCGAGCCCGATGCTTGCCCTAGCTAGTAGTTAGCGTATTTGAACTCCAGCAGCCTGTTTGATTGCTGGTAGCAAATGTGATAATGAGAATAGATTTAAAGTATGATTTTGTTAAGGATGAAACATTATAATCCCCATAAAAAAAACATATTTTCATTCCCAAATTTAAACTTTCCTCATATTTTCTAATACCATCCATTATCATTAAGAATAATGCTATTGGATGGGAATGGATATCTGTGAAAAAAATTAGATGAATTATTATAGATAACTAGCGCCACACTAGGAATAGATACAAATTTATCTTCCAAATTTATAGGTATATAATGTCATTCTCATTAATGTATATATATTATATCCGACTACCAAATGGGCCACAGGGTTGAGTTCTTGGGTTTGAACCTTATCTCCCCCCGTTCAGGTGTATTTATTGAGTCGGATGACTAATAATAAGTCCCGACTCAAGAAGTAGCATCCACAATATCAATAAAAAAGATATAGCTTTTATAACTCATTTTCATTATAACAAATTTTCAGGTACTTGAATTCTTGGTTTATCTCTCACATTAGTATGATATTATATACTTTGGGTCCAGCCTGCACAGTTATGTTTTTGGCCACCTCCCAAAAAGCTTGATATTAATAAAGTAGGTGAAGTATATATATGCAAGATCATGCTTTCTTAATCTTTTGGGGGAAACTTAGTTGGATTGCAAACCCCTGTATATATTAATATATAAAGGGTTGAATTTCAATGAGAAATTTCTTATCGTGAGAATGTGAGAAAAAGATAAATACATTAATTATGACCTATATATAAGTACATTGACTACCAACTATAGGTGCATTCAACATAGACTATAAATACATTGAGTAAAAATACATTGACTCCAAACTATAGGAGGAGTAGTCAATGTACCTATAGGTCATAATTAATGTATCCATCTTTTTCTTACCTTCTTACGATAAGAAATTTCTCACCGGAACCCAACCCTATATATATATAATTTGTGGCAATTAAATTTGCTTTATGAGGGAGAGGACAAACAAACCTAACTAGTAGTTGATGATCGAGAACAAAAGAGATAAGTTGATTGGTCTTTTGGATCGAATTCATTCGCTTCATATTCATTACTTAGATGTTAAATCATTCAATTTGTCTTCAACTTGGTGAATTTGAGCTAAGTAGATTTTTAATGTAGACAAAAGAATGATACATTTTTGTATAATTCAAAAATAATACAAGCGTTGGCAATTAATTAAATTCCAGAGTAGTCTTTGATGGTACAAGAAGCCATTCGAGTGACGTAATCGGTATAAAATTGAAGCAAGCCCGTGTAATGGAAAGGCTTGAAATGTAAAGGGCTGTCATCATCAACCAATTCAGATCAACTCCAGTGGGGGTGGTATCAATAATGGTGTCAGTGGTAGTGGAAAACAATGCCAACGAACGTATCTTGGTTTGTCTCCCTTCATATTAATATGTATGTAGTGATAGATGTTAATTGAGGTTCAACTAATTAATGTACATCCTAACTTTTATTAGTGGTTTCATACCAAATGTGTACCTTCGAATTTGTATAAGTTTTTTATTAGATTACTTTTCTTAAAATTGCTCGTATAATCTTTTAACATGAAATCATAGCTTTCAACACCATAAGCTCAAAGTTTTCTAGCTAAAAGTGTTTATTAGACAACGTGACTAGAAAAATGATATGATTCGATATACTTCATAGCTAATTGACGATGATATGTACGTTCTCTATAACTTTACAACTTATTTGATTTGAATTAATTTAAACATATCTAAACTTATTAAACCTAATTGAAACTTATTGAACATGATTAGCCATAATTCTAAGAAATGAATTAACCTTATTATCATACCTGATTGGCCTTAATTAAACTTGACTAAACTGGTTAGACTTGATCGATTTTTAAACTTATCTAAATCTGTCTAAACTTATCTGAACTAGATATCCTTTAAAAAACAAAGGATATAATAATGTAAAGGAAGTAAGTACCAGAAAGGATTTCCCTGCCATGAAAACAAAAGATTGAGGGGATCGGAGAAGTGAAAAGTAAGCCATAGACCAACCTTCGTTTGAACTTGCAAGCCATTGATAACAATCTTATTAATTACCACCTTTGCCCCTAATTGTTTGCAACAGTTTAGGTATTTTTTACTTTTTTAAACGTTGAATTAGATGGGAAAGTAGTATATATGTTGTAGGATTAAAAGGCATGCAGATAGTTAGATAGAGCATGGGTGTGACAATTTACTTTAAAACCTAATGTAGCAAACATTTCGCGACATCCTAATCAAAGAAGAATGATAAGTAGCAAATATTTGGTAATATCTTAGGAAGAGAGTAACACATAATAAGAACATGCAAAATAAGACATTGTAGAGTAAAGGCTAATCATAGGCAACAGATGGAAACTGATTTCCACACTCCGCGTTTTCACTATTAACGCGGGTTAATACTATAAACTTTGGAGTGCGGAAATCAATTTTTGGGGTGCGGAAATCACCAGCAGCAACATATAAGTAAAAAGTTAAAGATCAAATTAAAGAGATGGAAATTAAAGATTACTCTTGAGTAAGGCTTTTGTTTGATCACTAATTAATGTCGAATCAAATGAAGCTCTTTTCCTTCAAATTGATGATTGAAACAACTAAAAGAGAACTAGGTTTATATTATAGAGGCCAGATCAGGTCACTAAGCTAATAATTCATGCATCAAAATCTATTAATTAACAATACTTTGACAACCGACGACTAGTTCAAAAGGCCGGGGTTGTAACAAAACCTTAATTAATGTGTTAATAATAGTCATTATCCTAAGATAAGCAACACAGATAATAGTGATTAGTATTACTACTACATGAATTAATTCACATTGAAAATGGTCGGTCCCACAAAACATGATATGGCAAACCATATAATCATCCAATAATAACTCATGAAGGGCTGTAATACTTGTGTCAAAATTAAGATAATCCACATTCTGTTTAATTAACAACGAAGAGGCTGTTGGTTATGAGTTTTTTTTTTGGTAATGGGAGTTAGTTATAACTAGGGGTGCTTATCGAGCGCGTCGATCGCGAGCTGCTCATTTAATATTTTAGTCCTCTTGAATCTTAATTTTTTCAAAAGAAAATCATTGATTATATTTTCTTTTCTTTATGAAAATCATATATTGTTAAAGTTTATTAATTTATTATATTAAAAATCAAGATTAATTTTGTTTTTCAAATATTTAACGTAGAAAATTATTGATTTTTTGTAAAATTATTGAGTCACGAGCTGTTTCGAGCAAACTCGAGCCAACTCGAGTCGAGCTTTGACCGAGTCGAACTCGAGCTGCTCGCAAGCTACCCATCTCAATAAGCACCCGTAGTTATAACGGTGTAATGGCGCGGCATTTTCAGTTGGATGCTTCACTTACTGCGGTGGACCAAATCTTTCTGACGTCATCCATGCCATAATCATATTTTTTTACTTTATTTTTTATTCCTACACAAGAGCTGAGCCCCTTTTGACTTTTTTTAAAAAATATTACTGTATAAAGAAAGTCAGAAGAAATTATTTTTTTCTAAAAAAGATCAAAAATTCAACGAGGCTAATTGAAAATTGTTTTATGAAAACTGATATTATTGACACTCCGTTTTTTTTCTTTGGCACTCCACTATGTGAGTATAATATGATGAAATATACTCTAACAAAGTGGAGTGTTAATATCACGTACTTGCTCTATTTTATTTATACACATGTAAAGAAAAAACCTAATTAAAACTCATTGAACATATTGGACTTGATTGAATCTAATTATCAGTCCTAATTTTAATAAACATTTAGAAACTTATCACATCGAATTAAATCTTATTAAACTTGATTGAACTTATTTCACATGATTTTAACTTAAACAAACTTGTCATAACTTATATGAATTGAAAACTCCAAAATATTTTGCTCAGATGTTGCATTGTTATGGGTTTTTGACACACCCTCACATATATTGTTTGTAATATTTTGGCAAGTTTCTCATCACCCAATGACTCTCCCAAATGCCTTAGTACATTTTCGGTCTCGGGCTTCAACCCCAAAAGGCATTCATTATAACATTTGATATTGGCTCTCAAGAGGCCTTTCCAAGGTGGTTTTTTCGTCGGTCTGTGTTTAGGCCAGGGACGACACACTAGGAGACTCCTCGTCTATCTTTAATTAGACCCTATAGTGAACTACTGTATCTTTCCGAGGGTCTTCCAGTGTTTGGGTGGTCGTGTTGTATTTCAAGTCATCCGGGTCTTGAGAACCTTGCAAAACGTGGGTTATAAGTTATTACCCAATGACTCATTCTTATTGTTTTGTAACATTTTCATTCTTGGACCCTGAGAATCTTAGAAAGTGTGGATTATTGCCTTTAGCTTTGGCCAAATGTAGCCTTTTTGGGGGTAGATTTTTGCTCTGGTTTTTTATCTTTAGTTAAGGGTGACACCAGAAGGCTCCTTGTCCATTTTTTACCTTTAAAACAAAGTACGATGAACTCATCTTACAAAATTTCGGTACTTAGACTATGCTATGTCGTGTATCTTCTGGATCTATCATAGGACTCCAAGTGAAATTCAACATTGGGTCTCGCGATCATCCAATGACTCTTCTTTGGTGTTTATTTCTTAAAAACAATTGGGAAATTCCCACTGCATACCCAAGCTTTTTCGAAATCTCACTGGTATACCTGAGTTTATTTTAATCCTAGTGGTATACCTGAAATTATGTCTAATTCTCATCCGTTACATTTAGAAGGTATATTCCGTTAAATATAATGGAATATACCTATTTTAAGGTTAGATTTAACTTTGGTTAATTTTTTTTTAATTTTCTTTTAAAAAAATAAAATTTAAAACTAGTAATATATTAAATTAATGGGTTTTTGCAAAAAATGATCCGATTTCCCCCAATCTGCGTTTCTGATTCGCATCAATTTGCGCGCATTGATCTACGTAAAAAAAATAGTCCGCTCATGGTTTTACAGGCCATTTTTATCCTTATAGGATTCGATTTGAGGTCGGATTTTGCAAAAAATGATCTGATTACCCTCAATTTGCGTTCCCAATTCGCCTCGTTTTGTGTGCATTGATCTACGTGAAAAAATAGTTCGATGAAGGTTTTACGGGTCATTTTTACCCTTATGGGGTCCGATTTGAGGTCGGATTTTGCAAAAAATGATCCAATTGCCCCCCAATTTGCGTTACCGATTCGCCTCGTTTTGCACGCATTGATTTGTGTGGAAAAAATAGTCCGCTCTAGGTTTTACGGTCATTTTTATCCTTAAGGTTTCTGATTTGAGGTAGGATTTTACAAAAAATGATCCGATTGCCCCCAATTTGTGGTTGTTTTTCCTTTATTTTTGTTTTTTTTTTTTTCAGTTTATTAACCATGGTTAGTGTTTTTAAAAAAATTTAACCAAAAAGGTTACTTTTGGGAATTATGTTTAACATTAGGTACACATCTGGGATTAAAAAAAACTCGGGTATACCAGTGGAATTTCCAAAAAAATCGGATATACCACTGGGAATATCCCAAAAAAAATTGTTTTTGGCTTAATTGCTAAGAACTTCGAAAGTGGTAGATGCCTTAGGTTTTCGCCACCAGGTCGCCCTTTTTGAGATTTTTTTTTTTTAGTTTTGTTTTGTCGTGTCTTTTTCCCCTATGTTTATCGGAGGCTCCTCATATGTTTTATGTCGTCATTAATAAAGTATTTTTTCATTCGGAGAGATTTTAGATGGGTGACAAAGGCCCTGTTCTTTTGGACTTAAAAGTTATAGTAATAAGATCAGACCAAATCAGATCAGACATTATTACTCTTTATTATTATTATTATTATTATTATAAACTAAAACTCAAAAAGTCTACAAGAAGTTAGTAGGAAGCCGAGATACAATCTGGGCCCCCACTCCCCTAGCTATTGCAAAGCCAATACGAGAGAAGATGTGTGCAGCAGCCCGCGCCCCAATATCATGTGCTCTGGAAAAACTCTGAATCCGCTTCAGCCATGCAACAGCATCCTCCTCGAATTCGCCAAAAGTAGAAAAAGAGAAAGGTAGGAAACCATACCCAAGAGTAGCACACCGATTCGAATACTTACCCCGTTTTCGAGAAGCCGCATCCAACACAGCACGACCAGGAATAAAATCAGCCAAACCAGACTGAGTCAAAGGCGAGGATCCTGTCAAATCAACACAGACATCACGACCACGATCCCAAGAATAAAGCAGCAAATCCGCAGGACAAAGTGCCCCAAACTCTGAGCCTAATCCAATATCAACCTCTTTTCCAACATAAATCCCCGAGCAAGTGCAGATATCACCAAGAGTGTCCCGTACAATATTATGGCGATGCTTGACACCCACAATCCCAGCACACGACACAGCATGATCACCAAAGATGTCACCCTAAAAAACCCTCGAACAAGCGGAACAAGGCGCGGAAGCAGAAAACAAAGGAGTACCTCGTGGAAAACTCTTAATCTGACTCAAAACAACAGCACGAGTAGCAAGAACTGGATGGAGATCAGTAGTGCTATCAGGCAAAGAGGGTGCTGAAGAATATGGGTGCTTAGACTGTAAATCAGCAAGAGTAGCCTCATTATAAGGAGCAACACCAGAAGACGAAAGAACACGAACAGCCGCACTAAAATGGCCATCATGAATCTTCCTCTTGCACTGCTTAATGTTACGAACACCGGACTCCAGATCCTCATCAACACCCACCCAAGAAGGGGAGTCCTCAGCCAAAGTCTAGCTCCTTAAGAAGTTGTAAACCACCCCCGGGCTCCCACCAAGAACGAATCGCTGCAGTGATACTCTCCTCCTGTCGCTGTCGTCTGGTACTAGATCGACGCTCCACATTGCTCCTCGGACTGAAGGTCTTAAATGTAACGACCCGACTCGCTTAAATCGGCGCGGAAGAAACCGACGAGTCAAGTAGTTATAAAACTAAAACTCAACACTTAGAAAATAAACTAATACCTCAAAATATTATTATTAAACCAAAGATGTACAATAACCCACAAACTTGTACAAAAACTAAATCCAAAAGTCAAATGTACTAAAACAAAAGTAAAGTGCAACTCTAACCACATGCTAGAGTCTTATACAACAAATGTAATATCATACGTCTGAAACAACGTCTATAGAATCTAATACTATGAAACAACTGTAATAAACAACAACAAAGTACACAAAGCGTCGCTCGCCCAACCCCAAAGCTAAGCAAGAGCATCATCGTCAGATGTACCTGAAAAGAAAACACAACATAATCCACCATCAGTGGCGAGTAACATAACTGACTCACCCTAACGGGAATACACAAGCACATAGCATTAATCAAATAACATCACACGTAAATCCTCGAAGACACGAGACAACCTCAAGCTCGTAATCCAAACTCGACTAAACACTCTACATCATCATACTACATCACCATACGACATCACTATACCAATTCTAACTCAGGTGCAATCATTCTAGTTCTAGACCGGACCAGGCTCGTACGGAAGCATCTTACGCAACCGAACTTCTACTATGTCAGGACCGGGCATAAGCCATACACCCAAACCCCACGAACCCAATCCATACTTGGAAATTCGTGTCCCTAATCCCCAAATCATTCTGAGCGTACTAGGAATAACATAGTGAGACTCCAAAACTATTCCGATACCGCGAACGGAATAGGGGCAACGTCTTAACCCAAAAACTAAGCATAAGCCATACACATAGTCAAGGGCGTCTAGAAAAGAAGTCAAGCAATCCATCATACCAATATTATCTTTTCATCATATCATCATAATTAATTAAAGACAAGAATAAGCCATACTCTTGAATTTAACAACTAAATCATCGAAGTTAACCCAAGAATTGCCTATAGCCATACTCTTGAGGCTAACCAAACATCATATCATCAATCTTTAACTCAATCTTTGATCAACGTATCCCAAATCTTTAACTTTCAAGACTCTTTCAACCTCTTTCTTTAACTTTCAAGACTCTTAAAGAACTCATCAAACCTCAACAAGAACTCTAAAGAACTCAATCAAGAACCTTAAAGAACTCATTTATTACTTAAAGAACTCATAAAGAAACCATTCAAGATTCAAGAACTTCAATCAAGAACTCAATCAAGATTCAAGAACTTCAACCAAGAACTCAAACAACATGAATCTACACGCATGGACAACATCAACAACCACACGGCATTCTTCAACATTTTTAATCAAAATTCAACAAATTCAAACCCAATCACCATGATTTCCAAAATATCATAAATCAATCTCAAAATACGAAAAACCACCATTAAAACATCATTAAAATACTTCAAAATCAGATTTAAAGAGTAACTTCAAAATCATGAACAATCATCATCAATTCAACCAAACATGCATTTAATCAAAGCTATAAACATAGTATTACCAATTAAGTTGAGTTAGTATGTTACCTTATTGAAGATCAACACACAAATCAACACAAATATGCAGTCCAAGAACAACACCCTCACGGCACACACACACGGCCTGCACACGGCTTGGCTCGACCACACGAACACGAACACACACACGAGCACCACCAACACGGCCTGCTGCACGGCTCACCCACACGAACACGGCTCGACACGGCCTGCACCACCACCACGAGCACCACACGAACACCCACACACGAACAAAAACCCACGAACAAACCCGGAAACAACCCAACTAATGATCTTGGTTGAAATAATGTGTTTAGGATTGTGTTTAGGATGCTTAAAGATCAATGGTGTTTGAATCTTTAAATTTTGGGCAAAGGAAGATGATGAACAATTGAAGGCTTCAATTCATCAAAAATGGCGTGTGGAATGGAGTGTGAGAGAGAGTTTAAGTGCTAGCAATTGATGGCAAGGTTTAGAATGGCAAAATGAGCTTAAGCCTTACTAACTCTCCTATATATAGAGTTAGCTAAGGTGTGAACACAAGGCAAGTGGCAAGCCACTCCTTGCTCATGAAAAACCGGCCCTATGAGGCTAATGGGCCATGCTTGGGCTCTAAATGGGCTCTCGTGATCCATTGGGCCAATTATTGAAATTTACATGAAAAATCATGCAATAATCGATTAAGCCCAAAAATAATATTAAATAATTAATTAGAAAATTAAATAATAAAAATTCTAATTAATTAAATAATAATTAAAATAAATAATAAAAACTAAGAAATAAAACATTTCGATTAAATCGAAATTATTCACATAAAATTAAAATAAATAGTTCAAAATAAATTTTGAACTAGTAAATAAACACATAAATACACACATAAATACCGGCAAAAATACCGATAAAATCTGGGTCATTACATTAAGAATACAAAGTGGCATCACAAGCAAAGCAACCCAAGCAGAGATGTCAGAAGGCCTACTAGAAACCTTATCAAGAGCTCCTTTCAAAACCCGAGAAAAGCCCAACCGACATTTGGGCGGAATAGACTTAACAGTACGTAAACGCCTGGAGAACAAATGGTCTAGTAGCGCAACAGTAAAGTCCTGATCTTGTCCCACATTAACGATAAGTCTGGACAGTTCTAAAGAGGGTGCTTGTGGTTTTGGAAAACCGTATAACACATATCGAACTACCCCATCCCCAACATCCGGAGGCTCCACAAACACTGAACCTGGACCATGTTTACACTTAGAACGAAGAGCATGGGTCTTAAAACACACCCCACAAAGCCAAATTCCCATTCGACGAAAGGTCACGTCAGCCTCCGTAAAAACATCCAAGTTAGTAGTAAGTGTTTGTCTAGTAATTTCCCGGGCATCACCATTACAATGTCGATCACGTAGATGAGTAATCAAGGAACTTCGCGTAACGCCATTCCCACCACCATCGCGACATCCACAAAGTCCCACAAAAGGACAATGAAACCTTACAATAGGAGTGGACATAAGGATTGCTCAACCACCTAAAAAAGTATCATCCCTGTCAAAGAACCACCAATAAACCAAATGAACCACCAGACCTGAACCACCAGGCCGCTGCTACTGAACCACCAAGCCGCTGATGAAGAACCACAAAGAAGCACACAACCCTGAAATCCGGTCCCAAACACACCAAAACAGAGCACCGCACCCCAAACACGAACCTGAACAGACCTAAACAGAAACCAACTGAACCACTGAGACAACACCGAACCACTAAGAACACCGAGACCACCGAACCACTGAGAACACCGAACTTGGCGAACTACTGGAGACCACCGAACTGAACCTGCAACGAACCACCCAAACAGAACCTGCGACCCAGAAACCAATTTGAACCCAAACTGAACCCGTGCGTGAGACGAACCTGCAACGAAGAACCCTAACGAAACCACGGTGTCGAAGAACCAGAATTGCAGCCCCAACACCCCTGAAAAGTGAGATGGCTTGTCGTGGAGCACCGTCGACGAGGGAAGAATGGCTGTCGGGCGGTGGTGCAGCTGATGTACGGTGGTGCTTACGCCGCAGGGTCCTCTCCTCCCGATCCAAGATCTGGACGGGTCGCTCCTCATAAGTCAGATTCGGCTCGATTACGACCGGATCCACTGAGATTACATGAGTAGGATCATGTACATATTTCCTTAGCTGGGAAACATGAAATACGTCATGAACATTAGCCAGACTAGGTGGTAATGCCAATCGATAAGCCACCTCCCTAACTCGTTCTAGTATCTCGTAAGGTCCCACATATTTCGGTCGAAGTTTACCCTTTTGACCAAAGCGTACAACTCCTTTGAAAGGTGAAACCTTAAGCAAGACTTTGTCACCTACTTCAAAAGCCAGTGGTCTACGTCGATTATCGGCGTACGATTTCTGACGACTCTGACCGGCCTGCATCTTAGACCGAATGACTCGAACCTTCTCGATAGTATCGCGTACCATCTCAGGTCCTAAAGCCACGGAATCACTGATATCATTCCAGCAAATCGGACTCCGACATTTCCTGCCATAAAGGGCCTCGTACGGAGCCATCTCAATGCTAGAGTGATAGCTGTTATTATAGGAGAACTCTATCAAGCAAAGCATACGCACCCAAGACTGATGATACTCCAGAGTGCATGCTCGAAGCATATCCTCCAAAGTCTGGATGGTCCTCTCAGTCTGACCATCAGTCGCCGCATGAAAAGCGGTGCTCAACTTCAGCTTCGTCCCAAAGGCTTCCTGAACTGATTTCCAGAAACGAGATAGAAACCTCGGATCCCGATCAGAAACAATCTCCCTCGGAACTCCATGAAGTCGGATTATGTCCTGAGTATACGCCTCAGCTAGACGCTCCATCGACCAGGTCATCTTCATCGGAATGAATCTAGCGACCTTAGTCAACCTATCCACAATGACCCAAATAGCATTCAAGCCATTGCAAGTGGGTAAGCTCACTACAAAGTCCATAGAAACAGACTCAAACTTCCAGGTCGGAATAGGTAGTGGCTGCAACAAACCTCCTGGTCTCTGATGCTCAATCTTGACCTTCTGACAGGTCAGACACCGAGCAACAAACTCCGCTACATCCCTCTTCATCTTAGGCCACCAGAACTGGCCCTTGAGATCCTGGTAAAGCTTATTACCACCGGGATGAACAGAATAAGGCGAGTTATGTGCCTCGGACATGATCCTGTTCCTAAGATCAGAACAGTCCGGTACACACCATCTCCCTTGAAAGTGCATACTACCATCAGAAGAGATCGTGAAACCAACGGCTTTACCTTGCCGTATAGCCTCTCGAATCCTAGCGAGTTGCGGGTCGTTCTGCTGACCCTCACGCATTTCCCGAATCAAATCAGGTTCAGCACTCATCGATGTCAGACGAAGTCTGACGGAACCACGGCTTCTACTGTAGCTCAAGCGATGTTTGCGGCTTAGCGCATCTGCAACCAAATTCGCCTTGCCCTCGCAATAGTTGAGCGTCAGGTCGTAGTCCTTAATTAACTCAAGCCACCGCCTCTGCCTCATATTGAGGTCTTTCTGAGTGAAGATGTACTTGAGACTCTTATGATCCGTGAATACTCTACACGAACCACCATAGAGATAGTGCCTCCAGATCTTCAGCGCGAACACTACAGCTGCTAACTCCAAGTCATGCGGAGGATAGTTACGCTCGTGCACCTTCAGCTGTCTCGATGCGTAAGCGATGACTTTCCCACCCTGCATGAGCACGCAACCTAAGCCACTCTTCGAAGCATCGCTATAGACCTCGAAGCCCTCTTCATCGTTCGGAAGAGTAAGAATCGGAGCAGAGACTAATCTCTGTTTCAACTCCTGGAAAGCTTGCTCGCAAGCCTCTGTCCAAACGAATCGGACCTCCTTCTGTAGGAGACTAGACATCGGCCTAGCTATCTTGGAGAAGTCCTGGACGAATCGTCGATAGTATCCGGCTAAGCCAAGAAAACTACGAACCTCCGCCACATTTCTTGGGCTACTCCAATCAACTACAGCCTTAATCTTGGCTGGGTCTACTTTAATGCCTTCTTTACTGATCACGTGACCTAGGAAGGCTACTTCGCGAAGCCAGAACTCACACTTGGAGAGTTTCGCGAACCACTTATGACTCCTCAATATCTCAAGTACCATCCGGAGATGTTCCATATGCTCAGACTCATCTCTAGAATATACCAAGATATCGTCAATAAATACTACGACACACTTGTCGAGTAAGTGATGAAATGTCCGGTTCATCTGGTCCATAAACACGGCTGGCGCGTTAGTGAGACCAAAGGGCATCACCTCGAACTCGTAATGGCCGTATCTAGTACGAAAAGCAGTTTTCGGAATGTCTTCCTTCTTAACTGGAATCTGATGATATCCAGATCGAAGATCTATCTTCGAAAACACTCCTGCTCCTCGTAATTGATCGAACAGGTCCTCAATCCTAGGCAACGGGTACTTATTCTTGATAGTTACCCGATTCAACTCTCGGTAGTCTATGCACAGGCGCATACTACCATCTTTCTTCTTCACGAAGAGCACAGGTGCTCCCCACGGAGAAACACTAGGCCTAATGAAGCCCTTGTCGATCAAATCCTGGAGTTGTGACTTCAACTCCAATAACTCAGATGGTGCCATCCGGTACGGTGCCTTTGAGATTGGCGCTGTGACGGGTACTAAGTCGATATGAAACTCGACGTCGCGCTCAGGTGGAACGCCTGGTAGCTCATCAGGAAATACGTCTCTGAAATCCCTCGCTACAGGTATATCGTCCAACAGAGACTCATCAGTCAAGTCTCGTACCTGACAAAGAAACACCATATCGCCCTTCTGGCGATGTTTTCTCATCTTCAAGGCTGAGATTACCTTTACTCCTTTCTTAAGGACGAACCCAGAGTAGGTAACTCGGTTGCCCTGAGATCCTCGGAATGTCACTGACTGATCTCGGCAACGAATGATCGCTCGATACCTTGATAGCCAGTCCATGCCAAGTATAACATCAAACTCCATCAACGGGAACTCCTTCAGATCGGCCGTCGCTTGCTCCCCTGCTATCACGATAGGCACTCCTCGGAACTCTCGCTGACAAGTAAAATCCTCTCCTGAAGGGAGAGTAATAACTGAACGTATAGGCAGACTGCCACGAAGATCTGACCTCGAGGCAAAACTACTAGCCACAAAAGACACAGTAGCACCAGAATCAAATAGAACTAATGCTAACACACCAGAGACAAGAAATCTACCTGATACAACGTCAGGCTAAACCTCGGCCTCCGCTTCGGTCATACAGTAGACTCGGTTCTTCACTGGAGTCTTTGTCGGTGCTGGAAGCTGCTTAACCTCTGAATCTGGCCTCCTCTTGGGACAGAACGTCGACTTGTGGCCTATCTTACCACACGTGAAACAACTGATCGGAGAACCGTCGCACTTCTTCCCTGGATGGAAGTCCTTACCACAGCCTCGACAACCTGAACCACCATTGCCCTTACGCGAACTCGTGGTCGGAGGGGTACTGCTAGGTGCGCTGAAACGGGGCTTCTTAAACGAAGCAGTAGTCGTCGGAACCGGAGCTCTCTTCTTGCTCGAATCCTCCTCGGTAGCTGATGACTGAATCTCGAGTGCCACCTCGTAGGCCTGCTGGAATGTCTTAGCTCCACTGCTAATCACGTGAGCTCGGATACTCGAATTCAGCTTCTTGATGTAGCGCTTGACCCGGTCCTTCTCCGACGGAACCACAGACGTAGCGAACCGCGATAATTCCGTGAAACGATCGGTGTACGCCTGAACAGACATCTTACCCTGGGTAAGAGTAAGGAACTCCTCCCGTTTCTGCCACTGCAACTCGTCAGGGTAGAAACGCTCCTGGACCTTATCGGTAAACGAGGTCCACGACATGGTCTGCAACGGCTGGTACGCGTCCTTAGCTAACGTCCACCAGTTATCGGCCTCTCCACGCAGATAGTAAGCGGCGATCTCCACCTTCTCGTGCTCGGGGCATAACGTCGCGTCGAAGAGCTTTCCCATCTCGCGGATTTAGCTCTCCAAGATAGTGGGGTCGGCAACCCCGTCGTAGGTAGGAGGTCGATGACGTGCGATACGATCGAACGTCGACTGCGTACTCGGCGTATGACGACTATGGTGCGCCAACGTAAGGATCGCCTCCTCGAGGGCCCGCAACCTCTGTCGTCCAGTATGCAACCGGCGAGGTGTAGACATGCTGCAACGCATCACAACAACAATCATAACAAAGGATAGAAAGTCAGTATAATACCCCACCAAATACATACTAAAAATACGAAGAAAAGGAAAAATAGAAAGAATCCTATCCCGGTCTTTCTACCCAACTCTTCTCCCTTCACATAGTCCTAGAAATGGTTTAATCGCTCGGGAAAATAAAGCTCTCATCTCCCGGGTTTAACTCGAATTCCTAGAAACTTCACTTAAACCTATTCGGCTCTGATACCAACTGTAACGACCCGACTCGCTTAAATCGGCGCGGAAGAAACCGACGAGTCAAATAGTTATAAAACTAAAACTCAACACTTAGAAAATAAACTAATACCTCAAAATATTATTATTAAACCAAAGATGTACAATAACCCACAAACTTGTACAAAAACTAAATCCAAAAGTCAAATGTACTAAAACAAAAGTAAAGTGCAACTCTAACCACATGCTAGAGTCTTATACAACAAATGTAATATCATACGTCTGAAACAACGTCTATAGAATCTAATACTATGAAACAACTGTAATAAACAACAACAAAGTACACAAAGCGTCGCTCGCCCAACCCCAAAGCTAAGCAAGAGCATCATCGTCAGATGTACCTGAAAAGAAAACACAACATAATCCACCATCAGTGGCGAGTAACATAACTGACTCACCCTAACGGGAATACACAAGCACATAGCATTAATCAAATAACATCACACGTAAATCCTCGAAGACACGAGACAACCTCAAGCTCGTAATCCAAACTCGACTAAACACTCTACATCATCATACTACATCACCATACGACATCACTATACCAATTCTAACTCAGGTGCAATCATTCTAGTTCTAGACCGGACCAGGCTCGTACGGAAGCATCTTACGCAACCGAACTTCTACTATGTCAGGACCGGGCATAAGCCATACACCCAAACCCCACGAACCCAATCCATACTTGGAAATTCGTGTCCCTAATCCCCAAATCATTCTGAGCGTACTAGGAATAACATAGTGAGACTCCAAAACTATTCCGATACCGCGAACGGAATAGGGGCAACGTCTTAACCCAAAAACTAAGCATAAGCCATACACATAGTCAAGGGCGTCTAGAAAAGAAGTCAAGCAATCCATCATACCAATATTATCTTTTCATCATATCATCATAATTAATTAAAGACAAGAATAAGCCATACTCTTGAATTTAACAACTAAATCATCGAAGTTAACCCAAGAATTGCCTATAGCCATACTCTTGAGGCTAACCAAACATCATATCATCAATCTTTAACTCAATCTTTGATCAACGTATCCCAAATCTTTAACTTTCAAGACTCTTTCAACCTCTTTCTTTAACTTTCAAGACTCTTAAAGAACTCATCAAACCTCAACAAGAACTCTAAAGAACTCAATCAAGAACCTTAAAGAACTCATTTATTACTTAAAGAACTCATAAAGAAACCATTCAAGATTCAAGAACTTCAATCAAGAACTCAATCAAGATTCAAGAACTTCAACCAAGAACTCAAACAACATGAATCTACACGCATGGACAACATCAACAACCACACGGCATTCTTCAACATTTTTAATCAAAATTCAACAAATTCAAACCCAATCACCATGATTTCCAAAATATCATAAATCAATCTCAAAATACGAAAAACCACCATTAAAACATCATTAAAATACTTCAAAATCAGATTTAAAGAGTAACTTCAAAATCATGAACAATCATCATCAATTCAACCAAACATGCATTTAATCAAAGCTATAAACATAGTATTACCAATTAAGTTGAGTTAGTATGTTACCTTATTGAAGATCAACACACAAATCAACACAAATATGCAGTCCAAGAACAACACCCTCACGGCACACACACACGGCCTGCACACGGCTTGGCTCGACCACACGAACACGAACACACACACGAGCACCACCAACACGGCCTGCTGCACGGCTCACCCACACGAACACGGCTCGACACGGCCTGCACCACCACCACGAGCACCACACGAACACCCACACACGAACAAAAACCCACGAACAAACCCGGAAACAACCCAACTAATGATCTTGGTTGAAATAATGTGTTTAGGATTGTGTTTAGGATGCTTAAAGATCAATGGTGTTTGAATCTTTAAATTTTGGGCAAAGGAAGATGATGAACAATTGAAGGCTTCAATTCATCAAAAATGGCGTGTGGAATGGAGTGTGAGAGAGAGTTTAAGTGCTAGCAATTGATGGCAAGGTTTAGAATGGCAAAATGAGCTTAAGCCTTACTAACTCTCCTATATATAGAGTTAGCTAAGGTGTGAACACAAGGCAAGTGGCAAGCCACTCCTTGCTCATGAAAAACCGGCCCTATGAGGCTAATGGGCCATGCTTGGGCTCTAAATGGGCTCTCGTGATCCATTGGGCCAATTATTGAAATTTACATGAAAAATCATGCAATAATCGATTAAGCCCAAAAATAATATTAAATAATTAATTAGAAAATTAAATAATAAAAATTCTAATTAATTAAATAATAATTAAAATAAATAATAAAAACTAAGAAATAAAACATTTCGATTAAATCGAAATTATTCACATAAAATTAAAATAAATAGTTCAAAATAAATTTTGAACTAGTAAATAAACACATAAATACACACATAAATACCGGCAAAAATACCGATAAAATCTGGGTCATTACATTAAGAATACAAAGTGGCATCACAAGCAAAGCAACCCAAGCAGAGATGTCAGAAGGCCTACTAGAAACCTTATCAAGAGCTCCTTTCAAAACCCGAGAAAAGCCCAACCGACATTTGGGCGGAATAGACTTAACAGTACGTAAACGCCTGGAGAACAAATGGTCTAGTAGCGCAACAGTAAAGTCCTGATCTTGTCCCACATTAACGATAAGTCTGGACAGTTCTAAAGAGGGTGCTTGTGGTTTTGGAAAACCGTATAACACATATCGAACTACCCCATCCCCAACATCCGGAGGCTCCACAAACACTGAACCTGGACCATGTTTACACTTAGAACGAAGAGCATGGGTCTTAAAACACACCCCACAAAGCCAAATTCCCATTCGACGAAAGGTCACGTCAGCCTCCGTAAAAACATCCAAGTTAGTAGTAAGTGTTTGTCTAGTAATTTCCCGGGCATCACCATTACAATGTCGATCACGTAGATGAGTAATCAAGGAACTTCGCGTAACGCCATTCCCACCACCATCGCGACATCCACAAAGTCCCACAAAAGGACAATGAAACCTTACAATAGGAGTGGACATAAGGATTGCTCAACCACCTAAAAAAGTATCATCCCTGTCAAAGAACCACCAATAAACCAAATGAACCACCAGACCTGAACCACCAGGCCGCTGCTACTGAACCACCAAGCCGCTGATGAAGAACCACAAAGAAGCACACAACCCTGAAATCCGGTCCCAAACACACCAAAACAGAGCACCGCACCCCAAACACGAACCTGAACAGACCTAAACAGAAACCAACTGAACCACTGAGACAACACCGAACCACTAAGAACACCGAGACCACCGAACCACTGAGAACACCGAACTTGGCGAACTACTGGAGACCACCGAACTGAACCTGCAACGAACCACCCAAACAGAACCTGCGACCCAGAAACCAATTTGAACCCAAACTGAACCCGTGCGTGAGACGAACCTGCAACGAAGAACCCTAACGAAACCACGGTGTCGAAGAACCAGAATTGCAGCCCCAACACCCCTGAAAAGTGAGATGGCTTGTCGTGGAGCACCGTCGACGAGGGAAGAATGGCTGTCGGGCGGTGGTGCAGCTGATGTACGGTGGTGCGATTGTTGAAGAAGGTCGCGTGTTGGATTCGCCCTAAATCGCCAATATTATTATTATTATTATTATTATTATTATTATTATTATTATTATTATTATTATTATTATTATTATTATTATTATTATTATTATTATTATTATTATTATTATTATTATTATTATTATTATTATTATTATTATTATTATTATTATTATTATTATTATTATTATTATTTCGAGCATTGTTTTTTCGCTTGACATTTTCCGACGACGGTTTTCGGACTGACTTTTTCAGCGTTGATTATTCGGCCGACTTTTCCGGCGACAATTTTTGGGACGACTTTTCCGACGACGGTTTTCGAAATGACTTTTCCGGCGATGATTATCCAGTCGACTTTTCCGGCGGTGATTATTCGACCGACTTTTCCAGCGACGATTTTCGGGATGACTTTTCCGACGACGATTTTCGGAATGACTTTTCCGGCGATGATTATTCGGTCGACTTTTCCGGCGTTGATTATTCGACCAACTTTTCCGACTACGATTTTCAAACCGAGTTTTTCAGCGACGATTTTCAGGACGACTTTTCCGACGACGGTTTTCGGACTGACTTTTTTCGGCGGTGATTATTTGGCCGACTTTTCCGGCGACGATTTGCAGGCTGCATTTTTCGGCGACGGTTTTCGGAATCACTTTTCCGACTGTGATTATTCGGTCGACTTTTTTGGTGACGGTTTTGGAGTCAGATTGAATGAAGAGTTTGAAAAGAATGAAAAGTAAAATACTGAAGAGGTGAAATGAAATGAGCTTGAGGCTTTGGGCTCATTAAATTTTTGTCCCTAATATAAATATAAATATAAATATAAATAAAATCAAATCAGAAAAACTCAAATCAGATCAGATCAAATCAGACAAACTCAAAACAAATCGGATTAGATCAGATCAGATCAGACCAGATCGATTGTAACGACCCGACTTTTCGACTTGTCGATTTACAAAGGGAAAGCGACATTCGGACCGTTACTAACTTAAATAACAATAAATCAACTTAATTGAATGAATAAATTATCTTTTATTAAATTAACTACTGAAAATCCATAAACCAAAAGTCACTAATACATATAAAGTCTGGAAATTCTGTCCCAACATGCTGGGATCATAAGATAAACTAAGTTAATGTCTCAAACTGTTCTGGGAATACTAAATACTCAAAATAAAATACTAATCTACTCAAGCCCATCCAGCGGAGCCCGCTCTACTCTGCTGCATCGTCATCTGAAACTGAGGGGGGGGTCCACCGTCAGTGGCGAGTAACTAGGCTGTCCCATTTAATCGAGGGACCACCAAACACATAATAGCATAGAAATATGCATAAAAACTGTAAAGAAATCTAATACATGTCTTTATAAAAATGTACAAAAATACGTATAACAGTACGTATAAAAATACGTATAAAAGTACGTATGCGAATACGTATAAACACACCTGCAGAAATACGGTTAGAAATACGTATAATCTACGTATAATGTACGTACAATCAACCCTGCAAATACGGTTAGAAATATGTACAAAAATACACTCAACATTCATACATACATGCATCCTTACTCGCATACATACATACCCATAAATACAGAAATACACAGCGGAAGACTTAACATACTGAACTTATACCTTATACTATACATCTTAAATTATCCCAATCCTTAACTTATACTTAACCCTTCTTAAATTATATCATTAATAAATCTTAATCATATCTTATCATAATCTTATCTTAATCATATCATATCATAGTCTTATCTTGATCATGTCATATCATAATCTTATCTTAATCGTATCATATCATGTCTTTCTTATCATATTAGATCATAACATATCTTATCATCACATCTTAGAAATCATCTTAAACTTCATCTTATGATTTCATCTTATCAAATCGTATGATCGTAATATAATATCTTTGTTGGACCGGTCACTTATAACTCGTTATGGATCTCGTGTTTCACCATAACTCCCTAGAACATGCCGGGAGGAGCTCGTGTACTCAATCCCGTAGCGGATCCCGTGTTTCACCACTAAGCCTAAGCTATGGCCATAACTTCCTGGTAGCGACTCGCAGATACGGTTACCAGACGACTACATGTTCTAAGGTCAAACTACTCGGGGGAACTCATGTGTTCGTCCCATAGGGTAGTGGTTCTGACTTAACCCACTAATGACTCGTGTATCATACAGGTGGGTGTCCATATTGTATCTTATATCTTCAATTAATTCAATCATCTCATATATTAGGATAATACTAGGTGACCGTAATAGGAAATGAAATGTTCGGAGTCCCAGGAAAGAGAGGTGCGGCACGTATATTGGCCACCTTAAATACCAAGTCTTTCCTAGCCAGAGACCGAAACATAACATGTATAGCTATTACTCTGTTTCCTTTCTTATCCCTAGTAGTATCTTATGCAACTTCAAATCTTATAATATACTATCCTTAAAATATATGTATACGTATAATCCTATCCTTTCGGATACTAACCTTAATATTACGTCATATACCAATTTGTAACTTTATCCAAAAATATTTATATTAATAGTACTAATATTATTTCGGTCCTCTTAATAATAATACCAATAATATCTTTTTATCCCTTCACTTTACAACTTATCCCTAATAATTATTTTGTCCGTAACTTTTATTATTAATTATTCCCTGAATTAACAATAATCAAATTTAATCAAAAATTGACTAATTCATCAATTCTACACGGCATTATTAAAAATATAACAATAATTAACTATTTTCTAGAATTAATTTAGTTAATCAATATAATTACAAAAATTACCAAAATAAGATAAAAATCATATTTTTCAACAACATTCATCAAGATTAACATAAAAATAATATTTTTAACCCTTCTTTTAATTTCTATACACTCGACAATTAGAAGATAATAACAAGATTTAATTTTTAATTCAAGATTAATCAATATAATTCAATACTATCAAGATTCATCATAAAAATCATATTTTTAGTTCCCTTTTAATACTTAGGTCACTCGAAAATTCAATAATTAATAATAGCATATTTTAATAATTCAATTGCCCTAATTTATACAATCTGATTTTTAAATAATTAAATTAAAAACGACCATCTAAAGATCTCTAAAAATCTGGAAATTTTTATGGGAGCTAAATATGGGTTCAAGGATTTACGTGCATAAATTTCGTCTAAAAATAACATCTTTTACTATTTTTAAGTGATTTTATAACTAACCAGTCAGATTAGGCTGAATTCGGTTTCAGAATTTTATGCCATATCAAACGATCTTTAAAAATTTCGAAAATTTAACAAAAGCTGTAAAACATTATCACTGACTTCCATATAAAATTTCGTAGCATTCCGAATTGATTAAGTACACTAATAAATTCGTAAACCTATTCTGGACAGTTTTACCGGTTTGAAAGATTAAATTTTTATAAATAATAAACGGACGAATTTTGCCACGAAATAAATCATGGTTAATAATCAAACAGTAAACCAGATACCATGAAAAATTCATCAAGAAATAACAAGATTTGATTGGTAAATAAATTATACAAGATCATACATAAAATCAAGAAAATACATAAAAATCAATCAAGAAATTCATGCTTCATGCTCGACATGTTCATATGAAAACAATATTAAATTTCCTACAATGTTCATGATATGATTCCTAATTAACTATGTGTTTTTCTACCCATAGATTAAAGGAGAAAGCGAAGTTACCTTTGACGCTAAATTATTCCAAGGTACAATAATGGAGGTCACGGTTTTTCTTTGAATGGAGGAGGAGAGGAGATAATTTTCTTTAGGGTTTATAACTTTTGCAAATATGAACAAATTACCTCCTAATAGTCCTATTTATAGAAGAGATAGGAAGAAAGAAAAGAAAGAAAAAAAAAATAAATAAATAAATAAAAAAAAATAATAATAATAATAATAAAACAACCCCAAATATTTTTAGAGTTGCCGTGAGAGAGTGACTAGAAATAAGGGGAAAAGTTTGTTGGTCAATCAACAAACTTTTGACTAGGTTTTAGGTGGTTTAAAATTAATTTAATTATTTAAATTATAATAATAATCCTTAAATAAATTAAATCAAATAACCTTGGCCCAAAACAAGGAGTGGCCGGCCATGACACTACAAAGGAATAAATTGGGTCTCTGGCCCAATTTTGAAAGAGAAAGGAATTGGGCTAAAAATAGAACAGTCCAATATATAATGGGCCTTTTTGGACTAGAATTAAATAAATATAATTAATAACCGCGAAATTTTCTGGCCCAAAATTCCGGGTCGTTACATCGATCCTAAAGAACAGAGCCAAAGCCATATATATATAAACAAACACATGGTAGCCTTGTGTTGCATGTCTTAGTTTTCCTATAATTTACACTATTTGGAAAAAGAAGTCAGAAGCTTAAATTCTAACATTAATTGAAGTTCAAATTTTTTTTATAATCTTATATAAATTCACTAGGTTAGCCCCGTGCGATGCATGGCTTTACTAACAATTATTATAAAATTAATAAAATGAAGAACATGAACATGTTAATTTACAACAAAGGAAAAAAATTAATCAAATTTTTTTAAAGTGATTATATTTAAAGGGTAAGTAGTAAGAAAGATAAATTTTAGTTAAGGAAATGAAATGAAAGATAAAATTGTATGGTATTAAATTATGGGTTTTTTTTTTTTTGAGGAAGTATTAATTATGGTATTAAACAGAGAAGTAGAAATGTGAGATTAGGAGTGAAATAGTGGTGTGAGTTTTTTTAGTTTTAAAAAAGATATTTATTTGTTAGATTATTAATTATTATGATATTAAATAAAGAGAAATATATTAAGGAGGTAAGAGGAGGGAAAATGGGGAAAATGGGAGGAAAGGGGAGATTTTTTTAGTGGTAAGAGTTTTAAATAAATAAATAAATAAATATATATATATATATATATATATATATATGATTCTACCAATAGTTTTTCCATAATGTAAGACACGGGCGTTGACCTACAAATTTCATGTGTAAGGTTGAGTTATACGTAAATAATTTATTATAGAGATTGCAGAATGTAAGTCCGTCCATTTAAGAGTTAATTGACTAGCTAATTAATAAGACATTTATATCTTTTTGTTTGCTCTATAAGTAATTCAATAATTTTGTAACAAAAGTAATTATCCTCTGAATTCTTTCAAAATACTGTGTAGGAAAAGTGATTCAGTGATTCTTAATAATCCAAATTATTACTGGTATGTGCGAAATTATTTATTCTTAGGTATTGGCATATTATTTTAGAATAATATCTCAATCATACTAATCCTGGTCTTAGGGGAATATTAGCATAATAAAATAATTTTTTGACAATCGAATTCATTATTTTATGGTAATATAACTAGCTTATTGAGATTTATTTTTCTTGATAAATACCCACAATTTTTCTTGAAATTCTGGTTTTCTTGACGGGAATATTTTTTATAAAAAAAAAATTCAATATTTGATGATGCTCATAACAAATCATTAAGAACAAATTATTTTACACATTCCAATAATAATATGGATTATAAAGAACAATTGAGTATATCCAATTAACGAATGAAAGCCCACCGCCCACATTACTAATGCATTAGCCCAACTTACTGGTCCACATAAATTAGGAAGCTCATAGTCCTCATAGTTGTTGACGATCCATTGAAACAACCTTGTTTTCATGGTCTCATCATTTAATTTTATTTTATTTTTAATTTCCGAATTTGCTAATTTTTTGTTGTTACTTATTTAATGTTCATATTATACATAATGTCAAAAAATTACTTATTTTTTAGTCCAGATTACTCATTCTTTTGTTTTTACTCATTTAACATTCATATTTGACATAATGTTAAAATTTTAATCATTTTTAAAACTGAAATTGCTCATTTTTCACTCACTTGATGTTGAACCACATATAGTGCATTAGTGAGTGTCCCACATCGGAAGATGCGAAGAGACTAAACTAACTTATAAGTCTAGGAGTTACTTCTCCTATTACCAATTGGTTTTAGGATAGAACCTCCTATGAGTTGTAAGTAAGCTAACTCTCATCTTCCATATTGAGTTGCCCAGACCCTTTTCTAATATTCAATCAAATTTAATACTTTGACATTAGTATTGGACATAATGTGAAATTTTACTCATTATATTCCCAGATTAGAATATTGCTATTTTTGTTTTACTCATTTGACATTCACATATTATATCATGTAATTTTTTTTACTCATTTCTCTGCTACATTGCTCATTTGAGAGTTAAATTTTGTTTTGAATTTTTATATTGATCCAATCAATCAAGGTATTGTATATTTTTTATTTTTAAAAAAATGCAAATGAATTGAGTGTATAATCAATTTTGATTGACAAAATGTATTGGAGATTAGTTGTAAATTGAATTGTATTACGGTAGTATATGGCTTATATTTGTGCATATTGTCAAAGGCCCAAAATATTGTGTATATACATGGCTGTATATTCTGATTAAAAAGTAAAAAACTTTTCCTCAAATATTTTACAAATTGGTTCATTGATTATAAGTGAGTTAATGGATGCATTTGAAATTGAATAATTTTCATTCTTCTCGTTGCATCGTCGTGCGTTGATTTTTTTTCCTTTCTGATTTGAAGTGATTGACGTGTGTTTTTATGACTTGGAGTTGCTTAAAGAATAAAGTAATTTTAATCAAAAGTATCAATGTTGATTTCGATTTTTTTTTAACTATTTGAAATGGTTGAGCTTATTTAGAGATCGAGTAGCTAAGGGAGAGAGAGAGAGAGAGATTGTAACAGTGTTGACGAGAGATGAACGAATTTTGTTGGAGTGTTTTATTAGAAGTTGATTTTACATGCATTTTGTTCTTTACATTTTTTAAATATATATGAAATGGTCCTTGAATGCACATAGTTCTACGTGCATTAGTGTGCGTAGTATAGAATTTGACTAAGCTAATTACTAGGAAGAAAACTTAATCTAATATTTTCACCCAGTTATCTACCCGTGTGATTCAGATATAGACTCTAATATTTATCGGGTTACCAATTAAGAAAAACAATAATATTTTTTCTTATGTTTATTAAAATGTAATTTGTGAATGGTGTCAAAAGTCAAAATGCTATCATTTTTATGCAGCGGAAGAAGTATTTATTACATCCAGAAAAAAGTAGATCAACTTACCAATGCAATGCAACCCAAGATTTATCTAACGTGATTTGAACTGATGTTCAATAATATTAAAAAGCTTTATGATAGATTAATCAATCCACTTTTGAATCTAGTTGTAATGGTAGTCGTCCCATAGTTAGGCAACTCAGAAAGATGATGATGACCCTTCGTTAAACACTTAAACCTCCTTTCTACTCCGTAGTTTCTTTTCTTTCTTTTGTTCCGCTTTACATAAGTTTTTATGTTATGTATAATTTGGACCACCATCTTTTTTGATCGATATTCCTCTTGGCCCGGCCCTTTTTATACAATTAGGCTCTTAACTTTAGGACTGATCTGGTCTGATCTGATCTGATCTGATTTGAGTTTGTCTGATCTGATCTGATTTGAGTTTGTCTGATCTGATCTAATTTGAATTATTTTTATTTTTATTTTTTATTTTTATTTGTATTTTAATTTAAATTTTTATAATTGTAATACTTATTTTTTTATGAGAAATGTAATACATGATTATATTTACTAAAATAATAATAATTATTATTAATAATAATTAATATAATTATTATTATTATAATTATTAATATTATAATTATTATTATGATAGCCCATTTCATTTCACCTCTTCATTCAATCTCACTCCAAAACTTCAAATAATAATATTAATACTACTAATAATAATAGTAGTAGTAATAATCACCGCCGAAAAATTTTGACCAAACCGTCACCGAAAAAGTCGACCAAATAATCACCGCCAGAAAAGTCATTCCGAAAACCGTCGCCAAAAAACTCGGCCTGAAAACCGTCACTGGAAAAGTTAGCCGAATGATCATCGTCGGAAAAGTCAGTCCGAAAACCGTCGCTGAAAAACTCGGCCTGAAAATCGTCGCCGGAAAAGTCGGCCGAATAATCACCGCCGGAAAATTCAGTCCGAAAACCGTCGTCAGAAAAGTCATCCCGAAAACTGTCGCCGAAAAACTTGACCTGAAAATCGTCGCCGGAAAAGTCGGCCGAATAATCACCGCCGGAAAATTCAGTCCAAAAACCGTTGTCGAAAAAGTCGTCCCGAAAATCGTCGCCGAAAAACTCGGCTTGAAAATCGTCGGCGGAAAAGTCAGCCGAATAATCACCGCCGGAAAAGTCAGTCCAAAAACCGTCGTCGGAAAAGTCGTTCGAAAACTGTCGTCGGAAAATGTCGAGCGGAAAAACGATGCTCGAAATTATTATTATTATTATAAAGAGTAATAATGTCTGATCTGATTTGAGTTTGTCTGATCTGATCTGTTCTGATCTGATCTGATTACTGTAGCTTTTAAGTCCAAAAGAACATAACCTTACTTATACAAAATTAAATGTATATTTATATATAGGCAATATCAATGCCTCTTGTATGTATGTATGCTTTCATGAGCTTGACATCTCCTTACAACCATGCACATACATATTTCTTATACAATTATACTGCATACATGCATGTTAACCAAAATTCCATGCATGTGATGATTTATTTATATATACATACATAGAGTCACAAAGATGCTAAATTTTTATTTTCTTAAAAAAAAAAATCACTTTTTTTTCTTTTGAAAATTTACATACTATTTAGGGCTCATTTACATTAGTTGAATAGAGATGAACTGACTGAACTGAACTAAACTGAACTTAATAGAGATGAACTGAACTGAATAGAAGTGTATTAATTGAACTGAATAGAGATGAACTGAACTGAACTGAATAGAGATGAACTGAACTGAATATAATCAGTTCAGTTCAGTTCATTTCATCTCTATTCAGCTAATGTAAACGAGTCTTTAGAGTCTGTTTGGTAAGATGTAAAATGTTTTCATATGAAAATGAAACCTTTTACATTGACCTATTTATAGATTCAAACTTTTTCTACCATAAAACCTTGTAGGCTGCGAAATATATAGCCCGGCCCTTTAAGTTTATAAATTGAACAATGTGCTATCTAATCTTCAAAAATAATATATATATGCCTTGCCATTTCTACTTCCAACTACTAACACTTAATTAATTTAAGGAGTCTTGGCATTTCTACTTCCAACTAACACTTCCGACTTCTACTTAGTAAATCGGTTTGAAATTGATATTTAAATATTATTAATTAAATAGTCCAAACTAGTTAATTTAAATAATGTTATGTTATGTATATATAAACAAGCGGGTTAAGATCCTCTAGAGTTTTTATAAAACTCTACCAAATAGAGTTATAAATCAAAGACTCAAATTAAATCCAAAACAAATCAATGGTTGAAATTTAAAAGGAATTTTTTATGGTAAAAAAAGTGGACTTTTGATGTAAAAATAAAAGATGGGATTGCTACACATCTATAAGGTAGAGTTTTTTCAACAAATCTAGAGGATCCAAACACATAAATGTGACATTTTCTCAAATAAAAAAAAAATATAATAATAAAAAAAAAAACAAGTCGAGGCATGAGAAATGAAGTTTTCCATCCGTTATAATACATTTGTTACATATTCCGTTTCAGATGTGTCCTTTTATTGATTACGTTTAGAATCTTTCCATTTATATATAACAATCATAAATTATTATTAGTCCCCAATTGTCCAATTGATATATATAACACTTAAGCTTGTAATATCATGGTCAAATTTACCTTTATTGTAATTTGGCTCAAAAAAATAAAATGTTAAAATAAATTATCACAAGAAATTAATAATTGAGTTTTGTAATCAGTATTTTCAATTAAGATAATATATATGAGCCCCACTACAGCACTACTTATTTGTTTATTAAAAAGACATGTAAGATTTCAAATGTAACTAACAAATGAAAACCGAGAGAATATCAAATTACCATCAAACCTCTTAGATAGGTGGCATAATTTGGTTCAGGTTTATTTTATACGATTATTTCAAAAAAAAAAAAAAAAAAAGGTTAAAGTGAAGAAAGCAAAGCATAGCCATAAACCAGAAGTTGTACTGGTACTAGTAAGTTGTGAGGTAGTGTGTGTATGTAATACCCGGGGGGTCCTTCCCTAGCCTGAGAAAGATATGAGAAGATACCAATTCAACAATAGAAAATCATTTATGAGGAAATCTTCTTCTGTACTTATTAATTATCATCAGTAGTCAGTGTTCCAGAATTACAATTCATAACAGAGCGAGCAACTTCCATTGAAATATTAATGCTGGAAAACAACGTAAACTCAGACAAATTTGAAAACACTGTACTGTATTAATCAAGTACAGTACTGTATAATATAATGATGGAGTGAAAACTCTTTGCAATGCATTTTGATGCTGCTGTTGCATAGAGTAAATAAGCTTAGGGCTGTGACACTAGACAATAATATTCACCCCTGCCCCTACTCAAAATCATACTCAGACAAATTCCCACTTCAACTTGCACTCTAAACTACCTTAAATATCACCTCCTTCTTCTACCCTTCACCATAAATTAAAGTAGGCAACTAGGCTTAGTTTATAAGAGTTTTGTCCTCACAACTTGTATAATTTTTTTTGGTTTTTGTCATAGGTACCCATTTTCTAAAGTGTTCCTACCTTTTTATAGATATCTCATGGTTCTCCATAAACTTGTCAATTTGCATCATCAATAGTTAACCTATTAACTTCTCATGGGTACTCATTTTTCATCAATACACGCAAATTGCGATTTTTTAAAATATAAATGGAAGCATATTTGATTGTTGTTTTGAAAATTTCGACCTCATATTTGACCCATACAAGGCTAAAATGACCCTACAACCTTAACTAGACAACTTTTGGCACGTAAACCAATGCAATTCAACCAAGACTACTAACAGGTAATTGCATCTAACGGATTGATTATCTACTTAATGGATTGGTTGTACATGCGACAATTTGGAAAGTTCATGGTTACTCATGAGAATTCCTAAGAAAATCTAAAATTTCATAAGTACTTATGAGGGAAAAAAAAACCATCTTTTTATTTTTATTTTACACAAATAAAACTAGGAAATTGGATGAATACGGGTATGAAAACAAATACATGATACGTAAATTTAAAAATTATAGAATACGGATTTATAATTTATAAACGACAACCACAAAAGAGAAGCCCTCCGTTTTAATTTACATAGAACGAAGGCTACTACAACAAAAACTGATTATGACACTTCTCTATATTAATATAAGATGGAAATTTGTGCTCTTACAAAATAAAGAGTGCAAAATCAAAAATAGAAGTGTCAAAAGTATGAAATTTAAGACCAGGGCCGTCCTATTGAGTTTTGGGGCCCTGTTCTCATACAAAAATATTGAGCCCCTAAATATGAATATGAAAATGAAGAATTAATTCATGGAAATTTAAGACTTGCAATTAATGAATGATTTTTGGGAAATTCCCAGTGGTATACCCGAGCTTTTTCGAAATTCCACTGGTATACCCGAGTTTATTTTAATCCCAGTGGTATACCTGAAATTATGTCTAATTCTCATCCGTTACATTTAGAAGGTATATTCCGTTAAATGTAATGGAATATACCTATTTTAAGGTTAGATTTAACTTTGGTTAACAATTTTTTTTAATCTTCTTTTAAAAAAATTAAATTTAAAACTAATAATATATTAAATTGATGGGTTTTTGCAAAAAAAATGATCTGATTGCCCCCAATTTGCATTCCTGATTCGCATCGATTTGCGCGCATTGATCTACGTGAAAAAAATAGTCCGCTCATGGTTTTACGGGTCATTTTTATCCTTACAGGATCCGATTTGAGGTGGGATTTTGCAAAAAATGATCCGATTGCCCCCAATTTGCGTTCCCAATTCGCCTCATTTTGCGCACATTGATCTACATGAAAAAATAGTTTGCTGAAGGTTTTACGGGTCATTTTTACACTTATGGGGTCCGATTTGAGGTCGGATTTTGCAAAAAATGATCCGATTGCCCCCCAATTTGCGTTCTCAATTCGCCTCGTTTTGCGCGCATTGATTTATGTGAAAAAAATAGTCCGCTCAAGGTTTTACGGGTCATTTTTATCCTTAAGGGTTCCGATTTGAGGTCGGATTTTGCAAAAAATGATCCGATTGCCCCCAATTTATGGTTGTTTTTCCTTTATTTTTTTTGATTTTTTTTCAATTTATTAACCATGGTTAGTGTTTTTAACAATTTTTAACCAAAAATATTACTTTTGGGAATTATGTTTAACATTAGGTACACCTTTGGGATTAAAAAAAACTCGGGTATACCAGTGGAATTTCCAAAAAATTGGGGTATACCACTGGAAATTTCCCATGATTTTTTTTATGTGAAAATGGAATATGAAAAGTTGGAGCAATTAGTTGACATTCATTGTAGATTGCGGTTAATTTGTTTCTTTGTTTTTTTATATTAGACTAAATATGAAAATAGGCCCCTTACAATTAGAGGCCCTGTACTGTTGGACACCTTGCACATGTGCAAGGACGACCCTATTTAAGACTACATAACCCATAAAAAAATATTTAAAAAAAAAAAACTCAATTACTGAGGCATGGCCATCTTGAAAATATTTGAAACTCTGTTTTAAAATTATATTATAACTAGCTAGACCCTTTGGATCTCAATAACTTTTAATATTCAAAATTATTTTGACAAAACATGTATACATGTAAAGTTGGTTTATAGCTAAAACTACATTTATCTAGAGATAACAATAATTTACGACAAGATAATTATAAAAGAAATGTCCTTTAAAAAACTGGGCCTTGTGCAGAGGTATTTTCTTACTCACCCACCCAATGCGGCCTTATATTGAAGATTAAAATAAACAACAATTTTGAAAACAAAAGAACAATTAAAAAAAAAAATGCTTCAATGAAGCTATACTTTTGCAAGACTAATTCCATCTATTCTATCATACATTAAATTACTCTTGAATACAAGAGGAGATTTCAAGCTTAGCTCGAAATTAAGAAATAATGTAGGCACACACACTCAAATCAAAAGGAACCAACCCTTTTGAGCTTTTTTTCAACAGTTAAGTTATTATCATTTCGGAAGACATCTCCAAAACTAAACCATTACTCTGGCTTCTTTCTCCATTTTTTTTTTACACATAATTAATTAGACAAAATACACTGACTCCTTCTAAGAGACTCATCAATCTGTAGTTTAAGCTTAGCATGGATTTAACCAAGTTACTAGCTACATACATACATACATAAATGAACTCTTCAACTCGAATTCACAACTCCGCCTTTTGCTTCTCTTCACTTGGATGGAATCTCAACCCTTAACTTTTCCTCCTTTATTTTCCCCACCTGCATATAAACATTAAATATGAAACTTAGCTTCTTCACTATTTCATGGGCATTTACGATATATAAAAAGTCTCCTGTCAAATCATTTGACCAGTATACTTCTTAACATATTACTTTCAGCTGTATTCTGTTCTGTTCAGTTCAGGATAACAATTCAGTTCAGTTGTATTCAGTAAATGTAAACAGGCCCTAAATGTTACGTCAGACCAATATAACTTGGGAGCATCGAAATCGTAAATAACCCGGATTAAACGGAGAAGACAAGGAAACTTACGACATAGTGCGGCAAGGCACTCAGAACTCTTCAATACTCGTAACCTCTTGACGGTGGACACAAACATGCTGGAACAAACATTAACAATTATTTTTCACACGTTAACAAAAAAGCAAAGTTTTTAATTAATTGAAAATGGCAGGCAAAAATTGCAATTTGTTCAACGTTGCTGACAATAGACACACATCAGATGTTTGCTTATGTATCAAACTGGGTAGGTTTGTCCTAGTGGAGTATTAAAAACCACAAACAACAAGCAAGTCCATTCTACATGAAATTATAATACTACCCACAAGCAACGCAAAGGGACAACTACTTTCATCGATCAAATATTCAAATTTGTCAAAAACTTTGGATTAATTATAATTATAATCCCATTCATACGACGGAGTGCCAACATAGATTCTTTCACTGCTTCTACCAAGAAAAATAAAAACATATATACCATCCACTAGCCTTGGACTCCATGAAAAATGACTCACTAACCAACAAAACAATACATATTATTGTCAACCATTAAGGAATCCTAAATCCTAATCCAGTTTTTTTTGCTTAGCTAAACCTGCTAGGAGTTGGTGTTTTCGAGACGTCACGACCCAATAAGAAGGGCGAAACATGGTACAGGGGCCGCACAGATTAAAGAATTAGGAAAGAAATAAAAACACTAAATTACAGGATTAAATTAAAAAGATGCTTACTGCCATGGGACATCGCCAACAAGCATCCTGTCTCCTTCATTATCCTCATATACCAAAGTGTATTCCCCACTTCCATCCAGCAAGCCAGTTATTGGTTTCGGCTCTTCTTGTTCGTAATCCATCGTACCAGCAGAAGTATCTCTTTGAGCTGATCGGAAAACACCACACGACAAACTATATGAGCTAACTTTTTCATCTATTTTAAGTTATATACTTCAAATAAATATTGAAATCTTGATAAGAAAATGATACATATGATGTTATAAATGTATTTGCGGGTCACTAGAGGCATTTTCATAAATTTATCTTTATATGTAAGGCATCATCAAATGGTTTAAACTTTAATGGATCCAACTTGATGAAAACTTCGGAAAACCAAATAAAAGGGTTACATGTTACGTTTAAAGGAGGGGATACACAAGAGGTTAAAAGGGTACATGTGTTTTTTAGATCAAAAATATCATTAATGAAATATGCGTACACCTTTAAGCCTCTTATGTCCTCTCTTAATTGATTTTCACGGTGAAATTAATAAGATCTTTTCAATAATATGTCAACCTCATGGAAACATACCTACCAAAACAAATTGACCAAAGGAAACAAAAATCTGTCAATATTATCATTTTTGTTCAATAATTCTATGACTAACAAACTTACAATAAGTTCATATTTGATATTGATTCAAAATACAAGATAATTATGAATTCATCAATACACCAATTAGAATTTTTACCAAGGTAGGTTGAAACTTTTATCTACAAAGAAATTTTACCTGCAAGAAGCCCTCTGAAAAGCTCATCAACAGTAGAGGAAAGGCTATCATAGTTATTATATGCACTCAGATCCACTTTCCTTCCAATAGGCACACCATCCATATTAATCTTCACAAACAGACCCTTGTGAGAGTTGTCCTTGGTAGATTTTTCATTTGCCTGTTTGCTTGGGATCGCACTCTGTGGCTCGGAAACCCCCTTTCCCGGGCTACTGCTAGCAAGGTTCCTACGAGAGGACCGAATTGGTGGCCACCCCACGACTGGAGTAGGAGCAGCTCTGAAAAAATTTATCAATTTTCATGAAAGAATTAGGCCCAGTTCATTTGGACTAAACTATGATAAATTCTAGACTCATCAGGAGCTAAGCTGAACTATAATTTTAGAAATTAAGTCAAAAAAATAGTACTCCCTCCGTCCCTTAAAGATTGCCCCATATTGACTTTTGCTACTGTTCATTTGGTAACTTTGACTCTATAATTTTATATGTGTAAGGAAAAATATAGTCAAATGGGATCTCGCTTGATTCGGCTCAATGTATACTTTTTTAATATGTAATGCTTATAATTTTTTATTATACGCATCTCAAGATATTTTCATATAAAGATGTGTCTCGGGAGATGTGAAAAAGTAAATGTGGCAATCTTTTAGGGACAGAGGGGGTATGAATTTGTTAATTTTATAATTGGTTTATATCCATATGGATAGTCGTCGTTGAACCCGATTCGTCCCCGTATTGGGGACGATTTTGATTCTTTGTGTTATAATTGGTCGTATCCATTAACATAATTTTTTTAGATTTGTCGTATTCAGTTCTCGTATCCGTATTCGTTTCCGAACCCTTTCCCGACTCAGTGCAACCTAGCCAGATACAACTTCAACAATAGAATGAATTAAGGATATACAAGCTTTCTACATAAATCTTCATTTCTATTTTGAATGTTTGTCAACAAACAACTATGATCTTTATTTATTTATTTCTATGAATAGAAATTAGACAAAGCTAATATTTGGAAAATATATATGTTTAGACAACAAGATTAATAATTCATTGAAAAGAATCTAACAAGAACCTCACATTGAAACAGTCAAGAGTGAATTAGTAAATGGTGCCAAAAGTCCTTATGAACCAGTAAGTAAAATATCAAAAAACAACAATAATCAAATTAACTGCTAGAATAAAATTTAATGGAAATTCACTATATTACTCTACATCAATAATAGATGTGTTTCAGAATAAAATAAACATTTATTTAAAAAAGCCTAAAATACAAACAATTCCTAATCAAACAAAACAAATCTGGAAAAAAAGCAAATCACAGACATATTAATGGAGTATAATTTTCAAGAAACAAAAAGGAGTAATAATGATAATAATTGTTAAAAGTATACTACTGCATGAAATTATTACTATCAACTACCAATACAAATACTGTAAATTGCTCAGTACAATATTTGCAATTCAAAAAAAAAATAAGAAAAGATGTCATAGATGCATGGACCACTTTCACAAACATCTTAGCAAATGTGACTTCAACAGTGATGAATATCCTCTGTACAATTAACATGAAAAATACTGTAATTTTTACTTAAATTTTTATTTTTATATAAAAAAAAAGGTGAGAGAAAAAAACAAAAATGGAGGTACCTTTTCTGAGAGGTGTTGGGAACAGCTGTGTTAGCAGAAGGTGGTGAAAATGCCTTCTTTTCTGCAGTCTGCTGCAACTCTACTATTATAGTGCTACAGGGCTGTGATGAATCCTTTCCCATAACAGACACCCCTTTTGTTTGTTGTGTTTGTGGGCATGTCTTGTTGTAATGATGATTGTTTTGCAGGTATGGAGAATTACTTGTTTGCTTTTGCTGCTGTGAACAACAAGATAATGAAGAAGACCATGGATGATAACTCTGTTCTTGCACACACCCAATAACCCCACCACCATTGTTTTTGTTTGAAGAAGATAAGTATCCTAGAGAGAGAAGGGAATCCTCTCTCTCTCTAGATTTCAGGTTGTTTTTTTTAGCACACCAATTTTCATCACCTGGTAACCCCAGCCTGAGTTCAAGCTTGTTCTCATCCCCTGCAGTACATGATGAGCCATATCTTCTTCCTTCCTCTTTTTTTACCATCTCTTCTTTTTCCTTTGATATTAAGTTCAGCAATTTTGGACAACTCTCACCCATTTTTTTACAGCACAAGTTAGATTATCTTATCACGCAAACTTCAATCTCTAAATCACTGACATAGACTAATAATTATAATCTCCTCTGGAAAAAAAAAAAGTAAGAAAATTAATTAGAAAACCCAGAAATTATGAAGATCAAACAAGGCCAAAAAAAAAAAAAAACAAACAAACAAACAAAATGTGACTAAAGATTGACATACCTAAAGTGTGTTACCCAGATTTAAATGGCGGATTAAAACCCACATCCTGAAAACATGAAACAAACCCACTAGTTTTTCAGCGCCAAAAAACAAGTAAAATTCAAGCCCATAAAACTGGAACAGATTATTGAAAAAATACTAAGAGCTTTTTCGATGTTTCAAACACCTATAAAACTAGCAAAATCCCAACAACAACCAACATTTAACAGCCGAATTTGAAGCCCCACATGAAAGAAAGCAAGCTAAAAACCCATTATATAAATACTTACCTTTTGTTTGATGTAGAAGCAGAAGAAAAAAAAAATGAATGGGTATCTTTTTATGGAGCACGCTTAGTGGGTCTGGTGCTTTTCTACAGTTGTGAAGTTTGTGATTACTGATTAGATTAAAGGATGATTAAAGGGGGAGAAATTTTTTTACTCTGTGAAAAAATTAGGAAAGAAAACAGAGAAAAGAGGATTAGAGGAAAATGGACGCAACGAAAGGGGGGGAAGAAAAATACTAGTAGTAGAATACTCGTAGAATAGAATGGGAGTGGGGGTGTGGTTGAGTAAGCAAAGCGTGCAGTGCTGACCTTCCTTCTTATTAACACCCTAAATATACACACCCCCTCTCTTTTCTACAGGAGAGGGAAAGTGATGGAGGTAAAAGAAAAGTTGGATGAAAAAAAAAAGTGAAATCATATTGGTATGAAAATAAAAATTAAAAGGTGATGGGTTGTTTGGTTCAGTTTGTATTTTGATCTGAATTTATTGTCTGAATTGATTAAACTTTAACCCTATATATATGCTAATTTATAAGGAAAAAAATATAGGAAAAATTGCCAAGAATAAACCAACATTTGGTCGATCTTCCACAATTAAACCAACCTTTTGAAAATCCAGATTTAAGCTAACTTTGTTATCATTTAAGCTAAAAATAGGTTAAATGATAACAAGGTTGGCTTAAATCTGAATTTTCAAAAGATTGGCTTAATTGTGGAAGACCAATCGAAGGTTGGCTTATTCTTGTCAATTTTTCCAAAAATATATTAATTGATATCTTATTTTATTTGTATTAATGGATACTTTTTTAATATGTAATTTTATAGTAATATTTTTTTATGAAAAAATATATTTAAAGTTTTTAAAACATCAAATTAAATGATTTGGTCTGATTTGAAATAAGTTACAATGTGTTAGAACAATATGAATCAAAAAAGGCATTACTCATTTATGTTAAAAATAATATGTACTACACAAAGGTTGTACCGTGGCTCAGTGGTAAAAGCACGGTACCCTGGGAGTGATGCCCGTATAGTGGGTCACCCGACCCAATTTTGCCGGCACACGTATCTGTAGGGGAAATAAATGTGTGTCATGAGATTCGAATCCAAGACCACAGATTTGTCATTTGCAAGACTTAACCGGTAAGCTAAGTGCATACCTCATATTGGAGCATATATAATATTAAATTATCAACATAGTACAAATGTACAATCATTAATTACATGAAAGATTATATGGAGTATAAGACTCTGTTCTTTAGGACTGATCTGATCTGATTTGAGTTTGTCTGATCTGATCTGATTTGAATTATTTTTATTTTATTTTATTTTTTATTTTTATTTATTTATTTTTTAATTTTTTTATTTTTAATTTTTTTTAATTTTTTTTAATTTTTATATTTATTTTTATTTTTATTATTTTTTTTATTATTTTATTTTATTTTATTTTATTATTTTATTATTTTATTTTTTATTTTATTTTTTTTGTTTTATTTTTATTTTTATTTTTATAATTGTAATACTTATTTTTTTATGAGAAATGTAATACATGATTATATTTACTAAAATAATAATAATTATTAATAATAATAATAATTAATATAATTATTATTATTATTATAATTATTAATATTATAATTATTAATATTATAACCCATTTCATTTCACCTCTTCATTCAATCTAACTCCAAAACTTCAAATAATAATAGTAGTAATAGTAATAATCACCGCCGAAAATTTTGACCAAACCGTCACTGAAAAAGTCGACCGAATAATCACCGCCGGAAAAGTCATTCCGAAAACTGTCGCCGAAAAACTCGGCCTGAAAACCGTCGCTGGAAAGTTGGCCGAATGATCATCGTCGGAAAAGTCAGTCCGAAAACCGTCGCCGAAAAACTCGACCTGAAAATCGTCGCCGGAAAATTTGGCCGAATAATCACCGCCGGAAAATTCAGTCCGAAAACCGTTGTCAGAAAAGTCATCCCGAAAATCGTCGCCGAAAAACTTGCCCTGAAAATCGTCGCCGGAAAATTCGGCCAAATAATCACCGCCGGAACAGTCAGTCCGAAAACCGTTGTTGAAAAAGTCGTCCCGAAAATCATCACCGAAAAACTCGGCTTGAAAATCGTCGGCGGAAAAATCAGCCGAATAATCACCGCCGGAAAAGTCAGTCCGAAAACCGTCGTCGGAAAAGTCGTCCCGAAAACCGTCGTCGGAAAATGTCGAGCGGAAAAACGATGCTCGAAATTAATAATAATAATAATAAAGAGTAATAATGTCTGATCTGATCTTATTTGAGTTTGTCTGATCTGATCTGTTCTGATCTGATCTGTTCTATTCTGATCTGATTACTGTAGCTTTTAAGTCCAAAAGAACAGGGCCTAAGTATTATTTGTCATATTGTATTTGGTTGATTTATTGACTTTAGAGTTTTAACTTATACCGTGAGTCTGTGACCAGTCAGGCTGTCTCTTCGAGAGGAAGAGTTCCTGACTCCCTTGTATATCTTTCCTTACTAAAAAAAAAAAAAATTAACTTATAAATTACAAAAACATTTGCTAAAATAATTTTTTTGCAACTATACTTGGTAAGAAAAGGTGTTTAGATTTTTTGAAAATAATTTGTGAACAAATAGATATCTTATATTTATATATATGTGCAAGGCTCGGCATCTAAAGTAATTAAAAAAATAAAAAAATACTCCCTCAGTCCCTTTTTAATTGCTACATAGATAAATTTGATTATTTTTTTTAAAAAAAAAATTGACAACACGATCTTTAAAGGTGTAGTTAGTTTTTTTTGTCATTTAGTGGGTATAATTATAATTTTATAGGTGAGCTATAATATCAAAAGTAACAAGTGTAAATTTATACGCGAATCATAATATCAAAAGTAATAAAAATAGAATTAATTAGTATTATATTCAGAGCATATGTGTAATTTTATAGGTGGCCTATAATATCAAAATAGTGGAGAATCTACCACTAATGAGTAATGGCAATTGGTATGGACTAAGGGCTCGTTTACATTAGCTGAATAGAGCTGAACTGAACTGAACTGTATTAATTGAACAAAATAGAGATGAACTGAACTGAACTGAATATAATCTGAAGTAAACAAGCCCTAAAGATTAAGGGCTCGTTTACATTAGTTGAATAGAAATTAACTGAACTTAATAGAGATGAAATGATGATCTGAACTAAAATTAATAGAGTGTATTAACTGAACTGAACTGAAATTAATAGAGATGAACTGAATTTAATTTGAAATAAACAAGCCCTAAAGAGCTAGTCAGCCGATTGGTCCCAAGTGGTTGTCCAAAATTATAAAGATTCTTAACATTTGCAATGGAGTCACACTTCACTGCCACCATTTGTAGTATTTCCCCTTGTTTTTGTTTGTTTCCTTTCCTTTTTTATATTAAAAAATGGCTTTAAAATCCCTTTTTTAACCTTCGCTAATGACATCATGATATTTTTCGCTGCAACAAAAGAGGTTGCTTAATTAAAAATTATTATAACAAATAAATTTAAAATGAATATAACAAATAAATTATAACAAATAAATTAGTAGTAAAGGTGGAATTTGTGTGAGGTGGTTCACATACCTAAGAATAAATGTTGCAAGTGGAATGAGACACCAATTTAATGAAAAATGTAGTAACCACAAAAAAAAAAAAAAAAGGAAATGAGTATTTTTGTTAAGAAGAATTATAAGAAATTGTTAGACATTATTGTGTATGGGAGAGATGAATTATTTGCTTATCTAAACTTATTGTTCTTAGATTATATTAAAAAAAAAAAAGGAAAAAAGTTAAAAGAATCGATTAATATGCTTTTTTAAAAAAAATTATTGGTAAGTATTTAATTTCATCTTTAATCACTGAATATAAAAGTAAAGATGAGATTATTATGAAGATTATGCAACTTGAATAATTGTGGCCTTCGAGAAAATAATGCAGTTAAAGGAGAAGATTGGAGGAAGATGATGGGCACACATAATTTTCATGATTCCCCACATTTAATTTATATCTAGCCGATCCGTATTATTTTGAGGATAAAATTTTGACATTGTTGTTGTTATTATACTACTCAAATAGATTATGAGCAATTTTTAGTCGTAAACAGAATCAACAATATAATTGTGGCAATAATATATTTAATGACAAGAGAAGTACTACATAGGGAGTTATTTATCATATTTTAAAACTTAATTAATTTTATTACTATTAAAACTACTATTACCTACTTAGAGATTTTGCTCTTCGTAAAAAATGTTACTATTACCTTAAAACAACGATACGTTCAGAATATCGTAACATGGTATGGACTATAGAGTGTATTCTTAATGACCTTGTACATGCTCTTGTCTTTGATAATACTCATTTTAATAATTTTCAAACTATTTATCATACACTCTTCCTGGCTTTAGGGCTCGTTTACATTAGCTGAATAGAGGTGAACTGAACTGAATTGAACTGAATTGAACTGAACTGAATAGAAGTATATTAATTGAACTAAATAGAAATGAACTGAACTGAATTGAATAGAGATTAACTGAACTGAATATAATCTGAACTAAACAAGCCCTAAAAATGGACAACTCATACCCACTTGGATATGAGAGCGTCCCTGGCCAATTCCCCTCGTTTCCACTACAACCAACAATCCACTTCCACAATATTCTATATTTCTATCCTTGTTTCTTGGCATCCTTCGACCTCCACAGCAGCAGTGTTTCTCACTCATGACACCATTGGCACCTGTCTCGCAGCTCATACCTTTAACCTTAGTCACTCTTCTACAATCCTTGTTGAATTGTCTACAATGCGAAAGGTATTCGTCATTTACTTCAAGTCGGTTTCTTAAAATTTGAGATCGAAGGGGATAACCTTCTAGCTATCAACTCTGTCAAAAATACTTCCCGCCCTCCGTGGAAGATAGCGTATTTGGTCACCGAAATACAGTCTCTTCTTCCCAATTTGACTCTTATAACGTTCGACATATCTATCGTGAAGGAAAATCGCGTGGCTGATTGGACTATATTGCAAATGTGAGGCATTTAATTAATCCCATCTACTATATGTATTCAATGCATGTCATCCCCCTTCTCAATTTTGTACTATTCTAGAAGATGATATGATAGGTTAGGTATCACCCTACTTAGAAAGACTATCTAACTTTTGTTTCCATCTCTTTATCCTATTAAAAAAAATTACCTTGTACAATAAAACTCAATTATTCATAATACAATAATAGTGTGTCATGGGAGTTTTTTTTTTTTTTTTTGACAAAGTGTGTCATAAGAGTTGGAGTAATGGTTTTACATCAACATATAATATTTGAGTTAGAGAATAATGAAGTCTCCATCCCAACATAAATTCAAAATATTTGTGTGGATATATAATATTTTAATGTAAATTAAAAGGGATACGGACCTAGGACCTTTGTTTCACCAATAGTCCTAGGTATCTCTTTTACGGTAAGCTATTACTCTGTATAATGTTAACCTGTAAGCTAATTTTTATACTGTAGTAATTATTGTATGTTAGCATATAGTTTAACCTTTTAGTATGAAATATTGTATTAATATTAAAAGAAATAGTATGTTTTACCTTAAATTATTTGGAAAAAAAAAAGTTTACAACCAAACAATCAAATTCAAGTCATGCACATTAAATCCAAAAAACAAAAAAAAACATAGATTAAATTATTGAAAATAACATGAACTAAACATTATTTAAACAGCCTTTTAGAAAAGAAGTATCATGTGTGTTTGCAGCATAGACGCATAGTTAATTACTGTATTTGTTACTGTTTAGCGGGTAACACTTTAATTACACTGGACTTGTTACTTTCTTAGATCACTTTCGGTGAAAATTAACATTTGGATTACTTACCTCAGAAGGAGTTCTACTTTGAGAAGTGAATTGAAGGGAGGTACTTTTGAATTTGAGAGACCAAAAGTTGATTAATTGGTGAAAGTGAAAGCTTTTTTTGTTCCTATTATTCTTTTTTAACTTGACACTTTTTTTCCTATTAACTCATCAACATCGATAAGCATAGTATTGTTAAAACTTTTAATGGCTCATTTGATTAGTTTCTTCACGTGCCAAATGTATGTAGGGTTTGGTACACATTTTCATTTTAATTGTCTCACGACTGAGTATGATATTTACTTGACCGAGCCAGAGTGCCAGACTTCATGCTAACATGGGTTTTTAGTTTTGAAAAGTGCATCTGATCGAGTACTTATTTTACATGGTCGAGTACCAAATTCGACTGAGTATATTTACTCAATCGAGCCAAATTTTATGGGAACAATATGTTTTTACTTCTGGAAAGTATACTCGACTGAGTACATACATACTTGACTCGATCGAGTACCTGAGACTTTGTGAAATTACAATTTGTACGTAATTCATGTAGCTTACTTAGTTTTTGGAGGGTTATTAACTTATTATAACCCAAGTAAAAGGATAAAAATAACCTTTCATAGGTGGCCAGGTTGTTTTAACTCTACTGAAGGGTTATCTTTTATTTGTGAAAGCTTGCATCATTTCATGACCTTATGTGTTTCTATAAATATAAAAGCATGTTTATGTACGAGTATTTGGGAAAACGTGCCCTCTTAGAGCTTCGGTATTGTATATATATAGAAAACTAAATAGAACCTTACATAGCAATGTACCAAACTACCCTTGCGATATTATTAATACATAATACCCTAATAGTTTACATATGTGGTAGAGGGAGAAGAAACATGTGAAAGTTTCAATCTAAGTGTTAAATACACATTTAACAAAGTTTTGGTTGACTTATTTTGTAGAACATCATATCAAGTTATTTTCACCATTATATCTCATTAGTTTTATATTTTAATGCACCCAAGTGTTTCTAGAGACGGAGAAGAAAAAAATTAGAAGGAAACAAACTTGTTTGTGCTTTGGAGAAGCAAAACTAATAAATTTCCAACGTAACATTGAATATGAAGTTCAAATAATCTGATCGAATTCGAACGTCATCCTTGTCATCAAATTATTTGATTGAACACCATCTTCATCATTAGATGATTTTATCAAACTACTCTTACTCTTAAATCTGAAGCTCAAAAAATCTAATCACTGTATTTGAACATGACTAGCTAGCTCGAACATAAACACACAATTGCACATAATCGAATTTCTCATTTATTGCTCTGGTTACTTGATCTTGATAGACTGCATTTTAACAAATCATTTAGGCCATAATTATCGTGAAATTAATTGCAATGATAAAAAAAAACATGGGACTATAAAATGAAAATCTTCTGATCCATTGTCTCCAATTATAAGAATTGCATACAGACAATTGTTTTCAAGCTGGAGCATCTAAAACTTATACTTCATCTGTCTTTTAATACTTGCTATATTTTCTTTATATGAGTGTCTCAATTTACTTGTTACATTTTCTTTTTTTAATATATGGGGCTCACATAATTTTTACATATTCTATCCTTAATTTTTGTCATTTATCCTCTTTATTCAACCTATTTTAATCTATTTTTGTCATCTTCTTCTTAAATACCCCCATTTTTTAATAGTCCCTACACTTCACATTATTCTCCAAAAAAATTGTGCTAAAATAAATGTAGCAAGTAATTAACACGACGGAGTAGAAAGTTTGAACTTTTGGTTAGAGCCTATTTTTTTAGGATCCGTGGATTAGCCACTCCAAAACTTTGTTGAGTGACTTCAAAAATTGATCAATTGACCTTTCAAATTATTCTGACTCCTAAAATTAGTCACATTACTTCTAAAATTAGTTACCTGACTTCAGTAATATTGAATTGATTTTTTAAATTGAATATTAGACTCTAAATAATATACGTTTGGCTACTAAAAGTAATGAGTTGACCATTTAAATTGAAGATTATAACGAGTTGATTACTAAAATTAAATATAAAAAATTGAGTAACTCCCTAACTAAAATTAAAAAATTTACTACTAAGGGCTCGTTTACATTAGATGAATAGAGATGAACTGAACTGAACTTAACTTAAGTGAACTGAACTGAATAAAAGTGTATTAATTGAACTAAATAGAGATGAACTGAATATAATCTGAAGTAAACAAGCCCTAAAATTATTTCTCCGACTCTTAAAATTGATTGTTTGACTTCAAACATTGATGGTTTAACTTCAAATTTTGTCTAGGTACCTTACTTACATTATAACTCTGACCATTCTGTTTGGGCACTGAAGTCCAATGATAAGACAATTATCATTATGCCTTTGGGCCTTCTTGGTAATTTACATGATTTCCTATAACAGGTGTCATCATCTGCCCTCCAAAAGATAAGTATCATAAATTCATAATCCACACAAATCACCTGATTGATAACCCCCAAAACAACTGTCAATCAAGCCCCCAAAGGGCACCTATAATTCTATAAATAGCCCTCATTTACTATAGTTGAGATAACTACACAATTTTCTAGAATTTCTCTCTATACACTTATCTTTTTCTCTTTATCCATAAATAGTCTTGCTGACTTAAGCATCGGAGGGGATTTCTCGGGTCCGCCTCGGGTCAATCATCCTTGGTCATTTTGCAGAATCCACTCATCAGGTATCAAACACACCTCAGGTGGTCCAATCAGCACCAGACAACCATTCAGGTCGTACCGAAGCAACACAAACAGATCTAGTCAACATACATTGAGGCGCCCCTCATTTCTTTATTCAACTTCTTTGTATCTTAGTTTTTCAGATATAAACACATACATTATTGTCAAATCGGTTTGACATAACACCTAATACTCTATCCGTAACATATCAACAACGGTTTATTTTACACTTAGGCTCCGTTTACTATAGCGTAAAATGTTTTCCTTGAAAATAGTTTTTCCATTTTACATCGTTTACTTTGGGTGAAAAAATAAAATGTAAAATTTGGAGTGAAAACTCATTTTAAACCATAGTGGAAACATTTTTCCCCAAATTTGGAAGTAAAACGTATTTTCCGTGCAAATAAACATTGGAAAATTTCTATAAAAATGAGTTTTCCAATGTAAAATGGTTTTCATGAAAAATCATTTTACATCAAAAAAATTTTACGCCAAAGTAAACGCACCCTTATTTTAAAAAAATGATTTACGGGAACATTCAAACAAAAAAATAAGGTAGGGAGAAACTGAGAAAGTATACGGTAATGCAAAAAATACACGGAAGTCAACACTCAACAACCTGAGACTGAGTGAGTGGTGAGTGGCTGAGTGCGGGTGTGGGCTGCGTAGTAGTGGGTGGCGTGTTTGGACCGTGTAGTAAAATATCAGGTCAGCTTTGCCAAGTAATCTGCTGTCTCTTTTTTGTGGACATAGCAAATCTGCTAACGATTACCTCACATAAATTGGGCATCAATTGGTTTTCCCAACACTATCGACACGTGCCATCTTGTACGTATAACATCAGAGTTTACCAGGCTTACGACACCTACTAATTTCTCCCCAAAACTCTGACCTCTCGTTGTAGGTGGGTATTACTAGGCCTCGAACCGGCCGTATTGCAAGTTATCCAATCCAATTTCATTGACACATATTTGTAAGGGAGAAGATAAGAAAAACTCACAAATACATACAATAAGGTCCGAACTCGAGAACTCAGGCTCGACGACAAAATGCCTTACACCTCACTCTAAAGCCTTTCCTACCTTAACCATCAGTACAAAATTATTACTCCCTCCGTAACATAATTCTGGCAACAATTGTTATATTTGGGTGTAACAAAATTCTGACAACAAATAACTTTTTTCTTTTCATTTTTGCTAATAAAAAGTTCAACTATTTACAAAAATACGATTACTAAAAAAATTAAACAAAGATTAATAAATGCTTAATTTTAATCACTCTCCCTCATCTCTCACGCTCTCTCCTCCTTCACCTTCTTTGTCACCTCCACTCCCTCCTTACCTCCCCGCCACTGCCGCCACTATCACCACCCTCAACCTTTGAAAGCCTAGCCACCACCCTCAACCTTCGAAACCGCAACCAACTTCGAAATCCTAGCCACCACTACCACCACCTTCAACCTTCAAAACTAGAGCTGATAAAAAATAGCCCGGCCCGATTTTTTGCGAGCTTTGGGCATTAAAATTAGGCCCGAATTCAAGCCCGGTCCAGCCCGTTTTTTTTTTTTTAGAGCAGGCTTTGGACACTAAAAATTAAGCTTTTTAGTTAATTTTTTTAGGCCCGACCCGAAAAGCCCTAAAAGCCCGCACTAATTTTTCGGGCTTTGGCTAAGAAATTTGAGCCCGAACTAGGCCCGGCCCCAAACCCGGCCCACTCTACGGGCTTTATTTTATGCATTGAGCCCGACCCAATTCCGGCCCAACCCGGCCCATGATCACTTCTATTCGAAACCACAACCACCTTAACTTTCGAAACCGCAACCTCACCTTCGAAACCCCAGCCGCCACCTATGAAACCCTAAACAACTTCCACTACCTTCGAAACCCCAGACACCACCTATGAAACCCTAAACCACTTCCACCACCTTCAAAACCCTAAACCATTTTGAGTTTTGATGATTTTGATTTAAGTTTTGGATTTCAAATTGGGTTTTGATTTTGATTTTGAGTTTCGATTTGGGTTTAAGGTTAGGTTTCGTTTAAGGTTTCGATTTGGGTGCTTGTGCGTTGTGGCTTCTCGCGCGTTGGTAGCTGCTGTGTGCGTCGGTGGCTTCTTCACCGGTGGCTGGTGCCGCGGTGGTGAATGGTGAGCAGTGGCGGTGGTGGTGTTTGTGTTGGTGACCGGGTAGTTTAGTTAGTTTAAGTTTGATTAGTAGTGTTGGATTAGGACTTGTTTAATGTCTTAAACTCAGATTAAGAAAATTTTTCTAGGAGTCCGTGCAAAGGGAGTTTGTTGTCAGAATTATGTTTACTGATGGAGTTTTTTTTTATGCTAGTAAGACAAATTTTTGTTCATGACTCCATGAGGCCCATGATTTAATTTTTTATTATGAAAGTATTTTGTCAAATTATCTGACCACAATATTTGGTCAGCCTGAGCTGGCCAAATTACTTTCCCTTACGGCTCGTTTGGTAACCGGTTATAAATGGAGGTAATGAGAATAAATTTATAACTAAATTTGGAAGAAAAATCATAATCCATTCCCATGGTGATGATAGCTTAACTCCAATTTATCTAATTTTCTTCACAAATATTCATTCCCATCTAATACCAGTATACCACCATTTCACATGGTAATGGATGGTAATGAAAAATAAAAACAAGTTTCAAGTTTGGGAATGAAAACTATGTTTTCCACGGAGATTTTGAAGTTTTTTCCTTAACAAATTACAGTTTAAATTCATTACCATTACCACAATTTATTACCGATAACCAAACGGGTCGTTAGTACTATCTATTACTTCATCTGATTTGAAATCGGTAATTCAATTCATCCTTCACTTTTGCTTCTCTTCCTGCTAAGAGCACTCATCCACTCCCTTCATTCTTCTCCAGTTCTGCTACTCCTTTATCAGAAGCACTTCATCTTTTACTTGTGTCAAACCCTAGATGTACAATGTACTCCTCCTCCAAAATGTAATTACCCTATTGAATTTCATATTCTTCAGATTATCTTCAATTGAACACTAGCATTGAGCGATTTGAAGACAATTCATAATTGATTGAAGATCTTCAATTAACTTTGATACTGACACTGATACTTCAAATGAAAATTAAACTTCAATCAAACATCCCATTGACCTTTTTCGGTGAACTCTTTTCCCGCCGAATTTTTCCGGCCAACTTTCCCGGTAAAATTTTACCGACCGATTAATCCGGTAACTTTTCTGACCAACATTTTTTAATCAAATTTTCCGACGAAGTTTTTACGACCGAAAATTTTCCGGTCAACGATTTATGGCCGATTTTTTCAGCGGCTTTTCAACCAATTTTTCAGTGAACAATTTTCTAGTTAACTAAAAATAAAGAAATAAAACTAAAAAATAACAAATAAAAATTATAATTAAATATTAAATTAAAAAAACTAAACTAAAATAAAAAAAATATATTTTTTATCAGTTCAATTTAGTTCAGTTTAGTTCAATTTTTCTTAATTCTGTTCAGTTCAAGTTTTCTCAGCCTACAAGGACAAGGCCTTAACGTCTTATTTCCCATACTTTCTACGTATTTTTTAAAGGCATCCATCAACTCCTTAATTTTACAACCAATTAAGAGAGAAATTTGATTTTTTTTCCCTTCGAAATGTATGTATTACAAAAAATACAATTTGAAAAAAAAACATATAATTTAATTTTCTGAAAATAGAGATCCATATTAAAATAATTTTGTAATATTAAAGTTTTAACCCAACGAATTCATAAACTCCAATAAAGATGTTAAATGATACTCTGATCATATTGGTTTTTTTAAAAAATATCAACTAAAATATTTTTTTATAAAGCATAGCGAATGATATTAGTGTTTCAACATGTGCATCGAAAAATGTGCAAAAAGTAAATGTAACCAATATTTTTAAACAGATGAGTATTAGGATAATAATTTGGACATGCATGTCAAAATTTTATGTCATTCGATGTAACAAATATTGAATTTGAGTTAACATTTTCCCATTTGACATCTTAAATATAACCACTAGGGCTAATTTAATATTTTCTTTGATATGAAATTAATGAGAAAAAAAAATCTTAGGCCTTAGTTTGGTTTATGTGGGAATTTAATTCTCATGAAAAAAGTATAATTCATATGAATTTATTCACCTCATTGAATTTGTAGGAATTTTATAAACATGTTTGGTTGAAAACATATGAATTTTGAATTCTAATATAATTTCATTAATCAATGGAGACTTAGCAATTTATTTCTAATATTTGTATAAAGTGAAAATTCTCACATATTATTAATTCCCTAATTTTTACTTTTTTTTTTCAACTAAACAACACTAATAAAGTAAAGTTTATGAGAATTTTCAATAGTCATAAAAAGACAAACAATAATACGTCATTTGGTGGCAGGCCATCCCGACATTTCGCATTTAAATACGAGTACTAGGGCATCATTATCAGCAAACTAAAAAAAAAATTCACATATTTCTCTCTCCATTTCTCTCTCATCCACATCACCCAAACCAAACCATTTTCAATTCATCTCTTAACAACAAACCACACAAAAAAAGTTTATCCTTTTTCTCTCTCCTACTTTTTCCCACCTCATCATATTTTCTCTCTCCTATTTTCTCCCACCACATATTTTTAATTGACATGTTTATGTGTATTTAATTTATTTAATTTTAATTAACAAGTTAAAATACAAATTTGCTAATTATTTAAAATACAAATACAAATTAACAATTTAAAATACAAATACAAATTAACAATTTAAAATACAAATACAGATTAATAATTGCAATTTCCAAACACACACTAATTAAACAAACCAAACTACACATTAATACGGAAAAAAAAACGATTCTCATCCTACTCATTGGAACTTCCTCCAAACCGTTGTAAATATGGCCGTTGTAAATATGATCGTTGTAAATATGGCCGTTGTAAATATGACCGTTGTAAATATAGTCGTTGGGAAAAAATATTTTGAAAATATATCAATATGGGTGTCAAATTGTAGATAATTTAAAAATATGAATTTTGGTGTAATTAATTTTTTTTTTAAAATATACATATTGAGTTATTTTAATTAAAAAGTGTAATTGCATTACCTCTCTCTTCCTTTCCTCTCTCCTCCCCTCTCTCCTGCGTGTCAGCTGATTATTGCTTGTTGCTTTAATTTTATTAATTTTTTTTGGTTGGCAAAATTTGCAAACCAGTTTGGTTTTTCAAACTTTTGCAAAATAGTTTGCAAACAAACCATTTATTGTTTGTTGTTAAGAACAAAAAAAAAATAGTTTGGGTTTGCAAATCATTTTAGAGTTTGTTGTTATTTATGCCCTTAAATAACGTTGCACATGGAAGGCTCAGCTCGTGACACATTGAATGGGGCATGTTCTCCGTCTTGGAAATACTTATATACATACATCTATCCAGCATTAAAACACTTTAAATGTACTTCTCTCATACAATACATCCCAATATACAATAGACTCATTGCCTCCGTCCACTCAGCATGCTTTATTCCGCCACTTTGATGCAAGTCGGCGCATTATTTCTCCCTGGCCCCACTCTCGAATCTGGATTCCTTGCCAATTCCAAAGTTCCAAACATGAACTACGATTAATTTTTTTTTTCCTCCTCATTGTTTTGGATTATTTTTGTCCTTTTATACTTTTATTTTTAACTTTTTTTAGATAGGCGTAGAGAAAACTCAGAAAAGTATATAATTATATATAGCAAATTTTCGGAGCTTTTCTTAAGACAAATATGTAGCAAATATTTATGAACTGAAGAATTATATGATAGTAAGTCCTGGAGAGTCCAAGTCTTGTCCAAAAAAATATGAAATGTTATAAAAAAATTCATGTATTTTTATACACATATAACTCTTTATATGTTTTATTTAATTTTTGTAAGACTTGGGGTGCATTTGATTCAACTTGAATAAGCACTCTTGTGCTTATTATAAGAAAATTCATAACAGATTAGCTCAATAATTTAGATCAGATCAGAAAAATTCAGATCATATTGGAAAAGTTCATATCAGATTAGAAAAATTATAACTATAATAATAACTACAATCAGAAAAAACGTATCACATCAAAAAAGTTCAGATAAGATCATATTAGATCGAAAAATTTAAGATGAATCAAACACACCCTTGTCCTTTGGTCTTATAGTAAAACCGTCTCATTAAAAAAATTGTATTTGTTTTATTGATTTTGAAAATTAGTACCTTTATGTTTTTTGTAATAGTAATTTAGTACATCTTAAAATATGAAAAACATATAGTTTGCTATCATATAATGGATTTCGTTAAACAATTCCTCAATTGAGACAATTTGAATTAATCTCTTATTTTCCTTAAGTTTCTTTTATCATCTCGTTTCTTTGTTTACTCGGATAACTTATTTAATCTCTATATCTCTATTATATAAGGGAATGAGTGATGTCACGGTGGTATCCAAATAGATTACCACAATACACTACCCTTACTTATCCTTCATAATTGTTAATCAAGTGAAGGACAATTTTGTCATTAGTGTACTAAAATCTTGTACTTCCTCTGTTTCGAAATAAACGCAACAATTTCTATTTTAGGAAATTTCAAAACATATGCAACAATTTCTATTTTTCATTTTTGTAAGTTTTTTCTACATATCTCTCACATCATCATATACCCCACTTTATCTCTCTATCCCTTTTACTCTCACAATAAAAAATAGACTAGGAGTCCGTGCCATCCAATTTGTTGCGTTTTTTTTTAAACGGAGGAAGTATAATAATTAATATTTGATATTTGAAGTCACTAATAGTGTTATTTAAAACAAGTAATCACAATTTTAAATTGTAAGTACAATTAATTGTAAAATTACTCAAAATTTATTTATAAATAATAAATCTTTTAGAGAAATAAATTATTTACTCAATTTGCAATATACTTACTATGTAAGAGCGAAAGGAAAAGTCTAGTTTTTTTTTAAAAATTATTTAAAAGTTTTTTTACAATTATGTGAGAGTTTATTAATTTTATTGTAAAGCTAGTTATGTTGTTAGCGAATTTAAAGATTACACACATAAAAAAAACTAGTGTATACATATATATATATATATAGGGTTGGGTTCCGGTGAGAAATTTTTTATGGTGAGAAATGTGAGAAGAGATAAATACATCAACTATAACGTAGAGGTACATTGAGCACCAACTATAGGTACATTCACCATACACTATAAATACATTGAATAAAAATACATTGACTTTATACCATATATACATTGACTCCAAACTATCAAAGGAGTAAGGAGGGAAAATTAAATTTAATCTTAGCCCTTCATTTGGTGATCAAAGGGTTGTGATTGCTTCTCACCCTTCTCACCAAAACTACATTTCTCACATGAGCCTACTTATATATATATATATATATATATATAATAAAAATCTAGCCGTTCTCCTCTAACTTAGTGAGATAATCACCTTTCTTTTCTAATTTTTTTAGATCTCCTCCAATTTTAATAGTAAGATGTATTTTTTAAGCTTTGAAACAAGGATTCTACAATTTCATTTTGTTCTCTCCATAACCTTGTCAAATAAAAAGGATAGAAACATCAATTAGTGAATTGATGGTACATTTGATTTAACTTATTTAAGCATTCTAATGTTTATTTCAGAAAAGTTCATATTAGAAAAAAAAAATCAGATCAGAACAGTTAAAAAAAAAATCAGATCATATCAGAAAATTTCAAACAAATGAAACGCACCCTGAGGTTCCGTTTACTAGAGCGTAAAATGTTTTCCTTGAAAATAGTTTTCCTATTTTACATTGTTTACTTTTGGTGAAAAAATAAAATGTAAATTTTGGAGTGAAAACACATTTTACACCATAGTGGAAACATTTTTCCCCCAAATTTGGGAGTAAAACATATTTTCCGTGCAAGTAAACATTGGAAAACTTCTATGAAAATGAGTTTTCCAATGTAAAATATTTTTCATGGAAAATATTTTTACATCGACAACGTTTTACACCAAAGTAAACGGACCCGAGTGTATATGTATCATATTATTGAATTAATTGTAAACTTTGAAATTTTTTACAACAGAAAACTCTAATTTTCATCTAAACCTCAAATTACACAAAAATCCCTAAATCCATATAGATATAAATTCAGAAAAATGGACCCTAATAATTGATTTGATGACTTCTAAAAACAGTTCTAATTTGTCTCAGATTAATGATTGAAAAGTATTTCATATTTAATTTGAATATTAATCTAAGTGAACATTTCAAAAGAAATCGAGGAGATCGAGAGGAAGAAAAGGAAATTAAAAGAAATAACCACTGTTGGGCTCTAGTAGATACTCCGTAGATTATTTGATAAAATATGTTAACTAGTAGTACTACAAGTCTACAACTTATGATTTTTTATAAGGTTCAACTTCCACTCCTTGTTGGAACTTATTAGGGTGCAATTTCATCAATTTATTAGAGTTAAATTTAGCTGAACTTATTGGAATTTATCTAACCTAAAATTTTTATTTAAAGATGTATTTAGACCTTATTAGACCTGAAACTTTTTTTTAAGGTGAAGAGAATGCACACTCAATTATCTTTTACTCGTTCTCTTACCAACTAATTTCACCACTACATACGTATAGTTTCCAGAGTAACAGCAAATTTTTACAATGAAATGAAGTGTTGTGTAAGTAATTTTTACAATGAATTTTAAAAAGTGTTACAAATAATAAGAATCGAAAGTAGTTTATTTTTTAATTTAATATATAAGCATGTAGATTTTGCACACTACTTAGAAATGAGCGTGCATAAATCATGTTTACCCCAAATCTTGGGCACGAAATTTACAATCTCAACCCTAGCAATGATGGTGGTGGACTGGTGGTTATATGTTGTTGTTATAGTGGTGGTAGACTAGTAGTAGGTATTATCGGTGGCCACGGTGAGCAAGAAGGGGAGACCATGGCAATATTGGTTGTGGGTAATGACATGTGGCGGAGCTTTGAATTTAAAAGGGGATATGAAATATAAACGTCCGGTATGTATTAAGGAAATATAAAAGTTAAAATTCAATCCAATCCATTGTCATCTAATTTAATTTATTCTAACTCATTCAACCCGTTCCGTTCCATTCCAATCCAATTTCATCCCATCACCCCATTTAAATAAATTCCAATTCAATTTCAATCCTTCAATCTATTCCAATCCATTTTAATCTAATTCAACTATTCCAATCTAAAGCAGGCCAACGACCGGGCTGGGTCGGGGATGGGCTAACCGGAACCGGCTCGTGGGTAGGGATGGACGGGCCAAATCAAGACACGGTCGACCCACGAACCGGACTGGCGGGCTGGGACCGGGCTGGACTGGGTTGGGTTGTGGGTTTTGGGTTGGGTTGCGGGTTTTGGGTTGGGTTGACGGGTTGGGTTCGTGGGTCACGGGTTGGGTTTCATGGGTTGGGCCCATTGGGTCATGGGCTGGGTTCATGGGTTGGGTTGGGTTGACGGGTTGGGTTTCATGGGTTGGGCCCATTGGGCCATGGGCTGGGTTCATGGGTTGGGTTTAGGGGATTTGGGGGTTTTAAGGGGGTTTGAGGAGGGGGGGGGGGTTTGGGGGGTTTTGAGGGGGTTTGAGGAGGGGGGGGGTTTGGGGGGTTTTGAGGGGGTTTGGGGGGGTGGTTTTTTTTATTTAGGGTTTTTAAATTTGTAAATGTCATCATTAGTTGGAAAAAACATATCAATTATATAATTAGCTTGTTAATTGAAAAAATAGCTTGTTAATGGAAAGTAAACTTATAAATTTAAATTCGAACAATGTTTTATTGTACTAATTAGTTGTTGCATAAGTAAATTACATAACTTTACACATAATACACACCAAATATAAATCCTTATTGGAAACGAATGTTGACTAGATAGAATCCCAGGTAAGAGAGGTGCGACACAATGGTTAAACTGGAAAGTTCATACAATAACTTTTTAAAAATACTTAGCAATCCCAAAATAATAATATTTTATAATTTCAAAATAAATAATTATTATATTAACCTTTAGTATCAACAAAACATATATTAAAATCATGTATCACATATATAATTTTAGTTCTTAGCATATATTAAAATCATGTATTACATATATAATTTTAATTCTTAACATATATTAAAATCATGTATCACATATATAATAATTTTAGTTCTTAACATATATTAAAATCATGTATCACATATATAATTTTAGTTCTTAGCATATATTAAAATCATGTATTACATATATAATTTCAATTCTTAACATATATTAAAATCATGTATCACATATATAATTTTAGTTCTTAGCATATATTAAAATCATGAATCACATATATAATTTCAATTCTTAACATAAAATAATAATAATAATAATAATGAAAGATGAAGGGTATTTATAGGAGTAAAAAAGGGGGGAAAGTAAGTTTTTTTAAAAAAAATAGGGTTAGGGATGGGTCACGGGCGGGCCGGGTTACGGGCTGAGTCTGGGTCGTGCTGGGTTGCGGGCTGGGTTTTGAAACCACGATCCGTGACCCACCCGTTTGGGAACCGGGCCGGGCTGGTCGCGGATCCGAGTGGGCCGACCCAGGCAGGAAAAAATCCGGGCTGGGCCGGGCCGACCCAGCCCATTGGCCACCTCTAATCCAATCTAATCCATTCAGCTTTTGCAAAGAGAAAATAATGCTTAATTGGGGTATCCATTATTTGTTATTTCTATCTTAATTTCATACCAATTCCGCTTATTCCTTTTCAAAATGCATCAAACTTTATAATTAAGTAAATACTGAAAGTCCCTTCATATCTAGAATATATTTAATTTCACAAAAAAAAAAAAATATATTCCTTTTACTTTATTTTATATGCTACATTGTCTTTAACAATTTTTTAAACGAAACGTGTAAAATGATACGAGTAGAAACTATTAAAAGTAGAGGTAGAAAGTAAAATATAAGGATAAAATAGATAGAACGGGTAAAATGAAAAGAAAAAAAAAAAGATCAAACAACATATAAGAGACTTGAATTTTGATATTTTAATGATGTACTATAGAAACTACAAAACCATAGAAGTCAAATTCGAATGTGATGCCAAACTTATTAAAACCTCATTTCACTCATGAGTCATGAGTGTCAAATCTATCTCAATTATCTCACATTCTCACATCACTAAAATCAGTTTGTGTATGGTAGCACAAGGCGAGGCCGTTACTTTAGGCTTTTGCTAAAGTCATAGTGTCCTTATGCTTGTTTTAAAGGGTTTTAATTATGGGAAATGATTAATTATTTACTTCGTAATTCATACTGGTTATGGATCCATAATATAGGCAAAAGTTTATTTTTTGTGATTTTACTTATTTTTATTTAACTTTGTCGACGAAGAATTAATTTAAAAGTACAAGAATTAGCTTTGGTTTATTAACGAGGGATATAAGGTAAATCAAAATGATTTTTTTAGCAAACATATCAAATGACATTTTAAGGTGATTTTGAAAAATTTTAGGGGCAGGCATCCGAAAATCAACTTTATAGAGGGGTGTTTTGGTAATATATTTTCAACCAAATTACAAAAATGCCATTTGATATGTGAGTTAAAAAATCAATTTGATTTACTGGATATTTCCCTTTAATTTATTAACTGTTGTACATGCAATTTTGATGCATAAATGCATGATTCCACCCAATCACCTTAGCTTCCCTTGAGATTATCTCCAATATTAGACTTTTGATGAAGATTTATAGTTAGAAAATTTGTTACCTTATATTTGTCATCATATTTTCCTTACACAATAACATTCAAATCTGTTCCTATTACCACGATTAAGTAGCTATAGTGATAATCAAACAAACCGTTGAAGTCTATGTTATTAAAAATCGGAGTTGCCCAGCCACTTCGAACCCTGTTTTAGAAGAAACATTGCAAGCTTGTTTAATTTGTTTGTTTTGTTTTTTGTTTTGAAGTTGGTTACATTTTCGTTATAATTTAACTAAATAACGTAAATGGGAAAACAGTTTTTAGAAAAAAAACGTTTTACATCCTACCAAACGAAACGGAACCTAGCATTTATTTTTTGGAGTAATTAGCACGCATTGTGGTTCTTACACTTATACACTTGGTTCGTTAACAATTTTCCTAATACAAGTTTTTATATATTATGAAATTTTAGCCAAAATAAGCGTGTCAATTTACTGACCGGCCCATCATGCTTGTGCCGAGTTCTTACCAAAATTTTAAAGTGTTGTCTATGTGTGGCCCACGGCCCATCTGTCGTGCCTTCGTGTCATGTCGTTCTCATATTGACCTCGTGCCAGTCTGCCGGGCCGAACCCAAATCATGTCATGCCGAGTTGACCCTCATGCCAGTCAGGCGCATGCCCAGCTCTAGTGATAACTTTATACAATTGTGGGTCCTGCGTCTTGATACATCACTTTTATAATTTATTATGGATGTCTGTCATAACATACATTGTACACTAGCAGAATGTGAATGGATTCTGATCATACAACGTAACAACACTGTATGTTTCACTCTTTCAGCCCTTTTCCCTAGCCGATAAAAAATGTGTACCAAACTCCTCTCTTTATGCTTGAGAAATTCAGCTTCTTTGTAGTAAGGAGTAATTGATTGCCACTATATAACTCCTTTCTTTTTCTATGATTATATATATATATTTCCGGATCCTATTTATATGATTGAACATCATCATCAATCATAATTTCCTCTCATTTATTACATCCTCTAATAGTGTCTTCCATTTTTTTGGGTGGTCCATTTCTTTATTTATATCAAACCTCATATATTGAATATTATTGCTCCCTAAATAAATTTGGTACCATGTATAATTGCTTTCTTTCAAACCAAACATCGCCAATATTACTTTATTTGCTTAAGCTGACGCATCTTCCAAACCTTTGCTGATGGTCTTGTTTGGATATATATATATATATACTTGCCCTTTTTTTTGTCATTTGATCGAGTAACTAATAAGAGTTTGTTTACTTCAGCTTAAATTCAGTTCAGTTCAGTTCGGTTCAGCTCTTAATTTTCCTCCCTTATAAAATATTACTTTCAGCTGTATTTAGTTCAGTTTAGGATAGTTTATTTCAGTTTAGTTCAGTTCAGTTCAGATGTATTCAGTTGAAGTAAATAGACCCTAAAAATAGTGTTTTAGCCTTTTTATTTTTTGATAAGGAAAGAAAAAAAATGACATTTGGCTATGTTTGGTCTAGCCCGGATTTTTTTCTATCTGATTTAATTTGAATTTCTCTCTTGATTCAAATTAGGAAAAAATCTGGCAAATTAGATCTTGTTATATATATATAAACTTGTATTGACGGATACTTTCTAAATATGCAATCTTCATACTCTGTAATATTTTTTCATTATTGAATTACTTAAATACATCTAGCAATAAAAAAACGCAAATAAAATCATAAACCTAATCAGAAATTCTTTGTTTCCTCCCTAATTTGAAGTAAATAATAAGATTATAAAATAACATATTTGGCTACAATGAAAAACTTGGAACACTTTAATCATAAACGTTTTTGTTGGTTCTTGGCTCTTTAATTATGGTGCGTTTGATTCAATTTATTTAAGCACTCTAATGCTTATTTAAAAAAAATCAAATTTGTTCTGAAATATTCATATCAAATCAGACTAGATAAATATGTGTAATTGAGATTTTTTAGTAGCTAGGTAAAAACCTAAAATTGATGGCCAAACAATCCCTATAAATAATGAATTGAATATGAGACAAAATAAAAAGAGAAACATATTAGGATAGAAGATGAGTAATTTAAATGCAGTCATTAATTATGGTAATATTGATATTCAGGTCTCCAACTTAGTTATAGATGGTCAAGGATGGTGTATTGGTGTGTGACTGTGATGATTAGAAGCAGAAGCATGAGTCAAAAAACAAGTCAAAGTAAAGTATATGTTGATAATAATGCCCTTTTCTTTTAAAGCATCTTAATTATAAAATTAATTCACATTAGTACATAATAATGATTCAACTCTATAAAGTCCTTAAAGGGGTCATTTTTTCATTTAATTATTATCTCTTTTTTTGGGCTTTTTTTTTTAAAAAAAATGCTAAATATAGCTCTTATTAGGGATGTATATAAGATGTAAAATATTAATTTAAAAAAAACATAAATTACACCGAACAGGCGAACAACATGTGATTTTGGTATGTATTTCAAAATTTTATTCATGTAATCCTTATTTACCCTAGCATAAAACTATAACAATTCATTAAAAGAAATAATCTCACAATAATAATTAATTGAGCTTAAATCTACAATAATTTATATAGAACTATAGTAATTAATTTTTTTTTTGGGTGAAAATATTAAATTAATATTTAATTGAGCATAAAACTGTAAGAATTAAGTTCTTCAATTAAAGACCAATAAAAACGATTTATACAGAAAGATTTTAAATGTTAAAAATAATGCGAACTTTCAAAAAGCAATTCATAAAAAAATTAAAAATATCCCATTGTCGAAAATAATTGCTCAATTTTTTTTTTCACATTTGTTTTTAGATATTAATTAATATCATTAGTTATATTATTAGTTATATTAATGTGTACTCCATAACTGGAAAGTACACATTAAGATCAGATGAATCAAACGCAATCTCACATAACTATATTTTTTCTTATATACCTATATAAAATTAAAGAGAGTCAAAGTTAGCACATAAACAATACCAAGAGTTAAAATGGAGCAATTAGAATGGGACGCATGGAGTAATAAGGAACGAAGAATGTATAATTTTATACCATAGAATTATAGCTTCTAACATGACTAGCTAGTTTATTTATAAAGTAATTAAAAAGTTTGCTCATAAAATAAGCTACTCTTTTTCTCTTCAACTTATATCAGATCAGATCAGGGTGTGTTCTCTTCAGATCAACTTATTATTGTACCAGATCATATCTCATAAGTTCCGATTAGATTTGATTTTTTTTTTTTTAATTGAGACAAATAGATACATTTAATATTTAATATTTTTAATTTGAGATGAATAATTTGAAAGACTCCGTTAAGTTTACATTGTTGCCAAATTCTAAACATGCACAACAGAGACAAATAGAGGGAGGAAGTGTAATTTTTTAATAGAGTAAATAACATAATTATATTGGATCTTAATCATCAATTTAAGTTTTTGATTGAGATGATTCTTTAATATGATATTGAAGTCAAAACCATGTCTTTGGGCCAGAAACATTATCACTTAAATGAATAATACATGTGCGGGGGAGTGTTGATTAATCTGTTATGGCCCATGAAACACCCAGGGCAGTGGCATTCCTATGATAGGATATTATAATATAAATTCTCACAAGACCCATAAATATTTATGATAATATAAAATTCTCCTTTCTTCTTTTCATTTTTATAGTGTAAAATAAACTAATTTAGGCTAAATATTCAAAATTTATGTTCGTTATAGGGAGAGGTATCAAAAGTGGTCCAACCCGTATGGTCGTACCCGAATGACCTGGCCTGAAGTTGACTCGACATGAACTCAACCCGAATTATTCGACTATTAAAGTTTGTAATCTTGATTCTTACGCCCTTTAAATATATCTGTCAAAAGCATGAAGTTAGCCCGACCTGAAACCAATAGCCCTCTAACATGAATCAACCTGACTCGTACCTAACCCGAAAGACCCAATTGCCTCCTCTAGTTATAGGTGATGGTAAACTACCATTATAGAAATCCTAAGACCGCTACTAGAAACACAACGTACTAAAAAGGAACTCACATGTGAGAGAGAGTGTTAAAGCCATGTGCCGATCCTCAAAGAATGTCTTACATTGCTAACAAGAGAGAGAGTACACTTAAACGTAAAACTTGTAATGTTTAAAGGGCTATCCCTTATTATTGTGAAAATTCTTTTATGGTCGTCGAAAAAATATCACCAAAGTCAAAATAATTTAAACCATTGATTTTTTATGTTAATTAAGTTTATTTTGATAATTAGATTTGACTTTTTTTGTAAATAAAAATATACATTTAATTTTTTTATTTTTTTGTAACAATAATTCATTTTTAATATTTTTGGATTCATCTAAATTAATTTTAGATTTTGATAATTTAAAAATTAAATTAAAAATCTGAAATTAATTCAGATAAATCCAAAAAAATAAACATGAATTAATGTTACATTAAACAATATACAAATGCTTATTTTTATTTAAAAAGTCAAATCTGATTACTAACTAAATTATTTTGATTTTGGTGGTCGTTTTTTCGACGATCATAGAATAAACATCCCTTATTATTGTTATATAGTTTTAAGATGAAAAATGTTAATCTTTGTAAGTTTTGTAACAGTTGTAAAGTAAACTCTCCCTCGAAATCAACTAGTGTTAATAATCTATCTTTTGATACTTTTCCTTTTTCCCCATAGAATAAGATCAACCGTTAACGGCAAAAATATCTATCATGCATGATAAATAAAACTTTTGATAGATATATAGATAGTGTCTTGAATCTTGATGATGATGATGATGATGATGATTTAAAGTTAATTAGAAGTCTAATTAACTTTTGATATGACTGCGACTTCTGCTTTAAAAAAGCTACAAATGTCGATTAGCTTAGGTTCTACGAGTTGTTTTCTTGGTTAGTCAAGAGGTTCTAGAAAAGTTTCCTTGCATGCACCCGAATGAGAATTTAATTCCTTTTTTGGAAATAAATAAAAAGGTTGGATTCAATTATTTTGGTATTTTTTTGAGCAATTTATAACTGTACTTACTCATTTATCTATGGATAATGCTAGACTATATAAATATAAATTAGGTTACGTTATGCTATATTCAATTGAATTTGACTTATCATTAGTCATTACAATGTGGTATAGTTTTTTTTTTTTCATGGACATAGCATTGGAGGATATATGTATTTTTATAACGTCTTATATATCAAGAGTGTTGTTAAATACAACTCCCATTTTACTTACTAAAGCTCGTATTTGGACAATTTTGTCCCTGACAAAATGTGTGTGCGTTGGACCGCGAAAAAAAAAACACACGATATAAATCAAAGCGCATAGACCATGCGCCCCAGCCTAGGTCCAGGTGCATGGACCATGCACCTGGACCTATGCCGAATAATTTTAATTACCTAACATGGATGGACCTAAAATTATGGAGGTCATGTATAATTTTTTTTAAAAATGACTTTTGATCATAATTTAGAATAATAAATTAAAAAGGCATCAATTTTTACTTTTAAGTTATTACCAAGAAATACAATAAATTAAAGCATATGTATGCATATATATAGTTACATGCATATTAAAAATTATTTCCAAAAAATTAACTAAAGAGAATTGAACCAAGGACTTTTAACATGTGAGGTCCATCCGCTTGACTGCTTATCACTAGTCTATTCAAATTTCCTTTGCTTGTATTGAAGACAATAAGAGAATATTGTGAGCGAGAGTATACCGTTTGGATGGGACCCTTTGATTCAGATGCTCTGTGCAATGCCTACTTTGCACAAGCCTAAAACTGCCCCTAATCGCTAAATTAAGTTGAATGTAACATATGGTAATCAATAGTTGGTAATCGTAGATGTACAAAAATAAAATTTCAATTGAAACTTATATTTTTTAGACAAATTGCTAGCTTTTCACCAGTTTGATGATTCAAAATTTCCATATATAAAAGTGCATACAAAGGAAACTAGTCACTACTCTATACCATACACTGATACATACACATCATCATTTTTTTTGCAATTTTATATATTGAAATTGACGACTATAAAATACTCATATTAGATCTACATACATTAAAAAAAAAAAAGATTTTTACTTTTTCGAAAGTTTTAATTTCTACAAAATGGTGGAATTAGATATTCAATTGTTTAATTATATGGATATCTACATTCTACCGTGGATGTTGGGTGAACGTGTAGTAATAAAATTTGAAAGGGCAAAAAAATCAGCCCTCTACTTAGTGTGAACACCAATTAATTAATTAATTAATTCTTTTTTATACTATAATATTTGGTGTAATTATCTTCTAGATAGATACCCGATCAAAGGCAATCCTTGAAGTGAAGTGGATAATTTATTCAACACAGAAAGAAAATTAAAGGAGCCGTTCTTAATTAGTTTGATTCACGTTCTTCTTCTTCCTCCACTTTTAGTAACGTGTGTTCAATTCACCTAGACATGCTTCAATTTGGAAAGCAGATATACAGAAATCGACTTTTCAATACTAATTATTGGCACTACCAACCAGCAATATCTCCAACTAATATAATGTTGGTGAAATTTTTTACTCATTTTTTTTAATCAGTAGAAATTTTATACTCCTTTCGCTTCACTTTGTTTGTTACATTTGGTATTTTGCTGTATGATTATTTAGGTATATAATTAGATAATGAGGTTGGAGATATAAATTTTGGGTTTTTCAGGTAGTCCCCTTGAGGTTTTGTATTTTCTAAGCTATACCATTCTAAGTTCTACAATCATCTAATTTTGATTAAAATTTCTATTACTTTTGACAAAATTTATTCTTTTATGGGATTTTCTAGCCAAAAACACTCTAGAAAACTCCGAAAAGAGAAAAATTAAAAATATGTTTTAATTTGTAACTTAATATTAACTATAAGAGACACGACTTAGAAAGATATGTTAGTTTAAGGGTATAATAAAATTTTGAAAATCAAGGAGTACAAGCATACAACATAGAAGCCCTAATTTTTTTAATTGAAAGTTTTAAAATCAAAGCCAAACCCCAATTAGTGATGACCATAAGTTAATGCAACTTTAAAAAAAAAGCCAAATATAGATATTTGACCGTAGCAATAATGTAAATAAATACTATTACTATCCTCGTATCATATTAGTAGCAACAGTTTGACATTATCGTCTTATCAGTATTTTATGTCAAATTGATGCAACTAATATAATACAGATATAGCAATTAAGAACTAATAAGAATGCATTATAAGAAGTGTGAGTCTTAGCCTAATGGTCAAATCTTGTGAATGTCGGGCTTGAAGTCTCAAGTTCGAATTTTACCGCACACATTTACCAAGATTCTTTATCTTTCCCTTTACAGATGCATGTGTCAGTCAAATTATACCAAATAATCTATAGTATGGCTCGATTCAGATCCAAAACATAACCAACAAAAGCAACACCTCATATGCATATTGCAATTCCCACAAATAATAATGTGACATTTGAAAATTAGTGTAGTATTTCATTCAATAGTAGTAATCATTGTATACAACTTATGGGCCCTACCACTAACCCCCACCAAAAAGGGCATCACTCTTATCTTCATCTCATTTTGTTGTAGGGTGAATTTTTTTTTTTTTTAATAAAATGGTATCATTATCTATCAAGACTATACTATTATTCCTTAAAAAACACAAATTGAAAAAGAATAACGTTACGAATCGATTTGTGTTAATCCATTCAGCTTTCATGTCGGCCAAATAACACGTCCCACCAAAAACACATTGCTAAATTAATTAGTAAAGTCCTTTAATTTTGAAGATCAGGTGGAGGGTCACTGGTTTCCACCCACCATCTCTCCGGGCTCGGGTCCAATAACCCATTTTAACCTGCCTCATATCTCTCCGGTAATAGTTGCTTAATATTCGTTTGAGATGAGTAACAATCTATAGCTCAAATGAAAATCGATACATTAGATGTGTTAAAGTATCATTTTAACTAAAAGTTTAAGCAAATAATAGAGGTCTAGGAATATGTTATATACTATATGACATGAAAGGCCATTGGACTTGATATGTAGACGCAACACAAGCTATATCATACCTTTGTGTCACAAAAGATCATAGATGTACCCCTTTATATATCTTAATAGAGTTTATAACATACTAGATTAGTCCCGTGCTATGCACGGTTTTATCAAAAAATATCTTATAAATTTAAAATTTTGTTAGACTATAAGTCAATTGAAAACAAATACAAAGTATGTAATATAAAATCATTACATCAATCAAAAGATTTTAGTATAAATTCTAATTGATTTGAAAATGGACAAAATAAATAAAATATTATGATATTAAAAACATTATATTTGCCATTAATTGCATATGGAAAATAGAAGAGTGGAGTTAATGATATTTAACTTTTCAAAATATGTTAAATGCTAATTAAAAGAAGAAGAAAAAAAAGAGAGAAGATGATGTCATAAACATTTTTGGAGGGAAAATTTTGATTGAGAAATTGACATGTGTATATTTTTAGGTGAGGATGATGTCAGCAACATATTGTTTTAGTATATAGTATAGATTCCCGGGCCTCAACTATTATCCTAAGCTTTTTTGTTGAGATGATCATTTAATATGGTATTAGAGCTAACATGGCACAAAGGTCACGGATTTGAATCTCTCCTCCATCTCCCTTCTAAGTTGAATTAATTCGCGCCGGCCGCAAGATATGATGGGGCTCGTGCTGCGTCCATATTTCAAGCCCAAATGACCTTTCATGTGAGCGGAGTAATAAATTATATAACATATTGCTAGGCCTTAACTATGAGCTTAATATGTTTTAAATTGGATAATCTATGAAAAAATTGAAAAGGGCAATTTTGTTGAATGGAATACATGATATTTTGCGTATGATAAAGATAAACCTCTTCAACTTTGCAATAGGATGTATGGATGTTAGATTGTAAGTAGTGTAGACCAATCTAACAGTTCAAATTCTAGTTATACCTAAATAGTTCGGTTTTATATCAGTTAAGTTTAAAGCAGTTCAATATATCAATTTATATACTCCCTCCGTCCTAAATTACTTGCTACATTATAAAAAATGGTACTGTTCATTTGCAAACTTTGACCGTTAATAGTTTTATGTACATTCTAATGTGATTCGTCTCACTATGTACTTTTCAAATATATATTTTTTATAATTTTTTTATTATGCGTGGTTTAAGATATTTTAATTTAAAGTTGTGTATTGGAAGATGTGAAAAAGAGAATGTAGCAAGTAATTTGGGACAGAAGGGGTTGTTCAGTTCAGTCTATTTTAATTGCAGTCTAAAACAATTTTTTTTTTTTTCAGTTTAGTTTAATTTATTTACCAATGTTTGAAATAAGAAGGTTTGCTATTGACGGGCCGGGGCCGCAAATCTAATTAGGTTAGTTGATCTTGTTATTTGTTATCACTAACTCCGTACCAGTTACCGCCATATAAAGCCCAAAAGCCAAAATATATAGTAGGGCCAAATTTATGATTCTAAAAATGCTCTCAAACTCAAAACGGGCCAATAATTTATGTACGCTGCAAAACATTCTGGCCCAACTGCCCAAGGACAGTAAGCCCAACGATTGCCTACACTTTTCAACAATGCGTCACATTAGTACGTACTCTGATTTAGTTGAACCGTCTTAGTGTTAAGGCTTTATTCTTTTAGACTTAATTTGTAAAATTTCAACTTAATTCAATTTATACAAATTTAGTTTATTTCAAGTCAACTCTTATTGCGTCTAAAATTTAACCTAATTCAGTCTAAAAGAATAGACACTTTATTTGTTCCATTTCATTTTTTTTTCTTTTCTAACCTTACAATTAGCTTTGTTAAAATAAAACTTCACAATTAGTTGCTTCGCTTTTTCTTTCCCTCTATCATTGCTATTCAAATAGCTTTTTAAATTAATCCAATTTTATCTAATTCAATCAGTACAATTTAATTGATCAATTATCCAATTATACAACTAAATTGAATTCAATTTATCAAATTAAGTACATTCTAATTCAATTAAAATAATTTCAATTTAGGTCAGTATGTTAGTAAGATGACTAAGATCTCAATCCAATTTTAAAACTTTTGGATGGCCCTAAATTAAGAAGAAAAAAAAAACTACATGAGATATTACGTCAAAAAAAAAAAAAAAAAAAAAAACTACATGAGATATTACTTACGTTAGTTGCGTACTCAGGTATCATAAATGATCCATATCACTAAATGTGTCGCCATTGTCAAAGCCCAAATGACCACAAATTATAAATAAATAAATTAAAAAAAAAAAAACCTACCAAATTATCTAAAGGCCAAGACATGCCCAAAAACCACTTGGTAGTGGACCCTTTCAAGCCCATAACTGATCAACAAAAGGCCCAAGAACATTTTTGTGCCATTTTTTTCAACTACATTTGATATAAATACAAGTCAATCACCTATCAATTCTAAAGTCTCATGCAATTATTTCTCTTATAGTCATATTCATATTCATATTTATATTGTATTATAAGATATCTGACCTAGGCATCAAAGGAGTGTTATCTCTGTAACGACCCGACTCGCTTAAATCGGCGCGGAAGAAACCGACGAGTCGAGTAGTTAGAAACTACATCTCAAATTACTTAAGAATTAAAAACTAATTCCTCAATTATTATTATTAAACCATAAGAGTACAAATACCCACAAGTTTGTACATAACTAGTCCAAAAGTCAAACTAGAAATACTAAAATACGAGTAACTCCAACCACACGTCAGAGTCTAAAAATAACGTATGAAAGTCCATACAATAGTCTAATACTATCTAAAAATAACAGTAATAGAAAATACAACCAACAATAGCAATAAACGTTGCTCGCCCAACCCAAAGCTAAGCAAGAGTATCATCATCAGAAATACCTGAAAAGTATACAACAGTCCACCATCAGTGGCGAGTAACATAACTGACTCACCCTAATGGGAATACACATGCACATAGCATAAATCAAATAGACAACATCAAGTCAATAATCCAGAGTACAAGATCAACCCACACGTGAACTCGACTCGAACCAACCTAATCAACTATCTTTGGCGCAATCATTCATATTCTAGACCGGACTGTGCTCGTACGAACGCATCTTACGCATTCGAACTTTCTACTATGCTCGGATTTGAGAATCTTACTCCCAAACCCCATGAAACCAATCTTACTGGAAATCCATGTCCCGTGAAACCAATCTTACTGGAAATTCACAAAGATCACATAGTATGACTCCAACTATCCCAATACCGCGGATGGAATAGGGGCAACGTCTTAACCCAAATACAATGAATCTTACTCAAAGTATCAGGCATCTAAAAATGAAATCAAGCTAATCTTTAATTAAATCTTTTAATCATCTTAATCATATTATTCATTTAATTATCTCAACTTAACTAAATTACAATCAAGAATTGCCTCAATGCCTTGATTCTTGAAGATAACTAGTTAAAATATCGAAGTTATTCTCAAGAACTGCCTCTAGCCTTAATCTTGAGTCTAACCAATCATAATCCAACATTCTTTACTCATTCCTTAATCATATTAGACACTTTCTTTAACCTCCTTTATCATTTAAACCATTTTCTTTAACTTTCAAGATTCATCCAAGAACTCATAAAGAACTTAAAGAACTCATAAAGAACACATTCAAGATTCAAGATCTTCAATCAAGAACTCAATCAAGATTCAAGAACTCAATCAAGAACTCATCCAAACCCAAATCATCACACGCATAACCACATGAATCACACGAAAATTCCACTTCAACTTATCCAAAATTCATCAAACTTTAACATAATTATCATGATCATATTACAACATATATTCAATCATAAAATCATGAAAAATCATCATCAAAACACCATATAAACACACCAAAATCAGATTATAAAATCATGGATATTCATCAACAATCAACCCAAACATGCATTTAATTCATACTATAAACATAGTATACCAAAAAGGTTGAGAAAGTATGTTACCTAATCAAGATTAAACGCGAATCAATCACCAAAACCCGCTGCCCGGAACGAGGCACACACGAATTACAAGCACGACAAGGCTTGCATCACACGGCCATGCTCGCACCATTGCCCAGTCAGCACGGCTGCTGCCCAGCAACCACGAGCACCACTCGCCACTGCCCAGCTGTAACGACCCGACTTTTCGACTTGTCGATTTACGAAGGGAATCGACATTCGGATCATTACTTAACCAATTTAAACTATAAATGTGAATTATGTACTTAAAATAAATCAACTTTTATTATATAAAAGTAGTCTCAAATCCGAAGTCAAAGGCATCTAGCCCAAAAAGTTACATAAATAAAATAAATGTCTTCCCAACAGGCTGGGATTATAATCAAAACTAAAGTAATGTCTCAAACTGTTCTGGATAATCTAGAACTCAAAGAAAACAACTAAGCTACTCAAGCCCATCCAACGAAGCCCGCTCTACGCTGCTGCATCGTCACCTGAAACTGAGGGGGGGTCCACCGTCAGTGGCGAGTAACTAGGCTGTCCCGCTTAATCGAGGGACCGCTAATCACATAATATCATAGGAAGTGCACGAAACATCCATAGAAAAATAGAAGAACGAAATACAATAATTATACGAATCTCGTATAAAAATACGTAAGAAAGCACGCATACATGTACGTATAAAGTGCGTATAAAATACGTATACATACACCTGCAGAAAATACAGTTAGAAATACGTATACAATACGTATAGATATACGTATACCACACGTATAATAATACCTGCAAAATACAGTTAGGAATACGCATACAATACGAGTACAACTCAGACATATACCTACACAATACATACGTTTACAGATACATATAATCATACAAATACAAATACATACATTCCATCATACGATGACATACATACATAAAATGTACCTGCTCATATCATATACTTAGAATCATACACAGCGGAAGACTTATACATTAAATACTTAGCTTATACTATATGGTTCCATACTCTCGTAGTTATATCATAACTTAGAAATATCATAGCTTATCCTTTATCAGTCATATCTTATATTTCCATAACATATCTTATAATCATTTCATATCTTATTATATCATATCATCTTCATTGGACCGGTCACTATAACTCGTTGTGGATCTCGTGTTTCACCACAACTTTCCTAGAACATGCCGGGGTGAGCTCGTGTACTCAACCCGTAGCGGATCTCGTGTTTCACCACTAAGCCTAAGCTATGGCCATAACTCCCAAATAGTAGCTCGTGTACTACTACTCAGACGACTACATATCCTAAGACCCAGAACTACTCGGGGGAACTCAGCCTGACTACTCGGGTCATCAGGTGCGTTCGTCCCATTGAGCAGTGGCTTCGACTTAACCCAGTCTGACTACTCGGGTCATCAAGTGGGCGTCCTTATCTTATCTTATATCTTTCAATTCTTTATATTATATCTTATATCTTTATTTAATCATATCATATCATATATTGGGAAATACTAGGTGACAGTAATAGGAAATGAAATGTTCGGAGTCCCAGGAAAGAGAGGTGCGGCACGTATATTGGCCACCTTAAATACCAAGTCTTTCCTAGCCAGAGACCGAAACATAACATGTATAGCTATTACTCTGTTTCCTTTCTTATCCCTAGTAGTATCTTATGCAACTTTAAACCTTATCTTATACTGTCCTTGATATCTTATCATATACTTATAACTTATCCCTAATAATTATTTTATAAGTCCAAAAATAAACTAAAATCCCTTCTTAAATATTACCCCACTCGACATTTAGGGTTACACCTAAATATTATTAATCTAAATTAATTAATTATAATCACTAAATAACTAATTATTCAAAATAAAATAATTGTTCAAACCTGTTACAACTACTTCCTAAATTCATGGTCAAAAGTCCTAACTTTATTACTAGTACCACTCGACATTTTGACAACTAAAACCAGAATTTATATTTTAATTCCATTAATTAATCATATAAAATACATAAAAAACAAGATAAAATTCCACCTTTCATACATTTGACATACTCGACATATATATATATATATATATATAATTTAGCAAAAGTTCATACTTTAAATTAATTAAACACAATCATCAAAAATTAATAAATCAATTTCAATAATTATTTAAAATAACAACTAACAACAATAATTAACTAAAACATGATAAAAATCCTATTTTTATTTATTCAATCTACTCGAAATATATATATATATATTACCCAAAATTCATGCTTTAATTTAATCAAGTACAATAATCATCTATTAATCATATAAACTTATATAAACAATTTAAATTACACTATTTTACTCAATCTGATTTTAAAGGATTAAATTAAGATCAACCATCTAAAGGTCTCGAATAGTCTGGAAATTTTAATGGATGTTAAATATAGGTTAAAGGTTTAACGTGCATGAATTTCGTTTAAAAATAACATCTTTTACTATTTTTAAGTGATTTTATAACTAACCAGTCAGATTAGGCTGAATTCGGTTTCGGAATTTTCTGCCATAGCAAACGATTTTTAAAAATTACGAAAAAATTACACAAGCTTTAAAACAGTATTACTGACTTCCAACTAAAATTTAGTAGCCATTCTATTTTACTAAGTATACTAATAAATTCGTAAACCTAATCTGGACAGTTTTACCGGTTTGAAAGATTAAATTTTTATAAATAATAAAAGGACGAATTTTGCCACGAAATAAATCATGATTAATAATCAAACAGTAAAGGAACCTACACGAAAAATTCATCAAGAAATAACAAGATTTGATTAACCAATAAATTCATACAAGTAATTATACAATATAAATTTAAATAAATCAATCCATGCATAACAATTAATTAAATCATTTAAAGATTCACAAAGATCACAAGAACACATCAAAGATGACATGAAAAGTATTTCACATGGTTCGAAATTTTCAAAATTAAACATCTCCTAAATTCTACAAATTTTCATGATACAACCTAATTAACTATGTCAATTAGTAAGTACCAAAATTAAACGGAATAGCTAGTTACCTGGATTCGCTTAATTTTCCAAAACACGAAAAATTATTCACCTTGGGTGAATTTATGTTGGTTCGACATTTTGATGAAAGAAAGAGAGAAAAATAACTTTTTTTTAGAGTTTATGAGTTAATTGTCAATTAGGGATCAAATGAGAATATTAGATCCTATTTATAGAAAAGAAGAAAGAAAAGAAACATACAACCCTAATTTGTTAAGGGCCGTATGGAAGTAGCAATAAGGGGGACAATTGGTTAAGGTTGTTACAACAATTTTGACTAGGTTTAAGAATATAATTAATTTAATTAATTTAATTATTTAAATAATATAATTAATATCAATTAATTAAACCAAAAGAATTAAAGAAAATGAAAATAATACTTAGCCCATGTACAAGAGGAGGCCGGCTAAGAGGACAAGAAAAGGGGGCAATTGGGTCATTTGGCCCATTTTGAGGAACAAGAATAAAACAGTCCAAAGTTAAGTGGGCCTTTTGGACTTAGACTAAAATATTTAGGAACACAGAAATGGATAAGGACAATAGGCTTCCTTAGTAGTAAGAAGAAAATAAATGGGCTAGGATGTAAATATAGAATTTTGGAAATAGGGCCAAAATAAATAAAGAATTAATAATATTAAATAAAAGAAATTAATGGAACAAAGAAAGAATAAAAAGGATGGACTGCATAACACATGGATCAAAGGAAACAATTGGGCTCGGGTTTTGGCAAGACAAAATAAAAAGGTTAAGGCCAGGCTCAAAATAATTCGATTGCTACACAAAATAATAATTAATTAAATAATAATCAATTAAATAGTTAATTAATTATACATTTAATTAATTAATAAAAATTTTAAAATATCCCAAATTTTCGGGGTATTACAAGTCAGCACACACGCCACTGCCCAGTCAGCACACACGCCACTGCCCAGTCAGCACTTCCACGCAAGGCACCGCACGGCCACCCTTTGAACACCATAAGTACATCCAAAACCCGAAACCAAACCCAAACAAATGATCTTGAATGAAATTGTTGGGGTTTAAATTATGTTTTATTACTTAAAGATCAATGGATGAAGGATCTTTAAGTATGGGTTTAGAAAAGATGATGAACCAAGTTGGGTTTAAGACACCAAAAATGGCGTGGGAAATGATGGGCAAGGAGAGAATTGTGTTTTGATTTGAGGAGCAAAAGTGTTTAAATGGCAAAGGTGATTAAATGAACCAAAATGATCCCAAAGCCTTACTACTACTTCTATTTATAGAAGTTTAGTTAAAGTGTGAAAGCAAGGCAAGTGGCATAATTAGGCCACTTAATCATAGGGGCCGGTTATGGCTAAGAAGGATGGGCTTCCAATTTCAATTGGGCCATTTGCAATAATTCATGACTAATCATGATTAATTTCGCACTTGGCCCAAACTAATTAATTAATTAGAAAATTAAATAATAAAATTCTAATTAAGTAAAATAAAATAAAATCAAGAAATAATAAACCATTAAATAATAATGGTTACACATAAGCAATCAAAATAGTCTAAATAAATTTTAGACCATGCACCGATACAAACTAATTACAAGAAAGTAAATACGAAACTAGCCCAAAATCTGGGGCGTTACAATCTCGGACGAACTCAGAGCGAGTTTACATATTTTTATTCTGCCAATTTACGACTGGACCAACTTATACTCTCTTTTTACAAAATACAAAGATTTTAATAAAAACCACATTGCTTCTAATCCAAAACAATACGTATCAAGGTTAATATTAATTTTGAAGCTCAAGCCTGCCATATTGCCAAAAAATATGCTAATGCATTTGTGAAAAGCAGAGGAAAAGAACAGAAGAAGAAAAGAATGATATTCTTATTTCATTTCACATTAGTTACAAACTAAGAGAGAAAGAAATATTTATACAAGTAAAATGGACAGCTGTCCTAACAAACTAACCAACTCTAAAATACCAACAAACTAAATTTATATCCTCTATTTATTATCCTCTCCAATACCCCCCTCAAATTGGGAGGTGTATGAAGATCATACATGCCCAATTTGGATAATAAAATTCTGAAATGAGGAGAAGAAATGGATTTGATAAACAAATCTGCTAGTTGCTCTGATGTGGGTAGGTAAGAGAGTTGAATGAGGCCTTCCATGACCTTATCTCTAGTAAAATGACAATCTATTTCAATGTGCTTTGTGCGTTCATGAAATACTGGATTTCGAGCAATGTGCAAAGCAGATTGATTGTCACAATTCAAAGTGATTGGCTTCAAATTTGTAACACCTATTTCTTCAAGTAAACGAACCAGCCAAGTAAGCTCAGAAGCAGCAGAGGCCATTGCTCTGTATTCTGCCTCACTAGAAGATTTAGAGATGGTGTGTTGCTTCTTGGATTTCCAAGAAACTGGAGAAGAACCAAGCATAAGCAAGTAGCCAGTAACAAATCTTCGAGTATCAGGGCAAGAGGCCCAATCAACATCACTAAGAGCTTGAAGAGTAAGTTGATCAGAAGCTTTTAGTAATATACCTTGTCCAGCAGTAGCTTTGACATAACCAAGAGATTTGTAGACCTCTGGATCAGAAATTAAATCACCCTCCAAAGCTTGCAATCTCATATTAACTGGCAAAGGGGTTCTGGTTTTTTAGGGTAAAGAATAGGGACATTGAGCTAACAATTCCCTTGTAAACTTGGATTGAGTAAGAAGAAGACCATCTGCTACATTAGTAACCTCCATACCCAAAAAATAATTGAGTAACTGGCCAAGATCTTTAACAGTGAACATCTTATGTAAAAAATGTTTGAGCTGAGTAATAACTGTGGGATTATTCCCAGTCAGAACCACATCATCCACATAAACTGCAATAATAGTGATGTCTTTCCCAGATTTGTTAAGAAACAAACTATAATCATTCTTGCTTTGTTGGAATCATTGAGATTTTAAGGCTTGAACTAATTTGGAATTCCATTGCTTGGAGGCTTGTTTAAGACCATAAAGAGATTTTTTAAGTTTGCAAACCTTGTTTTGTGGATTTGGAAAACCTTGAGGAACCTTCATGTAAACCTCTTCATTTAAGTCACCATGCAAAAATGCATTATTTACATCAAGCTGAAAAATATCCCATTGCTTAGAAGTAGCTAAGGCTAAAATACATCTTATAGTAGACATTTTGACAACTGGGGAAAAAGTCTCTTCATAATCAATCCCATACTTTTGAGTGTTGCCTTTAGCAACTAATCTTGCTTTACACCTTTCTAAGGATCCATCAGCTTTGAGTTTTACTTTATATACCCATTTGCAACTAATAGGCTTTTTTCCAAAAGGCAAGTCAACTAAATCCCAAGTGTTATTTTGAATTAAAGCAAGTATTTCTTTGTTCATGGCTTCTATCCATTCAGGTTTGGTGGCAGCATCATGATATGAAAAAGGCTCTTTGTATACAACATTTGGAACAATAGTGGCAGTGGCAGCAGAAGAAACCATATTACACCAATGAGTTGGAACATGAAGAGTTGAGATAGAAACTGTAGCAGCCTTTTTGGAAGGGCAATGATAATCTTGCAAATAAGAGGGAAGTTTTCTTGTTCTGTCTGATCTTCTGAGAGGAGTATTAGTGAGAATATTTTGAGAAGGAGAAACAATGTCATGTTCTGATTGATGCAGTGAAGAAGAAGAATTTGCAGGGAATACCAGGGTGGTAGGATTAGGACAGTGAGGGACAGAGGAAATAGGAGAAATATCAGAAAAAGAAGTGGAAGAAGTGGAACCAGACTCATTTGTGAAAGAAGTAGGAGGTGAAGTAGTAGAAGAAATAGAATCATGATTTGGAGAAAAAGAAATAGATTCAGAATCAAAAGAAGTGGGTGTCATTTTTGGTAAGAAAAAATTGTTGAGGAAAAGAAAAATCATAATGAGAATTATGTAAGTGAAATGGAAAATGAGCTTCATGAAACTTGACATCTGTTGAAATTGTGACTTTGTAAGTATCCAAATGCAAGACCTTATAACCCTTTTGAGTACTAGGATAGCCTAAGAAGACACAAGGTGTAGCCCTAGGAGCAAGTTTTGACATGTTAACCTTAAGTGTTGAAACAAAACACAAACAACCATATGCTCTCAAATGTGAATAAGAAGGCAAAGCATTGTATAATTTTTCATATGGAGTTTTGTAATCTAAGACCCTTAAGGGCATCCTGTTAACCAAATAAGTAGCACAAAGAACACTCTCACCCCAAAATTTTGTAGGTAAATTGGACTGAAAACACAAAGCCCTAGTGGTTTCAAGTAAATGCCTATGCTTCCTTTCAACAACACCATTTTGTTGTGGTGTGTGAGGACAACTAGTTTGATGCATAACACCTTGTGATTGCAAGAAAATTTTCATAGGTCCTTCTACAAATTCTTTGGCATTATCTGATCTTACTATTTGAATTTGAGTACCAAATTGAGTAAGAATATATTGAAAGAAATTTTGCAATATAAGCACAGCATCAGATTTATTCTTCAACAAATGAGTGTAAGTAAACCTTGTGAAATCATCTACAATTGTTAAAAACAAGGAACAACCAGTATAGGTTTGAGTTTTGTATGGTCCCCAAATATCTAGATGAATCATTTGAAAAGGAAAAAGAGATTTGATAAAGCTAACTGGAAAAGAAACTCTAGACTGTCTTGCAGCAGGACATATTTGGCATATACTATCCTTATTACATGCATTTACAGGATTACCTAAAAACAACAATTTCAATTGATCAATAGGCATATGACCAAGTCTCATGTGCCACAATCTTGCATCATTATCAGCCAGACAAGAAACTTTGTTAGCCACAAAACAAGAAGTAGCTGCTTTGGGAGAAATTATATGATAGAGACCATTCTTGACTTCACCAAGAAGAATGTGAGGCTCTTTCTGAGAAGGGTCCTGAATGTAGCATTTATTGTTATCAAAGATTAAAGAAGTGCCAAGATCTTTAGTCAATTTATGAACATAAATCAAATTAAACTGAAAATCAGGCACATAGAGCACATCATGCAAAGTAATATAATCATCAAGTTTAATCTCACCAACATGTTTACTTACAGATTAAAACTGGTAAAGAATAGTAATAGAAGTAAGAGGCATTTTATGAGATTTAAAACTGGTAAAGAGATTAAATTTTGAACACATATGATCACTTGCACCACTATCAAGCATCCATGTTGAATTAAAAGTTGAGAAAAGGCACAGATTACCTGTTAAAGAAGGTTGAGTATTATTATCTGTGGTGAAAGAAACTGTAACGACCCGACTCGCTTAAACCGGCGCGGAAGAAACCGACGAGTCGAGTTGTTATAAACTACAACTCAAACCTAGGAAATAAAATTAATTCCTCGAAATATTATTATTAAAACCAAAATGTACAAGTACCCACAAGTTTATACAGTCTAAATCCAAAAGTCAAATTAAAACTACTAAAAACACAAGTTAACTCCAACTACACGTCAGAGTCTTAAACTTCACATATAGAAGTCCAAAAGTAAAATCACAACATCTATACAATACTATCACCAACTAATGCTAAGAAAAACAGTAAATACAACAGGAAACAAAAGAAAGAACGTCGCTCGCCCAACCCAAAACTAGGCAAGAGCATCATCATCGGAAGTACCTGAAAGAATACAACAACGGTCCACCATCAGTGGCGAGTAACATAACTGACTCACCCTAATGGGAACACACATGTACATAGCATAAATCAAACAAACAACATCATTAAACAAAGTACGAGAACAACCCGAAACGTGAACTTGACTCAAACCAACCTAATCAACTATCTTTGGCGCAATCATTCATATTCTAGACCGGACTGTGCTCGTACGGACGCATCTTACGCATCCGAACTTTCTACTATGCTCGGATTTGAGAATCTTACTCCCAAACCCCATGAAACCAATCTTACTGGAAATCCATGTCTCGTGAAACCAATCTTACTGGAAATTCACAAAGATCACATAGTATGACTCCAACTATCCCAATACCGCGGATGGGATAGGGGCAACGTCTTAACCCGAAAACCAAGAATCTTACTCTAAGTATCAGGCGTCTAAAAATGAAATCAAGCTAAGTAATTAATTAATTCATTTACTCATTTTAACCATATTATTCATTATTACCTCAACTTAACTAAACTAAGTTCAAGAACTGCCTAAAGCCTCGGTTCTCGAAATTAATCTAGCTAAAACATCGAAGTTATTCTCAAGAACTGCCTCTAGCCTTATTCTTGAGTCTAACCAATCATTATTCATTAATCTTTAATCGTTCTTTAACCATATTAGACACTTTCTTTAACTTTCTTTATTCTTTAAAACGTTTTCTTTAGCTTTCAAGATTCAATCAAGAACTCATAAAGACTCATCAAGAACTCATAAAGAACTCAAAGAACTCATTCAAGATTCAAGATCTTCAATCAAGAACTCAATCAAGATTCAAGATCTTCAACCAAGAACTCATCCAATCATACAAACTACACGCATATCACACGAAAAATCAACATAAACTTAACCAAAATTCATCAAACTTTGATACATAAATCATGATCATATAACAATGTATAACTAATCATAAAATCATGAAAATCATTACTAAAACATCATGTAAACACATAAAAATCAGATTGTATAATCATACATAAAATCATGAATAAACATCAACAAACATCCTAAACATGCATTTAATCTATACTATAAACAAGGTATACTAATTAAGTTGAGTTAGTATGTTACCTTATGGAAGATTACACACTAAAACAACACAAGATTGCAGCCCGGAAAATCGCACAACCACACGAGCAACACGCAACCTTCAGCACGGCACCACGAACCACGCACGGCTGTCCAGCCCACTGCCACGCACCACGCTGCCCAGTCACGGCACACACCACCACCACGGTCCTCAGCCCAGTCAGCACGGCTGCCACCACGACCCACTCTTGCACGGCCACTGCACGGCCCTCACGAACCGCACCTCCACTCGGGCACCACACGACCCAAACCCACTTGATCAAAGCACACGAACAAGCCCGGAATCAACCCAAACTAGCGATCTTGAATAAAATAAATGTATTTAGGATTGTGTTTGGTCACCTAAAGATCAATGAACTTTGAATCTTTAAGTTTTGGGCTAAGAAAATTGATGAACAATTGATGGGTATCAATCATCAAAAATGGCGTGAAGTATAGGCAAATGGGAGGGAGCTTGTGTTTTGAATTTTGATGGCAAGTGTATTAGATGGCAAATGAGCAAAATGATCTTAAGGCTCACTAATCCCCTCTATTTATAGAAGTGGGAGTAGTGTGAACACAAAGCAAGTGGCAAGCCTTGTCATGCTTGCTCAAAAACCGGCCAAGGGTAAGAAATGGGCCTCAAAATGGGCTCTCGTGATCCATTGGGCTAAATTGCGAAAACCGCATAATTAATCATGCCCAAATCGATTTCACCCAAAATATTAAATAATTAATTAGAAAATTAAATAAATAAAATTCTAATTAATTAAATAATAATTAACATAAATAATAAAAACTAAGAAATAAACATTTCGATTAAATCGAAATTATTCATATAAAATTAAAATAAATAGTTCAAAAATTAATTTGAACTAGCACCTAAACAAACATAATTACACATAAATACCGGCAAAAATACTGATAAAATCTGGGTCATTACAGAAACTGCTGCCACTTTCTGTTCATTTTGTTTTTGAAACATGTCCATCAAGTAAGTGAATTGTTCAGTGGTGAAAAGACTATTGGAAGGATCAGCAGCAGCAACAATTTGCTGATCAAAACCAGAAGAAGCTGCTTCATCATTCAAAGAGATTGCAGCAACCTTTCGATCTCTTGGAAACTTAGAATTAGAAGAATTTCCATTGGAATTTGAAGGATATCCATGCACCTTATAACACCTTTCAATAGAATGACCATGCCTCTTACAATGAGTACAAAAGTAAGAAGAGTATCTTCTGCCACCATCCTCAGAACCAAACTGAGGTCTAGAAGAATTGTATTGAGGTCTATGACCTGTATAACCAGAACTAGGTCGAGCATAAGGCAGCCCTGGCCTCACATACACATTAGACTTATAATTCCTTGAATCAGCCACAAAAGCCACAGAATCATTAGAAGGATTAACAGCACTCTGAACAAATTCCCTATGAGACTCCTCTTGAGCAAAAAATCGATATGCCTCAGAAATTTTAGGAAATGGAGACATCATCAAAACATTACTCCTAATGTTACTATACTGATCTCCTAGTTTCATCATGAAATGTAAGACTTAATGTTTCTGTTCTCTTTCTAAAATTCGTTTTGTGAGACTACAAGTACACAGATTACAAGTACAAAAAGGAATTGGATCTACTTCATTTAATTCATCCCAAATGGTTTTTATGGTAGTGTAAAATTCAGACACATTCATGGCATTTTGAGTCAATTCAAATAATTTTCGTTGCAAATTAAAGACTCTTGTCATTGAAGGATAACCAAACCTATCTTGAAGATCTTTCCACATAGCAAATGCAGATTTGAAAAAGAGAACACTCTTACCAAGCTTCAGATCAAGATTGTATAACAACCAACTTCTAACAAGATCATTGCACCTCTCCCAAGCTTGATGTTCTGCTTTGTGAATTGTCTCATCTGGTTCTTTAATTGCACCATTAACGAAGCCAATTTTGTTCTTGGCAGAAAGAGAAATGAGCATCGATTGCTTCCAATCTTCGAAATTCGCACCATCGAACTTGAAAGAAACTAATTGAAGTGAATTAGCATTGCTAGGATGTATATAATAGATGCTATTCGTGTCTAAATTCAGATTAGGAGAAGTTGCCGCCATTGAAGAAGCAGCTTAAAGAAGAAAAAAAATCGCCAAGGAAGAAGAGCTATGGCTGTAATACCCCACATTTTCACTCCTTTAAAAGTAATGATTTTTGTGATTTAAATAATAAAAACATTATTTATTCATTTTCAATAACTAAATTTTGAAATAAAATATTTGAAATGAATGTAGGACGCCACGTTATTTTTAGAGAAAAGATTCTACTTTATATTATTAATCTATTTTCGTTTTCAATAATAAATTTACCTATTTTTGAAAAATGTTAATTTGTTTGATAAATTTCTATTAGTGATTTATTTTCACTAGTTGGTTTCCAAATATATATAGCTATTTAGTTGAAAGTCTTTGGGATATAATACCCTTAAATTTACGTGCTTTATTTACGTGAATATATTCTTATGTATTTTAATTATTTAATTTATTGTTTAACTTGTGATGAAATTGTATAAAATATTTTCTAAAATATTTATCTATTTATTTATTTATCTATTTTCTGGGAATACGTTGCTAAAAACAATTGTATTTGGTTAACAATTTTTGGTTGTTAATATAAATATACATATATATAATTGGTACGAAAGTTTTACTCTTTATTTCATACATATCTCACTTGCATGATTAAAATATATTATGTAATTAGTTATATTGTTTGGCATTAATGAGCCATGTATTCGGAAACTTCTAGAAGGTTCTAGGAGGTTCAAGAATAATATGGATGGTGGTAGAATATATTCTAAAGAGGGTGGCTCTAGAATGTTCAAGAGTATTCTTATAGGAATATTCTAGAATGGATGCATCTAGGATCTTCCAAAGGGTTCTTGTATGTACTTGAAGATTCTAGGTTTTTCTACTATGTACATGTAAATTCTAGAACCCTCCATTTGAGGAGGATAGAATATCTAGAATTAGGAATATAAATACTCCATTAATTCATCTCACCTTTCCCCTCCCCTTTGGCCAGCTATATAAACAGCCTTTAGCCTGATTTGTTTCAAAAAATTTCATCTCTCACAACCTCACAAAATATACTCAAAGTTCTAGTAGAGTTTTGGGAGTTCTTCCTTGGTGATCTTTGAAGCAATTTCGGTGAAATCTGGTGCATATACCTCATCCATTTTCAAGGTAACTAACGTTGTTTCCAATCTAGAAATCATATAGTTTAGGATTATATTTTAGGGTTAAAATCATGTTTAAATGGATTAAAATAAACTAGACTATTATGTAATTATTTTTATTCTGAATTTTTTGTATGTTCAGGGTATTTCAGAAGTTATTTTTGGATTATATTGGTGTGAAATTTTCATGAATAAATTATTTTGGAGTATTATGCACAATTTATTAATTATGATAATTGTTGTGATGTATTTTGTACAACATATTTCATGAAATTTTTGTGTGATATGTGTGATTCTATAATCTAAACTTTTATATGTTTTAAGGATAAAATAATGGTTTATTATTTATGTTGGTAATTTATTCAATGATTTGTTGTAAAATTGTTTCTATGAATTGTTGGCGAATTTCGCTTTAGTCCAATTTCTAGGTGAAATGCTGCCTAAATTTTTAGTGATATCATGCTTTAATATATTCTGGTTTTATGGGTTAATTTCATGATTTTTAAGGTTAAATCATGCTTAGTTGTTGAATTGATGAATTTAAGATTTATTGAATTAATTTAGTAATTTGTAACGATGCTAGTGTAATTATTTTCTGGAATAATCAAGCTGCTGGCCGTGTGGTTTAGATAACTATTTAGCATGTTTTTAATTTTATTTTAGGCTTAAATTATGCTTGGTTATGTTCGAGATGAATTATAGAATTATTTGTGCACGTTTGATTAAATTTTGAATAAGTTTTGATGATGATTTTGGTGTTGGTTAATTCTGGACAGCAACTTTGTATGGTCTAAAATAATGTTTTATTCGTGTATTTTGACCCTTAATTATGTTCTAAATGGCTACTAATTAATAGGAATTATTTGGGTACAAGTTTGGTTGGAATTGGTAATTTTTACGATGAGTTTGTCTAAGTTACTTGTTGCTTATTTTGAGTGTGTAAATGATTAAAATATTATTTTGGAATTTAAATTTGATTTAGTATTGGGCACATGTTAGTTGTGGGTGGATAATGGAAGTTGTAATTTTGGGTTTTGTCAGTAAATAAAGTGGGATTTGGAATGAGTAAATAAGAACGATGTATTTTATCATACATGTGTCTAGGAGGTTATTTATAATTGTTAGTTGGAGCCATTGGGCTGCGGGATTCAATGGTTAGATCAGTTATGTTTCTTGGGCTGCGGGATCCAAGAACAATATTTATTTACCTGGGTTAATTGTTGTCGTCCGGGAGTTCGGGAGGTGTAAGACCATATTTTGGGCATCCATCCGGCACCGGGAGATCTGGCCAATCTTAGACCAGTCGGCTGCGGGATCGACTGTGGTAGTGTAAGTCCATATTTTGGGCATCTACCTGAAAAACCTTAGGAAGTGGTACTGCGGGATACCACTAGCGATCGTTCCATCTACAATTACAAATGCCTGTGTTTATCGTTGGTAGTGTAAGTCCATATTTTGGGCGTCTACCTAACGTACTTTAGGAGTGGTACTGCGGGATACCACTAGTGGTCATTCTGTCTTCAGTATGTGTATTGATTTGGGGAGTTGGGATTTAATTGTGTTCATAACACTTATTTGTAAATTTGGGTTTTTTTGTGTTATAATAGCTTTATTGAGATGTCATTGGAGTTCTTATCTTTTGGATGAAGCATATGTTTGTTGTAATGTTGTATTGTACTAATTGGTTCTGCAGGTGGGCTATGGACGAGGTTATGGTAAGTGGTGGTGGTTTGTATTGAATGACATGAATGCCTTTTGTTATTTATGGATACTGATTTGACTCCCTGATCTACGATTCTGAACTTGTGTTTTCTATGTTGGGGAGAACTGTTAGTTACTCGCCACTGACAGTGGAGTTGTATTCATTTTTCAGATGCTGATTTACCGCAGGATTGTAAAGGGTTGGACGGTGTGTGTGTGAGGATTGGTATTAGGAATCCTTTCCATTAGCTTAGACATCATAGTCTATATGGCATGGCCAAAATTCCCTATTTTATGATTTCTGTTTAAGTAGTTTTGATTTCTATACTTATGTATAGGTGTTTATACCTCGTACTTTGGACTTGTAATGGTATTGGACTTTCTTTAATCGGACTTATTTATATTATTTTGGGTTATGTTTCTTAGAACTTAAGTGGCATTCCCGTCCGGTGCCCTATCTTCCGCTTATATCCTCTGTTTTTAAGGACGGGGTGTTACAATGGCTCTGATACCATAATGCATTTGTGAAAAACAGAGGAAAAGAACAGAAGAAGAAAAGAATGATATTCTTATTTCATTTCACATTAGTTACAAACTAAGAGAGAAAGAAATATTTATACAAGTAAAATGGACAGCTGTCCTAACAAACTAACCAACTCTAAAATACCAACAAACTAAAAATATATCCTCTATTTATTATCCTCTCCAATATATGCTAAAGGCAAAGGTTAGTGTGTTGTGTGCAGGGTTGGACCTACAGTGGACCGGCCTGGGTGGCAAGGATCCCACCATAAGTATTTCTTACTTATAATATGCAAAGAGAATGGTTTGCTTCAGTGGTAAGGTATAAGTTGAAGGTTTCTTGATTTTCATAAGGTCGCGTGTTCGAATGTCCTTGTTAAGTTAGTTTTCCTTTTTTTAATGTTTCTTTCTTTCTTTTTTTTTTTTAATCCAAATTTCATTTGCTTAATTATTCATTAGCCTTTACCCATACTTTTGATTTCATGTCTTCCCTTATTTTATGCTCTTTTAGTATTAGTTTTTTTTTTAACGACCACCATTATTATTTAATTAATTGGTATGACCTTCACTCATTTAACTTTAAAGATTAAATATAATATTTTTTTTGCTAATTTTATTAAATGCTTTATTACTAATTGAGTGATTTGACAAATTAAAATATTGTATTAAATAGTGTCCCTTCAAGTTTAAAATTCTGGGTCTGCCGCTAGTTGTGTATGATCTCGACCTAATAGCACATTAATTTTTCATCCACCTACGTGCATATACTTGGCAAAAAGAAGCTTATATAATAATCACAATTAGCTTAGCAAAGCATGTGCGATTAAATACATGGGCATTATCATATGGACCAACACCAAACCCGATTGACTCTAATAATTCATAGTTTCATATATACTATCTACCTTTCACAAAATTTTGTTAAGTAATCAGTTAAACAGTGTCACAATTTGCATTCATATGATAATTGTAAAACGTCAAGATGCAGCATACCTTGTCAGTTGTCACTTTTTTTTATTTTATTATGTTAACTAGATTATTAGTCCCGTGCTATGCACGATTTTATCAAATAATATTTGATAAATTTGAAATTTTATTAGACAATAATTCAATTAAAAAAATACAACTTTTAATCATTAATTTTTTTCTCCTACTCCCAATTAATTTCTTAATTTTGTTGAAAACCTTTGTGAGTAATTTAATTTAAAAAACAAATGTAGTATTTACAAAATTTCATTGTTTAAGGGGTGTAAATATATAAATATATAATGTAGAATTAGGTACTCCTTCCGTAACATAATTCTGGCAACAAGTTATTTTTCACGCATTTCAAGGAAGCAATTTAAGGGTGTAAACGAACAAATTAATCAAAATGGTTTTAATACAAGTAAGATTGAGATCATAAATTACTAATCTTAAATTTTTTTTTTATCAATTTATTCGTTTACACCCTTAAATCGCTTCCTTAAAATACGTGGAAAAAAACTTGTTGCCAGAATTATGTTACAGAGGGAGTACTAGCCTTTCACAGTTGGTTTTTACTGCTTGTGAATGTGATAGACAAACTTTTTTAAGTAGAAAGTTGTGGTTACAAAGGGGTCTAATTTCACAATCAGTATTTATAAAAGGTTGCACATAAAGGTACTTTCTAACATGAATTCTTTATTTTTGTTTATGTGCAAAACAAGTAATTGATTGACCAAGTGAACACCTTATTTAGGGAAAATGTTTGTGTATACAATAAACATTAGGTATTAATATTAATATATATTGTTTTGCTCAAAGCCTGACTTTCGAATCAATCGATTATTTTATTCTGACAATAATAGTCAAAAATTCATAAATATATCTAATCCAGTCCTTTTTTTCCTTTAGAGCATGAACACCAATGGACTAAAAAAACTCCTCACTACTCTTTCTACTACTTTTTCTCTCTTCTCAACCCATTTTTCCTCATGTACAACTTTTTCACCACACTAATGGTAAACAAAAAAAAAATCATCAACACTTTCTCTCCTACTATTTCCTATACCCCACCATATTACACATCATCTTTTAATATTTTAACACAATTATACTTTTAATATTTAGTAAATTATGAGTGATAATTTAGTAAATTATGTTTTGGGAATTAGTTTAACACTATTAATCACGATTAAAAAAATTATAATTTACGTAATAATTTTAAAAAATAACTTAATCAGTTGAAAATAACGAAAGGACATGATTAATAATTTTGACATTCTCAGTAGTATTAATGAGAATTAGTAATAACAATTAATAATAACATATATACTTCATGCAATAACTTTGTTACTTTTTCAAACATGTCCAACCCTACATAACTCTGTAAATCCACCACTCCATAATAAAAATGTGAACTAGAAACTGCGGGGAAAAAAAAAATTGCAACTAAAATGCTGGCCAACAAATTAAATTTAGTAGGAAAAAATTGAAATACAATTAATTTAATACGTAGGGAGTATCCAAGATTTAAGATATCCAACTAGTTTGTTGGCCGGATGTTGCCCCGAGTGATACTTTTTTCCGTTGATACGTTTTGTGTGATTTTGCCTTACCTTCACTACAAAAAATGTGTTCAAGAAAAACAATTAAAATTGCCCTATTTGATACAAAATTTGTCTTCTTAGGTTATAATGACAATTTTAGGATTGTCCTCATGTTGCCCTTATAACCCCGTTGTATTAGGTTTCAAAGACAATTTTAGATGTTTTGCCCTCTTTGATTCAATTCAAAAAGGGCAAACAAAATTGCCTTCATTGATCATCAACAAAGGCAATACATTTTGCTTTCCTTGATTTAAACACTTTATTTATTGTCAAATAGGGCAAAGTTTCAAAAGTCTAAGAGGGCAAAGTAATCATATTGTCTTCATTGTTAATATCAATGAGTACAAAAATAATTGCCATCATTAAGTAAAACAATACTCATATTGCCCTCTTTAATCATGATAAGTTGCCCTCGTTGTGTGAGTTTCTTGTAGTGCTTTATGTATTTTTTATAAAAAATCCAACCTCTAATTCGCTTAAATGAAGAAAAGGAATATATAATGTTATGTGCAAATTTAAAATACTAATAAAAGTTGGCTGAGATAGCAAGGGAGTGATTTTGAGTTTGAATTGTAATAGGTAATAGGTTTGAATCCTATTCTAAGCATAATTTATTTTGTAAATGATGTAGTAATGCTTACATGGATATGTGCTTTAGAGAGTGTCACGTAGACATCTTATGTGGCGCGATACGGCGCCTTACGCGCCTTTTAATATATAGTATAGATAGATACTTACCGTCATATAATCTTGAAAACCCATCAACAAAATCATCATTCACACTGATTTTAGAGTAAAGAAAGTAGCAAGATCTCCTCTAAAACTCTGAAAGCCTACTAATAAGAGCACATGCAACAATAGATAAATAAATTTTTTCGGAACAAAATAAAAACAAAATAAAGATTCACAAAATCGAACCGTTTATTTGAAAAATCATTTTTTTTCCTTTGAAAAAAGCATGTAGGGTTGAACAAAATAAAGATTCACAAAATCATTTTTTTTTTCCTTTGGTTCTATTCTATCGTTATAGAATAGAACAAAAAATAATTGAGTTAATTATTTTTATATGGTCTAATATTAGTATTCCATATATATAGCCGTAAAATTAAATAATATCAATATGAATGTTGTGATATGGAACACTGAGAAATTTATATCAAACTATCAATTGATCTGTCTTTTATTGATTACTATTGTCCTATATATAATACAAGACTTGAAATAAAACTAACCCTAGAAAAATAAGGAAAGAATATTCTTAACCACCTTTTGCTCCCAAAAGATATTATTATCCTAACCGAATATATTATAAAATATTTTTCATCCAAATATTATCTCCATACCCCCCCTCAAGTTGGAGCATGAGGGTCAAAAATGCCCAACTTGGAGAGTAGGAACTCAAATTGGGTTTTGCCAAGAGCTTTGGTGAAAACATCTGCCAATTGTGAAGAAGTTGGAACATGAGAAGGTGAAATTAAACCATCAATTATCGTGTCACGAAAAAAGTGACAGTCAACCTCAATATGCTTCGTGCGTTCATGAAAAACTGGATTCTTGGCAATGTGTAATGTGGATGCACTGTCACAAAATACTTTGATTGCCTTTGGATGATGCACTCTTAAGCTTAACAACAAGCCTTTTAACCACTTAATTTCACAAGTTATTGCAGCCATAGATCGATATTCGGCCTCCGCGGAAGATCGGGACACTGTGTGTTGCTTCTTTGTCTTCCAAGAGATAGGAGAATTGCCAAGAAATACCAACCATCCGGTTAAGGATCACCGAGTGAGAGGACAAGCCACCCAATCGGAGTCGCACCATCCTTGTAATGTTAAATCATTATTAGCACGCAACAAAATACCTTGCTCTGGAGTGCCCTTTAAATAGCGAACAACTCGCAGTGCGGCTTCCCAATGCCAGTCCGAGGTTCTTGCATAAATTGTGATAGTATATGAACCGAATATGCCAAATCTGGACGTGTTACTGCAAGGTAAATCAAACGATCTACAAGTCGGCGATAGGACGCGGGGTCTGTGAGAAGAGCTCCTTTAGCAAGCCCGAGCTGATGATTTTGTTCCATGGGAAAAGCACTTGGCTTTGCCCCTAACAAACCTGATTCAGATATGATGTCTAAGGTATATTTCCGTTGACACAAGAATAAACCTGAGGAGCTTCGGGCCACTTCAATACCCAAAAAATATTGCAGAGGACCAAGATCTTTCATTTTAAAACAGTCACCGAGATAGGATTTAAATGTAGCAAGCGCGGCGGAATTATTACCAGAAATGATAAGATCATCAACATAAACAAGAACATTAATCTGAACACCGCCTTGAGTAAATGTAAAAATGGAGTAGTCGGAATAGGATTCAAGAAAACCATACTCTTTCAAAGCCGTAACCAGTTTGGCAAACCAACATCGAGGAGCCTGTTTCAAACCATACAATGACTTACGTAATCGACATACCAAAGAAGAATTCGAACACTTGAACCCAGGAGGAAGCTTCATATAGACTTCCTCCTCAAGATCACCATGCAAGAAGGCATTATGAACATCCATTTGATGAACTTCCCAATTTTTGGATGCAGAAATAGCAAGAAAGGCACGAACAGTGGTCATTTTTGCAACTGGAGCAAATGTTTCATTATAATCAATGCCTTCTTGTTGATGATTACCAAGCACGACTAACCGAGACTTAAGTCGTTCAATACCTCCATTGGAATGATATTTGGTCCTGTACACCCATTGACTACCAAGAGTGCGTTTCCCTGGTGGAAGTTTTTCTAGGGTCCATGTACCATTATCCTCTAGAACTTGTATCTCTGCTCTCATAGATTTTCGCCAACCATCATGCAACATAGCCTCTTTAAATGATTTAGGGTCTTTACCCTTGATAATTGCTGCGATAAATGATTGATATTTGGTAGAAAAATTGTCACAATTTATATAATGTACTAAAGGATATGAGATACCTGAGGAGTAATCGGATGCAGAAGAAGGAGAAGACGAACTTTTAGCAAATATTGTATGAGTGATGCAGTCGCGAAGTCGAACTGAGGGAAATTTCTCTCGATGCCCACGCCCAAGAACTTGTTGTTCCTGGCGTGGCGCCATATCGGATGACGGAGCTGTGGTAGATATAGGTGAGCTGTCAGATCTCGTGCCCAATGTTGGATCATCACAAGAATCCATTACGGGCTCATTTGGCAGAGTAATATCAGTGTCCACGGTATTTGGTACAAGTTCATCAGTATCCGACTCATAATCCGCAAAATCATAAGGAATGTATTCATTTATTTCAGTGACAGGCACCTCCATGTTGAAATCTTCCGGGCAACTATAAGGAAACACATCCTCAACAAATTTGACATCCCGAGAGACAAAAAATTTCTTGTTATCAAGATCATACAACTTCCAACCTTTCTTTCCAAATGGATATCCCAAAAACACACATTTGCGACTCCTACTATCAAATTTATCCCCTTTTGTATTTTGATTGTGAGCAAAACATAAACACCCAAAAGTATGAATGACATCAAAAGAGGATTGCTTATTGAATAAAATTTGAAAAGGAGTTTTATTCCCAAGTAAAGGAGTAGGAGTTCGATTTATTAAATGAACTGCTGCAAGGACACACTCCCCCCAAAAATAGATAGGTAAATGGGCTTGAAATCGCAATGCTCTTGCAACACTTAAAATGTGTTTGTGTTTTCTCTCAACCCTCCCATTTTGTTGTGGAGTGCTCACACAAGAAGTTTGAAACAAGATGCCAGTTGCAGTAAAATAATCTTTTAAACAATAAAATTCAGTACCGTTATCACATTGCACAATTTTAATTGTTTGTGAAAATTGCCGATCTACCATAGCAATGAAAGCCATAAACATTTGAAATACTTCGGTTTTATCAACCAACAAATAAACCCACACTGCTCGGGAAAAATCGTCAACAATTGTTAAAAAATAATGAGCGCCACATGAAGAAGAATATTGGTAGGGACCCCATTAATCACAATGTACTTTTTCGAAGATACGAGATGCCTTATTATTACTCAAAGGAAATTTATCTCTACAGTGTTTAGCACGAAAACACACTTCACATCCTTTATGTAAACTACCTTTATTATTATTAATATGAGGAAGTAACTTAACTATTTTCTCTGACGGATGTCCCATTCGTTTATGCCATAACTCCAAAGTTTTTGTTGACTCTTCCACAGTCACATGTTGCACCGAATCCAATTTGCTAAAATAATATAGTCCGTCTTTCCTAATTCCCATTCCGATTAGCTCCTTCGTTTGATCCTGTATAGCACATATAGAAGAGTTAAATTGGAAGGAAGTGTTTAATGTATCATTGAGTTGAGATACAGAAAACAAATTGCAATTCAAGCTTGGAACATAAAGAACTTGAGTTAAAACAATTTTATCAGACAATTGAACTGAGCCCACTAATGTAGCTATGACCGATTCACCATTAGGTAAACCAACAGGACACTGAAGATAATGAGTGTAAAACAACCATGATTTGGTGCCGGTAACATGATGTGTAGCTCCGGTATCAATAATCCAAGAGGTAGGGTCAAATTTATTATTTAAACTATTTTCCATGATTCTGTCCTCGCTAATTAAACCAACAAATACCCCTTGTTCATTCGTGAATAAGGTATTTGGCATATTAGAAGAAAAACACAAGTCTTTGCCATTATTTATTCGCACAGTGCCCTGGCCTTCCCTGATTGATGCCAGTAGCTTCCCCTCTTGAATGTTGTCATCGTGGCCGGTCTTTGGACAGCGCGTGATCTGTTGTGACCAACACTGAGAGGCATCGTGTCCCATCTTTCGGCACACCATACGCGTCAATCTTTCTTGGTCTGTACAAACCGCAAAGCCAAGACCCAAATTGATCTGATTATTACCCGCTTCGTCGAAATTGTCGGCACTTGACAATAAGGATTTGAAAAACTCAATTATTTTAATGGTTTTATGAGAAACAAGGGTTTGTGGGAGTAGTGACCAAGGCGGTGAACCTTGGTCTAACATTATGAATTTAGAATAAAAATTGAAGTTTTTGGCTCTGATACCATGAGAAATTTATATCAAACTATCAATTGATCTGCCTTTTATTGATTACTATTGTCCTATATATAATACAAGACTTGAAATAAAACTAACCCTAGAAAAATAAGGAAAGAATATTCTTAACCACCTTTTACTCCCAAAAGATATTATTATTATCCTAACCGAATATATTATAAAATATTTTTCATCCAAATATTATCTCCATAAACACAAATGACAAATTAGAAGCTTCAAATAAATTGAATTAATTAGGAAGGTAGATGACTGACTGGTCTTTCGATTGACTCATTACTGAAAAGCATATATTTATATATGATTAATCTTAAGGGTGAATAATTTACTCACTTTAGAAAGATTATTATGGCATTTAATGGAAATCAAGTCCGCCGTATACTTCATTGGCATGCACATGCAGTTGCCACTATGATACGGCAAACTAATAATAATGTAACATAATAATATATGGTTCCAACTGCCAAATCCCCCATGCAATGTTCTTTCTTCGTGTGTGTATATAGGATTGGCTAAAAACCAAAAGATGGTTGAAAATCAGACAGAAAATGGTTTAAAGGGGTACATTAGCAGTCGCAGGGGTACATTAGATGTTTAAAGGGGTACAAATGATTTTTAGCGAAAGTTACTAATATTTACAAAGATTGTCATTAGTAATCACACGTGTACCCCTTTAAGTGTCTAATGTAGGGGTTTTTAGGTTGAAAACGTTTTTAGTTGATCCTCTTCCTATATATATATATATACATATATATATATATATATATAATGTATTTTTACTCAATGTATTTATAATGTATGGTGAATGTACCTATAGTTGGTGGTCAAAGTACCTCTATGTCATAGTAAATGTATTTACCTCTTCTCACATTTCTCACGATAAGAAATTTCTCACCGGAACCCAACCCATATATATATGGTTGGGTTCCGATGAGAAGGACTCTTATTGTGAGAAGTGAGAAAAGTATAAGTACATCATATACAAGATATAAGTACATTGGTTATGAGCAATAAATACATTGGATATGTATTACAAGTACATTAATAATTTGTACAGTTAGATACATCAAGTAGCTATTAAAAGTACATTTACTAAATAAAGGAGATACATCAATATTAAAAAAATTAACCTATAATCAACCAAAAAAACATCTAATTGAATGAGATTGGGAAATTGTTCAACCAAAAAAAATCCAACAAGTCTAGGATTTATATGTTGATCAACTTGTTAAAAACAACATTAATCACAATAGACCATCATACATCATCATTGACCAAATTGCTAATAGTAATCCAGCAGAATTCCACTTGCAAGATCAAATTGTTAATCGATCATTCAGCATACATCAGCGATTCTATACTGGGAGATTAGATCAACTTGTTGATTGAACGAAGAATCAAATTGTCTCCAAATCTCATTCAATTCAATTATTAATTCATCTATTAGCCGGGAAAAAAAAAAGTCTTGGTTCAATCAACTTGCAGATTGAACGAAGAGGATTCAATGATGAAGGCAGGGGATTTATTCATGATTGGGGTCTAATCTTGACCGCACAAATATATAACAATCAACGGTTGAGATTGTTTCTCACACTTCTCACCCTTATAGCTCTTCTCACATGAGCCTACATCTATATATATATATAAATATATATAGAATTAGGTTCATGTGAGAAATGTGAGAAGCAATATAGACCTTTGGATTAAAAAATTTAACCATCCAGATTAAACCAAATTTTAACAGTTTTTTTCGCCTCTTTCATCTTCCTCCCATCAAGTCTCATCCAACAACTTCTTGTTGTCCTCTTCCGTAAAATTAACCTTCATTTCCATAGCAAATTCTTGTTGGGATGTCATCCCAAGTCCCACATGGAAAGATTATGAAGTGGAGAAGCACTTTATATATGGATGCTCACACACATACAATAACAACGTCTTTTGGGGGAAGCCCAAAAATAAAGTCGTGAGGGTTTAGGCCCAAAGCGGGTAATATTGTTGTTTGTGTGTGTGTGAGCGTGGTTCGGCGGCCCGACAATTCTGAGCATTATTAAAATTCTTGAGAAGAATAATTATGGATATTAATTACTGCATTTTTTTTACTGAACATCGATAACACTATTTTCATATGCAAGCACTTGAGATTTAATTTAAATTCATATAATTAATCATTGAGACATTAAAATAAAAATAAAACCTAACGAAGCAATTACAACTCTGAAAGCATTGTTCTACTGCCATTGAACACGAAAGCAACCGCTTGCTCCATTTCTTATCTTTTTCAAAATTTCCTTTTTTCTTTAAATTTTTTATATTTTATTAGTTGATGTATTTTAAGTGAATTTTTGATGATTTTTATTACATGCTTGATGTATTTGTCATGTTTACTTGTTGCATCTATTATTTTTACCTTGATGTATTTATATAGTTAGTTAAATGTACCTGTAATGTTTTCCTAATGTATCTACCATTATTGTTTGATGTATATTAATCCTTCTCATCTTCTCACTACAAGAACATTTCTCACCGGAACCTAACCCTATATATATATATATGTATGTATGTATATATGTATGTCATGCTAATAAATTCTAATAAGTTCATCCTTAGCTTTAACTATGATTATGGTTTATCAGTGCTAAGCATGTCATGTTAGATTAGTTCTATAAAATCAAAGTTGTTGAGGAAAATCCACCTTTAATATATATATATATTTGTGATCATGCATGATTTACTAGTAATTGAAAATGGACCTACTAAATTTCATAATTAGGCTAATCATTGAAGGGGATCGGACAATCTACGTACCATTCATAAATGTCGCAAGAAATATGAAAGATTCAATGGGAAACATACAACCAAATTTAAGACTTTAAAATAGTCCTATTACAATTTTGTCTTTATATATAAAGTTAAACATTATATTGTCTTAGAGAATTAATCAAATTAAGCTGCAGAATTCCTGGCTAATAGAAATCATAATTATCATACTTTAAATTGTTAGTTATTCTCTTTTGATCCCGCTCTTTCCTTAATTTGCGTTATCATAAAATTCATAATTATCATACATATAATGTTGTGGGAAAGTGATAAAGACACTCCTTTTGACTCAATACACTTTATTTTCGTGCATTTTTTTCAATTGAAAAAATAAATAAATTGGAGTGTATTGAGTAAAAAGAGATCGAGTGTATTTATCATCTCCCAATGTTGTGGTTCCAACTCAACAGGTAATGTTGATCGAGGTCACGGATTTGGAACTCATCAGTCAGTTATCATGTACAAAAATTTGGGTTCTAGGGGTTCATTTATTTGTCGTACTTCTAAATTCATTCAAATGATGTAGGCAACCCCTAAATTTTTGAACCAGACAACCCCTAAGTTGAATAGCCTGAAATAAGGTCTAATTCAAGACTTACTAGCACATGGGATCAGCAATGGTTGTGGGTCAGGTACACCTAGACTCAAACTTAGATCCGACTTGGACCCAGATCCACATGTATAGGGTCTAGCGAGCCAACGGGTACTTAATGAGTCTTTTATTTTGAGCCCTTAACCACTATTTAGTAGTTACTAAATAATTGCTTCGTCTTATTTTAACTACATACAATACAAAATTCATTATTATATCAACCAAAAAAAAGAAAAATAAGGCATAAAAATGCATAAAAGAAGCCAATTAAAAAATTGTAAAATACTTTAAAAAAAAGTATAAAGTTAGAGAATAAAATAGAAAAAAATAAAATTTCAAGAGAAATGATGTTAAATTAGGACTTAAAATTTTAGGACATATAATATATATATATATATATATATATATATATATATATTTTACTTAAAATAAATGGGTTCATGAGTCGGGTTTGGGTCTCACATATGTAATCCCAAACCAAGACCCAATTCAGACCCATTAGATCTAAAAAACTTAGACCCAAAGGGCCAAACCCCTTATAAATAGGTCAGATTTTAACGGGTTTGAGTCAAGTCCAAGATCCATTATCATCTCTACCTATGAATGTTGTGATCATTATTGTTTTGACAAGTCTTAGCGCCTCTGAAAGTGGTTGCTATTTCTGGTATCTCGTGTGGTGGTAATCTGCACGGATGAACGAACGGTGAGCTGACCCCGGGGTGTTTCCGGGGAAAGACCTCTGATGCTTAAGTCAACAATGGGATTCAATGAGAAAGAGAGAGAGAGAGTTTGTGAGTGAAATAATGTGTACCTCTTAATGGTGAGATCATCTCCTATTTATAGAGAATGGTTTAATACCCTGCTGGCCTGTCTGGAGGCTGGCAGGGACACGTGTCCCATGGGGACTGGTCATGCAGATCGTATACTCAGAGTTAGTTATAATTCTGAGTGGGTCGCCACGTGTTAGTCCCTTATTGGGTGAGTTAGTTAGTTAGTGAGTGAGTGGGTCATGTGCACTTAAGTAGTGCCCTAAATGGGCGCCACGTGGTGTACTGGGCCCACTGCTAAAAGATTCCTTTTGGTTTCTAATTGCTGCCAGTTATAGGCTGGCAGCTTCCGGGTCCGACAACATTAGGATGCCATCACTGACGATAGTTATAGGCTGGCGGTCTTGATGCCTGGGCGCCGGCGCCGCTAGGTGCTGGCTGGCAGGGACATCAGTAGGGTGGACCTGTCGGTGTACTGGTAGGCCCCATACAATTATTAAATTAAAATATGGAGCAGGTTTAAATAAACTACTCCAATATGCATGCAAGCAAGGCAAATTGTGAGGTTAGGTAGATACGTACCGTAAATCCAGCTTGTTACATTGATTGATCCAATTAGTTTTTTGTTGGAAAGATATTGTTCCAATTAAATAATTGATTAATGCATTGTTTAATAACCATAATTCATTGTTTAATCATCAACCAACCCTTAATAGAATAAGAAGTAAGAGAAAAAAAGATTGGATATAGAAGGTTTGGCCAATTGTCCAGATTGGTAAAAAAAAGTTAATCGATGCGACAAATGGGTAAAAGAAAAAAACTCAGGTGACAAATGGATAATAAAAATTGTTCCGACGTCAAATGGGTAAAAGAAAAAGTTGCTCCAATGTCAAATTGGCTAATTTTTTTTGCCAGAATTTATTTTATGGTGCAAGTGAGTTATAATCCCCTAATTTTCTAGGAAAAATTATCACGAATAAGCCAATTTTTAGTCGATCTTTTGAAAATCTAGAATTTATAATCTAACCTAGCTTGTTATCATTTAAGCCAAAAATAGATTTAATAAAATAGGTTAAATAAATTATTTAATCTATTTTTGGCTTAAATGATAACAATGATAGCTTAATTCTACATTTTTAAAAAGTTGACTTAATTGTAGAAGATCGATCAGAGGTTGACTTATTTTTGGCAAATTTTCCAATTTTCTGTTACTTTCATTTTTTTTCTCCGATCCCCTTTTTCCATTTATTTCTTTTTCCTCCTCTTAAACCTAACAAATTCACCAAATTAAAACTTAAAGAGAAGATATATTGTGTGAGCCTTTGAGCCAATTAGCTTTCGAACCTTAGTTTTTTTTTAAGTAAACCATGGAATTTATGCAACACACACCATGGATCATTGGATCCTCATTGTTGGGTTTAAGGGGAGGGAAAAGAAATACAGTAAATGGGAAAAGGGAGGTAAAAAGTATTCTTTCTCTTTTTTTAATCAAGGGGGGAGAAAAAAGAATTAGAAGAAAGGAAATAATAGAAAAAGTATTTTAAAATGAATTTTGATATAAAAAAATGGTCAATTTGACACCGGAATAATTTATTTTTACCTGTATATTTGTATGAGTATTTTTTTTACCCATTTTTCACATTGGTTCATTTTTTTACCAATCTAGTCAATTAGTCTAAAAGGTTTCAATAACATGCCAGTATGCAACTAAGGCCCTGTTCTATAGGACTGAGAAAACATGAACTTAAATTAAATTAACTGAACTTAAATTAAATTAACTGAAATTAAATTTAAAAAAATTAAATTAAATTAAATTATATATATATATATATATTTTTTTTAATTTTTATTTTTATTTTTTGATTTTTTTTTTAATATTTATATTTCAAAGTAAACCCTAAAACCTTCATTTTCACCGCCGGAAAATTGTTGTCAAAAAACTCGGCCGAATAATCACCGTCGGAAAAGTCACTCCGAAAATCGTCGTCGGAAAAGTCACCCCGAAAATCGTCGCGGAAAAACTCGGCCTGAAAATCGTTGCCGGAAAAGTCGACCGAATAATCACCGCCGGAAAATCCAATCCGAAAATCGTCGTCGGAAAAGTCGTCCCGAAAAATCGTCGCCGGAAAACTCGGCCTAAAAATCGATGTCGGAAAATTCGGCCGAATAATCAACGCCGGAAAATCAGTCCAAAAACTTTTGTCGGAAAACTCGGCCTGAAAATTGTCGCCTGAAAAATCGGCCGAATAATCACCGTCGGAAAATCAATCCGAAAACCGTCGTCGAAAAAGTCGTCCCGAAAAACTCGGCTTGAAAATCGTCGCCGGAAAATTCGGCCGAATAATTACCGTCGAAAAATCAGTCCGAAAACTGTCGTCGGAAAAGTCGTCCCGAAAATCGTCGTCGAAAAACTCGGCCGAATAATCACCGCTGGAAAAGTCAGTCTGAAAACCGTCGTCGGAAAAGTCGTCCCGAAAACCGTCGTCGAAAAACTCGTCCCGAAAATCGTCGCCGGAAAAGTCGGCCGAATAATCAACGCCGGAAATGCCAGTTCGAAAATCGTCGTCGAAAAGTGTTGAACGGAAAAACAATGCCCGAAACTAATAATAATAATAATGATAATATAATGAAATGAACTTAAATTAAATTAAATAAATTAAATTAATTTAATTTAAATTAAATTAACTGAATTTAAATAAATTAACTGAACTTAAATAAAATTAAATTAAATTAAGTTCATAAAAGTCCTAAAAAACGGGCCCAATACTACTTTTTCCCTGCAGAAGTAAAAATCCACATGCGACATGCTTGGTAATTATATATTTATATATGGTAACCTAGGTCTATAGGATGGACCCCCTTTACCCACATATGTAGGGACAAAATCATATTAACAGTTATGTGTTTAATTCTCCAAATACTCTCCCAAGTGTAAATAGTATCAATGACGTGGGAAATTTTGTAAGTATTTTGTAAGTTATGTACTCCGTATAAAATGTTCAAGAACTAATTTTGTAAGTATTTTATTAAATTAATTTAAAGGTGTAAACAAGTAAAATGACTTGGGAAATTTTTTTCTCTCTCTTGATAAAGATGTACTCTGTTGTATATCAATGACATTTGATTAGTATTTTTCTCGCTGTTTTTCTCCATGTACTTCCGCATAACTCATATAAGAAACAAAAATTGAGGGAATTTTTTTTAATCTGAATTGAATTAAAAGCTGAAATAATTTTTAATAACAACTACGGTAATTACACCTTTATTATCATCGTCATGCATTATTGTAATTAAGCTATTTTTTACATTATAGGATGGAGTTGATAATAATTATAATCTGTGTATTTTTGCTATTTTTATAGAAAGCAATAATTATCGTTTAGTCGTTCACAAATCATAACCCAACCTTTATTCGAAATTCTAATATAATATATTTGCGACAGGTACTCCATTCGTATCAATTTATTGAGAATATTTTTAAATAAGGTTATACCATAATAACTGTATAACAATTCATATCTTTTTAAATTTGGTAAACTTTAGACCTAAAGTGAAAAAAATACTCTTAACTTTAAAACTAAAACAAACATTATTATACCCTCTTAAATCTTACACATCATTATTTTTCTCTCTTATTTCAACTTTCAGCATTGTCCTAACCTTAATTCAAGAAAAAAGTTAATAGGGAATCGTGTTAACCCATTTGTTGCAATTAAATCGAAATGGAGGGAATACTTTTTTTTTTATTACAGAGTATTAAATTTCATAATTTTTGAACACATTCTTACCATATTACGGAGAGTATGTACAGTATAAGATAAACAAATAAGACCATAAGACTAAGGGCTAAGGCTCTGTTCTTTTGGACCTCTTTTCAGTTCAGTTCAATTCAGTTTAGTGATTTTTTTTATTTTTTTAATAAAGAAAGTCACCACCTGATGGACTAGCATGAGTTCAAACCTCCAACATTATGCAAAGATAATTATGGGAAATTATTTTCCTTATCTATTTCCTAAGAATTTACCTTAATTGTTTGCTAAATGATATAAGAGCTTAAATTTTTGCTACGAATTGATTTCCTATATTTTATTAGCTAGCTTGATTATATTTTTTTATTTTAGTTAATCAATCTAGAAAGATAAAGAAAGAAACTAAACTATTAGTGATTATTTTTTATTTAAGCTATTTTCGATGTCTCATGGGAATTTATATTTCCCGTAAAAATTCTATTTCTTAGAACCTCATATTTTCATGTCAACCAAACAAACGTTACAAACTATATACTCTTTCCGTCCCAAAGAAAATTGCTTCACTTGAATAAAAAGGACAGAGGGAATAATTTATATTTAAAAAAAAATAAATCAAATTCAACAAGTGAGAGACCTGGGTTTGACCGTTTGAAGATTAATATCTCTAATTATGTATTTTAAAAAATTATAATCACTAAACAAGTTGAAACGAATTCAACAAGATCTCACATGACGATATTTTTCTTTTTGTATAAGTAATAAGTTACGATCAAAGTGGAAATTGTGAATAGTATCAAAAGTGCACTTGTGTATATATAATACATAAAGTCAAAACTGTACTTTTACAAGAGGAGTAACCAAGATTGGAATTGCCAAACTTTACATTAATATTAACTTTGCTTGAAATGCACTCTAACCTTTTCTTTTCCCTCTAAAACAAGTAGAAACAATCAAGAGTGGAGACTGGAGAGTGGTGGGGAAAACAGGAATCCAAGTAAAGCAATTCTGCATGAAGGGCAACGACAGCTGGAAATAACCCACACTCTCAAATAATACTCTCTCCATAATATATTAACTAAAACGATTCGTCATTTTTTCTTTCTACTTTAAGTTAAATCGTTGTAAATAATATAATACGAAAAGAGTACTAAAATACTTCTAATAAAGTAACAAAACAAACCTAATTAAAGACGACAGAAATTCGTCATTTACAATCCATTGGAAATTCAAGTTTCTAGGAATTAGCCAAATAGCTTTGTGTTTAGTTAACACGAAATTGCACAGGCTAGGCAGAGGAAATTGAGTTTCCAAGGTAAATAAAATTTCTTATGAAGTGTAGGAAATTAATCATCTACTTCTCCCTTGGTGAATCAAAATTCTTATGTCCATTATAATTATTTTCAATTCTAAGCTAGCTAGCTCAACCAAAAACAAAATAGCTAGCAATTTCTTAGAAAATTAATAAGGGAATCTGTTTCCCGTTAAATTAGACTTCAACGAAACGAGCTCGAAGTAAAATAGATTAAAATTCTTAACTAGAGGGTCAAGTTTAGAATCATAATCCAAAATATTATCTAAACCAAATATTTATATAATAAAATGTTGAAACTAATTTTCCTAAAATAAAACGAACTAGCATCTACAATAGAAAAACCCTTTCAAGTGAAAGGCAAAATTAGTAAAAACCTTGCAATTTTAGAATCGTATCATTATCTCATAGCTATTGCGGTTTTCACTTAAGTCCTTAACTACTTTCAGGAATAGAAGTCAAGTATTTCCTTGGATACTACTATTTCCTCTTTTTACCATTCAGATCCTCCTCAGCAGCCTTCGAGAGATTCTTCCATTTTTTCTTTGGTAAAATTCTCCTACCCTAGGTACGATTAAACGAACTTTTGATGGCTCTTTCGTAAACAATTCAGTTTCCGCAGGTTTTCTCCTGCGCAACCATCTTAGCTTGGTGATTGTATTGATGCCAAAGCTTTTGTTTCTTGGAAACACTTCCTCTCTTGTCGTCGAGGCTACTGCTCTTCGTAACGATCTTCTTTTTGCTCGATCGCCAACTTAATTTTTCTTCGCTATTTTAATTAAAGGTGACAACCTAATTAAGGGTTATCAACATTTTGGAGAAAAAGTTCAGTTGCCTTTGGAAGATTCAACTTCTTATAAAAGATATCAGTGGATTCTTCATTACTTTTCGTCAGTTTCTTCTAGTCACGTTTATCGAGAAGGGAACCAAATTACGGATTACATTGCATTGCTTGGGCATTGAACCATTCGCATTTCGACATAAATCCTTTTATGAACACTAAGTTTCATATTTTTTAGCTATTGATAAATTAGGATCGAATTTCTCTTCAAGAGCAAGATTTTTTTTTTTTATTATATACCTTTCGTTTATTTATATATTTTTATTTTTTTTTATAAAAAAATGATGATGATGAGCTCTAGGTTTGATATAAATAAAAGAAGAAAAGCACGTGCGGGCCTACATGCACGTAAGCACGTTAGCTGTCGGCTCTTATGGATAATATGATAATATCAGCATGAGCTCTAGCTTAAGCCTTCAAACCTTGATTTTAATTAGTTTATTATTAAAATTTGACTACTTATTAACAGTAAAGTCTAAAGCATAAATACTTTCGAGAAATGATTTTGGCACTATTCAAATTGATTTTGGCATTCCTCCCCTTTTCACATAAACAGTAAGGGGGGGAGTGCCAAAATCATCACCCTTTGTTTCAACGCATATTTGCATCAGTTTTTTTTTTTTTTTCCCCCGATAGATTAGAACATATTTTTTCTGATCTGGTTTATAAATTCAAATAAATTCAGGTCTAAATATACGTATATAATGTCTAAAAAAAATTGTATATAACATTGAGTCCGACAGTTTTGACTTAGATTATTACTTCTTTTTCACAAGTTTTTCTTATATAATGGCAATTAAAGAAAAAGAAACTATAAAATAAGAATGAATTCAAGTAAGTGTATTCATTGTAATTGTAACTTTTAATGCTTCTAAAGTAATGTATCTTTAAAATGTGAGTTGTCTTAATGGTACTTATCTATGCGTTTTGAAAATTTTGCGTTTTAGTTTTGTGTTGTGCATTGGCTTTGTATGCAACACAGTTTGTTTAGTCGGGAAAATTTCAAACCACAATTTTGTAACTTGGTTTGGTATTAATGTTTAAAAAACTTGTTTTGAACTTTAAATTGTACAAAAATTCGTCCTTGTTTTTGTTTTAACCTCATGGATATACTTGATTAAAAAAACACCTCTGATGTATATTGTATCTTGTATGAGTATGACCTATGTATTAATTTAATTTTCCTCTTCTAAAATATAAACATTTTTATACTAAGAACTAAAGATAATAATAGTGTAAGGTTATTGCGGTGTAAGGACTCATGCTTCTTGTGACATATATGTCACTCGTGATTAATTGCATATTTTGTGTGGAGCATTGTAGAGGAGTAGTTGTGCTCACAAAACAATAATTATTTGCGCTTTTTTCTAGCTTTATTGGTCGATTGAAACTCGAAACCTTAGTTCCATGATAAATTGATAATAGTACAAATATCTAATCCATCCAATTTAAGTAGTTAGAGCTAAGTGGTATGAGACTCGAGGTCTCATGTTCGATTTTCATGCCTTGCATGTAGCGTTTCCCTTTATTTCCCCTCCATGCAAGGTGGCTGGATTGTTTAGTTTGGGCTTGAAGCCTGTACTAATCAATGAGCTGGTGTTTTTCTTATGCAATCAATAAAAAAAACATGCACAACAGTACAAGAGTAATAAAACAAAGGAAATACTACCGACAAAAGATGTTTACTTGAGGCTTGAGAGTATATCTCACGTCACGTGTATCCCACAATAAAGATTAAAAAATGATAATTGATATATAAGCATGAAGAGTTACTCCTAATATTACCAATTAGTTTTATAATGAACCACACTGAACTTGTGTATGATCAGACTTTTCTTTTGCCTAGGCCCAGTAAAATTTAACAAAAGAAAGAGCCCAGAAAGCTAATGGCTCATTTCATTTACAATATTGTTGCTGCTGGGTAATGCCTAACATATCATTGTGGTAAATAAATATAACTTTTAAGTGACATTATTTACAACAATATCACTAAAAAGTTGTATTTATTTAAAACAATGTCATATTAAATGTGTTTACATACCTAACAGTTAGAAATTAGACATTGCTATGTTGGTACTTGGGGTCCAAATTCCAAAACATCAATTGTTCCTTCACTTGTTTTTTGGGTTTGTGTTATATGGTAAAATGGCTAACATTTTAATCCACTAATTAACATGGAACTAGGGAAAAAGGTTAAAAAAGCCAACGATGTCACATTCTCTTGCACTTTCCATTTGCAGATTTGTTGGTGGGGCTCTTGGGGCCGTTGGGGCCTGGGGGTACCTTAGTGTTTTTTTTTTTTTTTTTTTTTTTTTTTGAGGAAATGGGAGTTAATCCATCATTAAATTTTAACTATGCTAATAATGCTATACATCCATGGAAAATGGTATTTTTTTTTATTAAGTACACAGTAATTATTATTATTTTTTTTGGTGCAAATGAGGGAAAGACCCAAGAAAAGAGAGAACTATTTTAGACACAGTAATTATTATGACTGTGTAAGTGTAAAATACTATAATCTATTTTCGGTACAAATTTGCACTTCTTTAATATTTGTACTGATTTGTTTTAATGAAAAAAACAGCTCATTCTTACACACTCACTCAACCAAAAAACAACCATTTTAGACAAACAAGACAACAATAACAGCACCTCCATCACCACTGTCCTCAGTGTCCTGTATTATGCTCCTTTGCAGCTCCCCTCTCCCAAACCCAGAAACCTCTCTTTCTCTTTCATTCTGAAGCAAGCGACCTTTTCCAATCTCATTTCAAATCATCAATCACCAAATTCATTATAAAAAAAAAAAAAGATGAAATCTTTTGACGTTACTTCCATATTCATCCTCTTTCTTTCACTCTATTCAGTTTCAACACTCCCCAGAGCAAAATCAACACTACCCATGAACTGTTCTGACACTGGTCGTCTCTGCACTTCATTCTTGGCTTTCAAACCCACCTCAAATGACTCCCTTCCTTTGATTCAGAGCATGTTTGATGTACTCCCCAAGGATGTAACAGTTGAAAGCACCAATAAAGATTTCATCTTTGTGAGAAAAAACTGTTCTTGTGACCCCAAATTGAGAAATTACTTGTCTGGAACTACTTTTACTGTGAGAAATGGAAATGGGTTAGTGAATGATTTGGTGAGGGATTCATATCAAGGTTTGGCCTTTTTGCCTGAATCTAATGATACCAGGGTTTCAAGGGTTGGAGAAGTGATCTTTGTGAGGTTGATGTGTGGGTGTTCAAGTGGATTGTGGAATTATTTGATGAGTTATGTCATGAGAGATGGGGATACTGTTGCTTCTTTGGCTAGTAGATTTGGGGTTAGTATGGATAGCATTGAGCAAGTCAACGGGATTGATAATCCTGATAATTTCACTGCTGGCCAGCTTTATTATATTCCCTTTAATTCAGGTTAGTCCATTCTCCCATCTTCCTGAATTTTTCTTGCAATTTTTATTTTGTGTGTGTGTGTGTGTTTATTTTATTTTATTGGGTGTATGAAATTGTTAATGTTTTGATTATTGATAAAGAAAAAGAGTTAGCATGCAAGTTTAGGTAGCATCACCATTACTGGAAAAAAAAAAACTTTGAGATTCATTTTTGGTTGCCATTGACAGAGCAAGTAGCTCTCTTTTGTAGTTTTGGTATCTAATAGCTTTTCTAAAAGTGAATGTAGGGATTTGAGGTAAATCTAAAATCTGCTACAGTAATATTATGGGTATATGGATTGGATACAGCTCATTAGCAGTTTGTTTTTTCTTGGTTACCATTTGCAATTTCTCCAAAAATTTCAATTAGTTAAGGTAATTGAATGATAAATTTGGACCTCTTGAGCACATCAAATCTTGTTCAGAAGCTGGATTTGTGATGTTGTGTTCAATATCTGACAACATTTAAATTTGAAAAACTGCTGATGTAATTGTCAAATTGCCTCATTGCATTGGAAGGTGATTGCTGTTATGCTTGAATTCTGGAGTGAACAATACATACTTTGCATCTTGCCTTGATTCTTTTAATCACCTTCTATTTTATTCCAGTCCCCGGTGACCCATATCCTGTGGAAACTAGCATTACGCCAGCTCCAGCGCCTGCTCTGTCAATAAGCAATGTCACAGGTATGAACTCATTTGAAGCATGTATTAGAAAACTGGCTAAAGTGGTTGATTCAGAGTCGATGAATATGAAAATCCAGAATATAGGATACTCATACACATATAAGAAGCACTCGCTCGCTTTAATTGATAGTGGAAAGAAACAAATTTACTCACGGTAACACCGATGAAAATCAAAGAACATTTCCTCATTGGTGAAGCGTGTTGTATGTAATGAACCTTAAAGCGTAGCATTCGTGGAGAAAGTGTTTAGCCTAATGCTATAACATGAAAGACGATGATCAGTTTTGCTTGAAATCATGGTTTTAATCCATCTTGTGATATTTGGTTTCCTAAAATTAGTGAGAAATTTCTGAAGATGGCTTCATGTTCTTGGTTTTGCATTGCAATTACCAAATTCCTAGTTTTAATGAAGTATATGAATTCATGGTGCAAGTTTTTGGGGTAAAATATTGGAAGAAAGTTTTTTTAATGATATTTCAGGTTTAGTACTTGGTTAGTCGTGTACTCGTGTGGCACCTTTTGCCGTTCTTATGCTGGGTCTAGATCCATTTGGGTAATCAAATGTCGTTCAAGTATATCCAATTAGATGATGTTTCTGAGCTTCCACTATGCAAAAGTTGGGAATTTGGGATTGCTATATTAATAAACAGTTGCACTTTTTCTTAATTGTAGGTAGAACCATTTCTTACACACAACTACCGAAATTGGAAACCATTGTTACTTGTTGCATGAATTTTTTATTTGAACGAACAGTTTACTTTCTGTTAAAGCTTTCCATGATTTTTTTTTTACACTTTTAAGGCTCTGTTTGTTTTAGTGGAAAACAATTTTAAAGGAAAATGAGTTTCCATAGAAAACATTATCCAAAGGAAAATACAATTAGAAATTACTTTTCCATTGTTATTTACATGGAAAAAAAACTAGGGAGAAGCAGAAGAATGGAAGAGAAAGGATGAGTGGGAGGAGAAAAGGAATGAAGTAAGAATATATGGTGGAAAATGTGGCATACTTTCCTTTAGGTGAGTAAAATGTTTTCCTCCCTTAGAAGGACCATTTTAACCGTATGGAAAACTATTTCGTATTTCCCCTTATTTTCACAACAAACAAATGAAAATGAGAAAATGGTTTTCCGGGAAACCTTTTTCATTCAACACAACAGAGCCTTAAATCTGATTCCGGTATAATCAATGCGTCTTGTATGAAAGTCTTTGCGTCAAATCTTATTACAGAAATCTATTAACCTTGCAATAATCCTTTGGCAGAAAACGATAAAAATCACAAGGAGCATTTGCCTTATGGATGGATAATAGGAGGATTAGGAGTCGGTATAGCCGTGATTATAATACTTGTAATCCTTTTGTTTGTTGTATTGAAATCGTCAATCTGCTCACGGGATGAACAAGAAAGTGATATAAAAGATCCTGGTGAAAGGGCTTCACATAAGTTCCAAATTCTGCGAAATACTAGTTTCTGTTGTGCTTCTGGAAGGTTCTTTAATAGCTCTGATGAATGGAGAGAAACTGGCGTTGAATCAAGTGAGCATCATCAGATAAACATTCCTAAAGGTATCATTTACTTCAAATTTGTTTTTTAAATGTCAAATAGTTTAGGAATGTTTGCAAGTAAAACTTATGTGCACTTCTCATTTGAATATCCTCAACTTTTGTCCAGCCGTTGGTAACAATGTTTTTGAAGTGGAAAAGCCTGTTATATTCATGTATAAAGATCTCCACGATTCAACAGAAGGATTCTCTGAAGCCAATCTTCTTGGGCATGGAACTTATGGTTCTGTATACTATGGTGTGCTCCATGACCAGGTAAAATGATAGGCAATGAAAAAATTACTGCTAAAGTTCAACTGCATCAGCATGGTTATTGTTTTTTTAGCATTGCTCATGATGAGCTTTGATAATATATATTGGATGACGATTATATATAGGAGGTTGCAATCAAAAGAATGACTGTCACAAAAACGAAAGAATTCATGGCAGAGATGAAAGTGTTATGTAAGGTTCATCACACAAATTTGGTGAGTTTTTAGTGGCTAATGATGAATAAGTGCCGTTCTTAGAAAAATGAGAAATAAAAAATCAGTAAATGACCCACTCGCCCCTTCCTCTTCTGAATTAGGTGGAACTGCTTGGTTACACGGCCACTGACGATGATCTCTTTGTTATATATGAATATGCACAAAAAGGTTCACTTAAGAATCATTTACATGACTCTCATAATAAAGGTGAGTAGCTCTTCTTCTAGTGGACTTTTTCATCTGACCTACCATTTGGCTAGTTAAGATAACAAAGACAAGTTGATGAAACACCTAGTGGTTGTTTGGTGTGCAGGGCATACCTCGCTTTCATGGATCATGAGAGTTCAGATAGCTCTTGATGCTGCTAGAGGTTTGGAGTACATTCATGAACACACAAAAACACATTATGTTCATCGAGATATTAAGTCGAGCAACATCTTGCTTGACGGAGCCTTTAGGGCAAAGGTTATTTCCGTGCTTGTATATCTTCTTCAATTCTTGTAGGCGATAAGGTGTGGTTGCTTCTTGCTTGTGCTTAGAATATCTTATTCATTTGTTTCTTTAACTTCAGATTTCAGACTTTGGGCTGTCGAAACTCATTGGTACAGCAGGTGATGGAGAAGCTTCAGCAACACGAGTAGTAGGAACTTATGGTTATTTAGCTCCCGAGTGAGTTATCCAGCCTACCATTGTTGAAGGTTGCATATTGTTTGTATGAATTTATAGTTGGCTTAACTGATTTCATCATTTTGTTTAGGTACTTGAGCAATGGCCTAGCCACAACCAAAAGTGATGTGTATGCTTTCGGGGTGGTTCTTTTTGAGTTAATATCGGGGAAAGATGCTGTAATAAGAACTGAAGGTGCCCCAAAAGGTTCAGAAAGACGTTCACTTGTTTCAATTGTAAGTGCTCTTGCATCGAGTAAAATAGAAGGGGAAACCCATTTCCTCTTTTGGCGAGTTAGGCCCTGTTTCTTTGGACTTAATTTCAGTCAAATTTAGCTCTGCTCAGCTCCTGCTGAGACTAGGATTTAGTTTAGTTCAGTTCAGATTCATTCAGTCCAAAAGAGCAGGGTCATGTGAACGAGTTGTCTGATTATCTCAAAATGGTGTATACATGCAGATGTTGGGAGTGCTGAGGCATGTGCCTGATTCAATGAGCATGTCTAGCTTGAGAGACTACATTGATCCACATTTGATGGATTTGTATCCACATGACTGCGTATACAAGGTAAGAAATATTCTTGAGCTCATAATGTCTTTACTAATTCTTTAGTAATGAAAAAAAGTTGAAATCTTTAAAATGTTATACAGTTAACCAAGCAATTATAATCGAATTTCTTTCCTCGATTGCATCTTCTCAGGTGGCCATGTTGGCGAAGCAATGCGTGGATGAAGATCCCATATTGCGACCAGACATGAAGCAAGTTGTGATCTCTCTTTCGCAAATCCTTCTCTCTTCTGTGGAATGGGAAGCAACACTTGCCGGGAACAGCCAAGTATTTAGCGGGCTTGTCCAAGGACGATAGATGACTCGGTCACTGCATTTCGATACTGAATCTTGAGATCTCTTCATAGTTTTTACTTCTCAATTTTGATTGTGTACAGTTGCAGATGACGATATCTTTTTGTCTTTTAAAATTTTGATCACACAAAAATCTGTAAGATATTTTCAAGTCATTGAATGATCACTATAGGCTAGCTGTAATAGAATTGTCAGATGTAATAGGTGAAGCTGAACTAGGGTTTATCTACTGCCCATGTAGTAGACCTAAGTTTTATAGCTTAGAGAAATCAGTGTTTTATGTTGTACAGTTTATATACCACAGAAATCAGCAGCTAGAGCAAATATGTTGCTCTATCAGCATTCAGGATTCAGTAATTCAAGGCTTGTTTGCTTGCTCGATTTGAATTTTAGTTATTTTTTTTTTTTACTTGTATATATAAAATGTCAATATCAAAATTGCTTGAATTTATTTCCCACATCAATTTCGATATGTTTTTGTGTACAATCAATCAAATTCTTTATCATATACTCCGTATTTTAGTGGTTTCAGATTCGACTTGTAATCTTGTGATCACTTATAATTGCTTGGAATTAAGGGATGTTCTTACCGTATTTTCAGCTAAAATTTGGTCCAAATCCTATTAAGATAAATAAAGAAATTAATTATATACTCTGAAGGTTAAATAAGACTGCAAACCGTTTTCTAGAATTCCAGATGAGTTTTCTGGAGTTTGGTGATTCTGAGAGTTTTCCCATTAGGTTGAAGTTGAAGCAAGTTTTGGCATCAGCACTTGACAGTCTCAGGATCAATTAGCACCTTCCAGTTTGCTGTCCCAGAACATTTAATAGAGTAGCTTCAAAGAGGGAATCAAATGGCAGTTTATACTTGAGTTGACAGCTCAAGAACCTGTAGATTAATACTCTTTGAATTCTAATAAAACTAGGCACATCTTGCCATTTTTTCCCATTGCAAAGTTGCATTAAATAGTGTGTTACTAAGAGTAATACATACATAGTATATGATATATCCCCTCTTTTCGACTAATGCCCTGTTTTTTTTTTTTTTTGACTTATTTTCAATTCATCTTAGTCCAAAAGAAAAGACTTTAGGTAATAATGTGATAAGTTTATATATGATCACTTGTGATAGGAAGTTTTGTGATAATATTCTCGGATACACTTAGAACCAGCCAACTGGTCACTAAGGCTCTATTCTTTTAGACTTTTTTTTCAGAGTTTAACTCGGTCCAAAAGAACAAGGCTAATGAAGCTATTCAGTATATCATCTTTGCAGCACCCACAAAGGCTGTACTCTTAATTCTCCACATGCTACTGTAATACAGATGAATCTGTTCAGGACTTCACTATAATCATCTTTGCAGTATCATCATAAAAATATTTACAAATTCTCCTTTTTCCTTTTATTTAATTTGACTCAAAATAGTTTTGACATCCACTTTTGCAGCATAAGGGCTGTGAATGAAAGAGTAACCCTAAATTATACATTCTACAGACATTGCAGAGCAGCAAACAAGTCAGAAACTTCCTGTTTACTTGCAAAGAGAGGCCAAAACACGGCGTGGTGGATCAAAAGATCTACGAGAATGAAGCACGGCCCAATTATCAATCAAAAGGACATCGCCCTTCTTCCATGGAATTGCAACGCTTTCCTCTTCAAGAATTTTTAGGCAGTCATATACGGCATCTGCTGGCAATGGTCTTCCATCACCAAAGGTAACTGCCTTAACAGGATCGTTTCGTTCATCTTCCCAACCCGTGTAAGCAGCCACCATGCTATTGAACCAGATCTTGCGTCGCCTGCTTTCATCAAATTTGACAGCTGGGATAGGACCCATTATTGTTTTTACTCCATCCTCCAACCATTCCAGCTTCATTCCTAATTTAGCTGCCCTGAGGAAAGAGACCGTAATATGTCAGGTTTGAAAGAGAATTGATTTCCATAATAAGTTGTTCTAGCATCTTAAACTTATACTATATACTACCTTGGTTACATATTATCTGCAACTTTTGGGGTATTATTTGTGAGAAACAAAAAACATTCAAAAGTTGCACATATGACATATATGTAACGGAGGCATACCCATCAGAAATTCAGCTGATACACATTTGACTCCTAAAGAGCATTTGAAATCAGAACAAGCCCACCCCGATCATATGTGCATAAAGCCATAAACCCTAACTCTCCAAGGGCTTGTACATTAAAAGGTGGTAGTGGTGTTCGACTGTTCGTTACAGAGCAAAGTGCACCTAGATTATTAAACATTATTATTTTAAAGCAAAACTGCACCTAGATTTATCAAACAGCACGTCCTATGACCAAGTGATCTTAGGATCCTAATTCAGCCGGTAGACAATCAGAATCTGTATAGCAATTTCTTTTTATGTAAGATAAATATCATTTCATCGCTGCACTCAGAAGTGCTACTTGTAGCTTTGCTCACCAATTCTCACCTGTGACTTGCATTCCTATATTTCCATTGATATATACATGCATAGTGATTGTAACTGCAGTAAAAGATGGTATTCCAAGAAACTGACCAAATCCATCATCATTCAATCCTATTAAATATGATGTAATATGTGGTTATGCACTTTTCCTCAATCTAGATCTAGGGGATGTTTGGTATCCCAAAAAATTAGCATAGGAAATGTAATTACAACATAATACCATTACCATTTGTTTCTTATGGGTCATGGGAAAAGGAAACAAATTTGTAAGGGAAACAAATCTCCTTACCTTGTTACCCTCCTAAATCTAGAGAAAACAACTACCGTTTCCGAATGTTTGTAACCATATATGTTTCCTTACTATATACCAAACAAGTAGTAAGGGTAACACTATGTAATACCCTTTCAATCCATTACCAAACATCCATTACCTTTACTAATCTCATACCAAACATCCCCTAAAATTTCTAACATATTACAAGCAAAAAAGCCATATGAAACATGATAAAGAAGAGATGAATAACTTCTTCTGTATGCAACACAAATGACCAGTAGGAGATGCCACAAACCTTTGTTCAGCAATGCTCTTATCATCAGTCAAGAATGTTGATTTCCAACCACGACCAATAGGAGATCCGGGATTATCGCCTTCACCCAAAACCCGAATATACATCAGCCCATGCTCTTCGAGATCTCGAACAAATTCAGGGTGTCTTTCTTTCATCCTTTCATATATGACATGACTAAGAACAATAGGAGTTTCTCCTCCATTCTTTGGCTCTACTTCACAAAAGAAAAACAGTTTCGACGGAAACTCAGGAACCTGTCAACATTTTTCATCATAGATTTTTAAATAGAATTGATCACATACTATATTGCAATGCAACTATAAAAGCACCCCCCTCCATTAATTTAAACTAACATATAGACCAGTTGACCATGTGTCCACAGTCCATATAAACAATATTGCCTTGAATTAATAACACCTGAAATTCTTATGGCGTAACATAAAACAATATCTTACAAACTTAACCATCATCTTTTACACCATTTGACAATTACGAAGCTCCAAGTCAATAATCACACTTTATATTTGACTAAAGTTGACTTACAAAAGGTCAATCCAATTTCTAATCAAATTTTGACAGTTTTTTTTGCATCATTTTTTGACAAATTTGCCAGAGAATTGAGATTATGTGTGAAAACTGAATATTGGCAAGCAATTTGATTATGAATACCAAGAATCCTAACATATCACTCTAAGTCTAGTTTTCTATGGTTCACAAATTGTTGATTGGCTGAAGTTGATTACCTGAGCCATTTCATGGTGAAAGGGGATTTTCTGATCAGGAGGAGATTCGTTAGCGGTAAAAACACGCCCAACAACATTGGTGCGGGGAGCAGCGCCACCGATGTAGGGAAATTCGTAGAAGCCGAAAGCCTCAACGACGTCGTTAAAGTCGGTAGCGTCAGAAACATCAAAGTCTCGAAAAAAAAGAGCTCCTGAGGACTTAAGACGGGAAGAAAGCCAGTTTTTGTGGGATTCAATGGCTTTGATGAAGGATGTTTTGGAGGAATCTGCTTTTGGAGTTAAAATTGAAGGGAAATAGATTGAATCGTTGTTGATGTTAAAGTGTTTTTGTTGAGAAATTTGGGTTTCTGAAAATGAATCTGCCATTGTTGGTTTTGATTATTTGCGGTTGCTGAAGATCAATGATTTTATTTTTTTTTATGTGATTTTATTTTTTTTACGATAACGTGTGGGATTGGAATCGGCCCTGTTACATATCATTCGGTCTAATTTTAGCCAACACACATCTGTAAAAGGGATAATAAGGAATACTAGCAAATGCCTACAGCGAGAATCGAACTTAGGACATCGTGCCTGGAATTCTGAAGCCATAACCATTTAGCTATAACTTTATCCTATTTTTTTCAATGTGATTAACTGATTGTGTATGCCTGTATGGCTGTATGGGAGTGGAGACGTGGTAATGTAGAACAGTACTGACTAATAGTGTGACTGTGTGATCAGTACTGAATAATACTACCATGTATTTTAAAATAATTGCTCTATTTTGACTAAAAAGTTCTCACAATTTTGATCAAATAAGTATTTTGAAATGGATAGAGTATAATGGTTTGCACTAAACAAAGTATTGTTTGACTCCTTAACTTATTGTATTTGAATTCTCGCATCATGGGATTTTTTTACCCGGATACGAATCGGGAAAACTAGATATCTCGATATGAATTTTGTAAACATTCTTCTTGAAAAATTGGATCGAAAATCGGATTTTATTTAGAAAATCAAAATCGGAAAACATGATATCTTAAAATCAGGATCGAAAAATCGGTTTTGAATTTGGATGATCCGGATTGAAAGATTCGGATGCCTGGCTTTAAATCCAGATACTTGGATTATCCAAATTCTTAAACTAGGATTTGTTAAGATGTATGGATATGGGTACGAAAACGAGTTCGAGTACAAAACACGTTAATTTGAAAATTATAGGATGCGGGTACGATAAATAAATATTATAAAATACTTTAAAATTTAGAAAAATTTGACAAAAATAACTTTTAAAATTTTCATTTTACGGAAAAAAAAAACCTTTTAAACTTTTTTTTGGCAAGTTATAATCAAAACACCAAAATTTGTTGTGAAAAAAAAACTTTTTTGTGGTTTTCCATCATTGAAATTCAGGAGGGAAATAAAGTTAAAAAGTGGGTGAAAAGAAGGAAAATAAAGCAAGTAAAAAAATGAAAACCTCTCACCAAAGTTAACACCTCAATGGCGGAAAACCAGAAAAAGGTTATCTTTTAATTTGATTAACATAAAAAATATAAAAACACATGAAAAATGGATAAAATTATCATAAAACATGTAAAAAATAATTTTAATATTGAATAAAGTATCGGGTATCCTAAAAGTATCGGTATCCTGTACAGGTACGACTACCTCAACGAAATATTTGTGCTACCTAGATGATCTGTATTCGATCCGCTTTTTCGAATTTCAAAAACCTGACTCAAATATCCATATTTTCAGATTGAAACGACAATATTTCAGATCCGGAATTCGAGTTAGGAATATTACTCAATTAAAGTTTGAGGGCACTTTCACCCATATTTTATTTCTCTTTTGAAACCTTCTAACGTTCTGACATTACTTTTAACTTAAAAAATATATAACTTTTAACGGTAAATCTTTAATTTTTTACTTAACTAGTTAAGTTTTATATAAAAAGTTATGACTTTATGCTCAAAAATTATAATTTTAAATCAAAAAATTATCATGTAAAATCGTCTCAAGGGTATGCAGGAGTAGAGATGACAACGAATCTTGGATCCGCGGATCCATATGCGTTTTTTAGTATATGGATCTTGATAGTTTGGACATGACGCATCCGGATCGGGTACATATCTCTTGGGGAAGAATGGATACGGATATATGAGATCCGTATCCAGATTCGCATATCTGTTATATATATATATATATAACACCCATAACAGATGGAGCCGGGATACTTAGATTGAAGACAAAAATTGATTGGTCCTTTTTTCTTGTTTTTTAATATATAATGTTAAGACAAAGTTAATTATATAATTGTTCGGGACTAGTTGTCATTATATAAGTCTAAGCGAGCTTTAGTTTGCATATTATTTGTGTATTTGTAATTTGTATTGAATGAAAATTCCAGATACTCTGATCTCATTTATGTGACATGAATTGGCAATTTTAATGCATCAAAAATTTTAAACATCTCATTAAGTAGTTATACAGAATTAAATTACAAGAGGGTCCGTTTTAGATCTGGATACGCAAAATTCGTAGGACTAGATCCTTATTTTATGGATTTGTCATATACGGATCCAGGTTGGAAAAAAAAGGGACTAATGTGTGGATGGATAACTTTTTTTTTTTTTTAAATGTAAGTCGTATATTGCTCGGATAAAAAAAATGGTCCGGTTCAAAAAAAAAAAAAATGGGCCAATCAATCAGATTGGTAAAAAAAAGTAGAACTAAGTCGACAATGTGGTAAAAATACTTACTCCGGTGACAATTTGGTAATAAAAGTAGTCTATGGCGATGTTTAGGCCATAAAATTAGAAGAAAAAAAATTTGATCGGTAATGTGGGTGTGCAATACAGCCAAATAAAACCATTCTTATTTATTTTTTTAGCTGATAAAATCTATTTTACACTTAAATTTTAGGAAAAATTATAAAAAATAAGTCAACCTTTACCCGATCTTCTCAAATTAAGTCAAACTTTTGATTAACTCAAAATAAGTCAACCTAGTATACACGTCTTCTCAAATTAAGTTTTTTCACTAATTATTTGTTGATTAAATTAAGATTTTCAATGAAAACCCATATAAACAACAACATATTAATGCACCACTTTGATTTTACATTGAAATTGATGACTTTCTGCACTAGTAAATTGTACAAAAAACTTAATTTGAGCGGATATGTGTACTAAGTTGACCTTAGTTTGAGTTAATCAAAAGGTTGACTCAGTTTGAGAAGACCGATGAAAGGTTGACTTATTTTTTACAATTTTTCCTAAATTTTATTCAAAAAATCACATTACTCTAATTTACGCCAAAATCTCCAAAAAAAATTATTCTCCCTTACTTGTTTCATATTCTTCTTCCTAAGGGAACAACTAAGGGAGAATAAGTTTTTTTTTCGGGTTTTGGCATAACTTAGAATATTGTGATTTTATCAGCTAAAAAAATAATTAAAATGATTTTATTTGGATTGTGTTTTACACACACAAAATTAATCAGATTTTTTCTAATTTTATGTCCTAAACAACGCCGGAGTAAGTTTTTTTTTTTTAACAAATTATCGTCAGAGTAAGTTTTTTTAATAAATTGTTGCTAGAGTAAGTTTTCTTAACAAATTGTAAATTTAGTCTTTTTTATTTATTTACCAATCTAGCTAATTGGCTTAAAGAATGTGTTGTCATGAACCCTGATGGTGCATCCAAATTATTACTTTACTGTAGTAATAATTCAAATAAGCAAAACAATCCCGCCTTTCTATCACTCCCGTGAAGGGCGAAGGAGAAAACAGTGCACTTGAAGGAGAAAACAACACTCTAATGGTGAGAAACGAGTGCAACAGCAAGTTTAAATCTGCTAGAAGAACCAGACCTTTGCGAGATGTCTCTAATGGCGTTCTCAAATCCAACAAATTGAAATTGAAGAACGACAAACAACCCTCTAACAATCACGACCCACTTGATCGCTTGCTTTTAGTTCATTCTGACATCTCTTCTCTCCTTCGGCAGGTTTTCCTTTTTGTTTCTGATTTCTCTCATGTTTTCTTTTAATTTTCTAAGTCTGTATCAAAAATCCTAAAATTTCAATTTCAATTTCAATTTGAAGTAAATTATGAAGCGTGATGTTTTCTTTGTTTCAATTTCATGGCTAATTAGGTTTGGGAAATACCTAGTTTTTGCTGCAGTGTATTTTATGCAACTATACTTGGTATTTAATCTACAATGAAATGTATTTATAAGGAACGATTAGTTGAAATTTAAACCAACTTGTTTCTCTTGCTATATTTTTCGGGGATTTCTGGTAATTGGAATAGTTTGAGATGATGAGCATTTTTGCATTTGTGTAGCCATTTACTAGATACTTCCAGAACTGAAATACTTTAGAATCAACAATGTAACAGATATGTAACAAATGATTTTTTTGGGGGGCAAATCAAGGCTTCAATGTGGGTTTATTTTCTAGTTTTGTAAGTTTTCAGTGGAGCTTGGACTGGGCAATTGAACTTGTTAAGCTGTTATTGTTGCTGCAGTGGGTATTTTAAAATAAAATTTGTGTTTGTGTTTTTGTGTGGCAAGAATATATAATCACTTGTATTGTTCAAAGAACTCTTGTCACAGAATGCTGTCAAGTGTAAACTAATTCCTTCATTCCTTTCTGTCAAAAAAAAAAAACAATTACTTCATTCCTTAGTCCTGAAATAGTATGGAGTTGTGTAGACATGAATCACTATTTGGAATCGCGGAATTCATTAGCCCATTTTTTTCTCCCTCCATGCTGATCAGTGATCACTATCTAACGCCAGCTCCTTCTCAACCCCACTAGCCTCATATTGTCACTAACATCTAATAAGGTTTGTTTTGGTCTCCCTCTACCTCTTACCTTCCCATCCAATTGCCACACCTCAAGCCTCCTTACTGATACATTAATCGATCTCCGTTTCACATGACCAAAACACTGATGGTTTTCCTTCGTCTTATCCTCAATAATCGCTACCTCTACCTTCTTTCTGATAACTTCATTTCTTATATTATCTTCCTTGTATGTCCACACGTCCAAAGTAGCATACACTTCTTTGTTACATTTCAAAGGTTAGCTGGTCCAAAGTAGATGAATGTGACATTTCAAAGCCCAACACTTTGTCATGTGGCAAATTGGCAATGTTGGTCTAATAGTTGTACGATACAATTTTCCCTTTATTCTATTAATGTGTCAACTAGCTGTATCTCAATCCTTTTGATGCTTCTTAGAGTAAATTATAAGTAGATTTTTGAAACTGCAGGTCGATGAACTTGTTGTCGAAGCTGTTAATGTGGATACAAATGATAATGAGAAGATTACAGAAATCAAATCCTTCACTGCATTGTTATCTGAAATTCATTACTCTCTCAAGGTTAGCTCTCTAATCTTGTGTCAAGTTAGCTGTTGGTCTACTTTCTACACCAATCATGCTGATAGATATGCATCCTTCCTCTTTGCTATGTTTAGCCATGGGTTCCCAGACTTCAGAAGACACTAACAGTCCCTCCCATTGAGTCCGAGATTCAACTTTGTGAGACTTCTGCTGGAGTTTCTCCTGTGGCTGATCAAGGTTATGTGCAAGCAGTTGATACTCCTGAGCCAACAAAGCACAAGTCACTAGTCTCTCCTTCACCTCTTGTATCTTGGCGTGTTGCTGACTGTGCAGAAGAGAGAGGCAAACAACTGTTTCTCCTCACTCCTATGGTGAGGGAAAAAACGACGACCTCCAAAGCTCATGCTCCACTGAAGCTGACTGCTTGTGAAGGGATCGCCTCCAACCCAATTACTCTATTGCCCTCATCTTGTGTTAATGACAAAGCAATTAGTGAAAAGGTTGAAGTTGTTTCTGAGAATCCAGTGAGAAATCTGATTGATGACATTCCCACAACTTTGATCACCCCTTGCCTCAAAACCTATGTTTTACATGAGCCTGATAATGATCTTAGCCATAGAAGGATTACTAAATCTCATCTATCAACACCATTTCCAACTGGAAACAAAAATATGTGTGAGTCTACAGATTCTGAAAACTCCAGTGGAGAGGTTTCAGAGAAGCTGGGTTTGAAGTATCCGGAGCTTATTGGAATAAAACCCTCTTACACGCCGAAAAATGGAAGCAGAGCACTTGAAGTTTCTCCGGCATGGGTAATGTCGCCACCCAAATGCTGTAAATTACTGGAACCACTAGATGAGAAACACCCAAAAGACAACACTAGCTTTCAAGAAATAGCTAGTAACTTCAATCAGCAAATGTGCCTTGCTCCTCCTAAGCAAAGCAATACCAATAACAATAGTCAAGATAAAGAGAACAAGAAAATTCCATTTCAAGGTATAATAATATATGCACCATAGTATGATTGATAGTTCTAGTTACTTCCTTCTCATTTCATGGTTCCATCTGACATTGTTACATGGTTCCATCTGAGATTGATATGATGTGTGTGTGTTGTGCAGGCAACCTAAGAAGCAACTTTGCGATGGTGGAAAGTACTCCGATGTGGAAGGGATCTGCAAGCACAATTCACCGGGGAAAGCGTCCTGGTGAGAACACTTTGAAGAAGGAGCTGTGGACAAGGTTTGAAGCTGCATCAACAAAGGAGTGTCAAGTAAAGTTGTCTGTTTTCAAGGATACTTCTCACAAGGGATTTCTTGAGAGGCTGGAGGAGGCTTCCTGCGACGTGGATCCTGATGCATTTAGATGAGATAATCCTCAAAGGAAACAAATTTTGGATTTGTAAATGGATGTTGTTCAAGCTGCTATACCAAGTAACTAGTATTTTACTATGTTATAAAGCTATCAAAAAGTGTTGGAGTTTGTGGAAGTGCACAACTAGTTCTGCTTGTATGTCCCTTGTCTGAAATTTCCATGGTTAGTTCGTTACTAAAGCTTGAAGCTTCACAGTATAGGTAAGGTAGCAACTAGCAAGTGAGTTTCAAGAGGAATTATGGCATCGCTCTCACTTTCATTCACCCTTATTTTACTCCCACTTCTCTATTTTACATGTGGTATAGAAGTTTTATTTAAAAATAGAAAAATTTGTTAGAAACCACCTTATAAAACTCTTTTTTTTTTTTTTTTTTTTTGTCAAAAATCACCTTTTAAATGTTTTTTTGTTGTTGTAAGAACTCACCTTTTTTGGTTTTTTTTTTGGTAAGGAACCCCTTTTGGCTTAATTTCAGGTTTCGATTTTTGGTTTTTTTTTGGGGTGGCGGTTCAGGGGAGGAAATAGGATGGAGACCTCTTGGTGAGGGACGAAATGGATTTACCGGAACGGCGGAGGGGGTTTTGAGGAAAAAAAACTTGTTTTATAAGGTGGTTTTTGACAAAAAAAAAAAAAAACTTGTTTAATAAGGTGGTTTTTTAACAAATTATAAAAAATTTGGTTTAGTTTTGGCATACCACATATCAAATAGAGGATGAGAGTCAATTGAGAACGATTGTTCCTCGACTTGCAAAAATAACAATCAAAGTGCATTTGCTACAATGACTAAGTGTTTTTGGATGTTGTAAACTTGTAATTTATGAATTGCTTGTTTCTTACTTTCTTGCATGAGAGTGAGTCATTGGCATTTGGCAAACAGACATTATGATATCCCTTCTCTCTTTTTTTGCATCCGCTTTTGTACAACCTTTTCACCTTGCAATCATAGCATCTTACACATAAGATATAACTAGACTTGGCTAAGTTAAACCAAGATTCGATCTAAAATATTCAATTTGAGGTTGATGGATCGGAAGCAATTTATCCAAAACGATTAGGACTGTGCCAATTCGGAAGCAATTTGAAAGTATTAAGTTATATTGCAGCCAATTTGATGTAAATAGGTCTGGTTTCAAATTTCCTCATTTAATATTTGTAAAAGATATAATAAAAATTGGAATCAATAACTATAACTTTATGGGTCCTAGTGTCCTAGACATAGTATTAGCTAAGAGTTTAATGTCGGAAAAAGTTGCTAAATAAGAAATAAACAAAAAGTTGATAGAAATCGGCCAAATTGCCAAAAAAAGTGTATAAAACTCTTACGGAATGCATAAAATATGAATCTTTCCAACAAAAAATTTTGTAATTAGAAATATATTACAATAACTACAATAGTACTTACAATAAGGAAAAAAAATATCAATGTGAGAAAAATTAAGGAGCTAAAACTTATTTTTCTTGATGTATTTTAGGTATAGTAGTAATCCACTGAAATAGTGGCACAGAATTGGAACTTAATTCATAATTTAGCTTCTAACCAGTATATTTTTTTAAAAGTTTAAGAATTTTAAGTAACTAGGTTATCAATGAGTCAAGATACTATCAAACAGAGTTACAAATTAATGGTTGAAATTTAAAAGAAGTTTTGAGGTAGCAGGATTGACACCCAATTCCCCATCTATGACAATGCTAGCAAGTATTAAAAGTCAAAGAGACCTTTTGTATTAAGCCAATTTCATTTTACCTTATCTCAACAAACTAATTGTCAATTTAGCTTGTCATACCAAGCTAGACATGATCATGGGCCGGGCCGGGCCAAGCATTAGCCCATTGTCGAGCCAGGCTTATAAGCGGGCTTGAAATTGTTGACCAAAGCCCAAATTGTTGAGTTTTTGCGGGCCTGTTCGCGCCTATTACATAAAAAAAAAGACACGAATCCACAGAGGAAAAAAATAATAAAGAAGTCATCATCTCCATGTCTTTGAATTGTATGGAGCACGACCTCAGGGGCCTGCAGGAGTGCAGGCTATGAAGACTCGTTGATGGACTTCTATTGCTGCTTGCTTCATTGGTATTAATAAAGTTTCTTCATGTTTTATTTGTAGTCTTAATTAATGTTTGCTTCTTTTTTTTTTCTTTATGTTTGGTGTATTGCTTTATAGTTCCTATGTATGTATGATTACATTTTAGCTTTTTAATTAAGGAAAAATTGCGAATATTAATCCGAAGTTTGGGCCATTTTCCGCTACTAATCCCAACTTTGATTTATTTCTGATTAATCCGATGTTTGTGGGTGGTCTTCCAATATTAATCCGATGTTTGCGGTGGTCTTCTAATATTGATCCAACACTTTTGAATTTTGGAAGACCATCCACAAACTTCGGATTAATATTGGAAGACCACCAACAAAATTCGGATTAATCAGAAATAAATCAAACTTCGGATTAATAGTGAAAGACGACCCAAACTTCGGATTAATATATATATATATATATTCATTGCTTTCTAAAAAAAATGAATAAACTAAAAAAATAATGTATGCACAACTTGACATTGTTAGAATCAAACAATGTGTTTTGCCGGCCTAAACTTTTATAATATAATTATTAATGTTTTAATATTTTGGGCCAGGCTGGGCCGCAGTCTTGAGCAAATGACCAAAGCCCACTCAAAAAATAAGCGGACCTTACTTAGTGGACCAAAGCCTTCTTCGGGCATAATTTATGTATCCCAAAGCCCTCTATTTTATGTAATGGTCAAACTATTAGCTAGCTAAAGACATTTCTTTAATGGTGAAGCTAATAGCTAAAGACGTTTCTTTAGTAAAAAAAAGCTAGAGAATTTCAAAAAGAAAATTGTTAAACCTCATCCACATTTTGACAAATTTGCCCTTACATTTTAATCTTTTCATCTCTCTCACTAATTTGACTGTACCTAGACCTGTCAAACGGGTCGGGTCGGGTTGGTGTAAAATAGTTGCGGGTTCATGTTGTACCGGGTTGAGTATTAGCGGGTTCGGGTTAGTATTAGCTTTTTTATAGCCCAAATTCTTCGGGTTCGGGTTGACCCAGTGGGTTGGGAATTTTTATAACGCCATTTAATTTTTCATATTTTAATGCAATATATGTACTAAAATGTACCTTAAGCGTTCTAAAAAGTACAAATTATAAGAAATATCTTCATTAATAACTAATTCATGGCAAAAAATTGATGTTATGCTCCAATAAAAATAATCTTAAATTCAAAGTTTTAATGGTAAGAAGTGTTTTTGCTTACATTTTCCTATAATATCATAAGTTTAATACATTTTTAATGATTTGCGGGTCGGGTCGAGTTGAAAGCAGGTCGGGTTAAGAGCGGATTGCATTTAGCGGGTTCAAAACGGGGTTGAGTTTTTTTTTTGTCAAAACCCACTATTTACGGGTCGGGTTTACAGGGTTTATCGGGTCGGGTCAAAATTTGACAGCTCTAACTGTACCAGACACATGAATTTGCGTTTGGTTAACTATAAGAAATTGAAATTGACACATGAATTTTTATTCACCAAGTGGAGTTAGGTGATTAGCTTCCTACACCTCATGGGGAATTCTCTGGGAAATTTCATTTCTCTTTAAATTTCAATTTTTGATGCTTGTTTTATTTCATACTAACCATACACAAATATATTTGGCTATTTACTAGAAATTTGTATTTACAAAGAAAATACACAATCCAACCAAATGATCAGGGGTGTTTGGGAGTTAGAGGTTTGAGGGAAAAAGAGAGGTTTGACCAACTCAAAAAGCTATTTTTGGGGCCAAAGCCTCTTCTTGAAGAAAGGGATCCGATCCGGTCGAAGACCTATTGATGATTTCGCTAGATTGGTAGTTAGAGGTTTGGAAGAGAGCTTATAGCTTTTGAATTCTTTTTACTCTAAAACATCTGACAGCTAACCGCTATTTACCAAACACTTTTACACAAACAACTAATATAAATCAGTTAGTTAAATCAGCTATCACAAACAACTAATCAAAACAGCTAATTCAATCAGCTAACCTCTAACCGCTAACAACTAACCACAAACAGGGCCAATGTCTTATATTTGTTTGCAGCGGTGGGTCTAATATTTTTCATTACACCGAATGGGTCACCAGGTAAATCCGATAAAGTTTAATAAAAAGATAAAAAACTAACACGGGCGATACAAAATAACAACACGGTAAAAAAAAATTGCAAGCAAGCCCTAGCTTACAATCCTTACGTCATAGTACTGGAACGTGGGCATGAAGATTTGCAGTCGGTTTCTAAACCCTTAGGCTTAAATTAAACTTAAACCCCAAGAAGTAAGCCAATAGTGCTATCGTCTCAAATTCTCAATTCTCATCCTTTGTCTTTTGTTCCTCACTTCCGCTTTCACTTTTTTTTTCGTAAAAATTGATTTCCAAGCAATCTATGGATTCACAAGCTTTATTGGTTAAGCACATCGAATCCTTCGTTGATTCTTCAAGCTCTTCTGTTCAGCAGGTTTCGTTATTTCAAGTTCTTTTGAAATTTTAGTACATGTTACTAATCACATTAACTTTAATTTTCCTTTTTTTTTAATTGCCTTTTTACTGCTTTGCAGATTAAAAGTGTTAATTCTATTGCTTCCCTCTTGAAGAATGACATAATTACTCTGGATTATTTGGTAAATGTCTTGCGTCTGGTTTTGCATGATTTTTTCTTCATAATTCCGCAACAATTTTTGGTTTTGCTTTTCTCCATTTAACGGGTTTTAGTTTCATATACTGTATGACACTATCAATTTCCTTTTTTTTTTTTTGGGTGTTTGAACAATAAACAGGTGAGGGAAATGGAAATGTATTTGACTACCACCGACCATATTCTTCGTGCAAGAGGTAATGAGTTGGTTATTACCCCTCTTTATTCTTGACAAATTGATTAATTTTACATTAAATAGACTGATTCTCATTCTTGAATGGGAACTGACGTTGATTAACTGTATGCAATTATGCATAGTCTGTTGAGACATTGATTGGCATCATCAGAGCATTTGTTTGTTGTGTGTGTGTGGGTGACTGGGTGGGTGGTGGTGGTGGGGGGGGGGTGATACTAGTAGGATAACCTATTAATTATAGTTGAAAATGCAATACTTCAACTTTCAAGCAGATATCAAGTTGAAATAACTTAATTGCATGATAACTGATAAGACAAAATATCATTATTGGGAATTAAAAATTTAGGTTTTACTTCTTTGCAAGCTTGTATGATTGCGACCAATTTTTGTTGAACAAGGGTAAAAGTGCAAAGTAGTGCGATGGGTGCCGTTGTTGCATTAACCTAGTATTTCTGTCAATCATTGAACAGTGCTTCCATGGCCATGCAGGCTTCCCTTTTGACACTATCTATAGTTGCAGGGTGCAGGCTTGCAGTTATGTCTTATTTAAATTTAGACATTCTAGGACAGCGGTTTGGATTTTGAGGTTCCTTATAAATTAAACATTAGCAATGGGTTTTAATAATCACAGATTTTTCATGAGGTATGAAGGTATAACCTGAGAATTTTTATTTAATTTTATTTTGGGAACCATCGTAGGGAGGTGGGTTAGGACTTAGGAGTTTTGCTGTGGTGGAGATGTAGTTTTACACTGGAGTTCTCGCATCTGAAAATTGAGGTCAGCAATTAACTCGGTTACCTTGCTTTCTGTCTTAAAGTGTAGTCACATCATTGTTTGCACTAGTAAGTTGAATCAAACAATAATGCAATATATTAGACATAAAGGTGTGATGTATATCGATATGTTGGAATATGCAACAATAAGTGAGTTATATTTTGGGATATGTTTAATATGAAGCCTGATGTCGAGCTCAACGTCACCTAATTCACCTTTTAGTTCGCTTTCATAATTCACAGTTCGCCCTAAATGGGCCAAAAATAGCCCAAAACCGACCATAATTCGTTTTTTGTGGTTTGCAATTCGCAAGGAGTTTAGAGAATTATGTAACTATGGGCGAGCTTATTATGAGAATATGTTTGACTTAGGATGCAAAGCATTTTCCATGATAGATTACTTTGAACCATCAACACAACTTATTATTTGTCGGAATTCTTATCTCTGTTTTACTTGTGCATTAGTGGAGCTTAGCAGATGGAGAAGTGTAGAGAGGGACATGAAAGACTGTTGGAGAGGCACTCTCTTCCACCCCTCCTCTTTGGCGTAGTTTAGTTTTCCAAGGGGTATTATTAATGCCAATATTAATCTATAACTACAATTAGGTGATACCCTGAATTGTGTATTTGTGTTTGTTCTAAAGTAACTAGAAGTGGTCAAGGATGAATGGTCATCCCAGAGACCCAGAGGAAAACTGATTTAATATTTTTTTTTTAAAATTCCAGACAGACAAAGAAATGGGAATTGGTATGCTTTTGTAGTTAAGCGCAAGATCAGCTTGTATTTAGCTAGCAACTCACAAGCATAGCTAGTTGATTAGCCAAAAGATTGCGATGGATTTAGGAACGGCATGAGCGGATGAGCTAACATAACCTTTTTAATTGTTGAATTTCAGTGAGCCTTGAGAAAGTCAACTTTGAGTCGATTCTAGAGCTTACCCTATATATTCATTAAATAATAGCGAGAAAAAGATGCCTTAGACAATGCTAAAGTGTAAGTGTATCAAATGGTATTCAACCCAACATACTTAAAAAAACATGGTTTTTGATGAAGTTGAACAAGTAGCGTTGGATATTTTTCATACTACATATAGCACTCCCGACTTCACATGTCCTAGCTTACATAAACCAAACAAGGCCCTTTTTTCAGCTGGGTGTGGTGTTATACATGTTTTTGTGTTGCATTCTGAAATCTGAAGAGTCAAATCTCAACATAAAGCTATCCCCTGAGTAGTAGATGGGTTTTCAAAGGCAATTATTCTGCATTATCCATATTGTTATGCGTTTCTTTTCTATACTTGACCTTGAATATCTAATTCATGTGTACGTTTGTCTAAAATTATACTTTCAACTATTGCATGCTTTTAGGTTTGCTGCTCTTGGCAGAAGTGCTTGTGCATCTTCAACTGAAGCCACTAGATAATAATACTATCCACACCTTAGTAGGATTCTATACTGAGAGACTGGTGAGTCTGCTACTCCTGTTAAATTTAATCTATCTATTTTGGGTGTTGATAAGTTTTTTCTGCTCTGTTTGTCCTTGTCCTTTAGTTATCATGTATTTATGTTTATTCTTTTTTTGGCTCTTTTCTTAAATTTTCTTTTAAATCATCTTTTTACTACTTCCTTTGCGCTATATAAATCGTAACGTTTCTATTTTCTCGCTTGCCAATATATACTTTATATTCGTAATATCTTTAGTTACGTTTTACCAAAAATTATAAAAATTAGATCGCAATAAAGTACACATTGAGATGATTCCAAAGAGATCCCACATGATTATATTTGTTTACATGTAAAAACTAGTTATATAAGTGATTATGAATATTGCCCAAATTGCAAAGGTTGCAATTATATAGGAGCGGAGGAAGTATTAGAAAGTGCTTTAGTTACACACTTGATTTGTTGAATTCTGTATTTTGCTCAGTAATGGGAATTACTTTGTCTGTCACATGCTGCATCATGAGTTTAGATGTAAGGCTGGGTGGCCGAACAACAGTCTTTATATTCTGCTACCTGTCTGAGGAGGTCTTACAAAGGCTTTACTTTATCTCACCCTATCTCGCTTACCTTGGAATTTACCTGCTTTTGTCATAACATGATCAAGTGTCGTGACAATAAGGCCAACCCCTTTGTTAAATTATACCAGCCTAATTTGATTTATGTGGTCAAATCATCTCAACTTTGAATGGATGATTATATTACTATAGTTACGTCATTGTAAGAGATCTATGAAATATTGAAAATGAAGAATGTCATTTTTGCATCATTTCTTGATATAAATTTTGGTGACTAATGGTCAAGTTAATGAGTTTTAACAATCAAAATGGTTGTGCTGTATTTTTTGGAGGTATTAATATTAATTTCTCATTTTTGTAACGGGATGTCTGATACTGAAATTGTACTAGGCAGACTGGAGAGCAGTACATGGAGCACTTGTTGGCTGCTTGGCCCTTGTGAGAAGGAAAAATAATGCAGGTGTGGTGGGAAGAGCTGATGCTAAATTGTTGGCCCAATCTTTTTTGGAGAATTTACAGGTGCAATCACTAGGACAAAATGACAGGAAGGTATGATGAGACAAGGTACCTTATGATAATGTTGGTACCAATAACGTTGGAGAGGCTTTATTTTGGGACAGTAATTCACATTAACTTTATTTGTTTCATTGAGGCATTGACATGTAGCCTAAGCTTATCTTTTACATTATTGCTGCAGCTGTGCTTTGAACTTCTAGAATACCTTCTAAACAGTTGTCAAGAATCAATTTCTGCACTGGTATGTCATTTAAATCCTCTTTCAGTCTTCCTCAAGTCCATTATATTGTAATTAGTGATAATTTGGTGACTTGTTACTTTTTTCTTGATGTTAAAACAAATAATTATATCATGGCTTTTTGATGCGAGTAGCTTCCTGGTTATTAGCTGGTATTTGTCTTGTATCTTTGTTGGGGAATTTATGGTTATTTGTTTGTAACGCTGTATTTTGCTTGATCACTTATCTAAATTAATGTGATTTTAAAAGATCCTTAAATTTTCTATCTTGCTAAAATTTTGTTATTTCATTTCTATCTTTCAGTCATTATGCTGCTCAGTAATTTCATTCGAATCATTGTAATATGCATGCTGTTTATATCTGGAATATTTCTGATCTTTTAGAATTTAATAATCAGACTTGGTATTTCTATTTATGGTTTAGGGTGACCACCTTGTTTATGGTGTATGTGAAGCTATTGACGGAGAAAAAGATCCTCAATGTTTGATTCATGTTTTCAATATCGTTGAAGGTTTGGCTAAACTTTTTCCCGATTCTTCTGGACCCGTAGCAACGTGTGCTGAGGATTTATTTGATATTATAGGCCGTTATTTTCCTATCCAATACACTCATGTAAGTTTGATAATTTTTTGAACCTTTCTACTCCTTGAATTTTCTATAAATATAATGTTGTCTCCCTATATATTGGCCGCTTTCTATGCATGTTGATATTTGGCATCTTCATGCATAAAAAGAGAGAGCATGTAGCACATTCACTTTGTACAAGTCTCTAGGGCCTTGGTGATGGTGGTGATAATGACAGTTTCATGTGCTTCAGAATTATCATCATAACAGCTACATGAATTTCTCCTGGCCCTAATTTCTCCATATGATGAGAATTTTTATGTAACTAGCTGATTAAGTTCATGTAATCTAGGGAAGCATATCATGCCTGATAAAAATTGAACAACAAATCCTCTTTTTTTTTTCATGTCTGAGGGTCTGTTACATACTTACATGCTGTCCAATGATAATCCAGAATTTTGCTCTCTGATTTCATCCTGGAAGAAAGTGTTGGCAGATTACTTATACTGGTCAACACGTGCTTGCCCTATGGTGTATCAGCCAATGAGGATTAAGGCATCACCGCATCAAAGCCATCAAACATATTGACCTCAGTGAATCTTGCCTGAGGCTAGATCATTTATTTGTTGTTGATAATGTGCCTAACTAAGTAACTACTAACTAGTCAAATATTCCTGTTTGGCAACTAGTTATGTGTGTTGATTAAAAAAATTCCTCTCTATTTTTTGAGTTCCTAGTTTAGACTTCTTGTTGAAAGCTATCTAGTGGCAAAAAAAAAAACATGGTGAAGAAATCTAGGATTTTTTTTTTTTTTTTTTGTGATTGCTACCGTTAACTCTTTGGTTTTATCCTTTGTTTGACATAAATGCACCTAGAAGTCACTAATTTTCCTTATCATATATGAGTTGGAGACTCTTTGTGGAAGATTTTAAAGTCAGGTAAGGGAGATACGTTTTATATAGGTCTGTCTGCCCACCTAACTATCCAGAATTCCAGAGGAACGTGCTTAATATTCTTAATAACTGGATGAAACTTACTAGAGATAGAGTGAATAACCAATTCCATCATTATCAGTTTCTTGTTGTGAATCAAATTGAAATGATAATGAAAATTAAGCCAAATACATTTAATTAAAAATTGTAAATATTAATCCGAAGTTTGGGCCATCTTCCACTATTAATCCGAAGTTTGATTTATTTCTGATTAATCCGAAGTTTGTTGGTGGTCTTCCAATATTAATCTAAAGTTTGTGGATGGTCTTCCAAAATTCAAAAGTGTTGGATCAATATTGGAAGACCACCACAAACAACGGATTAATATTGGAAGACCACCCACAAACATCGGATTAATCAGAAATAAATCAAACTTCGTATTAATAGTGGAAGATGGGCCAAACTTCGGATTAATATTTGCAATTTTTCCTTAATTATATTGATAGATCAGTGTATATAGCCTAAGCAATGCAATTTCTTTTACTACGTGGGTTAGTGCTGTTGTGACATGTGAGGCTGATAAACTTTTCTAATGTCTATCATTTTGTCCCTCACACAGAAAGATTATGTACCGCTTAATTTTGTAGTGCTTTGATATATATCTATATTTTTAATTGTTTTGTGTACATTCTTGTCCAGCCAAAGAGCGATGAAGTTGATGTCAGCAGAGATGACCTGTCAAGGGCTTTGATGGTATACAGTTCGTACTCTGCTTTCATTTTAAGGTTTTAATCATGAGCATTATTGTGAATGTATTCCCAGTTATCATGAATGATACCTACTGCTGTTGTTCACTAACTGCTTGGTTGCAATTGTAGTGTTATGATTGCTTGGAGTTATAGAACTGAACTTATCAATTGCAGGGCCCATTACTTCTCTCTAATTAATGTATAAAGTCTTCTGAGTTCACAATTTTTCTAGGCTGTCATTCGTTGTATTAACATGATAATGTGGAGGCCCAACTTTTATAACATGTATGATGTAAAAAGAGAATGCTGTATGTTGCAATTTAAGAGCACGTGTTCTCAACCTAAGTTCCTTTTAAACTATCTAAATTTGAAATCATATTTAGATTCAAGATCTTGAGTCTGATTCTTAGAATTCCTAGTTTATTTTTGTTGCATGAGCATCATGTTGGGTAGATATTTGAACCACTGGAGGTCTGGAGCTATGGAGCAGTAATAAGTTACTTAGTGCAAAAGATATTTGTACCTCCAATATGTTTCTGCCTTTAGTTATCACTGCCTTCTGTAACTTGGAATGAGGTTGGTATTACATGTATTCTTTGCCCTCTAAGGTCTGAGTTATGTTGGTGCTGTGCCGAAGGAGAATCTGGAAATGCCTTTTGTCAGGATATTATTTGATCTGGTTACATTGTGCAACTTAATATGTGTGTTCAGTACATATAAATGTGCATTTGTTTGCTGCAAAATTAGATGAACCCACAAAAATATAAAGAATATTCAGCTCAAAAATTGTATATCTGGTGTTTTTAGCTATAACTTCTGCAGTAATCATTATTCGTATAACATTGAAGGCCTGGTCTTGCAAAGTTGCTTTTGATGCTTACATTATTGCCATTGGTGCTATGGCTCATCAAGGTTAATGGAGAACTAGAGATATCTAGTTTTTTCATGTTACATGATCATCAGGAACTTCAATGTATATGGAGAGTTCCAAAAAATCTGAGCTTGACGAGTTGATGCAACAGTTGGTCTCACTAGGATAGAATTGCTGCGTCTTCCTTTATGGCATGAGCAAGTCTGTTATGACATAGGATTAACTTGTGACATTTACGAGCTACAGTGATGTAAGCATCTTTCGATACTTGGGCTATAGGCATATTTGATAAAGCTCTTTCAATTATGAAGGGGATGGGAAGCTGATGAACATTCTTACTTTTATGTGGACATAACGCGTTATTTATAAAGGTGCCATTATGGTCAAATTGGCTGGACTACCTTGCAAGCTACAATTGGGAGCCCATCTGATTAGGTTGTCAAGAGTTTGGTGATTTAAATTTTAAATTTGGATGATTGTTTCAAAACACAACGCACAAACTTTGATGGGATTCCTTCAGTTGCTTTAAACTCCTGTAACTTATTTATTTCTGTTATCCATGTTTTTTTAACTCCATCCTCTTCCTAAAATTTCTGTTAGATGAAATAATTACTTGCATGAACAGATGGCGTTTTCTGCTTCATTATTTTTTGAGCCGTTTGCTATTCACTTGCTTCTGGAGAAACTTTCCTCCAATCTACCTCTTGCAAAGGTTAGTGAAAAATGCAGTTATGCGAACCTGTAGTTCCACCTGTGCCTCAAAGTTTAATGGTTTATACTTTCATTGTTGTTTAAGCTTTAGATTATCTGTTTGCAGATTGATTCACTTAAATATCTAAGCTACTGTACTATGAAGTACGGGCCTGAAAGAACAGCTAAGCATGCTGAAACTATATGGAATACTTTGAAAGTGGCAGTTTTTAATTTGCCAGCTGAAGATACTGCATCCTGGGTTTCTGATTCATCAAGCAGTACAAACTTTCAAGATAATGAAATTATGAAAGAAGCTCTAAACTTTTTGCAAAATGCTGCCTCACAACAGAACAATGGTTTCCTGAACTTAGTTCTTGAAGATAAAGACATAAATGGTCTTGTCAACTCATGTGCTAGTTTTGAAAATTCTGGTCCTGTCCCACCACAGAACGAGCAGAAACTTCATTTTGTTGGTTGTCTTTTCTCTGTTTTGGCCAAGGCATCTATTGCTTCATGTAATGTGGTGTTTGAAACAGTCTTCCTCCGTTTATTGGACTATCTTGGAATTCCAGCAAATACTTCTTCAAAGGAAGCGCCTGCTATAGATCCCAATCTTCCCTGTCAGAGATTGAATTTCAGTCACTTGTATCTGTGCATTGAGATCCTTGGTGCGTGCAGAGAGTTATCTGTTGCTACTAGTAAACTCACTTCAAATTCTAATTTTGTCAATGATGTATGGTGCCAGAAGCTTACTGGATATTCTAGTTCATTGATGAAGGCATTGGTCTGTGGTCTGATACCCAGTACAGATGAAATGTTTCATGATGCAGATATTTCTCGAAGAGGTAATGCTTGGCTTCTCAATACTTCATTGGTATCATGGAACAACTACTTCATCCATAACGGAAAACTTGCAACAATTGTACTTTTTGTACTTTTTAAAATTTTCACTTTTACCAAGATTTGTGATTTACACACAAGGAAAAATGTAGTCAAGTGGGGTCTCGTTAGATTTGTTTCATTAAATACCTTCATAATATCAACTTTTGATAATTTTTACTTTTACAAAATTGTAGATATTAATTTTCAAAATAATGCATTGGTATGTGTGAAAGCTTTCTTTCCTGGAGGAAGTAGTTTAATTTGTGAAAGGACATATATAAGCACTAAATTGTCTGTTGTGTCTGTACCTATGCATTTGTCACCCCCCCCCCCCCCCCCCCCCGCGCGGAAATCTTCCATATGCCAGTTCTTTATAGAGCATTTTCCTTTCTTTCATCTGGGATTGATTAATAGCATGATATTGCTGCTATGGTTTATCATCCTTTGAAAGGCAATCTATCCTTTTATGTCAAAACGAGTGAAATATGTAAATTCCAAGAAAGTGACTGGTTTTGATCAAAACTGGTTTTAATCTTTGTAATATGTTTTAAAGGGCTTAAGTTGAGTTCTTCATAGAAGGTATTCACTATTCACCCTTCAGACCTGTTCAATTTGTTCATCTTAGGACTTGGGATGATGTTTTGTACTCAACTTCTAATATAATCTGAAGTAAATCCTGCTCTTGCGTTAAACAAAAAGAAAAAAAATACAGAGAAAATACAAGCTTGTTATTGGACTTTTTTTTTGAGAAGTTGTTATTGGACTTAAGGTAAAGACAAAATAGCAAATATTACTAGGCCAGGATATTGAGAGAAGCTTTTGTATTAAGTATTGACTTCCACTAGATTCTAAATTTGCTTATAGAACTCACATACCCTTTCTACAAACAATTCCTCATCTCAGACATGTTATTCAGGGAAATGCTCATTTAAAACTTTGCTGTTAACTTCCCTCTAGTCTTTATATTTCAGGGGCCTGTTCTCTGTTGGCAGGTTTCTGAGGATTACTATAACTTATTGGATATTAGAGACTATTTTATAGACTCATCATCTGCCCTTTTGTTGATACTTGCTACTATATTGCAGTGAAGGGTCTGCAAATACTGGCTACATTCCCTGGAGATACTGCTCCAGTTTCACAGTCAACATTTGAGAATATTATGGTTACATTGGTATCAATTGTCACCAAAAATTATAACATGGCTGCACTGTGGAAAGTATCACTGAATGCACTAGTAGAGATTGGCACATTTCTGAATGAATTTCCTTATACTGCGAAGTCGGTGAGCTACATGTCAACTGCTGTTGAGAAGTTGATCTTGTTGATCTCACTGGATAATTCTACAGTTCCTTATTCTCTACTTCTTGAAGCACTTGCAAAGATTGGTGCTACCGGGCACATGTTTTCGTTGAGAATTATTCAGGGTGTCCAAGAAGTTATCTCAGCCAAGTTTGCTAAAGTTTATGTATGTATCTTATACTCTATTTAGGATGTTGTTTGAACATTTACCTTTTGCTATCAAATTTTGAAGACAACTACCTAATAAATTGCTTGTGTTTATTTATTTGTAAAAGCTACCTATAATTACGCTTTTCTTTGGGGATTTAGGTGTCATAGAATGGAGGGTAGGGGAGATGTGGGGTAATCTGATGGAACTTGCATACAAAACCTGTTAGTTAGTATTGCTGATCAAAGTGATCTTGAGTATAGGTAGTTTTTTTTTAAAGCTGATAATTAATAGGTAGTTATTATTAATAAAATTTTTGATAAGCTGTTTGTTCTGCTGCATCATAAAATATTCTTGTGTTCTCTCAACTCTTAGTTTCTCTGTCATGTATTGACACAAACTACTGATGTTATGTTGGTTATTTCGTAAATAGGTTAATGGAGATGTGAAAATGAGTGCAGACCTGGTGCAGATTTTGGATTGTTATTCTATGGCGTTGCTCCCAAGGTATTTATCTAAGAAAATATGCATACACATTCAGTTATAGTAATTTCACTTGTGCTGCACTACGGTAATGAACTACTGGTTAAACTTGGTCTGTGACTACACTCTTAAATCGTTGTAAAAAAAGTTAACTGCAAAACTTCAGAAGGGATAGAGCTGTTGTTAAATACGGAGTATATAGCCACAATAATGAAGAGTATTTTCTAGTGCATATGTTGCTGGAAATAGTATGTAATTATGTCACTATACAACACAGTAAAGTAGAATCAGCTTCTTAACTTTTATGTTTGTCTGCTTCTAAAAAAACGTCATACTCAATGCACAAAGCTCTTGCCAGGCTGCTACAGAGCGATCTAGGAAAGGTTAAAATCTTTTTTTTTTTAAAAAAAAACTTTATTCTTTTTCTTAGTGATGCATAGTTGTAATATTTTAAACTTTGTTTGGATAGGCAATGGCTGCCCCAGATAATGATGTGTGGACGGTGGATGCGTGGTTTGAATTAGTTACTTGTATTCATTTCAGTCTCATAGTTTGTTTAACATCACACAGGGATGTAGCAAAATATCTTGACTTTCAAGGGCTCTAACTTCTTTGATCCGAATTCTATCCTTTCCATGACTAGGACTAGGAGTCTAGGACTTTATTTTGCCAAATCATGAGCTACTCTATTGCATTCTTAAGAAATTGTTCTCATGGGTTTGTTTCCATCAAGGATTGGTATTTTGTGGTCTACCTGTAGGATTTATTCTACATGGAAGTTTTGATGTTATCAAAATTTTATTTTCCTTGCATGCAACATGGGATAGAAGATAGGCGATCGATATGTATATAAATACATGTAGAATTTTAGTAGGGAACTAATCTTTGCTACATCACTTATTGCCATACACAAGTCTATTTGTCTTGTTCATAGTTAGAAATTTGAATCAAAAGGAGTTGCTTGAAGCCTTGAACAAAAAGTAGAATAATAGATGTTTGGACTATGTATGAGCAGTGAGCATGCAGGAGTCACTTTTGTTACTTTTTATTCATCAGAGATCATCATACCTTTCTTTTAAATTGGGTTTAGAAGAAGCCAACATAGCCTTTTATCTATTACAAAGATTTCCATAGAGACCTAGTTATGAAAACCCTTGCCTCTTGTAGCCTTTTAAGTTAACCAGCTGTTGTAAGCAAATGACATCTTTGTTTTACATCGTTTGTTTGCATAATGCCTTTAATTTCCTGCCGTCATTTTACTTTGCGTCTTCTACACTGCATTTAATACCTTATTGAACTTAAAATAGACTGTACAATGCTAGAATGGATACCTAGATTCACGGTACTTTTAAAAGACATAGGCCTTGTTCTTTTGGACTTAATTTCAGAAATTTGATTCAGGTTCTGACAAATTTGATTCAGTTCAGCTTAGCTCAGCTCCCGCTGAGTCTAGGCTTTAAGTTTAGTTCAAACTTCTTGGAAACCTTTTCATAGGTCTGTTCTGGGTTTATTCACTTTATTGCAAAGTTTATGTGTTTGGCCTGGACCCTGAGGCAATTAGTGATCTATGGGCTTCCTTCTTCATCCATCCAATCTTTTGGATGCTACTTTAAATTCTTATTTGACACATGCAGAAGATAATGGATGAATTGGCATAAAGTGATGATTTGAATTACTTTCATGTGGGTTTAGGTTCCAAATGCTTAAGGGTTCTGAGAGTTTGCCATTGCACTTTGCCATTGATATTTGGGGTCATATTGAAGCAACCAAAGGAAGCAGTTCATTTATTGAAGGAAAGGTGTGTGCTTAAGTTTATTTTATGTATTTTAGCAAGATCTTACTATATGAGGATTAGCTCTAGTTATTTCTTATAACTAGCTTTTGAAGTGGGAACTAATATTTTTTTTTGTTTCATCAGCTTCTGGATGCAACAAAGATGGCCTTAAAGGTAGCTGTTGCTACGTTGTCAGAGGAAGATCAGCAGAGAATCATCAAGAAAGCTTCTGAAGTGATATCATCAAATTTGACCTTCCCACCCACCTGTGTGCCTTTCAAGCTAGACACGTTGCAAATATCAGAAGATAAAGATGGTTTCACTTGTCGAGATAAGTGGCTTACATCATTATTTGCATCCATTATTATTGCACTTAGCCCTAAAACACAAATTACCAACATTGGAGCTGTCATAGAATTATTGCTGGCAGCTTTCTTGAAAGGTCATGCAACAGCAGCTCAAGCATTGGGTTCAATTGTGAATAAGATGCCTATGAAGAACGATGACATGCAAGACTCGAGCTACATTCACCTGGATGATGCTTTGGCTTTGATTTTAGAAAGGAGCTTGAGTAGTTGCAGTGATCGTTTTCTTTTAAATAGTTCTGACATGTGTAATTCTAGTGAGCTTTTTTCAAGTGTGGCTGATTGTGTGCCGCTTCAAATCCACTGTATCTCTGGGCTGGCATGGATAGGTAAAGGGCTGTTAATGAGGGGGCATGAAAAGTTAAAAGACATTACTATGATTTTTGTGAGATGTATAGTTTCTAGCAGTGAATTAGAAACCTTAACTAATAATAAAGGTTGGTCAGAGAGAGAGAGGGACTTGTTGCCATTATTAACAAAGTCTGCAGCGGATGCATTTCATGTTCTTATGAGTGATCCTGAGGATTGTTTGAATAAAACATTTCACGCAACTGTAAGGCCACTGTACAAGCAGCGGTTTTTTTCTACTGTGATGCCAATTTTGCTGTCTGAAGTGAAGAAGACTCATTCCCATACAGTGAGGTATTGATACGTGTCTAGTATCTTGTCTTCATATTATCCCAATATCCCCCCTGTTCTTATTTGATCAATTCATTGAGTCTTTATGATTGTGTGATTCATGGCCCCCCGTTAATGCTCTTGATATCTGCTTGTGCAATAACGTTAATTTAATTTTGACAATCTCCAATATATATAGCACCTCTTTTTATCAGTTCACTTGCTTATACGAGCAGAACAATATTCATACAAGCTCAAATTTTCTTGTTGCCCAGATTATCTATCTTATTTGTGGTAGTTCTTAGTAGCCACTGAGAGCTATGGATTTTTTCGCTTACTCCTGTATGTAAATACGTTAGCCACTCAGCCAGCATACATGTATGATGTTATCAGACCATGTGTAGAAAACTGCAATGCTCTCATTTAGCTTCACCAACTCTTATCTAGTGTTGAATTGACCTGTGTTTTGTTTTTTTTTTTTGTCATGATCTAGTAATAAATTTAATGTATATATATATATTTTACAATTACAGATCGTTACTTTACCGAGCGATTGGGCATGTTATCTGCAATACACCTCTAGCAGCTGTCTTGACAGAAACCAAAAAGGTATTGGTTCTTAAATCAACCTTTGAACTTTAAATTCACAAGTTAACCTCTTTTTTGGTTGCTTTTTTCTTTTGACAGCATATCTGAAGCTGGAATTGAGGTTTTTTGAATTTTTTGCAGCTTCTTCCTGTACTCTTGGATGTTATCTCTATACTTTGTGAGGACGTTCTCAATAAAGATATGATCTATAATCTCTTGCTGGTCCTTTCTGGCCTTCTAATGGATGAACGTGGTATGTTATCTATGTCATGGAAGATGACTGAATCCTCCTTTCTATGTGAAAGCAGTTTTTAACTTCAATAGTTTGGGTGATGTGTTGATGGCCAAGTATATGAATTGAGCAAATATGCGTATTCTTTATGTTTTTCTAAGAGACAACTAATTTCTTGACTCTTGAGTGTACCAAGGTGCTCATAGGCTCATAAATGTAGAATTGTTCATGCATGAAGATTTTGCAATTGAATGTGAGAGCACACCACTATGTGGCTGCAGATTTTTACAAGAAAGCTGTTATTTGATGCTTGTACTACATAAATCATCATAGTTATACAATATTGTTGTTTTCCCAATCTTTAATGCCAGGAGGCATGCCCCATTGAGTATCTTTCATCACATTTATGCTTGAGTCATTGCTTTTGCTACCTTATTACTAATTTATTATTACTCTTACTATTTGCTACTCCGTATCTTATTGTCAATTGCATTGCCTTACTCTAACAAGAAAGAGGGAACTGATTCCTCAGATTTCCAGGGTTAAACCCATTTACCACCGGTCCTCCATACAAAATCTCATTTCTATCATTATTATTGCTACAGTTATTTTTTAATTTTTTTTTTTGTTTTTTGATTTTCAAATGAAAGAAGCATCAATTCTTTTGGAGGTTCTAAGACTAATGTTGATTCAGTTTCCATTTTGGAGTTTTGAACAATTTTTAGTTATTTATTTATTTTTATTTTTATTTTTTATTCTGAAATCATTTAGATACACTATTTGGAAGCCAGCACTTGTTATCTTTTTAAACGATAAGCAAACAACTTCAAGAAATTTACTGAGCTATTTGTTCTCTGGCAGTCATGTTATGATATTACTAGGCAATACTTGAACAGTTGAACCCTGCTTACTAAGTACAATTTGAATATTCTATTTTCTTATGCAAATATACTTGCATGTATGTATGAATGTATGTATGTACATACGTACGTATATACTTGCACAATTTGATGCAGTTTAGTTTAGTAGAAAACTTCAAGAGGGAAAAATATTTTAATGGCTTCAGCTTTAGTATAAGATATAGGTAGATGTATTTTTGGAAAGTATTTCTGTTACCCTCAGAAACCAACTGAATATCCGCATTTCACTTTTCTGTCTTGTGCAGGACAAGACGTTGCTGTGGAGAATGCCCATGTTGTAATAAACTGCTTGACAGAACTATTATCTTACCCTCACAAGATGGTAATATCATTTAGTAACGTTGCTTTCTTGTCTCTTTCTCTGATATGTTTTGTTAGGTTATTTTTACCAAGTATGATTATAGTACTAAGAAACATTATCTAAGGTAATCAGACATACCTAACCATCAAAAAGACCAATTAAGTTATGATTCTTGGATAGGACATTTGATATTACATAAGCCTCCAAATACAAATTTTGAATAGTTCTTGTCAGCTTTTAGGGTTTTTTTTTTTGGTTTTTTGGTTTTTTGGTTTTTGGTTTTTGGTTTTTTGTTTTTTGTTTTTGTTTTTTTTTTTAATTTTTAAATTTTAAAGTTTCATTATTATCAGGAAAATTTGCAAAAATCCACCTTTTATAACACTTTTTTTGCAAGAAACCCGGGTGCACGTAGAAATAGGTTCACCCAAAGGTGTTTTATTGCTCATTTAATATAATTTTGCAAAAACTATAAAATTAGCAAAATTACCCTTGGGTGTATACAAGTATTTCTATCCATTCCTTCATGAGTTATGTGGTGAATTCTAGCTACTATGGAAATGCCATGTTCATGCAGTTTCTGTAAATGTAGCACAAAAGTACTGTAGCTGGTTTATGATCAGCTATTGACTAGTTCCTTCGTGACTTCTGAGTTTATGCAGCTTGTACGGGAAACAGCAATCCAATGTCTTGTTGCTGTGTCAGGGATGCCTCATACAAGAATTTATCCAATGCGAATACAGGTTAATACAACTTACTATACATAGTAAAACAATTGTAGCCACTCTTGTTCTTACTTTTAACCTGTGCATATGAATTTTTTCATTTTATACACCTTCTGTCCTACATGGTCAACGCAATTTTGTTTTGATGTTTGACTGTGTATCTTCTGCCTTGTATTGTGTGTCATGCACTCATGCGTAACTTTGATTGTAATTTTATCATGGAGCAATACAGAGAGTTTTGTAGATTGGTGAGTTCAATTTAGATGTGATTTTTTTAAAACTCCCTGAAGCTTTCCTCCCCCCGATCAATTATTTTGCCAAAGTGGTGGAACTGATGAATGCTGTTTATTTATTTATTGTTTGTTTGAAAATTTACAGGTTCTAAGAGCTTTATACAAAGTTCTTGATGATCCAAAGAGGACTGTTCGCCAAGAAGCTGGCAGATGTCGGCAAGCGTGGTTTGTAGTAGACTAGTAGTTGCTGCAACCTTTTTGTCATAGTTGAGACTTGAGACCTTCATAGATACAGATTGTGTGCTTCTTCTCTTATGAAATTATTTTCTTAATTCGTTTCAGGTCTTCAATCGCATGAAGAATTGCTTTTTTTCATTGTGGCCAAAATGGATTGTAAGGTGAGCTTAATTATTCTTCTGCAACATCATAGTGGGATAGGTTTCTGCAGCCTTATCCTAACCAATGTGGATTGGTGCAGAGACTGCTTGCAAAAGATTGCATATTACTCAATTATTTGAAAAAGCGAATAATTATTAAAAAATATCGATGCGAATTTTTTTTGTTAAGAGGGGAATAATGACTCATAGAGAGTGCCAAAAAGGCAACAAGTCGACAACTACAGGCTCGCAGAGTAAACACATCAAGGGGAAAGTTGGGGACTGGGGAGGATTCACTGAACACTCAGGCTGTCCTTTGGAGTTCCCATATCCACCCAATATTTACATCATACTCAGTTCTTAATTCCTTATCGGATTCCTATCTGAAACCTTAATATGTAGATCGATTTTCTGCGTAAGGAAAATTAAGACATGTGGCTAGTGCTGGGAGGAGTGGGAGCTATGTAGTGCTTCTATCCTTGAATGAAAAAAAGGCTCAATGGAGCAGGATCGTGCTATCTTAATGTTCCCCTATTGCCAAAGTTTATATGAGAAACCTTATTGCCTTCTTAATGTTGAGCTTTTAGATAAATAGATGCGCCTCGCTAACAAAGGGTGCGTGCCTTCACCTTGCACCTCGCGCCTAGGCTCCAGGGACATGTATTGCGCCTTGGTGCGTCTTGCGTCTTGGTAAACTTAGGTTGTGCTCGTAAATTAGTTGATATCAAGATTTGTATTCTTCTAGGTGCAAGGACAGTAGTTCACTGGTTCCTCATTGCCTAAGTTTTTTTTTTTTGTTCTGACGTTTATGAGAGTGACCTTACGCCTTCTTAATGTTTTGCTTTTAGATTATTTGATACCAGGATTGGGACTTAGCAGATGTTGCATTGCTTCTTCAATCTAGTTGCTGTTGCCAGTGAGTCAAATGATGCTAAACAATTTCTTTGTGCTTGTGTTAATGGCTGATAGACATTACTATAACATGCAGCCACAGTGATCAACGTTAGTACTGTCCGTCTTTTTTTTTTTTTTTATATATTTATTATGGCAGTATCACTATTGATTATATCTTTATTGTTGTGAATTTGTGAGTATGGAGCTTTCTTCTGCAGGTACCTTGCAAAATCATTCTTTTGACCTAGTGTAGCTGAGAGGAAGAAGATTACTATTATCTATTTTCTTTGCCAACAAATAATACTACAATGTAATATATGTAGGAATGAGTTTGATCCTTTGGACAATGATTCTGTCTTCAAGCATGTTTACAATGGATCTGTCAGAAACTTGTTTCTGGGGACAATGGTCAAGTATGTAAATTATGAAGTTGAGCATAAATGAGAAACTGTTTTCATTATATCATTTGGGTTTCAAATTAGCATGTTATTTTTCACCTTGGTATTGTAAAGAGTAGCTTTCATTATATCATTTGGCTGTATTCTTTCATTAGCTTGTTAGTTGATAAATCAATAAATAAATTAATAATCAAAACAAAACCGCATAATTTTGAAGTCTGTAATAAGTGCTGATCAAAATTGGGCATAGTTTGGATCTAATTATTCAAATCAGTTTTTTTTTTTTTAAAAAAAGGAAAAAAGTGACACTTTGAGACTGAGAAATGAAAACAAGCTCACATTATCTTATTAATCTCGTGGGAACTTGCAACATACTGACAGATTTCCCCATTACAGAATAAAAAGAGAAGGGATATCTGAAAAGTAAAACAGCTGCATACTCAATTGAATTGTTTTAGATCACTATGATTATGAAGTAAATAAATACAAGTTTTTCTACTATCTACTTTGCTTTCAGTAGCGCTCCAACTCCCCCATCTATTGCTGAAGCTTCTGTGGTCTAATCTATGGATAAGCTGAAAAGAATATGCAAAACTGGACTGCCAAAAATGTTTGGTAATTAAATTAGCTTAGCTATCAACTGAAAATGTACTCTGCTTCAACATTTATGTTTACCAATGTTTACAACTTACAAGTCATCCATTATTCAGACATATAGTCTTCCAGTTCTTCCCCTCCACTGTAATGCCCCATTTGATCAATGTCTCCGGCATCCAAACCTTGATCCTCTTCTTCAATATCTGATTCCGGTCTATTTGATCCTGATGGACCTGATCTAAAGTAGGAATCATTCTGAAAAATATAACATGCAAAAACTAATCAGTATTTTGTAACTTAACATCCAGTACATAAGATGCATGTCCAACGTCATACCATTGGTTCTTTCTTCTCAATGACAGCAGTAGTATCCCTTCGCCTGACAGTAAGTTTGCCTGGCTGAACAAACTGTTCTCCGTCTTCTTGGGATCTTCCTTCCTTTGACCTCCTTTTTCTCAGCGCAAGTTTTGTAGGAAGAGGCTGCAATGACAATAAGAGTTAGCATTCATAGAACACACACAAAGCTCATGAGTCATGACTTTGAGCCTTTTTTGACATTAAACAAATTGAAGGAGAGGTGGGGAGAGAGTTGAGAATACCAGGTAGCGAGCAGTATCGTCATCAAATGAAACCAGGTATGTTGAGAGTTCATCGGGGTCTTCTCCTCTGACCTATAATGAGAGCAAAAAAAAAAACACTCAAGCATTAAGCCAGACAAACAAAAGAACTAAAAATGGCAAATGCTTGATGTCATGGTACATACGTCCCAATTGTATTCTCGAACCCAGGAATAGGAGACATCCTCATCTTCATCAAAGATGTCCTTTGATATCTGTCAATGTCAACAAGTACTTGTCAGAAAAGTTAGCTCATTGTAGCCAGTGCAGGTGCAGAAAATACAGTTATTCAAATTATAGGTAATCTATTAATGTCTACCTCTTCTGTTGATGGTACCATGTATCCCAAGAACCTTTCGGGTTTTTCAGGATCAAAACCTGCTGCAGTGAAACTTTTCATTAAAGCCTGCAGCAAAGCATAATGATGATCAGTTCAAACTTCAGAGCAATATGTGATATTACTATAGATTTGAGCTTCATAAAAAAAATCTACGCAGTATTACCTTTGATTCAAGGTCCTTCCGAATGGATTTGTGCATTTTGCTAAACATTTCTGAATCAGCTGTAGGTTCGCCATCAAAGTTGGTGACTACAAACTGGTCATCATAACTGTAGACATCATATCATAGTAAGACAACAATCTAGGCGAGACTTTTAAGAACAAGTCGCTGAAGCTCGACTAAAAACAGAAATACAAATACAGAAATAAAACAAATATACTTGGTAAACCTAATAGACAGAATACCATACCGATCAAAGTAAGGCAACAAAGGTAAAACCTCCACAGGCTTCAAGTTTTTATTGGTTGCATGTACAGGGCGTAATTTGCTAGCTTCAAATGATGCTTGAATTTCCTGAATTTGTCTTTCTCTGAAGATATAACATGAAGTAGATTGTTGAGCAAAGAATTACTGATTGGATTGATTTCTCCTAAAAAAATTCTCAAATAAAGAATAGAATGACCCAAACCTAGTGTTAAGATGTTGAACATAGTTCCGGCCTTCCCTCATTTCACGCATTTCTTTTGCTTGTTTTTCAGTCAAGGACTGCAAGTACACCATTTTCCATCAGCAAAAGGAAAATACCTGGCAGGCCATAGAAGCTCTGAAAAACAGCCAAGTCATAAGGGATAACCTGTTTGGTCCCGTCATTGCTAAGGGGAGAAATATACTGCGTCTTAACAAGCCAAGAGACACCTTGATCACTAGGGCGGTCTTTTCTCTTAATCCCATCTTTCTTCAACGGGGTCACTGCTTCATCATCACGTAGCAATTCCTCATCTTCCGGAGCTAAGGGAAACCTCTCTCTGGGAGGACTGGAGTTAAAAGAAGAAAATCAATGACACAATTGACAAAAGTGGATTAATCTGAAGCAAATTCATGGAAATAGTCCAAACAGAAACAGCAGTATATAAATACTTGTAAACGCTGAGATCAAGGAGGTCAAGTGGAATGCCAAGATCAGGCTCAACATATAACTTTGGTTTATGCATCTTCTCCAATGATGTGATAGTGTACCGAGTAAATCTGAAAACAAACACAAAGGGCATTACATCATGTGAACAACATACATATATATGGATAATGTACAACCAGCCACATACAACACAAGCCTCAATTAACCCTGCGAAAGTGAATATGCAACAAAAAAAAACCCACGGTATTAAGCAAGACAACATACCTATCCTTGTCTCCTTTTAAATTCATAAGCTTTGGCTGAGCAGATGGATCAGGCAATTCATTCCGGAACCTATTATAAATAGTAGGTCAGCATAAAAAAACAGCCATATGAAATGTAATGATATTTTTATAGAACTTCAAGTATATTTTTAAGGCAGTAAATAACAAACTGAATTAGCAACAGGATTATAAATGATGTGAATTGATACTTACTTCATCCTGCACATAAATGCTGTCTGTCTCTTCATCGGATTTTCATCCCTATCGCCACCTAAAACTGGAGCAGCACGTTTCTCGCCTATTCTAGATCCTGAAATCGACATGTTACCTTTCACCCCAGCAGGCAAAACCTGGGATTGCTTCTGCTGATTCTGTGTCTCCTTCAACTGCTGTTTATGTCTTTCTTCTTGCTTTTGCTTCTCCAATTCCCTCTTCTTCCTCAACCTCTTCTCTTCTTCTGTTTCGACCCTTCCTGAAACCCCATTGGCCTTTTTTACAGGACCAGGAGGGACAGGCGGCTTATGCTGCCTAGAAGACACATGACGATTCCCCTCTTTTGATCCCCGCTTATCCCTCTGATGCCTGCTTCTCTCTCCCCCACTCTCCTTATTCTGTGAAGGTGGTGGAGGGGGAGATGATGGAGGTGGTGGAGGAATAGAAGAGCTTGGAGGTGGGGAAGACGGTGGAGGAGGAGGTGGTGGAGGGGGCGGTTGCAATGGTTGTGAAGGAGGCTGCTGCTGACTATATTGAGAGTATTGTGAAGAAGGGTAATATTGTTGATGTACATTGACCGAGTTTTGACCAGCCGAAGGAGGGGGTGGCGGGGGAGGAGGGTATGATGAATCAGGTGGAGGCGGTGGAGGTGGCTGAAAAGGGTATTGCTGCGGCTGCTGCTGGGGTGGCAGTGGGGGTGGTTGGTATTGGTGAGTAGCTGAATTATAGCCAGAATGTTGGAAATTTGAAGTGGGAGGTGCTTGAGTATAGTTTTGAGGGTAAGGAGGAGGTGCAGAACCCCAATTCTGAGAATACTGATTCCCAAGTCGAGGTGGCGGTGGGGGAAGCGGGTTTTGAGTTGGTGGTGGAGGTGCAAATGCTGGCTGTTGTGTGGGAGGGTATGGCCGGTAAGAAGCCATATCTCGAACACTCAATTTTACTTCACAAAATCTTCAAACAGCCTAGAATGACCAAAATTCATTCAACCCAACTACACATACAAATACAATACCTGAAAGACAAAAGGAAGCTCAAATTTGCATTCAGCTACTGTACTCAGACCAAGTGAAATAAAAAAATCTTTACTCTTAACAACCCCCCAAATAATATTCAATATTTGAACCTTTTGAAACAAGAACCCGAATGCGAGTCCAGGGCCCTGGAATCGAGTCTACCGCCGTCCCTGAACCAGGGTAGGAGGGGCGGCCGCCCTAGGGCCAGGGTAGAAAGTTCCATTTTTCATAGATTGATCCTAAAATTGAATGCTATAAACAAAATCCTGCAATGAACTAGCAACCGAATTCGACTCAATTATCAAATTAGACCCGGAAGATTAAATGAAATTCTTATCATTTTAGAACACCAGAACAAATTCTGGCAACAAATTCACTGATAATGATCTTCATAACTTCAATAGTGATAATTAATCGCTCAATGATCCACCTTAGAAGAATACTTATGGACTGTCTCACAACTAATTAAACAATTAAACCCTAGATTGCGAAATTGATATTCGATGACGAAAAAATGGAAAACAAAAAAAAAAAAAAAACTTACCTCAGGAGCTGCTTCAATGAAGGAAAGGAAGCAAGGAAGCCGTTTAGAGGGAGGACGTGTAGGCTTCAATGGAGAACTTCGTGTAGGCTTGCTTAAATGGAGAAGAGAGGTGTTGCGTAAAAGTGAAGAGCTCAGAATTATTATTATTATTATTTTTTTTTGGGTGGGTTCAAATGATATTACAGAGAAGAGAAAACCGGTTAGTAAGAGACCCGACAGGTTAATTATTCAGTTTTAGTCTATTAGAAAATGTATTTATCCTCTCATAATCTCATATAGTGGTATAATGGTATTAGCCTTTTGCCCGATTATTTTAGGAGGGTAATGGTCCTTTACACAAGTGTCACCTAATTCGCTTTCATAATTCGCAGTTCGTCCAAAATAGGTTAAAATAGTCTAAAACTTACCATAATTCGCTTTTTGCAGTTCACAATTTACAAGGAGTTTAGAGAATTATGTAACTATGCTTTAGACTTTAGAGTACTTATATAGTTACATCTAGAAAGCGGTAATGGTCTTGTTTTCCATCATACCCCTATTCCTTCAACTGCAATTTTTTGCTCTACCCTTTTTTTTAGAGGCAGTTTAACAGTTTGACATAACTTTTAATTAAAAAATTAGTCAAGATTTATTGTAAAAGTTATGCTTTTATACGCAAAAGTTTTAATTTTTAAGTAAAAAGTTATCCTGTCAAATCGTTATCAGACGGTGAGACTTGTTGTTTTTTTCTCAAGCATTAGCCCACTTCCAAGAATGGTGTTCTCAACTATCCTTAGATTTCCTCTCTAATTTACGGGAAATTCTCAGTAAATCAAAAGTTGAGTATCTCAAAATATATCAAATGACATTTTTGTAATTTTGTTAAAAATATATTACCAAAACACCCCCTATTTGGTTGGTGCTTGGATCTCTGCCCTTAAAGTTTGTAAAGATTACTTGAAAATGCCATTTGTATCTCAAATTGATTTACTAGATGGCCCTCCTAATTTACATGATAGCAAATCTCCCTCTTCTTTCCATTCTATGTCTTCTTGTTTTGTAAGTTGCTCACCCCATCCGCTGATATTGTTAAGCTCAATTTTGATGGTTCATCTCGTGGTGACTTTGGCACTCTGCCTTGTTAGTATTGTCCTCCGTGAACATCAGGTTGATTGCCTAGAGACTTGCACTTTCTATTTAGCCAATGCTTCCCTTTGGTTGCAGAAACAACGACGATTTGTACTGTAATGGATTATCTTACTTCTAACTCGCCAACATAATTAGCCTAAAGGTTATTAATATTTTGAAGGGGCAATTTACGTGTCATTGAAAAATTCAGTTTCTTATGGATGAAATTCGGCTTCTTATGCAGGGGCAATCTCAATATTGGTAGGTATCAATATGAAGTACGAAGGGTTTAGGGTAGAGCAAAAAAATGAGTTTTGTTACGAGTTGTGTTAGTATGGAGTTAGTGCTCCGTTTAATTTATATGAGCTAGATGTGAGCTTTGAAATGAGTTTTTGGTCATATTTATAAGAATTACATGCTATGTTTTAGTGATGTTGATGATTAAGTTTATAGTGATTACTTCCTATGTTTGGATGAGCTTTACTTGCTACTTTAGTCTTAGGCTACTTTTTAGAGGTTTTTTTTTTAATGTTAACTTTTATTGTTGTTACCATTCAAGAGGGTTACATGTCAAGTTTTGGATGGGGTTACTTGTAAAAATATTATGTTTTTAAAAAAATGTGCGGAGTAGTTGATAAGATAGGCAATTGAAATTTATTATTGTGATGATATTTACAATAAACCAAATTATCAAGATCATAAAAATAATATAGGTATTTACAATAGTTGATAACAAAATCTGCATCGAATGTATATTTTCAATTTCAATTCTTGAAAAAAATCAAAGGTGTTATCTTTTAAATCTTTTGATTTTTTTTAGCTGAGTATGTAAGAAGTTAAACCAACAACTTGAGGAAGTTAAAAGAGAAAATATTTGGTTTAAACTAACATTGATCACTAATATATTGATGCATGAGTTTATTATACCAATCCTTATTTAGAGGTTGTAGATACACTTGTATCTATCAAAGATGAATTAATTGCTTCTTTATTCTTTTTATTTTTTTTGGCAATAGTTGATTAGTGTTCCCTAAGAGTGTAAATTTGACACCTCAAATTTTCATGGCTACCGATCAAGTTGAGTAGGTTAATATTTTAGGAAAGGAAAAAAAGCATTTAAGCAAGAACATGAAAACAAAAAAAGATTAAGTTATTAGCGGTAGGATTTCAACGCGCCAAAATAGTCAACAAGAAGCCCCAATAAAGGCTTGAGGACACAAGTGTGGCCACAAAATTATTTTTGTGTGTGGCCAATCGTATGGAGGACAAACAGGTATATATATGATTTTAATTTTTTTTTTAGAGTACTTCTACTATTTCACATACAAATGTTTTATTATTTATAAATAATAGTCAAACTTAAAAAATTCTGACCATGTTTTAGAATTGGAAGTGCTAATCAACTTTTGAAAAAATAGATTAATTATTTGGAAATATTTAGACTGGTTAGAATTTTTTAATTCTCCAATTATAGAGTATATAATATCAACAAAGTACTATGTAGTTACTAATATTACCTTGATAGAAGGGCCAAACAACCCGACCATTAGTTCATAGAGGATGAGCACCTAGAGAAAGATACTATCTATTAAAATACAATCCACAATGAATAATTAAATATTTATTAAGTTGACGAATATATCATTTGGTTTAATTTTGAAATTTGACTAATGTTCATTAGTTCTTGTACTAATATTTATTGGAGTTGACCTAATATACATCGCGTGAATACCATTCTATCAGTACTTATGCGTGTACCTTCGAATATGTACCCGACCATCCCTATTATGTAATCTTCAACGGACGTAAAAAGGGCTTGCTCAAGAGACCATAAATCAACGGCAAATAAAATCTAAAACATGCATCATAACATCATCATTAACCCATAAGATCAAGATGCATACAACATATATTACTCTTACATAAAGAGAGTTTAGGCACAAGTAAACATCAAAACATGCACTCTCCCATTCTATCACCTAAAGAATATGAAGCACGACCGAATTACGGGCTCCATCAAGTGAGCTTTAGCTCATTAACTCGAACAAAATTCACCATTATATTGTCACTTTTCTCGGCCATTTTTCACTCCCAAGAAATCCATCTAGCGTGAGCGAGTTGCCATGTCCCTTGGTCCAACTTGCCTAACTAGCTGAGCATCATAAACAAAACATGAGGTAATCAGCAACACAGATTGAGAATGAATCAAAGCAAGGGAGACATGAAAAAGTTAACTTCTGATTCTTCTTTCAACTTGTTAGGAAAGGGATAATAAACCTGAAAGTAGGACTCGAGCTTTCTTTTCAGGGTCGCATATTCCCTCTTCAATTGCTGGAGAGTTCTCATGCAGCTGCTTACACCATGCAAAAACAATAAGCAACAACAGTTGAGAGCAAGGCAAATGAGACAAAGAATTGATTCTTACACAAGAATTGTTCCTAAAAATGTATTGTTATGTCACTTGGGTAGTTAGGTAAATCTCTATTTTCTAACATCGAAGGTGATAAATAACGAAAGCATTGATGCCTCCATGAATGACTGTAGTCGACACCTCAAACTATTAAGCAGCCACCTTAGGTTCTTATTGACTGTAGATTTCTATTGTCTGTTTGCGAGATTTTATTTTGATTGTAGATGTCGTACAACTCTTTTATCAATGACTTGATCTTATTTAAATAAAGTTATAATTCATAGAAGGTACTTTCGTGAGCACCTAGAGAAAGATGGACTATTTCCATGAATTTGGTCTAATTTGATGACGAATGTCCATTTGGTCTAATTTTAAAATTTGAATAATGTTTATTGGAGTTGAACTAATGTACATCGCGTGAATACCATTCATTTGGTTCTCACGAGTGTACTTTTGATTTTTTTTTTTTCCTTTTTCAACTATTGTCATAATAAGCCTAATTTTGATATAGACTATAAATCGGAGGAGATTATACGAAGCAAGGAAAATTACCCATCGCTATTTCCTGCCCTGCAAAACTCCTTGAACTGGTTGCATTCATTCCTCACCCTCTTGGCTCCGATGCTGCACAACAGAATATTATGTGGTTAACATTCACCGCCACAGATTGTTAGCGCAAACTCTAAATTATATCAAGTTTTTAGGTGTTTGATTTTCTGTATGTACCTTGAGCAACTTCCTTTGAATTGTTGCATGATGTTGTCCAACCTAACAAAATCTAGTTGACTCCTTTCCCTGAAAAGAACAGACCATCCTGTTAATAATGTCTCAGTTATTAACTTTTCAAGCATAATGTTCCAATAACTAACTTTAGAAGTTCCCAGAAGAACAGCATAATTAATTAAAACAAAAAAGCATCCACACCTCTTCACCCCTACCTTAGAAGGGAAAATGAAAAAATGTGTGCGCGTTTGTACACAAAGACACAAAAAAGAACTCACATTGCTTGATCTAAGTTAGCTAGCAGCCTTCCTGAATCTCTATAGAAGAGTGTTGCAACTTCCTCAACAAAATTTGGGTTAGTGTCATCCTGTAATTCTTCTAGCTGAACAAATTGGTCATCCAAATGTCCCTGGAAAATGACCCATTATTGTTATTTTAGAGAAGGAAAACCCTATTCCATAAAGCTTATTTTTTTACACGTTACCCAAAAAAAATTCAGTTAAAACATTAATTTTCTTTTTGAAGGGGCCATAAATTTTTTTCCTTTCCAAATCTTCTAGGATAAAACCAAAGAAACTGAACTCTGAAACTATTTTTTATTGAACTATAATTTCAGGTCAATAATTCATTTTTACTTACAAACCAAACACAACCTGGACCAACTTATAGAGCGCTGTAAGATAGAAGGGAAACAAAACAAACCTGATCAAACAGAGATTGTCTCATCTGAGCAACTTGACGATGCAATTGGCTTCGATCCATTGGTGATGTAAGTGCAAGAAAAAAGATTTGATAAGGTAGCGTGTTTCAAGTGCTTCTAAGTAAGAATTGAGTCTTAGTTTTTGTCATATGGAATATGGACATACTACCAAATGGTGTTTATATAGTAGGATTCCAAGAGAGGAGGGATTAAAAAAAGGAACTAAAAAGAGAAAACTAAAAGAGAGGATATAAAAGGGGTGAGAATGTTCTGAAGTAAGGATGTTTGGGGGCCACAATAGAATGTTTGTGAGATGAATAGAATGGAGCATAAAAAGCAACACATAATGGATGCACTGTGAGGTCGGTATAGCATTCTTTGCCTTTAAGCTCTAACAGGCAATAGTATTTATCAAAAAGAAAATTATGAGACTGACAAACCTTGTTTGTCATTTTAATAGCTGTGCAAACTTGCTCCAGATTCCATAATTTTTCCTGTATGCTCCTCACCAATGAAGTGCAAGGAGCCTTAAGCGTATAGTACCCACGATTCTAATTCGATCCTGTGAAGTACAACTGTACAAGGTTTAGGTTAAGTTTTCCCATCCTGTTACTAAAAGTATCAATCTTTATAACAAAATATCAACTAATGTTATCTCTTTTTCACAGTCAAGAAATACACCAAGATTGAAAGTGTGTGCACCATGCACCCACAATGGCATGTGATGTGCTTGTGACCAGCTGTTTACCTCACACAGAACTACCACACACAACTAAACTAGTGCATGTGTGTGATGGGCACATCATGGATTAATAGCTCAAACGCTCAATGCATGTAGTAGATGTGATGGTGAGTGTACGTAGCTTCATGTTATCTAGAATTCTGTACGTATAATATAATCATATATTATATAATTTCCCTTTGTAATAGTACATCAATGGTCTCGAGCCTAACTAACTAGCATCCTCACAAGTGGGGAATAACCAATAATAAGTTCACCAAGAAAGACCTGTTCAGCGGGAGAGCCAGGTCGGGCTACAATTTAATGGGTCAGATCGGGTAACTCTCTGATTTGGATTGGGACCTAACTTTATAGAACAACGAGAAAGCCATAAAATTTCAAATTTATTAACCAAGAAAGAAAATTACTCAATTTGAAGTTTGAAGGAAATATGAAAGTATAGAGTGAAAGATGCAAATCAATTTGAATGAATGAATGAATGTCAATGAGAATGAAGGGAGGTTTGAAGAACGTATTGAGGTTTTTCTGAGTGAAATGCAGAGTGAGGGAGAAAGAGGGGACAAATGTCGGTATATTTGTTTCTTTTTTACCCTTCTAAAGCCTGCCCCGATCCACTTAAGCCCATTTATTTTCTGACCCTACTATGACCCGTTCCATTTAATGAAAGGGCTGGGTCACATACTTTTTGTTGGGCTGGGTCAGGGTTTTAAATGGGCCCCTACCTCATTGAACATGACTAATCAAGAGAATAGGGAATATCGGATACCAAGAAACAAAAATACAAATACACAAGTAATGTCAAGAAGCAATCATAAATCACATTTTTGCTAGTTATCCACACAATGATAGGAACTTCGGATGGGCAACAAGGTGCGGTATACTCCCCATGCTGAGTCACTGACGACTATGGTCCCCTGAGTAAGATTCTATTTTATAGGGGGGAAAAACTTGTGTCAGAGTTTCCAATATAGTTTCCCTATCCCTGATTGACATATTTGTGTAACAATTCATGAAGGAAAAAGAATGGGAGAGAAGAAGAGGGAAAGGGAAGGGAAGGAAGACAGCTCAATCTAATTTCCTTTCAAATATTTCCAACATTGGAGAGTTTCGGTTTTCTTAGAAAAGAAGGAAAATAATTCCTCAGTTCCCTCTCCTTCCTTTCATGTGTTATACAAATAAAGCAGGATGAATCCCCCTTCCTTTTTTCCCCCTCCAAACACAGCGTAAATGTTTGCCTCAGTCTAACATATTTGTCTCAAAAATAATTCCAAACGAGGTAAATTTTTAATTAAGAAAGATGAGAGTAACATACATGAAATTCATCTCATTAAAAAATGACTATCTTAACAGAATATAAATATGTACTGTATAACTTTGATAGCTTTTACTTGTTCAAATATACATAAACAGCATGAATGGAATATGTAGAGCTGAGTAATTAACTATAATTGTAATCTTGAAGACTTGAAGTAGTATCACCACATACGTAAAATTCATGGATTGTATTCAATCTGAATCTTATTTTTATTTAATAGCCATAACTTGTTTTTCTGTATTATACAACGTTTAAATCCATCCTTGTGAGTTGTGACAGCCATCGGCAGATAAGGTTACAATGTGAATGGTATTAGCATGTAGTATGCTGCAATTACAGACAGTTTCTCCTAGAAAGTGCTTCAAACAATCAGAATACACAAGATTCACTAAGCAAAAACGATTGATTGGCATATACCAAAATTAGTTGTGATTGCTCCGCCATCCTAACCATAAACATTACTTTTGAGATTGGATATCATATTCTAGACTTGTATTATACTATAATATTTGTAGCGTAAGACAAATGACTTCTTCCAAAAAAAGAGCCACATCTAACAAATGTTTTCCGTTTTGCTTTTTTTGGGCGATATAAGTGCATGCTTTAGCAATATTTTATAATGGATTCTGCCTGTCTTATGAGATTAAAAAAGCATCAATCACAAAAGGATTAGAACATATGCAAGAAATGACAGGCCACTAGGGGGGAAAAAACAAATATTTCGTACTTCTTCCATCCCTTATTCTTTGGTTCATTTTCCTTTTAGCAGTTTCCTTAACATTTTGCTCCATTATCTTATTGGCAAAAAAAAAAAAAAAAAAATTGTACTTTTTGCTCACATGGGATTAATCACTAAAAATTTTCTCTCTAAAAGAGAACATAGTAGTGAGTATTAATAAACTAGAAAACTAGCTAACAAATAACGGGACCTGCTTGATTGTGGTGTAGAGTTAGATGTTTTAATTGTTGGAACCTTAGAGTGTGATCATCCAAAGAGTTATTTCACTTTAACAGCCAACCTCGTGTGGAACAATTATGATCAATTCAATTTCCAAAAAACACCAAAGGCTAAATTTATTGCTAAAAATTCCAAATAGGCAAACAGACCAGAGCAGTAACTTTGAGAAGATGAAGGATCATATCAAGAGGACCAATTCACCCATAGAAAGGGACAGATACTTGGATACCTCTAAACCTACATTCCTCAGCTTACAAAAAGGGTTTAAGGTTGTCAACTATACAAGTCTATGTGAAAAAAAAATTAATTCACATACTGTATTATTTAACTGCTCCTTGATTATAACACAGTGGTATTAGTAATCTAAAAATTTAATCATAAAGTATGGTCATATGACATTATATTATCAAACTTCAACACATTACAGCATGGTACAGGTATGGGGTCAGAATGGGTACAGATCCAGGGACAAGGTCAAAAATGGATACAAGTACAGGGAGAGAAAATGGCAAATCTGAAAATTATAAAACAAAGGATGTGTCATTGTATTAAGTGAAGAATCTGAATCATCCCTGATATGGAGAGGTTTCGGATGACAGGGGAAACATTCAAGTGAAGTACATAGCATAGATCACTCTAAAATATTTCTTTTGTTTTGCTCTACTAAGATGGAAAGAAATATTCAGCTTAACAAGCAACATATTGCAGCATACCTCTCTTAACGATCAATCAATCAAGTTTCAAAAACATGAAAGTCATAGGGTCACATACTGACATACATTGCTCTAAAAATGTGCTTTTCACTAGGTCGTCTATTTTTGGTTGGTTTTTTTAAAGCACCATATTACGAGAGTTGACAACAAAAAATCTGAATTTTGAAGAGTAACGGAAAGGTATGAAAAATCCTGTTAATAAAATTAATGTGAGGTATCCACGTCCGGGATTCAATTTCAATTTAATGGTAATAACTAAAAATAAGTGAGAATTGTGGTTAAAAAAAATCTGCCCTCTCAGGATATTTCTCGTTGATCAAGAACCCTAAGTTCGATTCCTTGGGCCAACAATACCAAAACAGCAGACACCAACTATAGAGAATCACAGATAACCAGAAAAGGTAAGAATGTAAAGAAAAGTAGCAATAATGATTGATGTAAAATCTTTAACTTTCAATCATTTGTCATTGTCATGTTTTCTTTGTTCACCTTATTGCAAAACTATTCCAGATTGTTAATTTATAAAGCAAGTGCAAGATTCTCCCTTTATTCTGATTCGACAACAAGTAAAATGAGAGTTAGGAGAAGTGAAAATCAGACTCCTCTTTCCTACACATCCAGGCTCTCCAATGTTTCCTTTTGCAAATGTGCGGTTACATCTACTCCTTTGTTAAAGAATTAGGAGGAAATGATATAGGAGGGTGTGGGTGGAAGGGGATCAGAATATAATTTCACGTTTTCTTCAGACATATGTAGTGGTTCTTTTCTCCTATCACTATCTCTTATGTTCGTTGATAAGCATCCCGACCTGGACAACATTAGTATGAGTAACTTGGATGATATTCAAGCACCAAGGCAACATCTGTTGCTTTAAATCAATTCATGTTTGCAATATTAGTCTATACAACGGTGGAAAAAAGCAAAAATTCCCTACCACACAGGCATTGAGCCACTGTGTATGTACATTCTTGCTTGAACAAAAGCAAGGGAAACACAAGGATACTAACTGTAATGATTGTTTAAGCCGCAAAGAACCAAATCAATAGAGTTTTGACAGATATACTGAAATACACAGCTCCTAAAATATGCCAAAGGCTCCATGATACTTGATTCTCTTGCTAATCGAGCACTTTAAATTCCTTGAATGTTTCTAAAGTAGGCTGAACATCTTAGATTTTCAGGCGTCATCCTTTTCACCTAAAAACACTAATCCAAACTTCCCTGAACTTGCTGGTCCTTAAGTTATTAGCCCTATTGTGAACTTATCGAAAGTTATTTATTTGTAAATTAAAGTAGATTAGCCCTATATAAGCTTATTCGTCTTTCAACTTAATTTCCCTATCCAAATTCGTCTAAATTTTGAGCCTTTATTTGCCCTTATTTGACCTAATACCCCATTTTCTTTTTCTGTATTTTGTGAAAACAAAAGGCCTTGACAGTAAATATAACCCTTCTAGACTTTGGCTTAGAACATAAGCTATTGGTTCTTCAACATTTCAACCCTACAGGTGAAGCTTTCAGCTCCTGCAGACTGTTACTCTACAGCATTTGAATAATGCAACTATGCAAGAATCCTTTTCCTATCAAGGAAGTTTTTTACAGTCAACCTGGACACCATATACTTGTACAGGACACTAAAACTGCCACCAATATTAATTAACCAAATTTTGAATGAAGTATATAAGTAGACAAGAATGAGAGGATTAATAAAAACAAAATAATTACAGCCATGTGTGATAAAATTGTACCATTTAATGACTTCAAAAGGCATAAGGGCTACTGGAAAATGGTACCACAAATACTTCTACTAGCATAAATAAATAGTCTATAAAGCACGTCGGCACCTGTTTTGGGCAGGTACTCATACCGGGGACAGGGAAAACACTGGTTAGCCTTGGATTCATCTTCGGGGGAACAGCTAGGATGACAAATGGAAGTCCCCAAGCCAAACTACAAGTCCCCAAAGCCTAAATTAGAAGTCCCCAACACTGGTTAGCCTTGGATTCATATTTTTGGGTCGTTTCAAACATAGAACTAAATTTAAGTTTTTTTGGATAAGTATTAGGGGTTTTGTATTATTTTTTTCAAATATTTTTTTTTACTTGACGTACCCAAGCCGTCCCCGTTTTTAGGTTTTTTAATTTTACCATTCTCCGTCTCCGTCTCAATGCAGCCTAGTAAATAGTGCTCCACAAATGAATGGTTTGTTTAGTAAAAATGTAGCCTCTTATACAAAGGCCTCTTGAGGCACATAATACCCTCTTTAATCCATCAAAAAATGCATTCACACGAATAATGGAAAACTTGTGCAAAAGAAAGCAATCATATACAAAGTAGAGGTTATCTTCAATGTAACTTTGGTACTGACCTTTTAGCAGATATTCTGCTTGTAGAATCAATTCCACTCATCACCACAAGTATCTCAAGTTTGAGTACACTTCACTAAGCATAGCATCTACCACAAAAAAAGCACTTGCTATCCCTACATGCATTTGTCCGCTCAAACTTCTAAAAAGTAGTAAAACCCTATTTGTGACATCCTTTAACTACACAATTCAACATTATACAAGTATATCAGTTCCAAAATAAATTGATAAAAACTTCACAAAGAGCTAATATGGGAGCTTTTGCAAAACACTGTCCTCAAAAACTAAAAGCTAGTGCTCTGCAACTATTACCAGCATTGATATTGAAAATTAGTTGGCTGTTATTATTTCAATGAAGACTTAAAAGAGTACAAGCTTTCAAAAGTCTGGAAAAACTCACCTTCACCATAAACCATTATGATTTTCCACCATATTAGTGATGCTAACCTGCCAACATCAAAATTCAGTAATTCCTCTATTAGTTCTAAATAGAATGCACAATCTAAATTAAGAGGAGAAACAGCAGGGAAAAAGAAACATTTTAAGGGAATAATTGTAAAAAAAAGTTAAAAACTATCCAAAGTTTGAAGTGTTAGTTGTTCACTGTTAATCCCGAATCTTATTGTTCTCAAAATAATCCGAATTTCGTAATGAAAAAATTGAGGTGCGATACGGCTAGAGAAATGTTGTTGGGATTATTTTCGTGCTAGATGATCAAGATTGAGGTTGAAATTGATAAAAGTAGACCAAAAAAAGTCCCAATTTATGTGCTTAGAAACACTATTTAGGACTAATATGAGAAGAAATCATACCAACATCAGATTATTTTGGAAAAGTTAAAAGATGTGCTCCAAATTTCGTATTACTTTAACAATTTTTCCTATTTCAAAAGGGTAGTGACACTTTCCATTATTATGAAGGTACCAATATCAAGATTGTTCAGAGTTACGAGTATTAGTTAAGTCTTATGAACGTCAAACATAATGATTTGGTTCAAACCTCAATCGTATGCATTTGCAAGGATCTTCCCCTTGCATATTCATGCGTCGGCTAAATTGGGTCTCATGACCTACAGTGTGACCCGGTTCAACCCCTACATTATCAAAATAAAATTAAAAAATCAAGATTATTCATCATCTTATTTGACCAAATGAACAACATAAGCTTTCATTGTTCCTAACTTACATAAGCTTTCATTTTAAGGTTGTCTCAGTGAAAGGAACCAACAAAATCCCCTTTCACCCCATCCCAGCTCTTCATTTCTCCCCTTCAAATTCTTATTATGCATGCAAGGCAAAGTGTGAAGATTGTAAGGAGTTTATGAACCAAAATTAACATGTAATAATACAGAGTACAACTCCAGAATAGCAAAAATAGTAAAAGATACAGAATACTTTTGAAACCCAGAAAAAAAGTTTAAAAAAAAAAAAAAAAAAAAAAAAAAACTGAAAGAATCTTAACTATAACTTTAATTGGTAACTTTTAACAAACAGTTTAACATTTGGATATTGCAAAACGAAGTGCGAGACATACCCTTTTTTTTAATTTAAAAACAAAAATGTGCTCTAATCACCAACCTATACCACAATTCCGTAAGTCTGTAAGAGTACCATAGATTCGAAATCAAATAGTGTAAAAATTCAGCTACCCCAATATAAAAACATACAGAATTTATATATTATGGAGTTTTACACTGAATTCACTACGAGATTGTTCGACTCGTTAACATACTGAGTCGAGCTCGAATTGATTGAATGATTAGAACTCATACAAGTTGAGTGTTAACTTTGTTTTTTACCAAAGTATTGCTTAAGTCGAGCTTTTGATCAAGTTTTTTTCACCAATATTTTTTGAGTAATTTGTAAATTATTTATTTTTCCAACATTTTACTTTCAACAATAATTTTATTTCAAATTAATGATTTAGATTTTATTTAAAATATTAATTAATATCAACAAGTTAATAATTCGGTTATGTTATTAAGATACTATATGAACTTTAATATGGAGTACATCAAGAGCTATCGAGATTTTCGAGTTGAGTAACATTTTGCTCGACTCAACTTGTTAGGAACCTGAGTCAAGGTTGAACTCGAGTTAAGTTTTGACCAAGTATTGAACAGGTCAAGCTCAGGTAGCTTACGAGTTGTATAGTCTCATAAATAGCAAAGAATAAGAAGAGGGAGGGGGTGGTTGCTCTTAGGCTCTTAGCCTCTTATTATAGGAGAAACAAAAATAATACTTTGTAAAAAAATGGGGTTGGTGGTTTTGGTTGCAAGAATTACATTTTTGCCATGTTGTAAAGTGTAGGAATTTAAAATTCCCACATAATATAGGAATTCATTCACCTAAGCCCCAAGTGAACCAAAATTCTTAGGAAATACGGAGTAAAATTTCCCTAATTTCAACCGGATAAAATTATCTAATTCTTAGTGAATAGATAAAGAAATTAATAGGTTAGGCAAAACATATGACGGATTTTTTCAATAATTAGGTATCTTTTGTATCTTCCATTCAAATTTGACGCGTCCCATATTTTTAATGTAAAATATTTCTTGCTAAGAATAAAAGGGTTTATATTGCATCCGCACTTCAAACCTAAGAGATTGAGGGTATTACTCAATATTGATGCTATTTTCAAACACTTTATTTCGTTTATTCTATTAACGACCCGTTTTGTAGACGGTCATAAATGGAGGTAATGGGAATGGATTTATAACTAAATTCGGAGGAAAAATTAAAATTCATTTCCATATTGGTGCTAGCTTGACTTCAATTTATCTAATTTTCTTCACAAATATTCATTCTCATTTAATATCACCCTTGAACATGATAATGGATGGTACTGGAAAAAAAATAGAAATTTCAAATTTGGGAATGAAAAATATGTTTTCAATGGGGATTATAAAGTTTTTCTAACATATTATACTTTAAATCTATTATCATGAGTTCATGACCACAATTTATTACTAACAGAAAAAATTTGAAAGATACTGATGTTATTAGAGTATTAGTTTTGAAATTAATTACGAAGTATTTTCTATAAATATCATTCAAAGGCGCTCCTCGCGCCGTAGCGCCATGTAGGCGCCCAATCATCATGCCCCGTTAGCGCCGTTCCACATGTGTTTGGTGTTGTGTAATCATGCCAAGATAAATTAAAAAAAATGTGCCAAAGCATCAAATTAATAATAAGATACGATTTCAATTATTATAAATAATTATAATTAATAAGAACTTAGGGGTCGATAAATCAATGACAATTTTTTTTTTAAAATTTGTGACACAAAGCAACCCCGGAGCGAGATTGCTAGTTACTTATTACTCGTAATTCTTTTTTTTTTTTTTTGACAAAGAATACTCGTAATTCAATGATCATGGTATTAGAGAATTGGGTAACAAAATTAAGCAGTCCAGCTTTCCCTTTCCAGATAAAAGCACTCGATCCTTAACTTTTACAGGAATCTATCTACACTATTACCAAACAAACAGACAAACATTTTTACGGCATAATTTCGCATGAAAAGACTAAACACATACCCACCCGTATCAATTTATGTACAACATTTCTAAATAAGATTGTAATATAATAATTACAATAATTCATATTTTTTTAAAATTTGGTTAATTTTAGACCTAAAGTGACAAAAATAATCCTAACTTAAAAATTTAAACAAATATTTATGCTCTCCTAAATCTTACACATGCTCCAAAAGTATTTTACAAATCATTTTTGCTCTCTTACTTTACCATTCAACATTTTCCTAATCTTACTTTAACAAAAAGTATATAAGGGACCGCATTAACCCATTTGTTAGAATTAAATCGATACGAATGGAACCGGAAGGATAACTAGATACATAACCTAATAGTCTAACACTCAAGAATCAAGATTATAATTAAGCTACCTAACAATAGTAAGAAAACATTAATTCTTATATGTGGCTGGCCACACACCAACTCATTTAAAAATTAAAAAAAAAAATCCACAATCCAATCTTCAATTCTAATGTTCACCAACAATGGCATATGCAATCATCACCATTGTTGCTTGTCTCGCTTCTTCAATTCACCACCACCACCATTGTTGCTTCCTTACTACCACCACCATCGTACTTCTTCTTCACCACCACCGCCGCTGCTTCTTCTTCACCATCGCTGCTTCTTCCATTCTTCACCACCACCATCGTGGCTTCTTTACCACCGCCACCATTGTTGCTTCCTCACTACCACCACCACCACTGCTACTGCTTCTTCACCACCACCATTGTGGCTTCTTCTCTCGGTCCTCTTTTGCGATTTCAATGCTAATCTTCATCCTCCATTGATGGACCCTCAAGAAGCCTCACTTTGTAGCTTTGCCTTTTGATGTTAATTTAATGATTGAAATACTGCTAAAATTGATCTCAAATATTGTTGGGAAAGTTTTTCTTTAAAAAAAGTATTGCTGGGAAGATGATCTCAAAGATTAAAGAGCATGAAGTGTTGGTTTAGGAAAAAAAAAGGAGGAGAATTTATTGGGTATAAATTGTTGCTTGTTATTTGCCAAAAAAAAAAGGAATTTCTTCCTTGCTTGAGTATTTGCTTGAGAAACCAGTAAACCACACATCTTTACACTTTTAGGAAGAAAAGAATTTATTTTTATTACAAGGGGTTACTAATTTTTTTTAGGGGTTACTAGCTACGAAGCTAGGTTGGATGGATATGGGTATGGGTTTGCAAATGGGTATAAAATGGGTACGAAACAATTCACTTTTAAAATAAAGGATACGAGTACAAATAAAAAAATAATGCATAAAATATATAAAAATATGAAAATTTCTGAAATTTTTTAATGTAACATGAAAATTATAGTTGTAAAAACAAAAATAATCAAGTAAATTATTTTTTCAAATAATAAAATAAAACGGAAAAAATAACTAAAATAAGGTATAATATTTTTTAAAAATATAATAAAAATAGAGTGAAGTATCGGGTTTCCGTGAAATATCGGTATCGTATCGATATACGACAATGGTACGACTACCTAATTGAAGTATATATCCATGCATCCTAGGTTACTGGTATGAGTTAAGGGGTTATTGTGTACAAGTTAACGGGGTTACTACTTGCTAGTATGTATGACAGTGGGATTACTATGTGTTTTTTTTTTAAGTGTGGGTTATTATTAATTATAAGTGAGGTTACAACGTGTGAGTCTGTGCGTTTATTAACTCAGAGTTAGTAAGGTTACTAAGTTTGAGCCTATGTGGCTATTAACTCAGAGTCAATAGGGTTATTAAGTGTGAGTCTGTGGGGTTACTATTGTGGTATAAACTATAAAACGGTTACTAACTCTGGGTAATAAGTGGGGTTACTAAGAGTGAGTTAGTGGATTATTAAGTGTAAATCAATAGGGTTACTCTTATGGTTTAGAGGGGTTACTAACTATGAGTTAGTGGGGTTACTAAGGCTTAGTCAGTGGGGTTACTATGGTTTAGTCGGTGGGGTTACAAGGGCTTAGTTAGTGCGGTTACCAAGTGTGAATCAGTGGGGTTACTTATTATGTTTTAATGGATTACTGGATACGATAATAATTTTATATTGTTACTAAATTAATTATATATGGTTATTAAAAAAATATATGTGGCTATCAAATATTTATATTGAGTTACTAAGTATGTTTATAAGAGGTTATTAAAATACCAATTATTTATATTGGGTTTTCAAAGTATTTTAGAGGGTTATTAAATATTTTTTATGGGTTACTAAAAAAATATATGTGGTTACCAGATATTATGAGATTAATGGCCTAGATAAATAGTCTTATTAGGGTGTGTTTAGTCTATAAATAGTCTCTTTGCCTCATGTAAAAATCAGATTTGTTGAAATGAAAAATTGAGAGTTTTCTCTTTGTGAGCCCTTTGTGAGCTTCCCTCCTTGGTTGATGGCAAAACCTTGCAACCTTGGTGATTGTAAGTCTTTTTCTATTTTCTAACTTAGTGATTTTGATTAGAAAATGTTTAGTTCATGATATAAGTCCTTAGTGAGCTTATTTCCATCTCCAAATCCTTGTTTTATTGAAGTTTTCATGGTGTTTATGTTGAGCTATTCATGACCTACGAAAATTTTGAAAATGTGGTAGTTTTTGTATGTTTTTGAGACCCCATCCTACATCTAGAATAGATTTAAGAGTGTAAACGAGTAAATAAATCAAATTAATTTTAATATAACCAAGTTTAAGGTTATAAGTTACTTTTCTTAAAATTACATCGATTAATTTGTTCATTCACCCTTCAAATTTTTCCTTAAAATGCGTGCAAAATGATTTGTTGCATTTAAAATTAAATGGAGGAAGTATGAGTGAGTGAGATTACTAACTCTGAGTCAGCGAGGTTACTAAGTGTGAGTTAGTGAGGTTACAAAGTATGAGTCGGTGAGGTTACCAATTGTAAGTGAGTGTTGTTACTAAGTGTGTGTCGGTGGGGTTACTAAATCTGAGTCAGTGGGTTACTAAGTGTGAGTTACTGGGTTACTAACTTTGATTCACTAGGGTTACTAACTTTGAATCACTAGGGTTACTAACTTTGAATCAGTGGGGTTACTAACTTTAAATCAGTGGAATTACTAGTATGGTATATATTGAGGGGTTACAAAATGTAAATCGGCGGGTTACTATTATGGTTTAGAGATGTTACTTACTCTGAGTTAGTCTGGTTACTGAGTATGAGTCATTGAGGTTACTAGTATGGTATGTATAAAGGTATAACTAAGTGTAAATCAATGGGGTAACTATTACATTTTAGAAGGGTTACTTACTATGAGTCAGTGGTCGGGGTTACAAAGTGTGAGTTAGTGGGGTTACTAATATAGTATAGAGGGGATACTAAGTGTAAATCAATTGGGTTTCTATTACATATTAGAGGGGTTACTTACTCTGAGTTAGTAGGGTTACTAAGTGTGAATCAGTGGGGTTACCAAATTGTTTATAGGGGTTACCAAATTGTTTATAGGGGTTACTAATTAATTATATGGGGTTACTAATTGTTTATATAGGGGTTACTAAATATTTTTATATGGGGTTACTACGTATTTTATAGGGGTTAGTAATTATTTATATTGAGGTTATTATTATTGTTTAGAAGCTAAGGTTACTAATTTTGAGTATAGGGGCTACTAAGTGTTTAGAGGGGTTACCAAATATTTAATTATATGGGTTACTAAGTGTTTATATAGAGGTTACTAAGTATTTTTATATGGAGTTACTAAGTATTTATATGAGATTATTACTTGTTTATACAAGGGTTACAAAGTATTTATACAGGGGTTACTTTACTAAGTATTTTTAGGGGCCACTAAGTATGTATATGGGGTTACTATTATGGTTTAGATAAGTTACTAACTTTAAGTCAGTGGGGTTACTATGTGTGAGTCAGTGGAGGTTACTAGGGCTTAGTCTGTGGGTTTACATAGCCTGAATCGGTAGGGTTACCTAGTGTGAGTCAGTAGGGTTACTAAGTGTGAGTTGGTGGGGTTACTGTTGTGGTTTAGAGGGGTTACTAACTATGAGTCAGTAGGGCTACTAACTCTGATTCAGTGAGTCAGTGGGGTTACCAAGTCTGAGTAAGGGGGATCACTAAATCTGAGTCAGTGGAGTTATTATGTCTGAGTTAGTGGGGTTACTAGTATGACATCATATAGGGGTTACTAATTCTGAGTAAGTGGGGTTACTAAGTGTAATAAGTCAGTGGGGTTAATATTATGGTTTAGAATGTGTCTGGTTGTATAGAAGAATTTGTATATCAATATTTTAGAAGGGTTATTAATGTTTTTAATGTGGCTAAAAATTTAATACAGAGTATTACAAAACTATATCAATATGGATCTATATTTGCAGAAAAAAAAATGAATTTTGATATTTTTATTTTATTATTTAGATTAGTATTTTCAATAATATAAACATTTGAATAAATAAAAAAATGTTCTTTTTTTTCTCGTTCCTACTTTGATTGGTTGGTTGAATGTTGTTGGACGGATTCCATACAAAGGAAAAAGTTTGATTATTAAAATAGAATCACCAAAAGGTTTGATCATTAAAAACTATTTTTTTCTAATATTTTAAAGTTTAAGGAAAAAGGATAAAATTATGTTGATGTTAGATATCAATACAAATACAAGAATTTACTAAAATATCATAAAAAAGAGGAAAAAAATCAACACAATATGTAGTTATGGGGATTCGAACCCTAGCTAGGTGAATAACATAAATTGTAGCAAACCAACTAAGCTAGGTTGAATTAGCATACAAAGTGCACAACCTAATATATTTAATATGATTAGTGCTGTCAACACGGCCGCACACTAACCTCCCATGTGGCCGGTTCCACACAAGACGATTTGGTAAGAAAATATTCCCTGTCTAAACTAATTATGGAATTAGGCATGTTCGGCATTAGATTTTGGCGTAACTGTTAGCTTTTAGATTATGTCAAAACATAATTTTAACAAAATAACAGTGTTTAATAACAGTGTTTAATAGCTTCAAAGTATCTTTTGGGTTACGTTTTTATTATAAAAAAAAAGTTTTTGTCTTTATATTGACTTTTTTTAGGATATCTTTATATTTACTTTCTTTATATATTTTTACTTAATAACTCAAAAATTAATTGCACACATAAATATGATGTCATGCAAGTACTTGTATACATTATCTTGATTGGACGAATTTAAAATTTTGAAGACTGGTTTAAGACTAGAGGTGGAAAAAGTGATATGACGCGAAACTTGAAACATATTCGAAGTCCACTTAGTATTTTGACATCAAACTTACTCAACCACTCATGCGTGTGATATTGATTATTAAACACATGAATTCTACTCACCCTAAACCGAACAACCTGTTACTGTATAAATTTATTTTCACTCGAATATGATCCAATCCAATTCAAACAAACCTGTATCCAATCCAAACAACAACTCGACTATCACATCTACTTGGTATAGAAAAATAGATGATACAATTAATTTATCATAATACAAGTAATAGATTTGACATTATATTTTCATTATAGGAGTGTTTGATTTTTTTTTCCCCGCTTATAAAATCAAAACTTATTAGTTCCACTTTATTAATTGTTTAAATAAATATGTCATTCCTTAACACTTACGTTTTATACTACTTTGACCGCTAACAATTAACAGTTACAGATTGACAGCTTACATATATCCCCACAGCTAGCAGTTGCTCAAGTGTTAAGAGAAAATAACTATCATAATAAGTACAATTAATTAGTAACTTTCCCCTAAAAAACATTAAAATAAACATATATTAATTTCAATAGAAATAAGTTATTGACCCCAAAGAAAAACACTAATAAACTATACAAAAAACTAGTAATCCCAGAAAATAAACCTTTGATAATCTCTAAAAAAAAAAAAAAAAGCACTTAGTAATTCTAACCCCATAGAATACACCTATCAACCCCCCAATGAATTTAAAGTACCATCAAAGCATGGTAGACTAATAGGTTCTAATGATACAAATACTCGAAAAGGGAAAGGAACGTCTATCTATTTTCTCTCTTGAAAAATTGTGCTAGAGACATAGTATGATGCAAGTAAAGGGGAAAGAACAGAAGAAGTACAACCTCCATAGCACAAAAAACCATAACCTTTTTGCACATATTTTCATGAATATATTTTTAAGGGACACAAATAAATTTATCAAAATAAATTAAGAGCGGTAACCTATAATCTTATTCTTGCATGTACTAAAATTATTTTAATTGATTATGGATGAGTGTTTTTGTCCTTGAATTTGATACGAACAATAATAACTTACATATATATATATATAAAATAAAAGAGAAAATACTAATGACACCATAATTCCATAAAAAGAGAACTTTTAGGACGTGTTTTCTTCACAGGTTTATAATCACGAATTCAATCCATTCCATTTCATTCTCATCCCTTCAATATATTAAAGTCACGTGAGATCTCGTTTTATTCATTTCATTGTGTACTTTCCGAATATACAATTTTTTTTTAATTTTCTTGTTATACATAGCTCAAGATATTAATATTTAAAATTATCAAATCTAAACCCATAAATAGAACTCATCCCTATTCCTATGTACAGAAATTATAAAGAACATTTGCAATATCAATGATGCATATTTGCATTTGAAGTATGATGTACAAAATGGGTATTGGCTTCCATTGCACTCTTTTCTTTTTTTCCCCAACTATTATTGAACAACTCTAATTCCTTAAGGAATTAGAGGAAGAAAGAATGTAGATTCACTAATATCCAACAAAGTTAATGAGCCAAATTAAGCATAGATAAAATCCTAGAAAAAAAAAACAGCTAACAACAGCCTATTATCAGCTAATGATAACTGACACACACATAGGGGGGGAAATAAAAGATGCACCAAACAGATTAGCTATACCACTCTTTGTCTCAACTCTGTCACACTGCTTGAATCGCACTGTTCGATCCTTCGTTAAGGTCCGAACTGCTAACGGGTGCACTCGCGTGAAATGCTGATTGTCGAGATGGAGCACCGAGTAGATTCAAAGGAAGCTGAGATGGATTTATATGACTATTTTCAGTTTCACTAAGATTAAGATGAGACATACCCACAAGTTCATCAACTTTCACAGGTTCTTTACCAAGCACAGGAGTGGGCTTTAAGACTTGATGCTGCTGTGAGTTTTCACCATTATCATCTTCTTCGGGTTGGCTTGTGGGTTGGGCCCAAAAGGGTGAATATGGGTAGTGTAGAAAGAAAGCAGGAATAGCCGGTTTCATGTTACTCGGGCCCACCTGAGGTTGAGGCCCGTCGTTTTCTTTAACTTTTGTGGATGTGGCTTCCATTGGCTCAGCCTCTGTACTAAGTGAGAGATCCAACGACGGCATAGAAATTCTGTTATCGGTTTCTCTAGGGGGAGGAAATTGTTCTTCAGGTACAGACTCAGGCTTTTCAGTTGCCTATAACATAATGGTATAAATTAAAAGGTTAGAATCATTCAAGTTAGCATTAAAAAAAAGGCATAATCCATACACAGTATATAATGAGTTGTTAGCTATCAACATGGTAATCATCCACAATTCCCGTCCACAAAAGGGAAGAAAAGCACAACTTAGGAACCATAAGCCCGTACCATAGCAAATCCAAACATGTCTAAAACACAAGGCTTTACTGAGTATTGTCCATTACAACGTACATAGAAGAATTCCAAACCAAGGTATTTAATTGAAATGGGTCCATACCCAAGGGATTCAAAACCACATAACTAATGAGTTTGAGTCATTGAGGGATTCCAAACCAAGGTGTTGAATTGAATTGGTACCATAAATCCAAGAAATAGTGACAACTTTTAATCTTTCCCAAGTCCCAACAAATGTATCAATTTGAAAATCTGGAAAAAGATATCTGGAAGTTTTATTCCAAGATCTGAAAGAGATAGCTGTTAGAGGTTTTTTCATAAATCTCAGTTTTAAATTCATAAAAATCACCAACCAAATGTTAGGCACAAGTGAACAAAATGTTGTATCATCCAACCACCTTATAGCAAGGATAAGGAGGAGGAGGAGGAGGAGGAGAGGGGGGGGGGGGAGGAGGAGAGAGGGGGGGGGGGTTTACAACAGTTTTCGTTTCCCTTCTTTCTTTTTCACCACCTTTTCAACCCTTATGTTGTGCCTTATTTTGAAATTCAACAAACTCAAAAATACGTCAGGCAATGTAATTTCTTGGACATCCTAAGGTTCCTAACATAGTACGAAACTACGAATAACTATTATTTCCGGGCATGTGTATTGTACGATGAAATCACTCTTTTCATGCCCATATCATACCTATATGGTATAAAGCTATGCTAGTGTTTGTGCCCATATCATGTAAAAGTTCATCCTACAACTCCTAGCGCTGCAAAAGGCTTGTATTTTTGAAAAATTGGACATGATAACAAGGGAACAAATAAGCAAGACTGCAAGAGTATGACTTTTTAAGGTGGAGGCGCCGTGGAGCAGCCTCAAGACCTTGTGCATGGCCTTGACACATAAGGATAGTTAAAGTCATATAACAGATTGACTGCCAGCTATTTTCTATCCCTCACCACATTCCAGTTCTCTTCTTTTCTTTTATTTTTATTTGATTGCATGGATAATCAGAGATGATAAGCAAATGCCGAGGCTCTCCAACTTTTCTACCTTTACTGTTACTTGTTTTAACAAGTGGTGTCTTAAAGACGTGTAATTATTTTTATTCATCATTATGACTATACATCCCTTCAATCTATTCTCTGTTGCAAAACAAGCCATGACTCATAAGTCATAACCTTAAATTCAGATATGGGTGATAACAGATTTTGAAGCTGATGAACCTAAAGTTATCTCAAGAAAGCTTAGTTTTATCCAATCATATGATAAACATTGCAGTTTATTTATATAAAAGTTGACTATGAAGCTTAAGCTTCTATTTAAAGTACGGTAATAAAGGCTTATATGCATGTGTTTATCAATTATCATCACTGCACATAGATCAGAAGGAACTAACCATATCCGGAACAATGTCAAAGAGGCTTGATCTCCTCTTTCTACGAGTGGAATGAGTCTGTCGGATAAAATATTTCTGAGCATGACTGGCCACCTGAGTAGGAGTTCTCGTCATCACATAGTTACGGGCAATCCCCCTCCAATCTCCCTTGCCCAATTTCTGAAGCCCAGCTAGGAATCGCCGATGCTCCTCTTCAGTCCACGGTTTACCTACAAACAAGATGGCTATCTATCAAACGAATAATAAGAGGTAAACTTGATTCACATAAGCAGCCTGCAGCGAAAATCATCCAAAAATTCCTCAGAGCACCATTTAATCCAAAATCACACTAAAGGCTCAAATGTTCTAAGAAGTCACACAAATGACTTGAATTTTATTGAGTAGTTTGCAAAAATTGTACTTGCATTTCAAGATATATGGAGCAATCAAATCTACAGTAAACAAGATCAAATTGCAACTGTTTTGGTTGTCTTTTCGAGAATCGCATTCACTGCCTAAACTTTGTCTTCTCGACTGAAACTTTAATTCATGAGAATTAAGTCAAAATACACACTACTTTAGTGAATAGGCCGAATAGCCTATTTATAATTCATCATATCATATCAGCCTAAATCAAAACAAATCTAACAACTAGATCAAAAGTCAAAACCATCTAATAGAAAATAGATAGAGATTTGATCTAGATTCTCTCGTGGAAAAACTCCTAATCACATAAAATGCACATGCCTAAAGCAAACTTAATTTTCAGAATTTCCCTTAAGAAATCAAATTTTAGTCACACACCAAAATAACAAACAAACAAACACACCATAAAATAATGAATATTAACTAATTACCATTAATAGTAACTGTTAATAATAGAAACATAATCTAAAAATGGAAACTATGAACTAAGAACGATACGAAACCATTGGTGTTCATATCATTTCCCCCTTCTTGAAAGAATACTTGACTCAAGTGATGTCTTAGAAACAGAGCTCCAAATCTGCAAAGGAACTGTAGCACAAAGCCACAAACACCATTGCTAAGTAATACCTGCAAGTCTCATAGCACACCTTAACAATGATATATCAAATGGACACTCATCAACTAGCTCCCCATCCTTGTGATTAACGTGACGACGTTGTTCAGAGAGTGATAACCAAACCTAATCACCAACATCCAAAGTAGTGCCCTTGTGCGTATCATGGTGGCACGAACTAAAGCATATATGTCCTTCCTTTGCTTTTATGCCCTTTTTGGTGGGAGCAGTTGTAAAATCATACTTATAGGACCCGCTAGAACTAAATACTCATTGGTTTTTCCATTATGTATAACATATGACGATCACTTTGCCTTAGATGACCGAGTAGTAAAGAGCACGATGTCATAGGAATTCCATTACACCAAAACTCATCCTCGGGCATTTGTACAGTTGTACACGAACCCCTGACGATGATAAAAGAACAAACTTTGCCATTAACAAGACATTTAAAATGAAAAGGATTAGCCCTTTGTTCGTTACCATCATCATATTTCATGGTAGATAACAAAGTCGTTATAAGATCATAAGTAGGATGGGAAACGGGTCAACTCGGATCAAATTATGCATAATCCGACTCCGACTCCAACTCCGATTAACAGTATCCGACTCTAATTTAACTTTGACATCCGAATGTCATTTTAAATATTATGTCATAAATAAAATCAAATAAATGGCTAATATTACATTGAAACTACTCTATATATTATTGCTAATATAAAATTAAATTTAATCAAATACATAATTTAATCAACACTCTACAAGATAGAATAAAAAATGATGATACCTGTAGGAAAGTTGGTGTTGCGGATATTGCGAGCAAGCTAAGAGAAAATCGCTTGCGTTGGTTTGGTCATGTAATACGAAGACTCCAGGAAGCGCCGATACGAAGAGTGGAAGAGTGAGATCAGGGAGATTTCAAACGAGGTAGGGGAGGCAAAAAATGACGTGACGGGAAGGAGTTAGAAAAGACATGAAGTAGATGATTTACAAGAGAATGAGGCTCTCGATCGTAGGGGGTGGAGGAGGAAAATCTTTGTGAACGACCACCCGGAATAATAACTTTGATTCATGTAATCGACCCCATTTATGGGAATAAAGCTTTGATTGATTGATTGAACTTCATACCTTTTAAACCTATTTTTTCAGTCAGGCACAAACCTTTACTCATTCTTTTGACGTTGACTATCCAATTTCAGGTGAGATATAATTTTTCTAATTTCAGCACTTTTTCTCAAAAGAAAATAACATAAATATGTCACTGAATGCCAAAACAAATGTCTAGTCACCAAGCTCCCATAAATAGCAGCATAAACCCAAGGTATCATGCATGCCAAATAAAAGGAAGGATCGATGTAGGCAACATTACTCCACCATCAATTGCCTCAGTAAGAATCTCGCATCACATGTCTGCACAATATGAAATAAATCTAACCTCACCTTCCATTACATGGTATGCACCATACACTAGGTATCCTATTTATTCCAAGGAGACCAAGAAGTTGATAGTACCACCTAAGACTCCCTCCATCCCTCACCCCTCTATACAATAAGCATTGAACAAGAGACGTGCTGCTTAATCTCCAGGCAGAGCAATTAATCACCCCAACTATCCCCATCGTTAACTTTTCTTGTATTTTTTCACTAGTTACACAGTATCATTGACACTCCAATCCACATGAAATTCACAGAATCTAGATGTGTGAAGTAGATGCAGAGATCAAAACAAGAATGGTACCTATCCAGGGGATTGAAGCCAACCTCTCCCCCTCCTTTGCTTCTCTCTCAAAGCCTCAAACCTTGCTCATTGTTTTAATTGCATGTTCACCAATTAACTATTGACACACCAATGCTAAGGGGTTCAAATTCACCAGCAACTCCCAACAAGGGCAACAACTAATGATCTCAAACTCCACGGTAGGCCATACATGTGTAGTAAGACTTCCAGAGATTAGAAAAGGAACCAAAATCTGTACATTTTGCAATTGGAAACACCACCATCATCCATGTTTATGCAGTCACTCATTAGCTTCTAGTAAAACTTCAACACACCCACCATCACTTTGCTTAATTTTGTTGTTTTGCAGAGCCCCAATATCAGCACATTTTAAACATGCAAGTAGCTGGAACTACTAATACCAAACCAAAACCTTTAAATGCACCATCATCAAGTCATCATTAAGTGCAATTTTAACAATGACCACTTAAAAGAGACTGATACACAATCAATCACAAACAAAAGCTCTAAGGGCCTATTTACTTCAGCTTAAACTCAGTTCAAGTAAACAGGCCCTAAGTGATCCAAGAAACCACAAGTCCATAACCTCCAAGGAATCTGAGAAATCAATGAAATAAAGGCATTTATCATTTATTATGGGTCCCCCCCTCTCTCCCCCCCAAACAACAACATGAATTAAAAACTAATAGAAGACAAGATATGACCCCAACTTATACTGTTGTACAAAGCTGTTGTAGTTGTACATAACTACATACTACTCATTAAACTAAACAACCTCCTCCTTTAATCAGGATAAAGGGCTATCCATAAATTCTGATACAAGGACCACAAGTATTTTGGATTATCGAAAAAGGTGAATGTCTAATCCCCTTCAAAATCAATTTAAAGTGCTTAAAAGACACAACCACAACCAACATCATCTTCCTATCAAACTGTCCCAATGACTGAACACTACGTGGAACATCTTTGCACCCCCCAAATTGGGATCCTACCCATTCCATTTTTCCAGCAATTTCAATCCCCCAATTCTCTCCAACATAACAATTCCAACGTTTGGATTTTCATTTCTATACACAAGGCTAACACCTTATTTTTGCCTCTAAAATGCCAAAATAAACCACTAAGCTTTTAGAACTACTTTTCTTAAGGACTAAACTAAAAGTAATAATCATTCAAACCAAAAGATGGGTACTCCATAATTTATTGAACATAGACATAGATTAAAATATAAAGAAGAAACAAGTTCCAACAACAAAAACTAAAACCAATTTTACCCATCATCACCTTCTTAATCAACAAAAAAAAAAAAAACAGAAAACGAGTAAAGTTGATCCAATTAATCACTGAAAAAACAAAATCAAAAGAAAAATAAGGCAAACCTTTTTTCCTATCAGAACGGCGATGAGAAGAGCAAGAAGCATGATTAGGATCATCAGAAAGATAACCATGGACAGGGTCATGAGAAGGAGAGACATCGTTGTTATTATTAGGAGATGCAGCTGCTGATGAATTGTTGTGATAATGAGATAAGTTTCCCATACTTGCACTCTTCTTCATAAATGAACCATCTGTTAATCTAACCCCAAATAATTTAACCCCAAGACCATCGCTTGAACCACTGCCATTTGCGGCGGGGTTAGTGGCGGCGCCACCACTACCACCACCACGAGTTGGGCATGTGCGAGAGTTGTGCCCATTGTTGGAGCAATGAGAACACCTTCTTGTCATGGTTGAACGAGTAGTAAGGAATTAAGCCCAAAAAAAAACACAAAAAGTTGATGATTGGATATTTAAAGGATTTGCATGTTGGCTGTGAGTGATTTTGATGAAAAAAAAAATTATCAGGTTTTGGGTTGTTGAGATTTTGGATTATGAAACAATATTAATTTAAAGTATAAGTGGGATTTAGATAAAATTGGATTATTGGAATTATATTTTGGGTTTTTTTTAAAAAAAATAGAAATTTTGATCTGATTAGTTTTTCATGTAAGAGAGAATTTAGAAAGACAGAAAAAAAGAAAATGATATTTTGGGGTTTGATTGGGTTTTTGGGTGGATGATGAGGAATTGAAGAAGATATGGAAATGCAATCAATCAATTGAATAATAAAAATAGAAATAAAAATTCAAAAAGGTTGGAGACAGTAAAAAGATAAAAGAATTGTTCGGAGTTTTTAAGGGATTATATAGAGGACTACAGCCTAGAGGAGAGGAGAGAACTACAAGGGGATCAACCGATAAAATAGAACGGACTCAACGGAGTATCAATCACACTATCACTATCATGTAATCGTGTGTTGGATACTTGGATTAGTTGGATTGACCTATTTTTTTCTTTTAGGGTTTACCATTTCTCTACCAATATTAGATTAAAAAATTATCACCTATAAAGAACTTTATAGAAGAATGCTAAGCCTACCCTCAAAACCTTCATTCCTACCGTTACTCGCACTCTCTATTTAACGTGTGGCATTGAAGTTAGAGTTGATCATTATTAGTCCAGCTTGCTAGCATGTTCCGATCAGGTCGAAATTTTGTGGGCTTTGACACACTTAAAAGTGACATTTTTAGTTGAAAAGCCCAGCCCAACCCAAAAACCTGTAAAATGGCCCACTAGGCCCGCCAAGAAAAGGACTTTTGACACAATTGCTTAGTTAAGGCCTAACCCGAACTTTTGATCACCTCTAATTAAAGTTATAAAAAAAATTCATGCTTTATTTATTTCATGCATCTTGAGCTTGGGAGGCTGCAAGAACAAGCACCGGCATTTCAAATATATAGGTTTGGAAAATCGAAACATATGAGTCACACCCATCTCAAGCAACTCATATGTTCTCATGAGTCATGATGTCAAATCCCCACTTTCCGTATCCAACTATGCCGAGGAAATTTAACGTGTTCAACTGTCACTAATGATATTTCTGAAGTTTGTGTTCAACTGTTACTAATGATATTTCTGAAGGATTAAACAAATGAAAATTAAATGCAACCAAATCATAAAATGAATGTCTAAAAACCAAAGACTAAGCAAATTATTGAAAAAATCCCATAAATATATTTAAATAATTAAATATTGCATGGAACCACTTTACATCACATTATTTTAACTAGCCTTGTATGAAAGTTTTGTGTGTGATGATATCTCAGATTTTTCTTTTAATTTGTGTAAATAAAAAAAAAAAAGACTAGGACTATTTGTTCGAAAAATTGAAATATTGTCAAATTCACACCATTCACATAATCATAAATAAAGTGTTTCTCTTTCTTCCAGTCATCCCACAACAATGAACAAAAGAAAATGTTATTTACTATATTCTATCGGTTTTCAAATTTCTACGATAATTAAAAGATTAATTTTTTATGTGATAAATTATATCAATATGGGTCTCTATTTATAATTCAAAAATATAAATTTTAGTGTTTTTATTTTATTTTTACAAATTTTATATTTTGTAATATTTTGAAAGGTAACATGGACTTTCCTCATATTTTCATTTTAGAAAATTGTTATAAAAAAATTTCGTGAATATTTAGTTTATCTAATTTCATGAAATTCACCCATATTCTAAATGTATGAAAAAAAAAAAAATCAGATGGTTGTAATGTATTTGTTTATTTGAGCATATCTAATCAAAGAGATTGAGAGGGATGATTAGGTGTTTTTTCTTCCTACTTCCTAGTATTAAGTTTGAGAAGGATATGCCTAATATTAAGTATATTCGTGATCGCGTTGTACATTTTTTTTTTGGTAATACATTCATTCAACCTTAATGAACATCAATATATGATTTAATAAAATTATTCAAATTTCAAAATTAAACCAAGTGAAATCATTAATTTAATTTAATTCGTTGTGAATTGTATTTTAAAGAGAAAATCTTCTTCTACGTGCTCATGAGTGTACCTTCTCTGCGAAGCAGGAATATTCTACTTTTTAGACCATGGGATTTAGCTTAAATTATTTAATTAATGACTAGCATTTGGTGCATATTTTTATGCATAATTTTAGTAATGTGTTTTAGAATGGAAAAAATTTGTGTTTATATAATATATTTTTCAAACTATTAAATTAACAATTTTAACAAAAGTAGCATTTAAAATAATTTATGGGCTGCGATTTTTTGACATATAAATGAAATGATTTAACTTTGCAACTTTTATAAAATTTAATGTAAATTAATATTGATATTTTGGTCCCTGATTATAATTTTGACAAATTAACGTCAATAATTTTATAAAATATGCAAAATTATAAGACTGATGCAAAGTATTGTAAACATCCAAATTGTTGCATTCATTTAATGTCTTTACTCGAGTTACAAGCTTACAATACTAATCACAACCATTATTACTCCAACACAACTGATGCAAAGTATGGTAAACATCTAAATTGTTGCATTCATTTAATGTCCTTACTCGAGTTACAAGCTTACAACACTAATCACAACAATTATTACTCCAACACACTTGGGACAACATCTATCATCCATTTGGATTATTGTTTATATATGTATGTGGAGTGTATATGATTAAGATATTTAGGCAATGCTAGCCACATGAATCACACAATAAGTAATAGGCTTCCAACTTTCTTTAGCCATTTTTTTTCTTTTGGTTGAAAGGGACTATTATTTAACAACTTGTTTTGGTGCTCATAAGTTACAAGTCAAATTATCAATTTTCTTTCAATTTGGCTTCTTGTTTTGGCATTATGCCACGGAATATATTGGTCTGTTAAGCGATTGTTTATTCAAAATTTTGTCTTTAACAATTAATAATGAATTTTGTTATCAATTAGAACAAATATTGTCATAGGATAATGATATAAATTAGTCCATATTATATTTCATGGAATGAAAATTCTAGAAGAAACCAATTTGTTTTTTTTTTTAAATAAAATAAAAAATATTTGTATATTATTCTAGTTTGACATATTATACTATTTATAAAGTTTAGTTTGACTATTGTCTGTACCTTATTTAATTAATGTCAATTGTTTAGGCATAAAATATTTATTTTTTTAATACGTATTTTAATTAAAGAAGAAGAATAATATTTAGTACGTATTTTAATTAATGAAAATTTTCTCTAAAAAATTGGCACATATCAAAGATAATATTTATTCTGGTTATTATTTTAGACCACATGAAATTATGTGACCTAAAATGTTTGAGATATTAAAAATAAAACAGGTTTTTGAAATTTTAAAAAAAAAAAATCAAAATGGTGAAAGCAAATTTAAATGATATATAATGAAAATTGTAAGTAATATTAGGTTTTGGTTTATGATTAAATTTTTTGTATTTCCCTTAAAAAAAGAAACAAGATATATAAAACAATTGAATTTTTTTTTATGAAAATTAATCATTTATTTTCCTTTTATTTTTAAAAAATATATATTATTTTGTGGTTTTTAAAAAAAAATATAAAATTCACGTAATATTAGGAGTTTTTTTAATTTTATATTTATATTGATTTTTGAATTAAGTTCAAGTTGATTTATTTTAAATTAAAGTAATTTTGTACTTAGTCCATTCTCATTTGTCAATCTTGTTTGAAATATTTTTAATTTTTAATTCCAATTTTATTAACTTTTTTATAATAAAATGATTCATATTTATTACTATCCTTCCATTACATTAAATACAAGTTTATCCATTATTTAAATTAATTCCAAAATTCACGTTTCAATACACATTTCTTACCTTTTTTTTTTGAAAGGACACATTTCTTACCTTAACCTATTATATGAAATAAAAATTCATCAACTCATTTTTCAAGTAGGATCCTTATTATATTAATTAATATCTCATAATTAAATATATATTTTCTTAATTCTCTCCCCGATTCTAAATCAGACAAACAAAAAAGAATAAATGGAGTATTAAATTTGGATTTAAATTAAATTTGAATGAGTTTAAGTTCAAATTAGAAATGAAGGACCCTGATTGCATCAATGAACTCCTTGCTAGCTAGTTTGTTGGCCAAACAAAAAGTTAGCTTTCTCTTATCCGTAGCATGCTGACTAATTAGAAAACAGAAAAAGCCCTAAATAATTCTAATAGCAAACCTTAGTCCAATTGATTTCAATTTTTTCACAAACCTAATGCTTGGGACTCCTTTTATAAGACGAAGAATAACAAACCTTTGTTATTTCTTTGGATGTGGAATTCATGGTATAACCTTAATCTTCCGATGTGGGATTCAAGACATAACCTAACAAGACTAACTATTGACTGCACAAAGTAAAGAGGAGTCAACCTGGATCAAATGGAACGAGTTGTGTACATGTTTTTTAAATAAAAAAAAAATCCACTGCACAATAGTTGTATTCTCTTTCAATTTATTTTAAGTTCATATAATTAGTATTAATTAACTAAATAAATAAGTTTAGATTAGTTCAAATAAGTTGAATAGAACATATCCAATAGAAATATAACGAATTGGCAGAGAATATAGTAAGAATATATTGATAGTGTAAAATAAAATTTCCGAACATCATGAGTTTTTTTTTTTTTAGGAATTTAGTAAGAATTATAACGTATTGGTAGAGAATATATTGGTTGTTTTTTCTGTTGTCAACCTTTAATTTGTAGAGAAGTAAAAAAAAATAATGGCATAAATGCAATCATAGTTAAGTTATAGATTAAATATGTTATTTACCAATTACATTACAATAATACAATTCAAATGCAAAAAAGTTACTAGATCATTGGCTGACATTCTCTTTAAGAAAATATTCAGGGCCAATCAATTTTCTTTACCTATAGAAGTTTGTTGGTTTGGCATATAAATTTAGGAGAGTGAAATTAAAGAGAAAGATGCCAATGAATAATATGCATCACAAAATGAGAGAGCTTTTGCTATAAAGTAAAGTGTTAGTTTAGAAGAGACCCACAATCTGGGCTTTGATACCATGTTACATTTGATTAACTATTAGAAATGGGCCTGGGCAATAGAGATTAACTGAACTAAACTGAATTGAATATAATCTGAAGTAAACAAGCCCTTATAAGTCATAGGAGGTTCCATCCTAAAACCAATTGGTAATAGGAGGATAAACTCCTAGATAGGGATGTCAAAACGGGTTAACAGTACAGGTTAGGGTTGACCCAAACGGGTTCAGTTCAATTTCGGTTCAGGTTAAATCAGGTTATTAGCCCAACGGTTCAGTTCAATTCAATTCAGGTCATAACAAGTTGTCTTTTTCTCGGTAACAGTTCAGTTCAGGTCATTAACGGTCAGGCTAGTATCAATTCAGTCCAAAACGGTTCGGGTTAATACAGTTCAACGATAAGAAACGGTATGTTTCAGGTTGACATCAGTTTAAATCGGGTTATTTTGGAACGTCCATTACAATAAAAATTGATCATAAAACACACAAAAATTCTTAATATGTTAATTGTGATATAAAGTTACTTTCAAGTTGAATAAGATTTCAGTTCAGTTCAGGTCAAATAATGTAACGGGTTGATTTCAGTTCAGTCCAGTTCAGTCCAATTTAATAAATCTTCGGGTTTGGGACATGTTATCCTCAGTTCAGGTTACTTTCAGTTCAAGTTCAGTTCAGTTCAGGTCATTAATTCATGGGCCAATAACAGGTCAGGTCACTTTCAGGTTACGGGTTACTTTCAGTTCAGGTCACGGTCAGTTCAGTTAACCTAACGGATTCCAACCCAAACTGACATCCCTACTCCTAGACTTATAAGCTAGTTTAGTCTCTTCTCATCTTCCGATGTGGGACACTCACTAGTGCACGATATGGGGTTCAACATAAAGAATTAAAGATTACTAAAAAAATTATACAACAAATAAACGATAGAGGAAGTAATAAGAGAATAATTTCTCATCTAATATTGCTTTGTAATTTGGACGATAAATGTTATCTATCTTAAGAAAATTATATTAAAAATATTAAAGGAGATCCTTCATAAAAGAAAAAATGAAGTTTAAGGATAGCTTGATAATAAAAAAAAATTCTTAAAAACAAAACATATTTGGGAAGTAAAATAAGAAACTTTGCTTCACTAGGGCAAAGTGAGATTATTTCAACTTTATTTGTAGGATAAAAGTAATATACTAATATAGCCATTAGCCAACATAAATTTATAATAAAGAAGATAGGATTAAAAGAAATAGAAGATTGATGGTAAGCCCCTTTATTCTTCTTTTTCGTCTGTTAATATCGTTTACAATAAGTCCCTATTTTATATTCTTTATAAAATTTATTATTCTCTTTATGAGACCTATTATTCCGTTCTATCGGATTTTTGCCGGCTATGTGTGCTTGTCTTTCTATGGAAATTAATTTGTTTGGAGATTAGTGTGGTATCACAACAGATTTTTGTACTTCCATTACATTTTAAAAAATCAAATAAGGATCTACTTCAAAACTATTGCAGATTGATAGAACCCCTCGCAAAAAGTTGTATGAAGAAGCAGCGATGTGAAAGAGGAACAACTGTACTAGCAGATATCTTTTATAGTGATCTACGTTCTGTCAAACTTGAATTTATTTTGATATGTATTCACTACAAAAAATGTGTTCAAAAAGGACAATTAAAATTGCCCTATTTGATACAAAATTTGTCTTCTTAGGTTATAGTAACAATTTTAGGATTGCCTTCATGTTGCCCTTGTAACCCCGTTGTATTAGGTTTCAAAGACAATTTTAGATGTTTTGCCCTCTTTGATTCAATTCAAAAAGGGCAAACAAAATTGCATTTATTGATCATCAACAAAGGCAATACATTTTGCTTTCCTTGATTTAAACACTTTATTTATTGTCAAATAGGGCAAAGTTTCAAAAGTCTAAGAGGGCAAAATAATCATATTGTCTTCATTGTTAATATCAATGAGTGCAAAAATAATTGCCCTTGTAGGCATTATTAAGTAAAACAATACTCATATTGCCCTCTTTAATCATGATAAGTTGCCTTCGTTGTGTGATTTTCTTATAGTGATTTGATGTTACTGATTTCTATTATAAATGTCGTATCACTTTCAAATAATGAATTAACCTTCTTTTTATGATTAAAAAAAAAAAAGACGATAGGATTAGTTGATTGATGAAGGGAAAATAAATTATCCACAAGACTTTGAATTAAAATCTTTGGTAACAAGTAACTGACAAGTCCAAACGCGGTTAATAAATGAAAGTTGGAATAAGCCATACAATTTACATAATTACATGGACTAATCTAATCACTCGACATGTGACTCACATTTTTGGTCATTTGAATTGAATTAAATTGAATTGAATATGGTCCTTACAATCTCACATGGAAATTGCATAGAAATATGAATGAATTGAAAATGCACTTGTGTTACTTTTTCAAGTCTTTTTTTGACTAATTACAGTAATTAGTATTTGGTCAGTGTGTCATTACTCATTCATTAGTACTTTAGTTTTAGATCAATACCGTGTGACGTGCGTTTAAAGATTACATAATTAACACATTTACACATATTTAACACATCCCCACCAGCCTTTTCTTCGGTAAAGTAATCAACTAGTCTCCTGTCAAATATAGTCATGATCTTGTTTGATTCGCCTCAGAATACACTTTCCAAATATATAATTTTAACACTTATATATTTAGAGATATTACGGGTCAAGGTTGTGTCTCGACAAGTGTAAAAAGTGAAGTGTTACATCTAAAAAAACAGAGAGGGTATATGATATCTTTTTGCCAAAAAAAATCGTAACTTTTTTAACATAAAATTATAACTTTTAGTACGAAACTTACTTGGTTATACAAAAATTATAAACTTATAGTAAAAGTTACAATTTTTGAGTTAAAAGTTCAACCACATCATCAGACGTTTTGACAGGACAACCCACCTTATTCTTCAATAAACTAATGTCTTTATATTCCTTTACTATGATCATTTAGTCTCCTATTTTTGCCAAAAATTATGTAACTTTTTAGAATAAAATCATAATTATTTGAACAAAACTTAATTAGATATGCAAAAATTAAAAGTTTATAATTAAAAGTTACAATTTTTGAACTAAAAGTATAGTCAGACGGTCTGATGAGAGATTTTATATACTCCAATTACACAAATACACAGTGATTAGATGGACCTTAACGGCTTAATCTACTTCACTAGAGCTATATTAAATTGATTATCAGAATAATTATGGGTAAAATTAGTAATTGCTTATACTACTTTTATATTTGTGGGGTTTATGTTAAGATTCGACAATTTGAGTCTAAAAAGAAAGGGATTTTGTATTAATTTATCATTGTGTATGTTAATTCAAATATGCATAATGTAAAAGAATACAACTACACACTAAAATAGTCTTCCACCTTTAAAATTCTAACTGTGAAGCAACTTGAGTTATTGATATGGAAATTACGCTTCGTGTAATTACATGCAGCATGGGTAGTCCATATAATAATCGTTTTTCATATGATTGATTAGTTGAGATTATGATTGATAAATATGGGCAGCAAGCAAAGCTTTTTCCCTAGCTCCCCTTTGGGCCTTGGCCTATACTCTCTCCGTAACAAAATAACTACAACAATTTAACATAAAATAAAGAGAAAAAATGTCAAATCATTGCAGTTAATATATTACGGATGGAGTATAATAAAAAACATTTAACATTAAATTTTTAAGAGCAAGTGCATCAAGTTTAGCAAGATTTTTTTGAATTCTGATAGTTGATTAACAGTTTAACATGGTGAATGATAATGAAATCACCCCCTCAAAACACCCCCTAAAAGGGAGAAAAATCATTAACATAATATAAGTGACAACTGACAAGGTATTATGCATCATGAAGTTTTACAATTATCATATGAATGCAAATTGTGACACTGTTCAACTGATTACACAAGAATTTACTACTATTCTCTTAGTTTTCTCCCCCTTTCCTGTAAGTAACTATGTCCTATATAAGAGAACTTAACATCATAGGCGTTTTTTCAACATCATCATCAGTACTTCCTGAACTATTACTAGAATCTACTTTGCCAATTGAGGTATGCACATACACCTCTTTCCTACTTTTATCTCTCTTTTTTTTCCGCCCTTTTATATAAAGGGGCGGAACTACGAAAAACATCATAAGCGATATAAGTAGCGGAACAAACAATACAATTACAAACAAATTATTTAATGAACGACAAAGACCAGCAAGAAGAAGGGGAGATGATGGAGTGCAGTAATTGTTCGAGCAGAATTCACCGGTAGCTTCTGTAAGCAGGGCTATACATGCAACTCTCAGCATATTTCATAAGATTTTTCGGTTGTGGCAGGCGAGTTGCAAGACCTGAAATGACCAAAGAGGGGTGACTATATGTAAATGGAACGTTCCATGGTGTTCAAGTATAGAGAAAATAAAAAAGTAGGAAACTAACCGAGCTCATATGCTTTAGCTGCCACATTAGCTGCAATGTGGGCTGATATTTTTCTGATGTTGTTGAACGGTGGATATAGAAGACCCTTGGCAAAATGCTCCTCGGTTACCTGTGCTGCCAGGGCTTCCGCTGAAGCACCCCAAAAAGCGATGAGTTACAGTGAAGGATAATGTATGTGAAAGGAGAAATTAGATTATTTCAACTTCAAGGACTATGAGATGTTCTTTGGGTCTATTCACTTCAACTTAGTTGTAGTATGAAGCAATGCATAGTTATACACTTACAGGCTGCCAGGAGCATGTCATCATGCACTCGAATAGCGCCAGATATTATCAAGCCAAGCCCAAAGCCAGGGAAGATATATGCATTATTTGACTGAACCAAAAAATAAAAGAAATTAGAAAATAAAGATTCAGCCTTTCCAGCATCTAAAAATACTATCAGCAAATCCAGAACCACGTTAGAAATAATGTCAACAACATGGTAAGCACCTACCTGGCCTGACGTAAAAGTCCTCCCTTCATAATCATAAGGATCAAATGGGCTTCCACTTGCAAAAATTGCGCGGCCCTGAAATTAAAAATACAATTCACGTCATTATCATATTCCTGAGGCACAAACAACACATAAATTTCTCAGTCCCCATATTAACAGTCCCACTTTAACTATTTTGGTCAAATAACAAATACTTGATCATGATGAAGATGAAGATTATCATCATTATAATAACAGTCAAAAGTATTGAGAATTCTGAAAACTGAAATAAGTAAAACATAGCACAAGATCTAAACTACAATAAATTTGACAGAAAATATTTGAGGCTTAAAGATGATGTGATACTAGGGAAGTTTTGCATTTGCTAATTAATTTACCTTACTCCACGTATAAGCCTCCTCAGCTGTGCACTCTGATTGTGAAGTTGGATTAGACAAAGCAAAAACAATAGGTCTCTGCATAGAAGTCTCACAGCATAATTAGTTGGCTACTCCATATACATGACTCAGAGCAAGGGCAACACCCAATGGAAAAGAGAGAGATGGAGAAGAATGAGAACAAGAAATGACATAAAATGGTACCTCATTAAATGTCGCCATTGCCTCAATCACGTCCTTCGTAAATGTCCTTCCAACTCCCGATGATCCGATCAGAACAGTGGGCTTCAAAGCCTATACACCAGTAATCATAATTTAAAATCAATACATCACTTCGTACCTCCATGCGAATCATTTTCAAGTGAGCAAAGTAGCGCACCTTAACAGCATTAACAAGTCCTTTCACAGGTTCATGCTCATGAGCCCAAGGCTTCTTGAACTGTTGCAATGACTCCTTGCGACTGTTGACTATAAGTCCCTGATAATACATAATTTATCAGATTAGCAGAACAAGACCAAAAAAAAAACTAAAGAATTTCAAGGAGAGTGTGTCTTGCTTTTTAACCTTTGAATCTACAAGCCAGATTTTCTTACGAGCTTCCTCAAGAGGAGTGTTGGTCTGCATACATAAGCAGTGTACATCTATTCAATATGATACCATAAGAAAGCATAAGAACTATACTATTAACAAATAAAACATATTTTAACCTGTTTTGAAATTTCAAGAGCTATGAGCTCCGCTATGCCAGTGCCAGCCTGCAAAGATTGTCAAAAAATGAAAAGAGAAACATTCAGCTATTGCAATAAAAGCAAAAAAGACTGGTGAAAAAATAAACAAGGGGCTTTAGGAAAGGGTGATAGAAGCTATTCTAGTTTAATAGGATTATAATTCCCAATTGTATATCAATGTACTATATTTGACAAAAAAGATAGCTTACTATACATAACATTAATATGGAAGTTAAGATTAAAAAAAATAATAATAATAATTGGGAGATAAAAATATAAAAAGCTTTCTGTGCTGACATCTTATATGGTTGTCATAATCTTACTGCTTTCATAAGGCACATAATTTTCTTATTACCCCCTTTGTTCGATAATCTTTGCACCATGGTGTATTTGCATACAAGCGAAGAAAAGTGAAAGTAAAAGGGAAAGCTGTTAACGGATTGATGTGGGTCCTCACCATGTGTGCAAAATAAGAGAAGAAAGGCTTACCACGTAGGGAAATTGAGCAAATATTTTGAGACAACCAAAAAACAAAAAATGGTGCAAAACATCCATCTAAAATTATAAAAATATGCAGTTGTCACCCGTCAATACCTCCCCAGCTCCAAGGAATAAGTAAGTCTGATCGGCTAATGTTTTCCCCACCAACTTTTGTGCTGCAAGAAGTCCGGAAAGGACCACAGAGGCTGTCCCCTACAATAAATAAGAAAAAAAGATTAAAAAATTACTAAACCTTAATAAAGACATCAACCACTGACCCTAAACTTACCTGTATATCATCATTGAAGACTAAGTGAGTACTACCATATTTTGCAAGCAGGTCGAATGCATTGTGATTGGCAAAATCTTCAAACTGTGAAAGTTCAAGCACAAGATTAATAGAGGAAAGAAGTGTGTATAAATGAAAACCATCAAAAAAATTGAAAACTTATTTAGACAGTAAGTTCTTATAATAACCTGAATAAGAACCTTCTCCCCATAAATTTGCTTTGCAGCTGTCATAAACTCATCCATGAGTTCAGCATATTCCTGTATCAACAATTTAAAACAAGTCAATATCTTGTTGAACTCAGACCAAATATCACAGTATCAAGAATGTATACCATAACGAACAACAACCTGCCCTGTTGCTCTCTTTTGCCGAAGCCCGATGTAGAAGTCATCATTCAACAATTCCTCATTGTTTGTTCCCACATCAATAGTTACAGGCAGGCACTGAAAAATAAATTGTTATGTCAACTTCTATTTACTTGAAAAATATATTTCACACACACAAAAGATAGTGTTTAGGCTTGAACCCACTAAATTCTTTTTTTAAGAAAACATTTCTTGTCACACTATCACATTTCTTTTTTTTAGGATGATTTGATGTAGGAAGTAGTATGTATTTAAACACATGCACTTGGCTAAATTGCACATACAAAAAAGGATCAAAAGGGGCCAATTGATTTACATTTTTTTATACTGGCAGCATAAGAACAGCTAGTATTTGACCGAGTTGATGCTTCGGTCCACAATAGAACATATCATGGTTGAAATTTGTTAGCGGGAGAACGCGGTGGGGGGGGGGATATTATACATTATAGAAATTATTATTATTCATTTTTAATGCCAATAGTAGATCGTATGATTTTTATTTTTTTTAAAAAAACAGTTTTGACTTTTGAGTAATGATAGTTGAGTTTTAGGGTGTGTTAAAATTAGTCTTTTACACTATTTTTTTTTATTCTCTTTTTACACATCATAGTGTAATTGATATTATGAGGTATTATTTTTTAAAATAAAAAATAGAAATCTGTCAAGGAGATGTCACATTTGAGATAAGATGATACCGAGTCAACCTTGAAAATGAAGCAACATATGGTGGAGAACAAAATTTATCCCTGTTCTAACAAGCAGTATAGATTTTGGTAGCACTAAAACATCAGTACTTCAGTAGAATGGTAGAAAGCAATATAAAGTCTTTCCTTCCAAATTGGAATAGCTTTTCTCAATTGACAATATTCTGAGATTCACAAGACACATAACAAAAGCAAAATATACAAGGCATGTGAAAGACAAGAAATTACCGCAGATGGACGAATGCCACCAAGAGCAGTATATAGAGCAAGCTTTCCAACTGGAATTCCCATTCCCTGAAAAAAATATTACCCATTATGATCACTACCTCATTCATTACTGCAGAGAACTGGTTATGAAGGGAACAATCTAATAATAGGATCCATATTCCATAACAACAATAACAGATAACTCACTTGGCAACCAAGATCTCCAAGACCTAAAATCCGCTCACCATCTGTAACAACAATCACTTGGATGTGTCTCTCTGGCCAGTTCTTTAGTACTTCTAGAACTTTCCCTCTGTTCAAAGTCCACTCAATTGTCAACTAAATGCTGCCATAGAACTCAAGTAAAGGAACAAAATAATTCCATCAGACTCATGATTACACTACAAACATACTTTTCCTTCAAACTAATAAAGAGACCCTGAGGCTGCCTGAATATACACCCATACTTCTGACAGGCCTCACCAACAGTTGGGGTGTAGACCACTGGCAGTAACTCTTCGACATTGTCAATAAGGAGCCTGTAAAAAAGCCTTTCATTTCTTTCCTGCAAAAAGTAGAGGATGCAGAAAACATTAAATTTCAACCATTTCATAATCTTGTTCTCCTTTAGTTTTAGTGGTTTGTCAAGGTAAACAGATCCAATTTTACACAATAGAAGCAAAAGCACTCATATATAATTATATTAATGCATGGACAAATGACCTTCACTAATATAACATCATTTCATCACAAAATGAAATCCTTCTCTCAAATCTTCATCAAAAGCCAAAAATACCAAAGCAAGAAATGCAAAATTAAATAGAGCTTCATTTAGCTGAGAAAATAATTGGAGTACAGAATACACTTAAAGATAGCAATACGATATACCTGAAGATCCATCATTGCCATGTATTTTTGCAAGGGAACTTGATACTGGCGAATATTATGGATCATCTTCTTCACCTTTAAATTGTTAAAAACCAAAGTAAAGATTAATTAGCAATAAAACAAGAACAAATTCAAACCATGGAACTATATATTTAAAACAACCACAGGAAATTTAATTTGAAATACTGACCTGGAGCTGTTGAGGAACAACAGCAGGGGGGAGAAGACCCTGCAAGTAGTGTGCATCTCTTTCCTTCTCTGTGAAGGCAAGCCCCTTATTGTGGTGAGGATCCCTCAACAAAGAATAGCCACTAAAGCCAAGAACAAGGAAAAGGTCCATTATTGCCACTCCAAAAACCAGATTGTGATACCAAATTAGAGTGCTGGCATTAACAAACTACAGGAATTCCTGCTTCACAGAGATTACTAATAATCTCATTTTGTAATAACATTATATAGGTACAGAATTACAAATGCAGTTAAAAAATTATCAATTTCAACTGCAGAAATTAGACTTTACAAGCTTAAGAATATATATATTTTCTTAAAATAATAATTTTAAAAAATCAGGTGCTTATGAAAATTGCTAAATACACAGTAGATTAGAAGGCCATAAATACTCGAAAGGATTTTGTGAGGAGGCAGGGCATTAGAAGTTAAAAAAATTACAGACAGTTGCACCACTATTACAATCAAAGTATTGGGTAAAAAAGGTAGATATATCCAGCAACCAATGATGGAGAAATCTGAAGTTTAGAACTCCTTTGAAACCTTATTTTCCCAAAATTATGCATAATACATGTTTATACTTGTGATAAAAAATTATCAAAGTCCTGACATCCAATCCAAGGGTGAGTTAATCACATACTCTACGCAAAAATTACAAAGAAAAAATTGTTTCAAACTTATTGCAAAGTATAATAGTATAAATTAATGAAAGGAAAAGTTAACATAAATAATCCCGTAACATAATCAGATTGTAGAACCATCTAATTTACCATTCAAAGATATGAAAGAAAAGAAACATAAATCTTCACCAAATTACTTAGGAATCTTCATTCACCAATTCAAAAAAGATGCAACCTTTGTTATAAATAAAAATAATCAAATTCAATCCTCATATAAACATCATTTTCTAATCCTCATCCTTAACTCTGATCAATAAAGGTTAAAAAAATTAAGAAATGGAACATCAATCTTCTATAGTTTTCCCTAAGTTAACTTTTCCATAAATTCTCTATTACAGTAATTCTCAAATATCATGTTTTACGTCTTGTCAAAATTTCTCTTTAACAGGTGCAATAGCCTACAGCATTGGGAATAACAGTTGGTGAGTTAGGCCAACTCTCAACCAAAAACCAACCATAAAACTGAAGTATCCCACAAAAACACCTTTCATGCCAAGACAGCACCTTTTTAATTTGAGATTCCCAAAAATCCAAATTTAACTACTTGGTTTCCTCCACTTGACAAGGACAAATACAAAATTAGTAGATACTTGCAGATATACAAGTCATATAAAGAATCAGATTCTTACTATTGCAAAATACTATTCGCCCAATCCAAATTACACAATAAGGGTAAAGAAATACAGCAAAAACTGCATGAGACGGGTGCAAGAGGCGTACGAGTGACATGTTCACTGCTTTCAAAGCTATTTGGTTGGAATTATTAGTCTATTTCCTCCTTCACTGGCAAACAATTATTTTTCAGATTTTTGAAAAAGAGCTCCAATAAGAATCGAACCCTCAACTTCTTAGCCTCTGGGAAGTAGGAACTATGTAATATTGTGCTCTTCTTATCAAAATTTAGCACTGTACTTTGAACAAAATTTGGGTTTCATACATCATAAAAACATAATCAAGTCGGGTCTTGTTGGAATCCTGTACTTTTTAATAGGTAATTGTTATAATTTTAACAAACACACACAATTAATATTTAAAGTTTCATACGAACATATCATACATGTAGAAATTCTTTTATACATACGAATGTATAATACATCCAATGGTAATTTTGCTCATTTTAAAATTTAAAATCTACAAAATTATTTAAAATGAGCTAAATTATATCCGGATGTATAATAGACCCGAGACTCCAGCTTAGTGGAGTTGGTCTCCCCCACCAACACCTCCAACAGCAATGGCGAGGGTTCGACACCCAACCCCCAACCCCCAATTCTTGTATAATAAGACAGGACTAGAACAAGTGTGGGGCCCACTCGTCTCCTTTGCCATTACATGAACATATCATATTGCAAATTGTAATAAAATTGGATTTTATTTTTTTGGATGTATCAAAGGCATAGACAATAGACAATAAAACAAAAATCATCGATGATCAAACCATAAATTCAGACCAAAAGTAACAATAAAGAAGTATACAACAAATACAAAACCAAAACAATTAAAATAGAAAAAAGAAATCTAATGAGACATAGAAAGTATCGCTTCATATTTTAGCTTTTTCTCACCTAGCCACGGAAAGAGCCCAAGGTGTAACAAGTTGGTCCTCGGTGGCAGTATCCTCACCGTACACGTCTTCCACTCCACCGCCGGTGACCGTTGATTTATCATTCAAGTCAATCACGGTAGAGGCTTTAACCTCCTCAGTCAAAACGGTGCCGCTTGCATCCCCATTTGAGGGGCCCACCGCGACCCGAACCACTGCCGGACCTCTTCTCTGAAAATGGGGCGACCCGACTGATCTTCCGGAGAAAGTCGGCGTGTTATTCTGCCACAATAAGTCGAATTAGTAAAAAAAAAATTAAAAAAATAGAAATTGAAGAAAATGGGTATCCATAAAATTGAAATTGGCGAAATGGGTTTGAATTAGATTACCAAAAAATGGGCTCTGTGAAGGGAGATCATGATGAATGGTGAGCTTCAAACTTAAAAATTAAAGTGATTTATTTTTTTATTTTTTTGCTGAAAAAACAGAATGTTTGCTTTTCTTCTACTACAGTACTTGTGTTTTTTTTTTCTTCTCTCTCACAATTAACAGATCTCTAGAGAAGTTGCTGAGAATTGGAGGAAAAAAAAAAAGGAAAGAAAGAAAAAGAAAAACTGTGTGAAGGTAGCTCCTGTTAAATATATGCAGCTGCAGGTGAGGGCTGCCCACCATTTATTTTAAATTTTAGATGGGGCATATACCTTCTGTTTACAAATAATTGCTCCATTTTAATTAAAAAAATTATATTTATTTATGGACGTAGGGAGTACAATTTTAATAAACATATCTAAAGGTGTTTGTTTATACTTCGTAAAAAAATTCAGATCAAATCATATCAAATTATATTAGATCAGAAAACTTTAAATAAATAAATTGCACCCTAAATTTAGATGTTAGGCATTTCCGATGCTGGTGATGTGAAACTGTGGTTTCAATTACCAAAATGCCATTGATCTGAAATCATAATCCTGTGGGGGCCTTTAAGATAGTGGGGGAAAGTTTTTGTCAGGCTTTTGAGTTTTGATGTCTGTTTGCATGATGAACGGCTGTGATTTTCCTCTCCCGCTGTTGGGTTTAATTGTACACGTGGGCTGTTCAATATCTAAGAAATTTTCTTACTATTTTTTTTATTAAAAAAAAAAATTGTTCCATTACTTTACTTGATTAGTGCTAAGGCTATGTTCTTTAGGACTGATCTGGTCTGATCTGCTCTGATCTAATCTGATCTGCTCTGATCTGATCTGATTTAATCTGATCTGATCTGATTTAATCTGATCTGATCTGATCAAATCTGATCTGATCTGATCAAATCTGATCTGATCTGATCTAATCTGATCTGATCTGATCTAATCTGATTTGATCTGATCTGATTTGAGTTTGTCTGATCTGATCTGATTTGAATTATTTTTATTTTTATTTTTATTTTATGTTTATTTTTATTTTTATTTTTATTTTTTATTTTTAATTTTATTTTTATTTTTAGTTTTAGTTTTATTTTTATTTTTATTTTTAGTTTTAGTTTTATTTTTATTTTTATTTTTATTTTTATTTTTATTTTTATTTTTATTTTTATTTTTATTTTTTATTTTTTATTTTTTATTTTTTATTTTTTATTTTTTATTTTTTATTTTTATTTTTATTTTTATTTTTTTTATTTTTTTTTATTTTTATAATTGTAATACTTATTTTTTTATGAGAAATGTAATATATGATTATATTTACTAAAATAATAATAATATTATTATTATTATTAATTAATATAATAATTATTATTATAATTAATATAATAATTATTATTATAATTAATATAATTATTATTATTATAATTATTAATATTATAATTATTATTATAATAGCTCATTTCATTTCACCTCTTCATTCAATCTCACTTCAAAACTTCAAATAATAATATTAATACTAATAATACTACTACTACTACTAATAATAGTAGTAGTAGTAATAACCACCGCCGAAAATTTTGACCAAACCGTCACCGAAAAAATCGACCGAATAATCACCGCCGGAAAAGTCATTCCAAAAACCATCGCCGAAAAACTCGGCCTGAAAACCGTCGCTGGAAAAGTTGGCCGAATGATCATCGTCGGAAAAGTCAATCCGAAAACCGTCGCCGAAAAACTCGGCCTGAAAACCGTCGTCGGAAAAGTCATCCCGAAAACCGTTGCCGAAAAACATGGCCTGAAAATCGTCGTCGGAAAAGTCGGCCGAATAATCACCGCCGGAAAAGTCAGTCCGAAAACCGTTGTCAAAAAAGTCGTCCCGAAAATCATCACCGAAAAACTCGGCTTGAAAATCGTCGGCGGAAAAGTCAGCCGAATAATCACCGCCGGAAAAGTCAGTCCGAAAACGGTCGTCGGAAAAGCCGGCTCGAAAACCGTCGCCGAAAAACTCGTTCGAAAACCGTCGTCGGAAAATGTCGAGCGGAAAAACGATGCCCGAAATTAAGTTTGTCTAATCTGATCTGATCTGATTACTGTAGCTTTTAAGTCCAAAAGAACAGGGCCTAAGAGCTCGTTTACTTTAACTTAATATAACTAAACTGAACTGAACTTAATTGAACTAAACTGAACTGAACTTAATGTCAGGCAATGCAGCTGAAATTAATATTTTATAAGAGAAGGAAATTGAAAGCTGAACTGAACTTAATAGAGTTGAACTAAACTGAACTTAATAGAGGTGAATTGAACTTAAGCTAAAGTAAACAAGCCTTAAGTACATCTTCCCATTGTTGCATGCCTACATATTCCATTATCTATTGACTTTAGAGTTCGTTTGATAGGATGTAAAAAGTTTAATTGTACAACAAACAATATTTACCTAGAGACTACAATATCTAGGTTAGTAGAATTTTCATTCACCATGATATATCAAAGTATCAAACAACATTTGGTAATTCCTAAGAATTACAATTACATGGAAAATTAATATTTTAAGAAATTTTCACTACCTACATTCAATCAAACGAGTCCTAAGAGTTCGATTTTCTATGCTGGCTCTAGCACCCTCTCCCATGAGACCAATGTCAGGCATTGAATTTACCATATACTTCCTCCGAATATTTTTTTTGTTACACTTTATTATTTTATTTCTCACTTATATTCCAAAAGTGTTACAACTAAAAAAAATAAAAAAATTATATATAAAAATAAAAATAAAAAAAAAACAAAGAAATAAGCATCAAGTACTTTCATTTGTTATCCATGCTATGATAATACTCATTTAAGCAATTAGAGAATAGAGATGCCTTTCTAGATCATAATCATGCACGAGCTAGTATTGCTATGTTTGTTTTCAAGGATCTATGTTGATCTGAACTGAAGTTATTTGTCTGAATTGATTTGATCTAAATTATTGCCGGCTTTGCTAAATTTTAACCGCATATATATGTTAATTCATAAGGAAAAAGTACACCAATTTAAATATTATTTTATTTTTATTAATGAGTTGTTTTCATTTTCCAAATATGTAATTTTAATATTCCCTCCATCCCAAAAAAATATATTTGCCTTTTCACATCTCCCAAGACACGAAAAATAATATCTCTAAATTCATATACTTCCTCCGTTTCAAAAAACGCAACAATTTAAGAGGCACGGACTCCTAAACAATTTTTTGTTGTGAGAGTAAAAGTGATAGAGAGAGAAAATGGATGTGAGAGATAGAAAAAAAAAATTACAAAAATGGAAAGATCAAAATTGTTGCATTTATTTTGAAACTTCCTAAAATAGAAACTGTTGCATTTATTTTGAAACAGAGGAAGTAACAAAACATTATAAAAAAAATATATCTTTGGAAAGTTTATTTCGACACGAATCAAACGAGATCTCACGTGAATATATTTTTTTATTGCGTAAATAAAATTAAAAACAGTCAAAGTTACAAGATGGAAGTGACTATAGTCAAAACGGAGCAGTTTTTTAGGACGGAAGGAGTTATTGTTTTATTACACGATTAAAGATACTTAGAGTTATAAAAAAAACAATTACTATAATATTAACAATTCTCATATGAACTTTTTCTTTGTATCTAATCTAATCTTAAAAAGCTAAATCAACCTAAGTAATAATAGAGTATATAACATATTCCTGGGCCTCAACTATTAGCTTAAGCTTTTGGTTGAGATGGTCCTCTAATTAACATGGTATCAGAGTCAACGTCACGCAAAAGGTCACGGGGTCGAATTTCTCCTCCCTCTCCCTGCTCTAGTACCATGTTAGAGGACCATCTCAATCATTCAGGGTACCACTCGAGCACCCGGGACCCACTACGTAATTACTAACTAACTAAATTGATCATGACCGTATAAGTGGTAATCATCTAAGTACTCACTTGAGTTTATAACTAACTTAATGCTAGCTCTGGCCTTAACCAAACCTAGTAGGACACGTGTCAATGATGGCATCATAGCAGCTAATCATCTCCTAAGATCATCACCCTATAAATAGGGGTTGGCCACACCACTACAAGGTACATACTCTTTCACTTATAAAATATCTTTCTCCTTGAATCCCCTTACCGACTTAAGCATTAGAGGATCTTTTCCTGGAACCACCATGGAGTTAGCTCACCGTGTACTATTTGTGCAGGCCTCACTTTGACCAACACTTCAAGCCACCCTCATCATAGTTGTGATTGGACTTCGTCGGAACACTACAATTGTTTTGTTATAATTATAAATACACTCTACTTGGAGATTTCGTGATAGGGAACATAACTGCTATAAAAGCCCCAATCATTGAGGGTGCATTTAATTTAACTTATTAGACATTAACTTATCTAAACTGAAATTACTGGAACTTATTAAACTTTTTTTTACAACACATTTTTAGTGCAGCATGCTACACCATTTCATAATTGTGGTGCATGTGTAACACAAATAGAGGGGTTACAAAGTTCATTTTTGCGGGGGTTACAAAGTTCATTTGTGTTGTGGTTACAAAGTTATAATTTTGTAATTCCCACCAATAACTTTATAACCCCCTAATAAATAATTTTGTAACCTCGAAAAAATTACTTTGTAACCTCCTAAGAATAACTTTTGTAACCCTTAGAAAAATTTGTAATCCCTCACAATAACTATGTAATCCCCCCAAAATAACATTGTAATATCCTACAATAACCTTGTACCCACACAATAACCTTGTAACCCCACACAAATTAACATTGTAACTCTCACACAAATTAACCTTGTAAGTTGTACCCCTCACTTTGTAACCCCGTCCAAAAACTTTGTAAACCCTTCTTATATGAAGGCTACACGGTTCTTAAATGGTGCGACATGTTGCATATAAGGATTAATCATTTTTAAGGTGTATTTAGAACTTATTATATTGAAACTGTACTCATTAAACTTGAAACATATTTTTTTAAGATGAAGAACACGCACCCTAATTGTATAGTGTTTCACAATAAAGGGGGTACAAATTAAGTTGAAATAAGGCATCGTCTGGGGAAGAAAAAAAATCTAAGCTAATTGTTTTTAGAGTTTAACTGTAAGGATTGTCAACTCTCTTAATATTGATTTTAATGGGTCAACAATACATTAAAATATTAATTTTATGCAATTTTCTATCCAATTTATTCCGTAATAGATATGTATTTCTAATGTATCTATTATAATTTTATTAGACAGACATTATTATTTTGTTCTAATGCATTTAAGAGGGTTGAAAATGCTGATAGTTGATTGCTCAAAGATTTTCTCTTATTTTTTCCATGTTTATGATTGCTAGTGGTCTCAACAACTTTCTTCAACCCCATTAAAGAAACCACCATTGATTCTTTGGCAGATCAACCATATTCGAGGAGATAAATTAAAGATGTTGATTATGTATTTATGTTAGTTTGGTCACCAAATAGTAGCATGAAGTCAAGTTTTTTTAAAAGAAGATGGGTTTCTTTAGTTGCTAAATTAAGCAAATATGTAAATTATAATTCCTTTATATTGCAGTATTGTACTCTACTCGTATGAATTTGACACAATATGATGATGTGCTCAACAACAACTTGTCACAAAAACTGAAGGAAAAATATTGCTAAATTGAAATGAATAATTATTGATTTTGATGATTAACTGATATGTGAAGAATAATTAAGCATTTTGAATCAAGAGGGTCTTTTTTTTCTTTGAAATTATTTTTTGACCATTTATTCTAGAGGAGTGAGGTATAGAACAATGATTTGATCTCCACTTAAGAGATTCGAATCCTTATACCAATATATAAATCTATATTACATTCGAGCAAATCATCAAATTATAACAAATAGCAATTATTAGGTCACAACTATAATAGTGGATTGTTAAACGTCGTCCTACTTTTACTTAATATCGCCCCAACTTATAAGCAAAATGTCGATACTGCCCTTGACTTAAAATAATACTATAACAACACGATGCATTGAACAAGACACCGAACACAACACCACCGGACCACGTCAACCACTAAGACCACCATGATTGGTGGTCCAAAAAAATTTAAGGGGGGCGTACAACTTAGACTGCTCCAACTATGCCCCAACCATTAAAAAAATGGACCACCATCATGGTGGTGGTGGTCAAGGTCATGGCCTGGTGGCCGTTGTTATGTTGTCGTTGTCCGTGTAATCGGGGTTGTTTTGGTATTGTTTCAAGTCAAGAGCAATATCGTCATTCCACTTATAATTTGGGCAATATTTAGAAAAAGTAGGACAATGTTTAACGACTCTCTTGTATTCCCTCTTTATATCTACTTCGTATAAAATTTCTAAATAAAGCTGTAACATAATAACTGCAACAATTCATATTTTTTTAAATTTGGTAAAATTTTAAAGCTATATTGAAAAAAATACCCATAACTTAAAAATTTAAACAAACATTATACATTCTCAAATCTTACACCACATTTTCTAAAAGCACTTCAAACATATGTTTTTGTCTCTTACTTTACCTTTTAATATTCTCTTAACCTTATTTTAAAAAAATTCAATTGAAAACCACGCTAATCAATTTAGTGCAATTAGACCGATAGAAAGAATAAGTTGTAATTTAGCAGCCATCAATGTGTGTGGACCAAACAACTCCCCTCATCCCCTGGTATGAATGGGAAATGATAAAATAGACACAATCAAAATTGATATGAGTACATTTTATTGTGAGAGCACATATTCACGTGTTCCTCTCACAAAGGTTATGCCCATATCAATTTTTAGTATGCCAATATCAATCCTCGATATGATTGTTGGCCTCATCTGAAAAGGGGAAAAAAAATGAAAGGCAAATAAAAAAAAAGAGAAAAACGACAGAAGTATTGGATGACACGCCACAGAAGCGTGTACTATTTTGAATCCAAATGTAAATAATGTCAATAATGTCATGAGACGCTGCGATTCGATTTCGCATGCATTTTCTTTTCTTTTTTTTTTGGCATGGAACATCATGGATTCAATAGCCAATTAGCCATTGTCTATCACGGATAGTCGGATAGTAATAGGACCCGAACTAGACTTACTCGGATCCTATAAGGTATGGGTTTACTCAAAAAGTGTAATTACCCCTTGTTTTTTAGACTTATTTTGAGTGAAATGTTTAATACGATCTTTTGGTTATTAAAATTAGCTTATCAAAAGTAGCTCGGTCCATTGGCCCAATCTGATTTTTGGTGTAGTCTTTGGACAAATAAAATAAAGTTTTTTTTTTTGTTATTTTAAAGGGTCGATCCGAAAATTTTCGAAAAATCCGCACTAAAATTTGAGATTTTAGCCAAGAAATTTAAGACCGATTTGGGCTTGACTTGAACCCAACCCAACTAATGGGCTTCATTATGTGCATTGGGTCCAGCCCGACCTATGATCACCTCTAATACGATATTTGTTTCTTTTTAATTTCATCGATTTGTCATTTTTCTCTCTACTTTATGTCAAATCATTGCAATTAAAAACAAACATAGGTAGTATTTGATTTGTTTGGTAATTTATTTCAAAAATTTATAGTAAATTCTTTATTTTTTGAATTGACTTTTAAAAAAAAAATTATATTAATGTAAATTATTTCTTTAAATTATAGTTTCATATTTATTTATTAAACATAAGTATATAATATTAGATTTTCATATTAGAGCATTGACCCACAAATTTCTAGGAGTTAGGTGTATAGCAGTAGATAATCCTTGACCGACTCGACTTTAATAATGATTTAATTGTGAGTTGGCTAATTAGGGGTTAGAAGTAGGGATAAACGAAATCGGATACCGAATCATATCCGATCCAAATATCCAGATTTTCAGATCACAAATTTTTTAATCTGGATCTGGTCTGAATAATCTAGATATTCGAAAACTCGGATTTGGAAACCGGATATAACATATAAGGACCCGATTTCAAACACATTGCTTTTTGTGTAATTTTTAAAGGTTATAGTGCCCAGGGCCGTTCCATTGAATTTTGGGGCCCTGTTCTCATACAAAAATATTGGCCCCTAAATATGAAGATGAAGAATTAATTTATAATAATTTAAAATTTGCAATTAATGAATGATTTTTTTTTATTGTGAAAATGGAATATGGAGCAATTAGTTGACATTTATTGTAGATTACGGTTAATTTGTTTCTTTCTTTGTTTTTTTTTTTTAATTTTTATATTGGGCTAAATATGAAAATGGGGCCCCTTACAATTCGGGGCCCTGTGCTGTTGGTCACCTTGCACATGTGCAAGGACGGCCCTGATAGTGCCCTTTATTTTAATACTCCGTATATAATTATAATCATGCAATCCAATATGTAGCGGGCGGCGGCCATCAGACTCCAATGCTTCAACTAGCATACATTCTACATCGGATCAATCCGATCCGAAATGTCGGATATCCGAAAAGTTCGGATCAGCCAAACCGTGATCCGTATCGATCCGAAACAATTCGGATATCCGATCCTAAATATCCGAAATTATCGGATCGATCCGATGATCCGAAATATATTTTTCAACCTTTTTTTCTATTTTTTTTTATTATATATTCAATTTTTTTGACAAAAACAAAATCAAAACTCAACAAAAAAAAAACAACAAAATTAGAAACAAATCATATTTATTTCCCCCTGATAAAAAATTAACCCTAAAAAATGCCACAATCAAATAAAATCTATGAAGGGTAAATGTTGTTGAAGCGAGCTCGATCGGAATGATGCAGTAAAAAACGCCGTCGACGATAAGGAATGGAGTCAAATCGTGAATCGGCGAGCAGCTCTAGGCAAAAGAAGCAGGACCACCTCAATAATCAAATAAAACATGTTGGTGGTTTGACCAAAGAAAATGATGAAATTGCTAAGAATATTAGGGATTTCTGGAATTTTTAAGAAAATGTCAAAATGAATTTGCAGAATAAATTGTTGAATATAAAACCTTGGATTAGAGATCTTCAACATCACTGATTTCAAGTTTTGATGGCATCATCTTCATCGAGTCGAATCCGTCGATGGATAATTGGAGAACAGAGAAAGGCAGAGCAAAATGAGAAAAGGAGGCTGGAGACATTTTAGGGTTCGGTTATTTCCACTGGTACACCTAAAAATTTAACAAATCCCACTGCTACAGCTGAGTTTTTTAAATTTCCAATAATAAATCTGAGTTTTTGACAATTCTCAAATGTGACATTTATTAACCAAAACCGTTAACTACTTGTCTCGATTTATGTGCAATCGGGTTGTGTGACAAATTAATTACACAATAAAAGGTTTTTGGGGTCATTTTAGCCCTTAATGATCAAATTTGAGGTCAAAATTTGCAAAAAACGACAATATTCATCTTCAAATGCATGCTAAAAACTAAGATGAATAGTAATTTAACGGAATATTATGTTTTTAAACGGAATATTCCTTAAATGAATAGTAATTTAACGGAATATTATGTTTTTAAACGGAATATTCCTTTTAAATGTCACATTTGAAAATTGTCAAAAACTCAGGTTTATTATTGGGAATTTAAAAAACTTAGGTGTACCAGTGGGATTTGTTAAATTTTCAAGTGTACCAGTGGGAATAACCCTTTAGGGTTTTGTTTGTAATGAGTCTGTAGGTTTAGGAGCAGTGGATTAGTCATTTAGTCTATAATGCAAAAGGGTAAAAAGCCCAAAAAAAGGGGCCATAATTTTTCGGATCATATCGGATATCCGAAAAATGAAATTTTTTGATCCGTATCCAATCCGAATATATATCGGATAGTTCGGATCAGATATCTGAAAAAAATTTAATTAAAAATAGGAATAATTACATTAATAGGTACCAACTATTACACTTTTTATTTTATAGGTACCAACTTTATGTAATAGTTCGTGCTGCTGGTGAATAATCAAAAGTTGGTACCTATAAAATAAAAAGTGCAATAGTTGGTACCTATTAATGTAATTATTCCTTAAAAATATCCGCTTTTTTCGGATCGGATCAGTCAGATCGCGGATCGGATCGTTCGGATCAGATCACTTTGAGCAGCCCTAGTCTACACACAAAGGCTTCGACATGTCAATTATTCACAATTTTACACCCATTTTAATGCTCCAAACCCTCATCTTTATTATATAAGTTAAGGGGGAGCTATGGTGTCTCTCTCTGGAAAAATCTGTGTTATCCCTTCTAATTTTTTTTAAAATCAATTAGCATCACTCCTAACTATTATGAAAATCATTTTTTGAAAATTTTAAAATGAAAATATTACAAAATATAAATTTCGTAAAAATAAAATAAAAATACCCAAATTTATATTTTTGAATTCTCTATGAGTAGATATCTATATTGATATAGTTTGTCACATAAAAATTTTACATTTCGATTATAGTAGAAATTTGATAGCCACTAGAATATACACAACTAAAAAAGATGCTATTTGCGACGGGATTTCCTGTTGCAAATATGTGATCCAGTGTAGAAAATGGGGGTCGCAAATGATTTTTTCCGTCGTAAAAATATGACCCCTTCGCAGAAAAGGGGGGTCGAAAATGATTTTTTTCCGTCGCAATCCCGTCGCAAATGAGTCATTTCTAATGGAGTTTGGCTTAGCTATTAGGTAACTTTTAGCAACGTGCTTAAAAATCGTCATAAAAGATATACATTGTGACGGGATTTAGGCCTGTCATTAATGTGTACCCGTCGTTAATAAAACAATGTTTTGTAGTGATAGCATGTAGAAATATTTAAAAATCATGGCACGCAAAGAATGTATGCAAGGCTATTAAGTATTTAGGGGAAGCCATTTGTGCGGGCTTTTGGGATTAGTTTTAAAAAATTAGATCTCTATTATATAAGCCAAGGGGGAGCCACGTTGTCCCCCTTAAAATGTGCATGTTATCCCCCAAAAAATTCTAAAAATTCAATTAACAGTTTAAAACAACCTAATTATTTAGGAAAATTATTATAATTTTTGAACTATTTGAAATGAAAATATCACAAAATGTAAAATTTGTAAAAATAAAATAAAAGCACCTAAATTTATATTTTTGATTTCTCTATAAATAGGCACTCATATTGATATAATTTGTCACATAAAATTTGTAGCTTTTGATTATTGTAGAAATTTGATAGCTGACCTAATATAGTAAAAAAAAAAAATTTCATTGTTGTGAGATGGCCCGATGAAAGGGGAAAATTTTGTTTATGACTTTAGGATTATGTGAATGAGTATGGATTTAACAAATATTTCAATTTTTTGAACAAACAACATTTATTTTTTATTTATTTAGACAAATTAAAAGATACATTTAAAATATTATCGCATATTCGCACGCAATGCGTGCATATAAGCCTAGTAGTATAATAGAGATAAAGATATTTTTCTCCATTATTTAAAAGTTTCGAAATACATATATCATCACCCACAAAGTCATAATACAAAGTAAATAAAACCAAAGGACCGCCTTAAGAAAATATTAAACATGTGATGATTGTCTTGGTGTTGTACATTTAGAGAATGACTATTCTAGTGTCGAACAGAAGAATACATTGCATTCGAAGAATTACAGATCAATAGACGTAGTAATATCATATCGTGCAATGAACGAACTATGGCCAAACGTGGATACTTGTTAATTAGTGACATCCACATTTCAAATAATATTTTCAAGGCAAAGTCAAGCTTAAGCAATCTTCTATATAAGCCTTACTTCCAACACCATTATTTTCCCATTCTCATCTTTCAATTCAGTAGCAATTTTCATAGGATTAATTACAGCCATTTTTTACAAGATGGCCGTCCGCCATTTCACATCAGTTTCCTTTCTTCTGTTATCTATGGCGATGATTTCTTGTGCTAGTAAACCAACTACATATAGCTATGAGTCGTCACCATATACACCGTCAACGACATACACACCACCAACATATACACCATCCGAGTCAAACACATACACACCATCTGAGCCAACAACATATGCACCACCAACATACACACCACCCGAGTCATCAACATACACACCACCAACATACACACCATCCGAGTCATCAACATACACACCACCAACCTACACACCACCCGAGTCATCAACATACACACCGCCAACCTACAACCCATCACCAGAAAATAGTACATATCCTATTTATAGTTCACCACCAGCATATACTTCGTCAGAGTACACACCATCTCCAGTATATGAGTCACCAGAATACACACCATCATCTGTCTACAACCCATCGCCAGAATATAATTCAACAGAATACACCCCATCCTACACACCATCCGAGTCACCAGCATACGCACCACCAACCTACAACCCATCACCTGAAAACAGTTCATACCCTGTTTACAGTTCACCACCAGCATATGGTTCATCAGAGTACACACCAACTCCAGTGTATGAAACACCTGAATACACTCCATCCTCTGTCTATAACCCATCTCCAGAATATAATTCAACAGAATACACCCCATCCCCAGTGCACAGCCCATCAGAAACATACAAGTCACCAGAATACCCACCATCTCCAAGCTACAGCCCATCTCCAGTATACAAAGCACCAGAATATGCACCATCTCCAACATACAACCCATCTCCTGTATACAAGTCGCCTGAATACACTCCAACCCCACATTATACTCCAGCCCCTTCATATAAGTCACCAGAATACAAGGCACCCGAATACATCCCTTCCCATGTTTATACCCCATCCCCATCATACGAATCACCAGAATACACAGTCTCTCCAACATACAGTCCATCTCCAATATACAAGTCTCCATCATATAGCCCATCTCCAGTGTATGGATCTCCAACATACACTCCATCCCCAATGTATACCCCATCAGAAGAATACACCCCTTCCCCATCTTACAGCCCATCGCCCAAGTACGAAGCACCTGAGTACACACCATCCCCAACTTACAGCGCAACACCAGCTTACAAATCCCCAGTTTATACCCCATCACCCGAATACAAGTCGCCCGAGTACAAACCATCCCCAGGGTACAAATCACCCAAGTACACCCCTTCCCCATCTTACAACCCATCGCCAAAGTACGAATCGCCTGAGTACACACCATCCCCGGCTTACTACAGCGCGACACCAGTTTACAAATCTCCAATTTATATCCCATCACCAGAATACAAGTCGCCCGAATACAAACCATCCCCATTGTACAAATCACCCGAATACACTCCATCCCCGGTTTACAAACCTTCACCTGTATACAAGTCACCGGTCTATACCCCATCTCCCGTGTACGAGTCACCAGAATACACTCCATCCTCATCGTACATCCCGTCTCCGGTATACAAATCACATGAATACACTCCATCTCATGTTTACAAACCATCGCCTTCATACAAATCACCAAAATATTCTCCAAAGTATACCGAATCCCCGACTTACAACACCCCGGTATATAGCCCATACCCAATGTACAAGTCCGATGAGTACACTCCATGTCCTAAAAATCTAGCCCCAGAGTACTCTCCATCTAAAAATTACAAGCCTCAAAAACCACCCAAGTATGTGTATTCACCAGAGTACAGTCCTTCTGAACTCTACAAATCCCCAGTATACAGCCCATCACCAGTTTACAAGTCACCAGCATATAGCCCCACTCCATCATATGATGCGCCAATTTACAGCCCATCTCCAATTTATAAGGCACCAGACTACGTCGCATCTCCTGTGCATTATTCACCAAAATACACTCCATCCCCAAAATATACTCCATCACCTATTTATAAGTCACCATCGTACAGTCCATCCCCTGTATACAAAGCACCGTCCCCATCATTGAAGTATGTTCCATCATCAGTGTACAAGTCTCCAGTCTATAGTCCATCAACTGAGTACAAGTCTCCGGTTTACACCCCTTCACCAAGCTACAAGTCACCAACATACAGTCCATCCCCTGTTTACAAATCACCATCTTACACTGCATCGCCAGAGTATTACAGCCCTTCACCAGTTTACAAGTCACCATCATACAATCCATCTCCAGTTTATAAATCACCATCTTACACTCCAGAGTATGTCCCATCATCATTCTACAAGTCTCCAAGCTACAACCCGTCATCGGACTACGAAGCTCCAATTTACAGTCCTTCACCGGTTTACAAGTCTCCATCATACAGTCCTTCACCCGTATATAAGTCTCCATCATACAACCCATCTCCAGTTTACAAGTCTCCATCTTACACTCCATCACCAGATTACGTCCCTTCATCGGTCTACAAGGCTTCAAGCTACAGCCCATCAACTGATTACAAATCCCTAGTTTACAGCCCTTCACCTGTGTACAAGTCTCCAATCTACAGCCCATCACCTGTTTACAAAAAACCATGCGACACTCCTTCACCAAACCATGTTCCATCATCAGTGTACAAGTCCCCTGTCTACAGTCCATCACCAGTGTACAAGTCTGCATCATATACTCCATCACCTAGTTACAAGTAATCCGGCGTTCTATGCCTTTGATTTACGTGTCTTTCACTTATTTTTCATCATCCTTTAATTATTGTACCTCATCTCTACCATGGTTATTAGAATGGATCCACTATGATAAAGTGGTTTTAATTATACCCCTTCCCCTAATCTTTCATGTGTAAGAAAAGATTTCATTTATTGTATCTCATATCCTTATTTTTAGAAATATATAAAACGATTTTTATATTCTTTTCTTACGATAATTATCCCATTTCAAAATTCTTTTTCTTACATGTATTTTAACTTGTTGATCACAATTGTAAGACTATGTTAAAGTAAAAGATTTAATTAAAAGCCCACGATGAAATTCTTGTCTTTTGTCGAATATGAGAAAATGATTGAATGACCTTGAGGGTTGTAAACCTGTATAGACACATAATTAAGATTAAAATATTATATATATGTGTGTGTGTGTGTGAGAGAGAGTTTGTGTGTGTACAAAATTTGGAGGGAGGAATATATTAAAATGAATGTTATAATGTATAATTGACTAATAAAAATCCAATTAGAAGAAGGCTAATACTTAAGATTACTCAATCATTGGTATTTGTTAGTGCTTCAACCCCATGTAATAAAGATATACTCCATCCACTTGGAAATATTAATTACGTTTAAATTTCGGATATAAAGACATAACTTTAACATGAAATAAAGTATATTAACATGAGATTGTAGACTTGTTTAGATTCATAGTTTGTTTGTTTGTTTGTTTTTTTTTTTTTTTTGTAATTATCTTCTTTTATACTCCTACCCTACGAAAAATGGCTTAAAATGCTTTTCTGCTCATTTTTAATGTAGTACAACTTTCTTTTTTTAATAATCTTGTAGTGGGGATATAAATTTTTTTTTTTTGATAATTAATGTAATTTTGAGGGTGTGAATGCTTTTTTATATACGAGTCATATTATGTAACTTAGAAATTTAGGACTAGTTTAGAGGTCAAAATAGAACATTTATTTTGGGTCGGACTAAAATAGAAAATTGAGTATTTATTTTTAGGGCCGAGGAGTAATTTTTTATAAAATAATATAATAATAATAATCCAAAAAAGCAATGTTCAATACTTTTAATTTGAACCTATGCTCTTTTTTTTATTGTTGAATTACGTTCTAGGATAAAATTAATTTAATTCAATCTATCTTTCTTATTTTGTAATATAAGAAAATTAATTTAATTCAATCTAACTCTTAGTAAGTTTCTCTAACAAAAATTTAAATAATAATGATAGTATAAAATTGGTTTATAGGTTGTGTAGGGGTGGTTTAAGTTAGTTATTAATTTAATTAATTTTGATTTAATCAATACGTAATTAAAAAACCTAAACTTGATTGGAACTTATTAGGCCAGATTGGAACTTATTAGTCTTGATTAGAACTTATCAGACTGATTATATTGGAACTTATTAAACCTGATATAACTTATTAAAACTTATTAAACCATAAACTTATTTTTTTTAAGGTGAAGAAGAACGAACCCTTAATCTGAAATTTCCCGTTTTCTCTTTAGATAATAATCCCTTTGTTTTTTTTTTTTATTTACTCATTTTCCTTTTTGTATGTTTTTTTTTTTAATTTACTCACTTCTTACATTTATTGATTTACGATTCCTAAGTGCATTTTCCATACTCTCTCTTCTACATACTTTTGACCAACTTCAATAAAATCACCATCTTTTTCTCTCTTTCCCATACTATTTCTCTTACTTTTTATGCAATTTTTAATCATTATTTATTCTTTTTCTTCAACTTCCAATACTTTCGTGGTTTTGATAAAAACTCAAGTGAGTAAACTAAAAAAACGAAGGGGGTATCGATCCTAATTAACACCCTATAAATATGTTTATTTTCCTAAATAAATATATTTTTTTTAACTAAAATTAAAAAAAAAAATTGTCTTAGTCAAACTTAATAAAAAATAAACTACTACAGTACTAAATCTTCTAAACTCCTCATGTCAATATTCATTTTTGATTCATTTTTCTTAACATATATTTTCTCACTAGCTACTAAATTATTATTCTTTCTTACTGTTTTCTTTTTATTTGTATGGTTAATATGGAGTACAAAATAAATTTAAGAATAAATCCTAATATAAGTTCGTTCTAAACTATATGTTTTAACGTTTCAGAGTATCTTACCTAGTGATGAACTGGTGATTAGTTTATTTAGACCCTAAGCTAGCATTTTTTTTGAGTGTATGTCAAAATATGCAATCCCATTATTGTACTATAAATAATTACTGTCTCCTTAACTTTTTTAACTTCATCAATTCTAAATATGAGTGTACCAAAATTATTTCAACAATTTCTTAACTTTCTATATTTGATATAAATTTGAATATGAAATGTCTATATATAACGACTCTAACTTTAAAATATAAAATAAAAGTAGGTACCCCATGTATTATCACTCTCTTACTTTATATCTAAATTTAAATATCTATGTGATCTCCTCTCTCCTACTTTATCTTAACAACTATCAAAATTCCTATTTAACATATTCTCTCCTAGAGTCTGTGTTAACCCATTTATTGCAGTTAAAGTATTATGGAGAGAGTATTATATTTTTATTTTTTTTGTGACAGAATCAACGATTTAAAATTCTTCTATTGCACTTGATATTTCAATTTTGTTTTCTCTATCTTTATTTTTGCTCCATTTCCCCCTTCTTTTTGTTAAATTTTCTATTCTTCCTAAAACAAGTGAGCAATTATCATAAAATTTTTATGGATTTGAATATCAATTCAAACTTAGTTTTTTGGTTGACATTACTTGTGTGTTTTAAAAGACCAATCTTTATCAGTTAAGAAATTAAAATATATATGAATAAAAAAATTCACTAATAATATAATACAACATTATAATGGATGTTTCTTTTATGGTAGTCAAAAAACAACCACCAAAGTCAAAATAATCTAGACCCTCGATCTTAGTAATTAGATTTAGCTTATTAAATAAAAATAAACATTTTTAATTTTTTTTTTAACATTAACTTATTTTTAATATAAATTAATTTCAGAAATTTAATATAATTTTTAAATTATCAAAATCCAAAATTAATTTAAGTAAATCCAGAAATATTAAAAATGAATTAATATTACAAAAAAAAAATAATTAAAATGTATATTTTTATTTAAAATAAAAGTTAAATCTAATTACCAAAATCAACTTAATTAACATAGAAAATAAACAGTCTAGATTTACTTGACTTCGGTGGTTGTATTTTCGATGATCACAAAAGAATTTTCATAGTATAATGGTTATTAAGTTTTGTGTTTTGACAATAAAACATTATATGTTATATTTGCTTGCTTCTTGTTATGCTAGCAATTGTTTTTTTTTTTTTTCCTTCTTACAAGAAGCGAGCGAATTATATATAAATATGAAGGAATAACGAGTACATATTTAGTTTATGTATTTTGCTATAAATTATAGAAGATTGTATTGTCATCATTGGAAGATATGGAATTTATGAAGTTAAAATAATTTGGTCGTAAATTAATCTAATTTGAAATAACTATCTAAATATTATAATCAGCTAACTAACTATATAAAAATTGTAATCAACTCAAGTATTTGTTAGTAGTCAATAATAATATTACTAGATAAACCACTTATTATATTTTTTCCCATTAACTTTACATTAGAGAAACCATTTATTCAATATCAATAACTATATTCTTCTCCCTTAACATAAAAGTCTCTGGACATTCATTTTTTCCCTTCATATTTATACATAATGTACTCCGAGTCAAAAAAGCTCCAATGCGAATATTTTTTTCCTTAAATCATATATTAGAATAAATTTATAAGATTCACTTCACTTGTAAATAGTGTCAAAAGTGAAAGGAACAAGAATTCTAAGTTACAACTTATATAAAATGTGGGTGTAAATTTATTGTCAAAAGTGAAAGGAAGAGGAATTTCAATATGACTATATCAATGTGATTTTCTATTTATAGAAAATTCAAAAATATAAATTTTAATGTTTTAATTTTATTTTTTGATTATATATTTAATAATTTTTTAATTTTAAAATTCTTTTAAAAACTTTTCTTATTAATGTCACCAATTTTAATATTGATATTATTTGAATTTTTAAAACTTTTAGAGTTTAAAAATACTTTTCGATGGGGACACCATGCCCTCCCTCTTGGCTTATATAATAGAGATTTTGTTTAAATAGATATGTTATTGCTTTATTTATTTTGTTTCAATAGACTTGTTTTCTATGTTAAGGCCAGGATTGTTTGCTAATTAATTAATAATAAATTAATGAAAAATTAAAATTTTTAGGAATTAAAATTACGTGTAGTAGAAAGTTTGTTTGACAATAAACTTTCTAGGATGTTATATTTCCTACAAGACGTCGGAAACACCTTACGTACTACCTAAAGGGACTGCATAAATGAAAATTCTCACATGAATTTTTATTTCCTACCTTCAACACCAAACAAATATAACTAATCTATGAATTTTACCTACTATATCTAGAGGGGGCTGAATAAATGAAAATTAATTTTCATGAATTTTACACTATTATTATCAGTTCCCATTCAACCCAAACAAATGCTATATTTGTGGATAAACCTACACATACAATAATACAATGGTTGTATGAAACTCCACATGTAATGATTTTCTATTGTTTAATTACATGGGTGTTATAATCCCCTCTTATTTTTCTCCCTCATCTTATGACTAAGCTAGTGTTGGTGTTGAACATTATTGTCTTGGTGTTAAAATAAACAAATGAAATATGATGATTGTCTTGGTGTTGTACATCTATAGAATGACTATTTCTAGTGTCGAACAGAAGAATACATTGCACTCGAAGAATTACAGATCAATAGACGTAGTAATATCATATCGTGCAATGAACGAACTATGGCCAAACGTGGGTACTTGTTAATTAGTGACATCCACATTTTAAATAATATTTTCAAGGCAAACTCAAGCTTAAGCAATCTTCTATATAAGCCTTACTTCCAACACCATTATTTTCCCATTCTTATCTTTCAATTCAGTAGCAATTTTCATAGGATTAATTACAGCCATTTTTTACAAGATGGCCGTCCGCCATTTCACATTAGTTTCCTTTCTTCTGTTATCTATGGTGATGATTTCTTGTGCTAGTAAACCAACTACATATAGCTATGAGTCGTCACCATATACACCGTCAACGACATACACACCACCAACATATACACCATCCGAGTCAAACACATACACACCATCTGAGCCAACAACATATGCACCACCAACATACACACCACCCGAGTCATCAACATACACACCACCAACATACACACCATCCGAGTCATCAACATACACACCACCAACCTACACACCACCCGAGTCATCAACATACACACCACCAACCTACAACCCATCACCAGAAAATAGCACATATCCTATTTATAGTTCACCACCAGCATATACTTCGTCAGAGTACACACCATCTCCAGTATATGAGTCACCAGAATACACACCATCATCTGTCTACAACCCATCGCCAGAATATAATTCAACAGAATACACCCCATCCTACACACCACCAACCTACACACCATCCGAGTCACCAGCATACGCACCACAAACCTACAACCCATCACCTGAAAACAGTTCATACCCTGTTTACAGTTCACCACCAGCATATGGTTCATCAGAGTACACACCAACTCCAGTGTATGAAACACCTGAATACACTCCATCCTCTGTCTATAACCCATCTCCAGAATATAATTCAACAGAATACACCCCATCCCCAGTGCACAGCCCATCAGAAACATACAAGTCACCAGAATACCCACCATCTCCAAGCTACAGCCCATCTCCAGTATACAAAGCACCAGAATATGCACCATCTCCAACATACAACCCATCTCCTGTATACAAGTCGCCTGAATACACTCCAACCCCACATTATACTCCAGCCCCTTCATATAAGTCACCAGAATACAAGGCACCCGAATACATCCCTTCCCATGTTTATACCCCATCCCCATCATACGAATCACCAGAATACACAGTCTCTCCAACATACAGTCCATCTCCAATATACAAGTCTCCATCATATAGCCCATCTCCAATGTATGGATCTCCAACATACACTCCATCCCCAATGTATACCCCATCAGAAGAATACACCCCTTCCCCATCTTACAGCCCATCGCCCAAGTACGAAGCACCTGAGTACACACCATCCCCAACTTACAGCGCAACACCAGGTTACAAATCCCTAGTTTATACCCCATCACCCGAATACAAGTCGCCCGAGTACAAACCATCCCCAGGGTACAAATCACCCGAGTACACCCCTTCCCCATCTTACAACCCATCGCCAAAGTACGAATCGCCTGAGTACACACCATCCCCGGCTTACTACAGCGCGACACCAGTTTACAAATCTCCAATTTATATCCCATCACCAGAATACAAGTCGCCCGAATACAAACCATCCCCATTGTACAAATCACCCGAATACACTCCATCCCCGGTTTACAAACCTTCACCTGTATACAAGTCACCGGTCTATACCCCATCTCCCGTGTACGAGTCACCAGAATACACTCCATCCTCATCGTACATCCCGTCTCCGGTATACAAATCACATGAATACACTCCATCTCATGTTTACAAACCATCGCCTTCATACAAATCACCAAAATATTCTCCAAAGTATACCGAATCCCCGACTTACAACACCCCGGTATATAGCCCATACCCAATGTACAAGTCCGATGAGTACACTCCATGTCCTAAAAATCTAGCCCCAGAGTACTCTCCATCTAAAAATTACAAGCCTCAAAAACCACCCAAGTATGTGTATTCACCAGAGTACAGTCCTTCTGAACTCTACAAATCCCCAGTATACAGCCCATCACCAGTTTACAAGTCACCAGCATATAGCCCCACTCCATCATATGATGCGCCAATTTACAGCCCATCTCCAATTTATAAGGCACCAGACTACGTCGCATCTCCTGTGCATTATTCACCAAAATACACTCCATCCCCAAAATATACTCCATCACCTATTTATAAGTCACCATCGTACAGTCCATCCCCTGTATACAAAGCACCGTCCCCATCATTGAAGTATGTTCCATCATCAGTGTACAAGTCTCCAGTCTATAGTCCATCAACTGAGTACAAGTCTCCGGTTTACACCCCTTCACCAAGCTACAAGTCACCAACATACAGTCCATCCCCTGTTTACAAATCACCATCTTACACTGCATCGCCAGAGTATTACAGCCCTTCACCAGTTTACAAGTCACCATCATACAATCCATCTCCAGTTTATAAATCACCATATTACACTCCAGAGTATGTCCCATCATCAATCTACAAGTCTCCAAGCTACAGCCCATCATCGGACTACGAAGCTCCAATTTACAGTCCTTCACCGGTTTACAAGTCTCCATCATACAGTCCTTCACCCGTATATAAGTCTCCATCATACAACCCATCTCCAGTTTACAAGTCTCCATCTTACACTCCATCACCAGATTACGTCCCTTCATCGGTCTACAAGGCTTCAAGCTACAACCCATCAACTGATTACAAATCCCCAGTTTACAGCCCTTCACCTGTGTACAAGTCTCCAATCTACAGCCCATCACCTGTTTACAAAAAACCATGCGACACTCCTTCACCAAACCATGTTCCATCATCAGTGTACAAGTCCCCCGTCTACAGTCCATCACCAGTGTACAAGTCTGCATCATATACTCCATCACCTAGTTACAAGTAATCCGGCGTTCTATGCCTTTGATTTACGAGTCTTTCTGTAACGACCCGACTTTTTAGCTTGTCGATTTACGAAGGGTAATCAACATTCGGATCATTACTTAATCTAATTAGACCATAATTCAATATTACAAAGGAAAGAATTAACCTTTATTAACTATAGCTGCTAGAATCCATAATAAACCTCTAATTAATATTACATCAAAGTCTGAAAAATACTGTCCCAACATGCTGGGATCTTAGTAACGAACTAAATAAAGGTTTAAATAGTTCTGACTAAACTAGAATACTTAAATAGAGGCCCAAACTCTCAAGCCCATCCGGCGAAGCCCGCTCTAATCTGCTGCAACGTCACCTGAAACTGAGGGGGGGGTCCACCATCAGTGGCGAGTAACTAGGCTGTCCCATTTAATCGAGGGACCACCAAACACATAATAGCATAGAAATTGTCATAAAAACTGTAAAGAACTTAATACATGTTTTACACATAAATATACAAATTACGTATAAATGTACGTATAAAAATACATATAAAAGAACGTATAGACGTACGTATAAATGTACGTACAGAAATACGTATACAAGTACGTATAAAGATACGTATAAAGATACGTATAAATACACCTGCGGAGATACGGTTAGAATACGTATAATCTTCGTATAGAATACGTACAAACAACCCTGCAGATACGGTTAGAATACATACAAAATACATTCAACATTCGCATACATACACACGCTAACATACTCGAATAATTACAGAAATATACACAGCGGAAGACTTATAATATACTGAACTTGTACTTTATATTATACAACTTAGAATTATACTTCACCACCTTCTTACATGATATCATCAGTAAATCCTAATCATATCTTTTCATAATCTTATCATCGAATTTCATATCATAATCTTATCATATCATATGTTATATCTTATCATAATCTTTCTTAATCGTAATTCATATCTTATAATTACATCTCATCTCATATCATAACATCAATCTTATAATAAGGGCATAATAGCTTCTTATCTTAACATATGCACTTATCATATCATTACATCAATCTTATAATAAGGACATAATATCTTCTTAACTTTACATATGTACTTATTATATCAACTTAACTTAACATATCATCTTTGCGGACTGTCTTCTTCAGCTCGTAGCGAACCTTTGCGTTCGCAACTTTCCTAGAACATGTCGGGGTGAACCTTTGCGTCCCACCCGTAGCCCTCCTTTGCGAGAACTAAGCCTAAGCTATGGCCATAACTCCTGGTAGCGGCTCGCAGATACGGTTACCAGACGGCTACATGTTCTAAGACCAAGAACTGCGCGGGGGAACCTTTGCGTTCGTCCCATGTGAGCAGTGGCATCGACTAAACCCAATTGATAACCTTTGCGTTATCGCAAGGGCGTCCTATCTTATTTAACCCGATTGATGACCTTTGCGTCATCGCAGGGGCGATCTTTATATTGTATCTTATATCTTTATTTAATCATATCATATCATATATTGGGAAATACTAGGTGACCGTAATAGGAAATGAAATGTTCGGAGTCCCAGGAAAGAGAGGTGCGGCACGTATATTGGCCACCTTAAATACCAAGTCTTTCCTAGCCAGAGACCGAAACATAACATGTATATCTATTACTCTGTTTCCTTTCTTATCCCTAGTAATATCTTATATATCTTCAAAACTCATATAATATATTATCCTTAAAATATATATATCATATACTTATAATCTTACCCTTTCGGATACTAATTTTAATATTATATCATATACTAATTTGTAACCTTATCCAAAGTAAGATAATTGTATTAATAACACTATTAGTATTTGGCCCTAATAAACATGTTACTAATATTATTATTCCTTTTTATCCCTACACTTTACAACTTATCCCCAATAATTATTTTATCCGTAACTTATATTACTAAATTATTCCTAAATTAATAACAATTCAAAATCAACTAAATTTGACTATTTCCAGCAATTTTACACGGCATTCCCAGAATGTTAACAAAATTTAATTAATTTCTTAATTTATTTTAATTAAACAACTAATTACTAAAAATTAGCAAATTAAAATAAAAATCATATTTTTCCTAATTTTCTTCCACACGACGTTTTAATATCTTTTAATAAAAATTATTTAATTAATTCATATAATTTAATCTACAGCAAACACTTAAATTAAATAAACAATTCTTACGAAAAATTATACTTAACATAACATAACAAGATTAAAATCATACATACACGGCATATACATATAAACAAGAAATAACACAACTTTTAATGTTTTAATCTTTAGCTCACTCGGGAGAATCCCGAGAGTAAGTAGATTTTAGAATATAATTCAAGAACAAATTTACATATTCAAGAATTTAAAGATTCATGGAATTAAATAAAGATTTAAAATAAAGATTCACATATTTAATCTAGCATGTTCAAGTTTAGTATAAAAATAACATTTTTATTTCCTCCTTTAAATTTTGTACCACTCGAAAATTCAATAATTAATAATAGCATATTTTAATAATTCAATTGCCCTATTTTATACAATCTGATTTTTAAAGAATTAAATTAAAAACGACCATCTAAAGATCTCTAAAAATCTGGAAATTTTTATGGGAGCTAAATATGGGTTCAAGTATTTACGTGCATAAATTTCGTCTAAAAATAACATCTTTTACTATTTTTAAGTGATTTTATAACTAACCAGTCAGATTAGGCTGAATTCGGTTTCAGAATTTTATGCCATATCAAACGATCTTTAAAAATTACGAAAATTTAACACAAGCTGTAAAACATTATCACTGACTTCCATATAAAATTTCGTAGCATTCCGAATTGATTAAGTACACTAATAAATTCGTAAACCGATTCTGGACAGTTTTACCGGTTTGAAAGATTAAAATATTATAAATAATAAACGGACGAATTTTTCCACGAAATAAATCATGGTTAATAATCAAACAGTAAACAAGATACCATGAAAAATTCATCAAGAAATAACAAGATTTGATTGGTAAATAAATTCATACAAGATCATACATAAAATCAAGAAAATACATAAAAATCAATCAAGAAATTCATGCTTCATGCTCGACATATCCAAGTAAAACAATATTAAATTTCCTACAATGTTCATGATATGATTCCTAATTAACTATGTGTTTTTCTACCCATAGATTAAAGGAGAAAGCGAAGTTACCTCAAATCGCAACATTTAATCCAAGGCACTAAAGAGCTCGGCTGGTTTGAGGAGGAAGAAGGTAGAGAAATACTTTAGGGTTTTTGGGAGCAAATAACAAATAAGACCCAAAAGAAGTGAAGGGGTCATATATATAAAGAAAGTAAAAAAAAAAAAAAAAAAAAAAAAAAATTAAAAAAAAAACAAAACCCTATGCCCACCCCACTGCCGTGTACATAGAGAAAGTGGAGGAGAATTAGTTGTGGTCAACTAACAACTTGGAATGGGTAAATAAATAATTCAAATTAATTAAATTAATTAATTATCCAAAATAATAATTAATATTTAATCAATTAAAACAAAATAATATTGGCCCAAATAAAAAGGAAGGAATCGGCCCAATAGAAAAAGAAAGAAAAATTGGGTCTTTGGCCCAATCTGGAAGAGAAAGAGTTGGGCTAACAATAAAACAGTCCAATTTTAATGGGCCTTTTGGACTAAAACTGAATAAATAACATTAACAACCGCGAAATTTTCTGGCCCAAAATTCCGGGTCGTTACAATCACCCCTCCTTAAATAAATTTCGTCCTCGAAATTTACTTAAAGAAGCTCACGTAAGCAAACAATAGATCAACCAAATCATCAAGAACATGAAACGATCTGATCGAGGCGGAGACCTGTGGGTTATGGATCACCACACCTCTGCTGCGCCACTCTGATATACAACGCCAGTCACAACCACTAAGTGATGGTTCCGGACTTGCCTTCCTTCGAGCAATATATGCACACGTACGGCACACGGAAACGAAAACGAAAAGACGTCTTAACCCTGGCTTCTACCCATGGTTTCTCTTACCTAAGGTTTCCATATTAGGCTAGGGTTCGCTCGGGTTCATAAAGCGCACATCTCACGAAGTTACTTGTGAAGAAGTAACTTAGGGTCTAACAACAGCTCTGATACCAACTGTAACGACCCGACTTTTTAGCTTGTCGATTTACGAAGGGTAATCAACATTCGGATCATTACTTAATCTAATTAGACCATAATTCAATATTACAAAGGAAAGAATTAACCTTTATTAACTATAGCTGCTAGAATCCATAATAAACCTCTAATTAATATTACATCAAAGTCTGAAAAATACTGTCCCAACATGCTGGGATCTTAGTAACGAACTAAATAAAGGTTTAAATAGTTCTGACTAAACTAGAATACTTAAATAGAGGCCCAAACTCTCAAGCCCATCCGGCGAAGCCCGCTCTAATCTGCTGCAACGTCACCTGAAACTGAGGGGGGGGTCCACCATCAGTGGCGAGTAACTAGGCTGTCCCATTTAATCGAGGGACCACCAAACACATAATAGCATAGAAATTGTCATAAAAACTGTAAAGAACTTAATACATGTTTTACACATAAATATACAAATTACGTATAAATGTACGTATAAAAATACATATAAAAGAACGTATAGACGTACGTATAAATGTACGTACAGAAATACGTATACAAGTACGTATAAAGATACGTATAAAGATACGTATAAATACACCTGCGGAGATACGGTTAGAATACGTATAATCTTCGTATAGAATACGTACAAACAACCCTGCAGATACGGTTAGAATACATACAAAATACATTCAACATTCGCATACATACACACGCTAACATACTCGAATAATTACAGAAATATACACAGCGGAAGACTTATAATATACTGAACTTGTACTTTATATTATACAACTTAGAATTATACTTCACCACCTTCTTACATGATATCATCAGTAAATCCTAATCATATCTTTTCATAATCTTATCATCGAATTTCATATCATAATCTTATCATATCATATGTTATATCTTATCATAATCTTTCTTAATCGTAATTCATATCTTATAATTACATCTCATCTCATATCATAACATCAATCTTATAATAAGGGCATAATAGCTTCTTATCTTAACATATGCACTTATCATATCATTACATCAATCTTATAATAAGGACATAATATCTTCTTAACTTTACATATGTACTTATTATATCAACTTAACTTAACATATCATCTTTGCGGACTGTCTTCTTCAGCTCGTAGCGAACCTTTGCGTTCGCAACTTTCCTAGAACATGTCGGGGTGAACCTTTGCGTCCCACCCGTAGCCCTCCTTTGCGAGAACTAAGCCTAAGCTATGGCCATAACTCCTGGTAGCGGCTCGCAGATACGGTTACCAGACGGCTACATGTTCTAAGACCAAGAACTGCGCGGGGGAACCTTTGCGTTCGTCCCATGTGAGCAGTGGCATCGACTAAACCCAATTGATAACCTTTGCGTTATCGCAAGGGCGTCCTATCTTATTTAACCCGATTGATGACCTTTGCGTCATCGCAGGGGCGATCTTTATATTGTATCTTATATCTTTATTTAATCATATCATATCATATATTGGGAAATACTAGGTGACCGTAATAGGAAATGAAATGTTCGGAGTCCCAGGAAAGAGAGGTGCGGCACGTATATTGGCCACCTTAAATACCAAGTCTTTCCTAGCCAGAGACCGAAACATAACATGTATATCTATTACTCTGTTTCCTTTCTTATCCCTAGTAATATCTTATATATCTTCAAAACTCATATAATATATTATCCTTAAAATATATATATCATATACTTATAATCTTACCCTTTCGGATACTAATTTTAATATTATATCATATACTAATTTGTAACCTTATCCAAAGTAAGATAATTGTATTAATAACACTATTAGTATTTGGCCCTAATAAACATGTTACTAATATTATTATTCCTTTTTATCCCTACACTTTACAACTTATCCCCAATAATTATTTTATCCGTAACTTATATTACTAAATTATTCCTAAATTAATAACAATTCAAAATCAACTAAATTTGACTATTTCCAGCAATTTTACACGGCATTCCCAGAATGTTAACAAAATTTAATTAATTTCTTAATTTATTTTAATTAAACAACTAATTACTAAAAATTAGCAAATTAAAATAAAAATCATATTTTTCCTAATTTTCTTCCACACGACGTTTTAATATCTTTTAATAAAAATTATTTAATTAATTCATATAATTTAATCTACAGCAAACACTTAAATTAAATAAACAATTCTTACGAAAAATTATACTTAACATAACATAACAAGATTAAAATCATACATACACGGCATATACATATAAACAAGAAATAACACAACTTTTAATGTTTTAATCTTTAGCTCACTCGGGAGAATCCCGAGAGTAAGTAGATTTTAGAATATAATTCAAGAACAAATTTACATATTCAAGAATTTAAAGATTCATGGAATTAAATAAAGATTTAAAATAAAGATTCACATATTTAATCTAGCATGTTCAAGTTTAGTATAAAAATAACATTTTTATTTCCTCCTTTAAATTTTGTACCACTCGAAAATTCAATAATTAATAATAGCATATTTTAATAATTCAATTGCCCTATTTTATACAATCTGATTTTTAAAGAATTAAATTAAAAACGACCATCTAAAGATCTCTAAAAATCTGGAAATTTTTATGGGAGCTAAATATGGGTTCAAGTATTTACGTGCATAAATTTCGTCTAAAAATAACATCTTTTACTATTTTTAAGTGATTTTATAACTAACCAGTCAGATTAGGCTGAATTCGGTTTCAGAATTTTATGCCATATCAAACGATCTTTAAAAATTACGAAAATTTAACACAAGCTGTAAAACATTATCACTGACTTCCATATAAAATTTCGTAGCATTCCGAATTGATTAAGTACACTAATAAATTCGTAAACCGATTCTGGACAGTTTTACCGGTTTGAAAGATTAAAATATTATAAATAATAAACGGACGAATTTTTCCACGAAATAAATCATGGTTAATAATCAAACAGTAAACAAGATACCATGAAAAATTCATCAAGAAATAACAAGATTTGATTGGTAAATAAATTCATACAAGATCATACATAAAATCAAGAAAATACATAAAAATCAATCAAGAAATTCATGCTTCATGCTCGACATATCCAAGTAAAACAATATTAAATTTCCTATAATGTTCATGATATGATTCCTAATTAACTATGTGTTTTTCTACCCATAGATTAAAGGAGAAAGCGAAGTTACCTCAAATCGCAACATTTAATCCAAGGCACTAAAGAGCTCGGCTGGTTTGAGGAGGAAGAAGGTAGAGAAATACTTTAGGGTTTTTGGGAGCAAATAACAAATAAGACCCAAAAGAAGTGAAGGGGTCATATATATAAAGAAAGTAAAAAAAAAAAAAAAAAAAAAAAAAAATTAAAAAAAAAACAAAACCCTATGCCCACCCCACTGCCGTGTACATAGAGAAAGTGGAGGAGAATTAGTTGTGGTCAACTAACAACTTGGAATGGGTAAATAAATAATTCAAATTAATTAAATTAATTAATTATCCAAAATAATAATTAATATTTAATCAATTAAAACAAAATAATATTGGCCCAAATAAAAAGGAAGGAATCGGCCCAATAGAAAAAGAAAGAAAAATTGGGTCTTTGGCCCAATCTGGAAGAGAAAGAGTTGGGCTAACAATAAAACAGTCCAATTTTAATGGGCCTTTTGGACTAAAACTGAATAAATAACATTAACAACCGCGAAATTTTCTGGCCCAAAATTCCGGGTCGTTACACTTTCACTTATTTTTCATCATCTTTTAATTATTGTACCTCATCTCTACCATGGTTATTAGAATGGATCCACTATGATAAAGTAGTTTTAATTATACCCCTTCCCCTAATCTTTCATGTGTAAGAAAAGATTTCATTTATTGTATCTCATATCCTTATTTTTAGAAATATATAAAACGATTTTTATATTCTTTTCTTACGATAATTATCCCATTTCAAAATTCTTTTTCTTACTTGTATTTTAACTTGTTGATCACAATTGTAAGACTATGTTAAAGTAAAAGATTTAATTAAAAGCCCACGATGAAATTCTTGTCTTTTGTCGAATATGAGAAAATGATTGAATGACCTTGAGGGTTGTAAACCTGTATAGACACATAATTAAGATTAAAATATTATATATATATATATATGTGTGTGTGTGTGTGAGAGATTGTGTGTGTACAAAATTTGGAGGGAGGAATATATTAAAATGAATGTTATAATGTATAATTGACTAATAAAAATCCAATTAGAAGAAGGCTAATACTTAAGATTACTCAATCATTGGTATTTGTTAGTGCTTCAACCCCATGTAATAAAGATATACTCCATCCACTTGGAAATATTAATTATGTTTAAATTTCGGATATAAAGACATAACTTTTACATGAGATAAAGTATATTAACATGAGATTGTAGATTTGTTTAGATTCATAGTTTGTTTGTTTGTTTATTTTTTTTTTGTAATTATCTTCTTTTATACTTCTACCCTACAAAAAATGGCTTAAAATGCTTTTCTGCTCATTTTTAATGTAGTACAACTTTTTTTTTTTAATAATCTTGTAGTGAGGATATAATTTTTTTTTTTGATAATTAATGTAATTTTGAGGGTGTGAATGCTTTTTTATATACGAGTCATATTATGTAACTTAGAAATCTAGGACTAGTTTAGAGGTCAAAATAGAACATTTATTTTGGGTCGGACTAAAATAGAAAATTGAGTATTTATTTTAGGGTAGAGGAGTAATTTTTTATGAAGCATTTTGGATGAAATAAATTATTAAATGAGTAACTTGAAAATGTTCAAAAAGAAACATACGTCTTTTATTAATTATAAGTTTGAGCATTTTCTTGGGGACTATCTAGTGGCCGAGTACTAAAAACATATTACAATCATGTAATGTTCCTGAATCTCTAACCTTGATGTTCCTCCCACTTTTTCCTCCTCTTGACTTGTGCAAGGCACGAATAATATTTCTAGTATCATTTGTATAATTTTGTAAGTATTGACTCTATAGAATAGAATGAAATAAGAACAACCAAATTAAACTTGAGAAAAATAATGAGGAAAAAAACAAAAAATTTAAGAAAAGTAGGTTTTTAAGCCTGTGCAAGGCACGAGTTACAAGTTCATATATTATTTAAACAAAACCTACAATAGTATAAGATCGTATTATGAAGTAAGGACGTACTATTTAGCAACCAATTCATATACACCATATATGAAACAATGTATTGCATACAATTTTATATGAAAAAAATAAGAAAACTTTCATTTATCATAAGAAAATTTGTTTTAAAAAAACCTTTTAAAATTTTCAATTTGCAAAAAAGAAAAAAAAAAAACTTTTAATTTTTTTTTGGCAAGCTAAAACCTAATCCCTAAATTTTGTTGTGAGATAAAACCTTTTTGTGGTTTTCTGCCAATAAAATTAGGAGGGAAATGAAGTTAAGAAGTAGGGAAAATGAGGAAAATGAAATAAGTGAAAAAAAACCCTCTCACCGGAATCAATGCCTGAAACTTGGTGAAAACCACAAAAATGTTTTATCTCGTAACAAAATTTGGGATTTGGGTTTTAACTTGCCAAAAAAAAAATTAAAAAGTTTTTTTTCGCAAAATAAAAAATTTAAAAGTTTTTTTTTGACAAATTTTCCTTTATCATAATTGTTACAACTTTTACAAAACATCAATGTTGTTTCGCATACAAGCTACACATTTTCCAAGTTAAATCTCGTAGTTACTTTTTATATTCACAACAATAATAATTTTTCTTAATACATAAAAAAAAATTACATATTAGATAGAAATACCTCATTTTTAGAATAAAATTAAAATCTCAATTAGTCAAAAAATCAAATATCCAAATAAAAATAACAAAAAAGTAATGAGGAAATCCAGAAAAAAAACTTTCATATGGAGTAAAGGAAAATCAAGAAGGCATATTAACACAAATTTTTCGTACCAATATAATAAAATGACAATAAACTAGAAGATAAAGATGGAGAGATAACTAAAATTGAGATATAATGATCGATAGTTTGAAGAAGAAGGAAAAAACATTGAGAATTTTTTATAGTCACAAATTGTAGAATTTATGACAAAGAAGAAGTATAGAAACTGAAAGGTGGTGAATGAAATTGTAACCCCGAGATTGTGGGCCAGAAAATTTCCTTTATTTACTCTCCCATCTGATGCCCACCTCCTTTTACACACTAATTCTCCTTATGGTCTCTATTCAACCATAACCCAAACCTACAATCCCTTTTGGTCCAAACCCTATTCCTTCTTTTGGACTAACCTAAAGACTCAACCAAGCCCACTATTTCCCCCTTGGTAGGCCACTCCTAATAAACTATGGGGGTTATTTGATGATATAAGTTCATATTAACTAATGACCGAATCTGATTTGCTTCATAGAAAGGGAGGAAAATATAGTTAAATACTAGCCCGAGATAACGTTTAGTTTTTGAATTGGTGACTGGTTACAATAGATTAATTAAGTCAATTGACTAATATCATAAAATAACCCCAAATTTGGATGATACTGCAATAATCGATAGGTGGGATTAATATTGGCAGACCTCCAATAGTTGAGATTATTCATATGAATTTTTTTAACGTGAATCAAATAAATCCTCAAATTAATTGGACCATAGTGGTCTTCGTCGTTCGCCATGGTAATGGCCGTCGTCTTCAAGGCGATATGGGTTATGTGGTGTGGTCGTTGTCTAAGTAGTTTTCGTTAGTCGTGTGCATTACACAACTTAGATAATATTATTTTTTGGTAATTTTTTAAAAGGGTAATCATTATTTTATATATACAAAATATGAAGTTATAAGCTTATTAATTCTAAAGAAGAATTTTGTCAACATTGGAACTTATGTAAGGATATAAATTAGCCAAAAAAAACAGAAATGATATCATCAATTAATTTTGAAAGGAATTTTTAAATAACACAAAATGGCATGTGTACAATGATGATTTAAGCAATACTCCGTACATTGTTTTAGTATATAATATATCTATATATATTTTATATAAAATGTCAATTAGAACTATCATAGTCCCCGCCAATCGTGGTGGTAGTCATCGTGTTCGAGCGGCATGGTTTATGTGGTCGTTGTCATTTGTCAAGGTGGGCAGAATTGTTGTGGTATAATTAAGTACAACATATTCATTTTAGTTTAAAAATTGGGGTGAAGTTTTGTAAAATTGGGGTGAAGAATAGCGTTATGGAAAAATAATTAGGTTTTGGATATCTAGTTAATAAAATTGCGATTTGTATCTAAATAAAAATCCAAAAGATAATAAAATTGATTTTTCTAATCTAATCATCTGGGTTGCTATTTTTTAAACAGATCTAATTAAGATACTTCATTGCTTTATTTATTTATGTATGTTGTTTAAATAGATATGTTATTGCTTTATTTATATTTTTTAAATAGATATGTTTTCTATCTCATAGGTTTGTTTATTAATTTGACAAATAAATTAATGAAAAATTAAAATTTCTAGGAAATAGAATTATAGAAAGTTTAATTTGTTTGACAATAATAACTTTAGGGAGTATTCTATTTCCTTCAAATACGACTGAAATGAATTACCTACTACCAAGAGGAGGGCTTCATAAATGAATTTTACCACACAAATTTCTATTTCCTATATTCAACCAAATAAATATAACTAATTCATGAATTTTACCAAGTACCTAGAGGGTGATGTATAAATGAAAATTAATTAATTATCTTGAATTTTACATTACTATTATAATTAGCTCCCATTCAAACCAAATAAACACTAAATATGTGGATAAATCTACACATACAATGTTTGTATGAAACTTCATATGAAACTTCATATGCAAGGATTTTCTATTGGTTAATTACAGATGTCCCAAAAACCCCTCTTAATTTACTCCCTCCTTAACACCCCCTCCCGCCTTTGAAAATTTTATTGGTGGGTTGTATGTGGAGACTACGACATAACTTTTTTTTTTTTTGGAGAGGGGAGACTACATAAAGTGGTTGTATGTTTATCATCTATCTAAATGTGTAGGCTTTTGCTTCCGCACTTTTAGCCCCATTGAGTTTGCAAATTATAAGCAAGACTTGGGTCCATATATATTTCAATTTAGGGTCCGTTTACTTGGGTGTAAAATGTTTTCGATGTAAAATGATTTTCCATGAAAAACATTTTACGTTGGAAAACTCATTTTCGTAGAAATTTTCCAATGTTTACTTGCACGGAAAATACGTTTTACTCTCAAATTTGGAGGAAAATGTTTGCACTATGGTGTAAAATGAGTTTTCACTCCAAATTTTACATTTTATTTTTCATCCAAAGTAAACTATGTAAAATGGGAAAACTATTTTCAAAGAAAATATTTTACGCTCTAGTAAACGGAGCCTTATATGCACCTCCTATAAACATCGAATATTCAATTTTTTATGTAGGATTACGCACACAAAATAGTCATTTACATATAATGAATGTTCGTGAGTTATAGTATTTATTTTGCTTTAAAATTTCATATATTCGTTAACAAACACTAAATTCTTGCATGCTATGATATGCTATATAATCCGGTTTCAATTTACAAATAAACATTTTAACAAATGTATATAAAAGATTACTAAAGTAAATAAATATTTTAAAATTTTAATCGAGCTTTATGCTTTTGAAAAATGAATATTGGGTTTCTCGTTAGATTTTTGTGTTTACCATTAAATATTTCTATTTCTGGGTTTTTGCTATTGTGTATTTAGGATTCCTTATTGAATATTCAGCTATTGAAAAATAAATAGTCATGTATTGAAAAATAAATATGATAAACAATTGCTATATGGATCTAGTGCAACAAATCTAGTGTGGGGATTGCTCACTTACTTGCCACAAGTGCAAGGAAAGGGCATTCTTCCTTTGTTTAATGTATTTTGTTCCCTTTTGCTAAAAAAAACTAATATTCAAAGTTCTAGATGAACAATCAACCATTAAGTAAATATGAAAACATATAAATTTAGTAAGTAATCATTTAAGTGTGTTAGTATTTGAACATTATATAGTATTAGTAGATGCCATTAAATGATTTATAATTTTATTATAATAAATTTAAACAAGTACTCAAAATAAGCAAATAATTAAGTAGTGTTTCATAGTATATATGCAAGATCTTAATATTTGTAGATGATTAAATAAACTTCGTTTTGAAAAAATATATATATACTTTAAAAACTAACAATTAACACCCTTTGCACACAAATAAACACTCGGCAAACAACCTCCAGGGTTACACGATCGCTATTTCACCGGTGTCGACAGGGAAATAGGTTGAGACGCTCTTGAATATTACCCAGAGAAAGTAAGTGTTTAATGAATTTGTGTACGTAGTGTAAAGCAGAGGCCCGGTCCGGGTGGCGCGCGCGCGCGTGGTGATCCACACTCTCTCAAGCCCACTAAAACCTCCAAGTCACTCAACTCAAAGTATATGGGAGAAGTAATTCTATATAAACTATACAACTTCTCCTCACACTATCAATGTGGGATAGTGGACTTTCCAAATTCTTTTGAAGCAAATGTTATCTTACTCCAACACATATAACTATATAGACCCGAGCTCATGATTTAACATTTTGTTAAAGATTAAAACAATTTATAATTCACTTGTAAAGACGTTAGAAATTTCTAATTTAGAAAGTTGAAAAGTATACAATTGTTTTGCTAACTCGCAAGTTAACAACGCAAGTAATAAATTTTGAGATTGAGTTTTACGTGTTATGCCACCATTCGAAAATTAATAGATATTCGACTACGCCCTCTTTTTAATTGGTATACAAGTAATAAATAATATAAAATTGAAGAAGAATAAAATTTGAACAAATTGTTAATTTTCATTTGAAGATTAGCATTGGACGTAGTCTTGTCGTGCATTCAACTACGGCCTAACGTGGGTGCATGTTAATTATTAGTGACATCCACATTGTTTGTTAACTTAAATGTGGTTAATATTTTAGGTTCAAAGTCAAGCTCAAGCAAGCTTCTATATAAGCCTTACTTCCAACACCATTTTTTTTCCCATTCTCATATTTCAATTCATTATCAATATTCATAGGATTACAGCCATTTTTTTACAAGATGGCCATCCGCCATTCCACATTAGTTTCTTTTCTTCTGTTATCTATGGTCATGATTTCTTGTGCTAGTAAACCAACTACATATAGCTATGAGTCGTCACCATATACACCGTCAACAACATACACACCACCAATATATACACCATCCGAGTCAAACACATACACACCACCAACATACACACCATCCGAGTCATCAACATACACACCACCAACATACACACCACCCGAGTCATCAACATACACACCATCCGAGTCATCAACATACACACCACCAACCTACACACCATCCGAGCCACCAACATACACACCACCAACCTACAACCCATCACCAGAAAATAGTACATATCCTATTTATAGTTCACCACCAGCATATACTTCGTCAGAGTACACACCATCTCCAGTGTATGAGTCACCAGAATACACACCATCATCTGTCTACAACCCATCGCCAGAATATAATTCAACAGAATACACCCCATCCTACACACCACCAACCTACACACCATCCGAGTCACCAGCATACGCACCACCAACCTACAACCCATCACCTGAAAACAGTTCATACCCTGTTTACAGTTCACCACCAGCATATGGTTCATCAGAGTACACACCAACTCCAGTGTATGAAACACCTGAATACACTCCATCCTCTGTCTATAACCCATCTCCAGAATATAATTCAACAGAATACACCCCATCCCCAGTGCACAGCCCATCAGAAACATACAAGTCACCAGAATACCCACCATCTCCAAGCTACAGCCCATCTCCAGTATACAAAGCACCAGAATATGCACCATCTCCAACATACAACCCATCTCCTGTATACAAGTCGCCTGAATACACTCCAACCCCACATTATACTCCAGCCCCTTCATATAAGTCACCAGAATACAAGGCACCCGAATACATCCCTTCCCATGTTTATACCCCATCCCCATCATACGAATCACCAGAATACACAGTCTCTCCAACATACAGTCCATCTCCAATATACAAGTCTCCATCATATAGCCCATCCCCAATGTATGGATCTCCAACATACACTCCATCCCCAATGTATGGATCTCCAGCATACACCCCATCCCCAATGTATACCCCATCTGAAGAATACACCCCTTCCCCATCTTACAGCCCATCGCCCAAATACGAAGCACCTGAGTACACACCATCCCCAACTTACAGCGCAACTCCAGTTTACAAATCCCCAGTTTATACTCCATCACCCGAATACAAGTCGCCCGAGTACAAACCATCCCCAGTGTACAAATCACCAGAGTATACCCCTTCCCCAACTTATAGCCCATCGCCAAAGTACGACTCGCCTGAGTACACACCATCCCCAACTTACAGCGCAACACCAGTTTACAAATCCCCAGTTTATACCCCATCACCCGAATACAAGTCGCCCGAGTACAAACCATCCCCAGTGTACAAATCACCAGAGTATACCCCTTCCCCAACTTATAGCCCATCGCCAAAGTACGACTCGCCTGAGTACACACCATCTCCGGCTTACTACAGCGCAACACCAGTTTACAAATCTCCAGTTTATGCCCCATCACCAGAATACAAGTCTCCTGAGTACACTCCATCCCCGGTTTACAAACCTTCACCTGTATACAAGTCTCCGGTCTATACTCCATCTCCTGTGTACAAGTCACCAGAATACAAATCACATGAGTACACTCCATCACAAGTTTACAAACCATCTCCTTCATACAAATCACCAAAGTATTCTCCAAAGTATACCGAATCCCCGACTTACAACACCCCAGTCTATAGCCCATACCCAGTGTACAAGTCCGATGAGTACACTCCATGTCCTAAAAATCTAGCCCCAGAGTACTCTCCATCTAAAAATTACAAGCCTCAAAAACCACCCAAGTATGTGTATTCACCAGAGTACAGTCCTTCTGAACTCTACAAGTCCCCAGTATACAGCCCGTCACCAGTTTATAAGTCACCAGCATATAGCCCCACTCCATCATATGATGCACCAAGTTACAGCCCATCTCCAATTTATAAGTCACCAAAATATGTCGCATCTCCTATGCATTATTCACCAAAATATACTCCATCCTCAAAATATAGCCCATCACCCGTTTATAAATCACCATCATACAGTCCATCACCTATTTACAAATCACCGTCCCCATCATCGAAGTATGTTCCATCATCTGAGTACAAGTCTCCAGTTTACCCTCCTTCACCAAGCTACAAGTCACCAACATACAATCCATCCCCTATTTACAAATCGCCATCTTACATCGTATCACCAGAGTATTACAGCCCTTCACCAGTTTACAAGTCACCATCGTACAGTCCATCTCCAGTTTACAAATCACCATCATACAGTCCATCTCCTGTTTATTCACCATCATACAGTCCATCTCCAGCATACAAATCACCATCTTACACCCCAGAGTATGTCCCATCATCAGTCTACAAGTCTCCAAGCTACAGCCCATCATCGGACTACGAAGCTCCAATTTACACTCCTTCATCGGTATACAAGTCTCCATCATACAGTCCTTCACCACTATACAAGTCTCCATCATACAGTCCATCTCCAGTTTATAAGTCACCATCTTACACTCCCTCACCAAATTACGTCCCTTCATCGGTCTTCAAGGCTTCAAGCTATAGCCCATCATCTGATTACAAATCCCCAGTTTACAGCCCTTCACCCATGTACAAGTCTCCAGTCTACAACCCTTCCCCTGTCTACAAAAAACCATGTGATACTCATTCACCAAAATATGTTCCATCATCAGTATACAAGTCTCCTATCTATAGTCCATCACCCGTATACAAATCCCCATCATATACTCCGTCACCTAGTTACGAGTAATTGGACGCTCTATGCCTTTGATCTTCGAGCCTTTTACTTATTTTTCATCCTTGAATTGTACCTCATATCTACCCATGGTTATTAAATCTATTTTTAAATCTTCTTTAAATGTCTGAGGGAACGATTTCATTTATTGTTTATGTGTTGTACCTCTTCTTTATTGAGTATAATAAAAATTTTATTCTCTACTTTTCTTGTGATGAATTGATAATTACCCCCTTCCCCTAACCAGAACCCCTTTCTCTCTTTCGAATTTTACTTTTTTTTTATACAACCAAATTGAGAGGCTCGATACAATTTATTTTATATTGTAACCTAATACACAATATAAAATTTTAATTTTTAAGAACCATGATTGCAAACAATTAAATAGCATGAAGTTTTTATGTGAAAATATTTCTTCCTTCTCATTTCTCTTTTTATGATTTTTGATATACTAGTCACCATTAAACATCAAAAATCATGTATCCAAAAATAAATATATAGAAATGAATATTAGAAAGATTTTATATAAATCAAACAAAATACAAAGCACTTCATATTTATATAAAGATTTTATATAAATCAGACAAAATACAAAGCACTTCAATACTTCATATTTATATAGATTTTTGTATAGTTCTTTCATAACGTACCCTTAAGGTTTCACAAAATTCAACATGCACCCTCAAAATGACAATAATAATATCTCAAATACCCTTCTTCCTGACGGTCTTAGATGTAAGTTATCCATTTAATTATAATTAATCAAATTAATCCTCATTGACTTAGTTAATGTTCTAACCAAGCCTAGCTAATTAACCTAATTAATCATTAAAAAAAAACCCTACAAATTAAACCATGTTAGACGAAGCAAAACTAACACATACTCGGTTACCGACCCGAAACCCAAAACTTGCCCAAATTCACCTCATATTCTAGACCCAAATTTGATAACCCCGAAATCAACTCGGTTAGAATTTCTCGACCATTGATGAGTATAATATTGATTATTATGTCGTTTAAATCTATTTGGCAAAAATCCAAACTGACCCAACCCAACCGACATAAAAAAAAACCTTGAAGTCGAATAACTGACCAAAATCAACCTGACATGTACAACCCGATTGACAACTTTACAGCCAGCTTAACAATTAAACCACCCATTCATGCCTCTCCTTTTTTTCCTCCACCTCTTCTCATCCTCTATACTTCTTTCCCAGCACCCTCACCCCTCTCTTTGCTCCACAAAGCTAATTAATGCCCCAGCAACACCAACTTAACCAGCTCTGCTACCCAATCACAGAGTCCCCTTTCCTACAATCTCGTCCCCTAATCACCAAGGCTATTGGTTGTTCGTTCGCTTAAGCTTTCAACCTTGGCACAACTTCTCACCTTGCAGTGTTCTCGTCTCGTTTGGTAACCGGTTATAAATAGTGCTAATGGGAATGAATTTATAACTAAATTTGGAAGGAAAATCAAAATTTATTCCCATGGTGGTGCAACCTTAGCTCAAATTTATCAAATTTTTTTCATAAATATCCTTTCCCATCAAATACCACCCTCCCCAATGGTAATGGATGAGAATAAAAATTGAGAAGAAATTTGAAGCTTGGGAATGAAAATTTATTTTCCATGAAGATTATAAGGTTTTTTCTTAACAAAATTACACTATAAGTTCATTACTGTTACTACAATATATTACCAACAACCAAGCAGACCGTTAGTACTTAGTCAATCGGGTTTCTCGGTTCTTGAGATCAAGAGCGACAATCTTATCGCTATCAACACAGTCAACAACTTTTGTACCTCATGAAAAGTTGCACATCTAGTCACTGAAATGCAGAGTTTCCTCTCCAATTTTCCTATTACAAGATTTCTCATATCTTTTGAGAATGTAATGAGTCGACCAATTGGGTCACCAATGCAAAACATTCACTCCAGTCTAGTTTATGTATTTACTGCTCTCTCCCTCGTCATTTTTTTTGGTGGATGATTGATTATTTACAACCCTGGTTAGGAAGGCTACTGAATCTTGTAAATTTTCACATTATCTTATTAAACAGAAAGTCATTGTCTATCCTTTTCTACTTCATTTTCATGTTATAAAAATAACACATTTGCCCCATTAAAACCCAATAAAAAAGCAAATATTATCCCTCTCATAAATTTCATTTTATATGTAACCTCAATTTCTCTCTTTTATCCAAAAAAGACTAGTTTTTTTTTCATGAAGTATATATTAATACTAGTGTCCATTTGTGAATTTCAATAAAGAATAATTTTTATTTATTTTTTATAATACAATTTTTGAGAAAATTGTAATTGAAAAAAAAGTATTAATTCGATCCCATACAATGACTAAAATTCATGAAAAAAAAATACCATTCTATTACCTCATATAAAAATATGGAAAAACAAGGGTGCCATGCCATTTCCAAAACAAATTAAATCTCATGTCATATTTGAAAATATATATATATATATATATATATATACAGTGAATATATGTAGCCATGAAAGGGGTAGATACGAGCATTCATTATACCTTTTCAAATAGTAAAAACTTGAAAATGCATGCCAAAAGTTTGATTTTAAAAACTAATACTTTTAACTCCTTCAATATAGCCCCATGGGCTATATTTATACCATTAATTACTCCTTCTGTTTCCTTGTGTTCTTATTTTAATAAATAATCAAAAGTTAAAACACAGATTTGACCTTTAGTTATATATTGATAAAAATTATAAAAGTTTGATATTTTTAAAGTACTCGTTACCAAAACAAAACTTCACAAGACTAAGAAAAGTTTTGTTATAAATTGTTAATAATTTAACATATTCCCTTAACTACAAAATTAGATCAACAAAGAAAAATGGAGGGAGTAAATAAAAGGAAAATGAATCATAAATCTATACTGTATCTATACTGCAAATATTTCAATTTAGATCTCTATTAAAAATAAAATATATGTGCAGCAAAGGAGAATTTAACCCACAACTTTTAAAATGAAAAGTAAAATCTAACCATCAATCTACTTTAATTTCTTTGATTAATGTTTCAAAATAAACAACAATAAAGCTTTATAAATTGATATGACTAATCAAACATTTGCATCTCAATTCTCAAATACTTTCATCCTTTATCATTATCATTTTTTACAATGGGAAAAGTAAACAGAATTGAAGTTGGCCTTTCCCTTGCATGAGTCGTTAGGTTAAATTTGGATGTTTTTAATATATGTTTGACTCGTGTTCGGGGTCAATGTAGGTCAGGTTTTGTTTGGGTTATGATGTCTAAATTACATGCTAAGTTTAGCGGTTTAGGTCACGAATGTGTGTGGATCCAGTCGGGTCGAATTCAGATGCCCATATTTACAACTTAATACAAGTTGTATTGCAATTCAAGTTGAGGTCATTTTGCAGTTCAAATCAGATTTGACATGTCTAGGTACAAATGAGCTCTAGGAATTTTAATACAACATAGGGCTTGTTTACTTCAGATTATATTCAGTTCAGTTCAATTAATACATTTCTATTCAGTTCAGTTCAATTCATCTCTATTCAGCTAATGTAAACGAGTCCTTAGTCTAGAACTACATGGGGACAATATTTACATATTCTTGTATCTCAACTTTTGTAATGCCGTCATTATCATTCCTGAAGCTTGAAGCGATTTTTAAAAAAAAAATGATAATTATATATCATGTCATAACATCCTCTATATGAATTTCGTATTATTTTAATTTTTTTTGTGGTAATAAAATTCTTAAAATCGTATTAGACAAAATAAAATAAGAAAAGAAAATCAATTTTAAAGTTCATTAAGAATTATATGAAGCATATTTGATAATTGCAATTAAGCAAAGGCATCGTCCACGCCAAATACTATTTTAACCAAAAACACGTGTAATAAATAAATACTCCCTCTATAACATATTAATGGCAACGATTTGACATTTTTCCTCTCTACTTTATGTCAAATCATTGCTATTAATATGTTACGGAGGGAGTACTTAATTTTTTCCCCCACTTTTATCTTCTTATATGCAACTCTAGGTAGACCTGTGATAATAGTCTTGCACTTGTGTCTAGTTACCTTCATATGGCAGTGTTGGTAGTGGTTCGGATGAGATGCTAATTAGTGAGAGTTGCGAACAAGAGGTGAAAAACAAGAGGGACAAATTTGGAAAATTACGACCAATTTTGAGTAAAACACGGGTGACATTTGACAATTCACATTTATTTTAGGAATAATGGAATCTAATAATCCTACCTTTAGTCATCCTGAAAGTAACAAAACAAACCCACCTTTAAGGTTTATTTGTTTTCGGTGAACCCCATTGATTTGTGACTTATTGTAAGAAGTTGAATTGCAACATGACAATCCCTCATTGGTTTTAAAAAATTAATAGGTTAATTAAACTAAAAAAATTCAACCAATGAGGGATTGCCACGTCGCAATTCAACCTCTTAAATCAAGTCACAAACCGGTAGGGTGCACCGAAAATAAATAAACCTTAAAAGTGGGTTTGCTATTTTTTAATCAAAAAATAGGTTTGTTACATTCAGGCCGACTAAAGGTGGGATTATTAGATTCCATTATTCCTTTATTTTATTTATTTATTTAAAATAGAGGGTACCTATACTATATCAGATTCATCAATAACCCCCTAACCCTTAATTTGCTAATTATTCGCCTATTATGCATTGCCCCAATAAACCATTGCTACCTTCACCGTCTTCACCATCACTACCCCATCAACGCATCCTTCATTCACCTCTATGTAGTACTATATCTTTCATCAAATTTCAGGAACATTAGCTATAAAGAAAACAGGCAAATATTCAAGTAAATACTACTAATAATTTGCTTGAATAGGGTAGTACTTGATGCAAACAATTCCTCAACAGAACACTATCATGTAATCCAACTAAGATAGGGAGAGAAACACAAATAAATAAATAAGAAAAGAAACTTAAACAACTCACAAACTTACAAAGAGATGTACCATGCTCTGCAAATATCAAGCTGATCGAGTTTCACAAAACGTCGATACATATCAAGAATCAACAGTAGTTACCATTTGCCAAACCCCATCGACAGCCTCATTCCACAACGTTACATTATTGTTACCATCTGCGACAGCCAAGATGTTGCCCGTTAGAGACCACGACACCCTCCAAACAGGGGTTTTAAAATCATTCAAGATCTTGCCTTCCCACTGATCACCATCCTTCGCTACTGTCCATATGATCACCTTCCCATCTTGTGAAGCGCTTGCAATGGTGGTTTTTGGGAGCCCCAAATTTGGTGCCCAAGCAACATCCCTAACCCAATCAGTATGCATTTGGAGTGCTGGAAAGCAATCCATCTTCCAAATCCCATTATTGAGCTTCCAAATCTTGACTGTATTGTCACAACCCCCGGAACAGAGTTTTTGAACAGGATCATGTAAACCAGATGCTACAAGTGCACCAGGGGCAGTGGCGGGTGCCCAAGAAACAGAAGTCACTCCAACTGGGTGGGCTTGATCTATCTTTGTTGAATCCCAACCACCATCAGACCTCATGGTATAAACCATAATATTCCCGTCTGAAGATCCACTTGCCAAACAAAGACCGAGCTCATGCGGTACCCAAGCAATTGAATTGACTGAGGACTTGTGATCATCAAACACATGGGCTTGTGACCACTCATTCTGATTACCTTCCTTCCAGATTATAACCTTTCCATCATATGAGCACGAAGCTAGGATCGACCCAAACTTAGGGTGGGCCCAGCCAACCTGCCAAACTGGACCTTGGTGACCACTCAGGGTAGCAAGGTGTTGTTGGGAGTTGCTGCTTACTCCAATAATCTTGATTGTATGGTCTGATGACGCTGTGGCTATACGTTTGCCATAGTAATCCATTTGAAAATCATGGATCGTATCATTATGGCCTGTCTCAATCTTCTGAACTCCCATTTCTAATTCTTCACTTCCTCAGGAGGGAATACTACCCTTTCTTCAGTTTCTGTGACATTACAGTCGTCAACAATCATACATTCTTGAATCAAAGAACTAATTATCAATTTATCTATAGAACCAATAACTCCTTAATAAACGCAATAAATGAAAGAATAATAGCTAAATCAAACTAAGAACATACCAAAATCTAAGCTGAATTTCTGCTAGAAAGAACAACTCTACATATACAGCAGAAAAAGGGGTTAATTCTAAAAAGAACAACCCCATTCTCATTCCTGATTGCTTTCATTATCAATGCACATTCCAATCGCAATTTTCAAATCCATTTAAAAAAATAGCCTTCAATTTCTGAAAGCTCAATAAACTCAACTAATAAAAGAATAATAGCTAAATCAAACGAAGAGCATATCCCCTTAAAAAAAAAAAACAAACAAACAAAGAGCATATCTAAATCTAAGCTGAATTTTTGCTAGAAAGAACAACTCTAAATATATTAAAAAAAAAAAAAAATCAGTTAATTCTAAAAAGAACAACTCCAATCCCATTCCCATTCTTGATTGCTTTCATTATCAATGTTCATTCCAATCGCAATTTTCAAATCCATTAGGAAAAAAATAACCTTCAATTTTTGAAAGTTCAAATACACAGATGAAATCTGACAGGATATGCCAAGGGCCATCTCTGAGCCAAGGCGGGAGGGGACCCTAACATTGAAGGCTATAGCCTGCAGTGAATTATCAACCAAATTTGACTTAATTATCAAATTACACTGAAATATTACATGAAATTCCTATCGTTTTAGAACATCAACCACATTCTAGCAAAAAAAAAAAACGCTCATAATAATCTTCCATAACCTCAGTATTTATAACGAATCGCTCAACAATCCACCCTACACGAGCACTAATGCACTGTTTGACAATTAAACAGACGATTAAGCCCTAGATCATGAAACTGATATTCGACTAAAAACTCAAAAAAAAAAAACAATTGCATATCTCACCTTAGAAGTAGCTTCAATGGAGGAAAGGGAGCACTGAAGCCGTTTCAATTGAGAACTTCGTAAGTTCGTATAGGCTTCAATTACATGGAGAACCTCGTGAAGGCTTCAATCAAATGGAGACAGGGATGTAGCTAAAACTGAAAAGCTTGGGAGTTTTCTTATTTATTTAGGGTAAATTCTACCCGGTTTTACTTTTCTTTCTTTTCTTTTTTTTAAAAAAAAAAGGAATACTCGGTAATTGGTACTGTTGGGTTTTGTAAAATGACAATAGTACTCCTTCAATAACATAAAAAAAAAATTATTTTTATTTTTTCACGTATTTTAAAAAAGTGATTTATGCATCTAAACAATTGAATTAATCAAAATAATTTTGATATCAATAACTTATAATCACATTCTTGTTTATATTAAAATCTATTTGATTAATTTCTTTGTTTATACCGTTAAATCGTTTCCTCAAAGTGTGTAAAAAAAACAAAAGTAGAAATTTTTATGTTACGGAGGGGGTACTTAACATAATGAGTACTTATCATGTAAAATGATAAAAAAAAAAGAGGGCAAAAATATAAAATGTATGTGGGGCTCATATACTTTAAAAAGAAATATAACAATTATTTTGACACATGCAAATAAGAAAATCATAACAAGTAAATTGAGACGGATGGAGTATTTTGGACGGTTTCATTTGGTATTCAATTTAATAAAAATTCTACGTGCTACTATCTTACTTTGAATTTGTTATCTATTATAGTATTATTTTGAATAAAACATTAGTTGTGGGTTGGATGAGGTTAGAGATTTACCCTAGCAGCCACCGATGGAAGTATATCTTGGCAGCCACTGAGGGAGGGTACAACCAAGATCAATGTGGATGCAGAGGTTTTTGATGGAAGGGGTGTTGCTACGAGGGTGGTCACGTGCAACTACAGAGGGGAGGTGGTGAGAGCGGGGTAGAAAGATGGCGTGAATTGGAGCTAGTCATCATGGAGCCAACAGCGGTTGTCTTAGCACTTTGATTAGCAATGCAAGGATGGGAGAAGGATGTAATTATTGAGAATGATTGTAGTCAAGTAATTAATTTGCTTAATAACTTTAATATATAATGAGAGGTCTTATTTAGGAATTTTTTTTATTAGAGAAGCTCTTAGTCTATTTTTTTTTTTTTATGCTAAAGCTCTTAGTCTAGTTCATTGTTTAAGTTTTGTTTCTTTTGTTCATGTTGTTAGGAAAGTTAATAAAGTGGCTCATGTAAAAGTTTGTGTAGACGATTTCTTAAATAACAAAATGATTGGATTGAATAAGTGGCCAAATATTTAATTTGTGACGATTAACCCTTTTTTTCATAAGTTGTTGCTTTATCACATACTAGATTAGTCCCGTGCTATGCACGGTTTTATAAAAAAAAATCTGATAAATTTAAAATTTTGTTAGACTATAATTCACTTGAAAAAAAAAATAAAATACATAATATAAAATCATTACATCAATAAAAAGATTTTAGTATAAATTATAATAGATTTGAAAATGCAAAAAATAAATAAAATATTATGATATTAAAAACATTATATTGTCATTAATTGTATATGAAAAATAGAAGAATGGTATTTAACTTTTCAAAGTATGTTAAATGCTAATTAAAAGAAAAGAAAAAAAAAGATGATGTCATAAAATTTTTTGAAGGGAAATTTTTAATTAAGAAATTGACATGTGTACATTTTAAAGTGATGATGATGTCAGCAACATTCTATTTTAGTATATAGTATATATATATAGATAGATATAGATGATTACATTTTTACTTTATTATAATTTCTATACTAGATTAATCCCGTGCTATGCACAGTTTTATAAAAAAATATCTGATAAATTTGAAATTTTGTTAGACTATAATAATTCACTTGAAAACAAATAAAAAATACGTAATATAAAATCATTACATCAATAAAAAGATTTTAGTATAAATTATAATAGACTTGAAAATGCAAAAAATAAATAAAATATTATGATATTAAAAACATTATATTGTCATTAATTGCATATGAAAAATAGAATAATGGAGTTAATGATATTTAATTTTTCAAAGTATGTTAATTAAATGCTAATTAAAAGAAAAGAAAAAAAAGGAAGATGATGTCATAAAATTTTTTGGAGGGAAATTTTTGATTAAGAAATTGACATGTGTACATTTTAAAGTGAGCATGATGTCAGCAACATTCTATTTTAGTATATAGTAGAGCTGATCAAAAGTGGCCCAGCCCGCAAGCTCGGCCCGCTTTTTTGCGGGCTTTGGGCATGAAAATTAGGCCCGTCCCGGCCCTTTTTTTTATTTTTTCGTGCGGGCCTTGGACATTTAAAATTAGACTTTTTAGTTACTTTTTTAGCCCCGATCCGGAAAAGCCCGAAAAGCCCGCACTAAATTTTCGGGCTTTGGCTAAGAAATTTGGGCCCGAACCCGGCCCGCTTTATGAGCTTGATTTTTATGTATCGGTCCGGCCCAAACCCGGCCTGCCCACGATCACCTCTAGTATATAGTATAGATTTACATTAAAAAACCAAACAGTTGGTCGGGTATTAACTACGAGTAGTCCACAAAGCCGACCCAACTTGGTAAGAAACCAGGTACGAGTCATGGGTCAAACCGTCAAAGGGTCCAATTCTGAGTGTCCAACCCGTTCGTTTGGTCATATGAGCAAAGTAGCAAACCACCTAAATCACGTTCAGCGAAACCGGCAGCAAACTGGTAACTGAGAAACAATCGAAAAAACACACAATAATGACCAGCGTTCTTGCTCAGGTTTCGATTTTGTTCATCAACAATAAACAGAGAAAAGTAGGTTTTTGATCTTCTTTCAATCTTATTTTGTTGTTTATGTATTGCATTATTGCAGGAGCGATTACTCGGTGCTGCGCTCGGAATTGCTTTTACGGCCGTCATCGTTTTCGAAAATCCTCTTAATATTTACCGAACAATTTCTGAGAATAATGCTAAGTTCGACAATCAGCATCAGGTAATCCTCAAATTGATGCTTTAGGTACTTTTTTTATTGCTCAATTTGATACTGCGTTCCGTTTTAGGAACCTTAGAATTCAGCTCCTTTATTTTGTAGGCAATTGCGAAATTTTCTTCCGTGTTTCTTTCGATTTTGATCATTTAATGTTGTTGAGAAGTTTGAATTTGTATTGGATTGATGACGCTTTTGCTTGCTAAATGTTTCTTTCATCCAACTTTGTACTTCGTAGTTTTTAATTTTTTATGATTCAGTTGAATTTGTGGTGATGCACCTCTGAGGATTTGGTATCACTAGGCTCATTTTTGGATATTTCATTCACTTACAGAGTCATCATATGTCATTTGGCATCAAATGTATTAGGTTGTGTTCTTTAGGACTGATCTGGTCTGATATGATTTGTTTTGAGTTTGTCTGATCTGATTTGATTTATATTTATATTTATATTTTTAATTTTAATATTATTTATATTTATATTTTTTTCTTATTTTTATTTTTATTTTTATTTTTATTAGGGACAAAAATTTAATAAGCCCAAAACCTCAAGCTCATTTCATTTCACCTCTTCAATATTTTACTTTTCATTCTTTTCAAACCCCTCATTCAATCTGACTCCAAAACCGTGAAAAAGTCGACCGAATAATCACCGCTGGAAAAGTCATTCTGAAAACCGTCGTCGGACAAGTCGTCCCGAAAACCGTCGCCGAAAAACGCAGCCTGAAAATCATCGCCGGAAAAGTCGGCTAAATAATCACCGCCGGAAAAAGTCAGTCCGAAAACCGTCGTTGGAAAAGTCGTCCTGAAAATCGTCGCCGAAAAACTCGGCTTGAAAATCTTCGCCAGAAAATTCGGTCGAATAATCACCGCCGGAAAAGTCGACCGAATAATCATCGTCGGAAAAGTCATTCCGAAAACCGTCGTCGGAAAAGTTGTCCCGAAAATCGTCGCCGGAAAAGTCGGCCGAATAATCAACTCTGAAAAAGTCAGTCCGAAAACCGTCGTCGGAAAATGTCGAGCGGAAAAACAATGCTCGAATAATAAAGAGTAATAATATCTGATCTGATCTGATTTGACCAAGTCTGATCTGATCTGCTTACTGTTGTTTTAAGTCCAAAAGATAGGGCGTTAATCTTTTCGAGACTAGTACATGGTGTAACCAACCTTAGGCCCTTAGCTTGTTATTAGATATAGCCCATTCTGGTCTATACCACATTTAATTCGCAATTTTGATGACTGTAAAACATTTTTATTTACCACCTCTGTTTCAATTTATATATGTGCAAGAATTGAGTAGAAGAGTATATGACCATAAACTTACAAGTTAATATACTTATGTTTAATTTTTTTTTTTTTTTTTTGATACATGAAACTAATCAAAGAATATGTACTGAATGCGCTGAATTGTGTCTTCAAGGGAGTGATCACGACAAAACAAATCATAAATTTTCTTTGAATACAATTTTTTTTAGCAGTACATGATCTTGTTTGAAATATCATTACTCCAAGTAGCAGCTAGCGCAATAATAGATTAATAGCAAACTTATGAGCCAAAAATGAACTTCCTATCATATATTCAATACTCCAGTAATTTACAATTCTATTGGGAATTATATATACAATGCAATTCTATAATTCCCATTACAAAGCAAACAATATAAATATGCAAAAGCAAACTTATTGATCGATGTTACCAAAAGCTATTATTTACAACTTTCTCTTCAAGATACATATTGAAACAAATGGACTGATAAATAATTGTTATTTTTTTTTTGTTTTCCTTGAATACAAACACTGACTACTATCTAGTCTTTCTCTACCTCATTTGGAAGTTTAGTGTCCTAATACAGTAGGCATACAAGAATGCGAAGAAGACAGTGAAACCAACTAAAACAACAGCAACTGGACCCATAAAATCGGGATCATACCCGAAATGAGACTCTATGTACTGCTTAATTGAAGGGTCGGGTGTCATTCCCGTGCCTTGGAGTGTTTGTGTTAGATCACCATACTGCGACACGATCAACCCGTACACTGTCCATGCCACAGGGCATATCCAATAGTACCATATCCACCATTTCGGTATTCTCTGTTATTCACAACCACCCAACACATATATTTAGTTACCATGTATGCTAACATTTTTTTCTTTAAATAATACAATCAAACTTATCAAAGTATGTTAATGATTTGATGAACAACACTATGGGAAATCTATAGAGCTTTGCCCTGTTTCAAACTGTGCATTACTTGTCAACAACACACAGTGACATTTTAGAGAATTTTTTATAAAGTTGAAGCTGACATGTGTCAACTTTGGTTGCTATTTTAGTAGTAAATAAATGATAAATGATTGTCACTGTGCATTGTTTACAAATGCTCTTGCACGGCAGGGTACATAATCTAAGTATGCTAATGAGTTGATGAAAAACCATATGGTGAACTATAATGTAGTGATGATAAAAACATGTCATAGATTGTGTTTATGGATGTTAAAGTGGAAGAAGTAGAGAAAGGACTTACCGGTCTAGGGATGAAAAATCCGGAGAATAGGTTGAAGAGAGCGTAGAAAGCAGCAGCAAAGACGGAAGCAACTTGGTGGTTTGGTGTTAAGGAAACCGTCATCATGCCATAGTAGGTGAAGTAGAGGAAGGAGAATAAGGTGATAAAGAAAAACCAGAAGAATTTCCCTGCTGTCCATTGAAAGCTCACCATAGCATACACTATCAAAGAGTAATACGCTGCTTGCACGAATATGTATGGTATTTCAACAACAACCTGTACCAATAATAACAACAACATATATATTAACTTCATATTGTTACCCCAAATGCATAATTGTTTTTCCATCAATTAGATATATTGATAGAGTATTTATATAACATATTCCTGGGCCTCAACTATAAGCTTAAGCTTGAGGCCCAGGAATATACTCTATCAAGTATATAACATATTTCTAGGCCTCAACTATCAACTTAAGCTTTTGGTTGAGATGGTCATCTGATATAATATATGTTGTTAAAAATAAGGGTGAAAATTTTTAATTCGCACCTGAGATATGGCATATGGCATTGCAGAGTACATTCCAGCTGCTCGCTCTCTATAAAACACCGTTCTCTCAACAGCAACTACCGGTTGAACTGTTCCACAGTTGCATATTCCGACAAAGAGTACAGCAGCGTACATGGCTCCAATGACTATGGTTAGACTACTTGCATTACTCCTGTTATTTTAAGTTAACCAAAAAAAATAACTTATGTTAGTGAAGATTCAAAGTTAATTAGCAATATTACCATACGTTATGAACCTAGAATTATACTTACAAGTTATTTCCAACTTTCCAAAAGATAGCGCCAACAATAAGAGCAGCAGCCAATGTGAAGAAATATCTAACAAGATTATAACTAGGACTTCTCCAGTAAGTCATCCATTGCTTCCAAAGGCATGATTTGAATTGCCCCCATGTTGATTGAGCAAATTGAGTTGTGAAGTACAAGTCTTTTGCTCCTGCTGGTGGTATACTTAGTTCCTTTACTAGGGCCTTATTTCTTCTGCTCAAAAATCATCATAATAATAATCATTCAATAATTTTATTAACATACTACAATTTAGAAATAAGATTTGATTATGATAGAGTACATAACATAATCTTAGGTTTCAACCGCTAGCTTAAGCTTCTGTCATTGCAATTTTGTGAAGTGGAATTAACTAGCATTGGATATGGTGGGCCTGTGTTGCGTCCACATTTCAAGTCTAAAGGGTCTTTTATACGAGAGAGAGTGACGGTGTATATACTATATAACATAATCTTGGGCTTCAATCATTGGATTAAGCTTTTGGTTGAGATGATCTTTTGACAGATTAGCATACTATAATTTAATAATAAGATTTGATTAACTTACTGGTAAAGTGATGATGACTTGTAATGCTCTGCAAAGTCAATGCTTAGCCTTACTTCAGCTGAAATGGAGCTCACTTCTAACATCCATGTTGCAGGGTTGTACTTCTCTTTGATTTTTTGAACTCCAGGAATTGCCTGTAATCATTTGAACATATTTGTGCTTAGATTATGCATAAGTTGATTATTTGTATAGTACTAAAAAAAGGGTAAGAACTTATTTACCTCAAAATACTCAACAACTTTGTGTGAGTTTCGACCTAATGGCCCTGAGTAGATAACTTGTCCTCCTCTTTTCATCAAAAGAAGCTGAACAATACCATATATACATACATTATTAAAAATGAGGATGAGGAGATAAAATGGTTAGTTTTTTCGGGTGAAAATTAAAAGCGAGAAAATTACCTCATCAAATGCTTCAAAGATATCAATACTAGGCTGATGAATTGTACAAACAACAGTTCTTCCAGTATCCACAGTGTTTCTTACAGTCCTCATCACAATGGCCGCGGCCCTAGCATCAAGACCCGAAGTTGGCTCATCCATGAAGATGATTGAAGGATTAGCAACAAGTTCAACTGCAATTGTTAGCCTTTTTCTTTGTTCAGTTGATAATCCTGATATTCCTGGCAACCCTACTATTGCATCCTTAAGGTTATCCAACTCTACTAATTCCATCACCTCATCAACAAAAATCTAGCAAATACAAGAAAAAAAAAACACATATTATGAGTCATTACATCATATACAAAAGCATACTTAGACCTTGAATTCATCAACATAAAAGATGATATATAGTAAAATTTAGTTTCTTACAAGTTTTTCTTCTTTGGAGACGTCTTTAGGGAGCCTGAGGAAAGCCGAGTAGATTAAGGACTCTTTAACTGTAACTTGAGGAGAATGGATATCCGTTTGTTCACAATAACCAGATACTCTAGCAAAAGTTTCTTGTCTCTTGGGGAAACCAGAGATTCTGATATCACCTTCAATGTAACCCCCTGTCTTTCTTCCTGCTAGAACATCCATCAAAGTTGTCTTCCCTGCTCCACTCACACCCATTAGTGCGGTTAAAACTCCCGGCCTAAATGCACCTGTTACTTCTCGAAGGAGTTGAAGCCTATCTTCTGGCACACCTTGTTGCTTCATTTCCTATTAGTGTCATAGAAATATTAGTGCCATATCAAACTTGAACTGAATTGAATTAAACTGGATCATAGACTCAGCAAGATGGATAGTGCATAAATAATGGTACAAAGGTCACTCACCGGAGGCATATCAACAAAGTAGCTCACATCATCAAAGGACATAGCAAGTGGACTAAAAGGTAGAACCATTCCTCGTTTAGGCACAACCCCATTTGGTGCCTCAAGAGATGCATCATCATTTCTGCTTAATCCGTTGGGATTGGACCGACTCATTATTCTTCGAAGTGCCATCTCCTCTATAAAAGTTTTTGAAATATCAAGCAAGTGTACAAACCTAAACAATCATGATTACAAAGTTTAGATACATAGTCAATGCTCTTACTTGTGTTGTTTCCATCTGTGGAGGATAAGTTTGTCTTAGGCCTTTTGTTAGGGTGGTTGTCTTCCATTTCATCTACATCATCCTTTGATATTATTGCTTGTGGCTTTCCAAGTGCTATTTACACAAGAAAAAGTAGAGGAGAAAGGTTTAGCTAATCCACAATGGGGAAAAAAAATTACAAAAATGTTAGTGAAAAATTTAGATGCTTACGATTTAAGTACATTAGAGCCACAGTGTAGCCTATATTACACAGAACTATAAACCCAACCAGACTAGCTGCTCCTATCCAATACCAATATTCATGTTGGAAGACACTGAAGTTCTTCAACACTTGTATACCTAAAGGAGTGATACCATCTGATGCCTGAAAATTATTCAAATTTGTCAAAAATCTATTTAAGCATTATAGATTGTCATTTGATGGCTGTAAATAATATCGAATTGTACCGGTCTGTTCATCCAGCGTGGAGCAAACATCTCGTTGATAGCAAGAGCATTGAATGCATAAGACAAAGGTGACACCCAATATCCCCATTGCAACCAGTTGGGTATTTGGTCTGATTTTATGAAGTAAATACAGGAAAAATATGTGAGATATATAATGGCTTTCAACATGTAAGAAGATTATAAAAGTAAAGTGAATTCAGAAGTTTTGAAATTAAAAAACTGACCTTTAGGAAGGATGAAACCTCCAAGCATGAACATAAGGAGGACGCTGAGAGCTCCGCCGGTGTTGGCAATGATCATTGTCCTACACAGCCCGGCTGTAACACGAAACATTCCGGATGCCATTTGTTGGATAAGGAACACCAATAGAAGTTGCTTAAAATACCTATACATGACATTATATAAGTCATTCGTGTTAGCCTTTTCTACATCATATTAGTGCATAACTAAGGGTGCGTTCTCTTCACCTTAAAAAAATATGTTACCGGTTTAAAAAGTTCAGATAAGTTCATGTCTAATAAGTTTGGTAAGTTTAGATAGTTCAGATAAGTTCAGGTCTAATAAATTAGAAGAGAACGCATCCTAAGTTATAAACCATGAGAATGAATGTTGTATTTAAATGAATGAATGTTGTATTTAAATTACCTGCTAGCTTCAGGGGCAAATCCAATGGAATAGTAAGTCATGGAGGTCCAAACAAGTGATTCAAAAATGGAAATTGGAAGACCAAGCAAGAAACTTGGTAAGGTGAAAGTCCAAGCAGGGTGGAAAAGGAGATCCCTATGCTTATAAAACACAGGAAGTCTTTGCATGATCATAGCCATCTCAGCAAAACCATTAAACATGTTTATAATAAGAGTGAAAATCAAGGCTCCCATGTAGAGAGCCCCATCTTCCTCATTTCTAGTGTGCATTCTAGATCTTATGAACACCGTTGATGTGATGATCGCGATGATCATGATTTGTATAGCCTTGAAGATGTACACAAAAGGGTTCCTCTTGATAAGCATCCACTCCTTGTCAAATGATGCCTTGACTAGTTCCTTGTATGGGACAGAGTATCTATCATAGACTAAAGCTGCCCTGTGTGATTGGGCCTTGTCATAAGGGACCGAAAGCTCGTTATCTTGCCTTAGCCCAACATGGAACCTCTTGAATCGGGTCACAAATTCAGACACTGGTATGTACCTATAAGGCTTGCTCGTGTCGACCCAATATTGTTCCTGATCCTTTTTTGAAGTAACCTGTAATTTATATACAGTAAAAAACAGACAGTATATAGCAATTCAGTATTTTTTATAATAATAATAATACGGGCCCATTGGGCTTATGAATTATATAGGAGGCCGTACCTCTTGAAGGAAATCAGCAGTTCCCTTTCTTTCGGGGCAGCGAAACCCACAACTTTCAAAGAAGGGAACAACATGTTCTCTTGGCCCTTGGTATACAACTTGGCCTTCAGATAATAAGATGATATCATCAAAGAGATCAAAGGTCTCAGGAGCAGGTTGAAGTAGAGACATTAAGATGGTTGCATCAGATAAATGGGCTATTTGTTGCAAACACTTTACTATTTGAAATGTTGTCGAACTGTCCAGCCCAGTTGATATTTCGTCCATGAATAGTGTCTTTGTTGGGCCCACTATCATTTCACCTGCCATTTCCCCATTTTTAACACTTTGTTAGGTTCAAATTTGTATGTGAGTTTGCCTTTTGTAACTATGCTAATTGACTATTTGACTTAATTGTTCTAAATAAATAAGTATATTATAAAGATAAATTAACAAATGTAAATTTATACATGTTGTCTACATATTAATTTAATAAAATAATTCCATTAATACGCAGGGGCAGATTCAGCCACTTTAAGTGGGGTCACGTGACCCACTTGGATCTAGACAAATAAAATTTTTACCTTTAAAATTTAATTTTTTTAAAAAAATTCCCATAAAATTTGTTCACTTGTCTAATAAAATATTAAAAACGCATTTTGACCCCGCTAGATATTATTCTTGGATCCGCTCTTAGTAATACGCAAGAAGTTTAAGCTTGTGTTGTAGTAGCATAATGTCTAGGGTAAGATTTTGAATTTAAACATCAAGCCTGTGTCAAATAAATTGCGCTGGGGACTTAAAATGAGGTCTAATTCGAGATCTAATGCCACCCAAAATTGCACAAAAATATAAAATACTACACTTTACAATTTACTCCTATATGCTTTTTTTACAAGGAATGAAAATATTTTGTAATTTTTTTTTATTTATCAAGTCAATCTAATGAGTTGTCCTATCTTTAGACTTTAATTTATATTACAGAAATTTTCAAAATTTCAGAATGGGTTGTTGAAAGTTCATTGTACCAAGTTACATATTAGACAAACGTCATTAATAAAGTTTATAAAAATAAATGAATGTCACATTAATAGAATTCTAAATCATATTGTTGCATAACAAGTTGGCATCTTAATTTTTTTGATAAGGACAAACTACATTCCAAACCACAAAATAATAATTTCCTGTAATAAAGCTATATTTTACTTGGTATCGATTCATTAAGAAGTTAATATAAACGAACAAAAATAAAGATAGACAGAAGATATTCTTTTGAATTGAATTAATTTGAACTGAATTAAACTAAATACTAGACTCAACACACATAAGTTGAACTGAACTAATTAAACATAACTTAACTATTTGAATTTAAAGGAAATAATTTTTTAGAATTGAAGTCCAAAAGAAGAAGACTCAATAGTCAGATCAATAGCATAATAGTGCAAAAATAAGGTAAGGTAATAACCTGTAGTGACACGTTTCTTTTGTCCACCAGAAATTCCACGTTGCATATCATCTCCAACAAGAGTGTCACGACATATGTCCAGTCCCAAAATCTGTTTCACATATTATTTGTCATCAAATTATATTAATGATATATAAGTTTATAGTCTCAAATTCTGCATGGACTACAACATTTCACTTGATTAGTTAATTTGTTTAATTCATCATTTCATTTTCATTTAAGGCAAAGATTTGTCTATATCACTTCATTTGTTGCGTGCTCTCAAGTCTCAAGTAATGGTGTAAATTATAAATCTATAGTATTACATCTCTAATTTTCATAATTGTTAATTTTCATCTGAGTTTTTATAAAGTCCAAGTCCAACTGTACTACGGACTTATTTTTGATGAAACAAACTATTCTACATATCTTTTAATTTGCGCTTTCAATTATGATATTAGTGCTCAGTATCATTTTAAATTTTTTAATTTAGTATATTAAATATTTTAAAATGCCTAGAAATCCGAGATTTAAAAAGTGTAACAATTATTCAGAACGAATTACTTAATACTTTTTGTATGCTAATTAATCAATCCCACCAATGATCAAATCAATTAGTGTATTTTAGACTTATAATTTCAATAAAGATAGCAATAGATTCTTTTATCAAATCAACTAGTGTATGATCATAAAGAGAAATGCTGATTTGGTGCATTCCACTAGGACTTTGCATTATTGCATCATTTGTATAAAAAAAAAATGAGTTGCTCACCAACCCTAAAATGGAAAAACGCTCTACACTTTCTCTAAAATAGCCAGATAAAATATGACTAGTGGCTTATGAACAAAAGAAAAATGCGAGTATGACCATTAAAATATATAAATATTAGGTGAGGTGAAAATTTGGCTGAAAAAAGTCAAAAAAGCTTATTACTTTGGTGCTGATTTTGTATACCTAATTTTTGCTACTCCATATAATTAAGGTATCAAACAAAAACGTTATTTTGTCCAAACAGAAAGTTACAAACTTACCCTAAGGGTGTAGTCGACAATGAGATTACTTTCAACTCCCTCCATTGCAGTTGCCTGAAAAAAAAAATGTAGAAATATATATTATGTATGATGAAATTATTTCCAAAAAAAATTGATTAAAAAAATGTTTACTTATATGTATTTAGAATTTACCTTCATGAAAAGGTCAACTTCTGGGTCAGGTTTTAATCCATGATCTTTTTCTCTCCTTGCAAGTTCAGCTAGGAGCTCTGCAACAAGTTCATGAATCTTAATACTTTTATAACTTTGCAATATTGTCCATATATTAATATTTATTACATATATATATATTCAAATTTTAAATATGTTTAAATGATTTATTATAATCTCAAAGAAATATTTGTCTTTCAAAACTTAAGAAGATTAGTTAACATTTTTTTAGTAGCAACAATTAGTTTTGAAATTAAATTCTAACTTGTGTCAACTGTACTCCGATTATTATTTTAGTGGTAAATAAATGATTAAGGCGGGAAGGATTATGTAGATATTTAAAATTAAAAATGAGTTACCATATCGAGAACCAACTCCTTGACAACGAGCAGAGAAATCGAGCGTTTCTTTAACTGTCATGGATCCAATGTGGACGTCATTTTGGCTTATGTATGCCGATGTCTTTTGTGGTACAAATTCATCTAAGCTATGCCCATTGTATGTTATTTCACCTTGAACCTGTTTTTAAAAGAAACCAACCTTAGGATTATAAAACTATTACGTAAAAAAAAAAAAAGACATAAAACCAATTTAAGTATTCTTCATTATGCGAGTACTTTTTTAGACAAATAGGTTGGAAATTTGAATACTACACATCATCTCCACAAATTGTTTAGATAAAAATCTTATCAAGTCATTATTAAATTGCATGATTAAGTATTTGAGTAGAGCATTGTATGTAGAAATTTACAACAACTTTGAAAGGAAATTTTTGTTATTTATTTTATTTATAACGTGAGTGGTACTAGGCCTTGAATTTGACCCTATTACAGGTCACGCAACCCAAATTGACCGATACACACATCTGGAAAGGGGATAAGAAATCTTTCCAAATGTATGCGGCGAGGTTTGAAACAAAAACCTCAAACTTAGCGTTTGCAAGACTTAACCAGTACGCTAAAACTCACAGTCTCACACCTCCCAAACTTTAGAAGGATTTTTTTTAAAATGATAATTTGTGGGATACTATGCGTTGAACCAGACCCTACTGCATGTCATCTGGCCCAATTTAGCCAACACAAACATCTGTAAGGAAGAAGATAAGGAATCCTCACAAATGTGTGAGGTGAAAATTGAACCTAGAATCTCGTGCCTGAATTTCTGAAACCTTAACCACTAGGCTAGGACTCATCTCCGACTTTAGAAGGAATTATGTAGCTGCCAAAGGCTGGAAAAGGAATTATATACATCACAATTAATTAAAAAGATAAAAGAGAAATACCTTCAAGGATGGATCCAACTTTCCAGCAAGGGCCAACAAGAAAGTGGTCTTTCCTGAAGAAGGTGGGCCTAACAACAAGCACATCCTGCAAAAATAACAAGTATCTTTACAATCTTTTCAAACTCCTTAACAAACTCATCCTTTTTACTCCAATAAAACTTAACCAAAGTGGTTGATTGTTTTGACATTCATGTGATGTACTACGTAATAACCTTACTTTTTACTACTCACTTGCTTAGTTGATTTACCATATCTAATTTCTGTCTTCATCTTAATTCCAAATTCTACCTCCTTGATTTTTTATTTATCTTCTTTTCTTTTTTGATAGTCACCCACTCATCCTAATGTTCACTTTATTTTGACTAATTATTCATTAACATTCTTAATATGCACCGACACATTTTTGTGTCATGGGTTGAGTCATCTTGCATAATAGACACTCTAGAGCAAAACAAGCTATAAATTTACAAAATTGGGACAAATATTACCAAATTTACAAGAAAAGCAATCAATATTTTCACTTAACATGTATAAAAAGATGTTTAAGAAAAACTCAAATTCATTTCAAGTCATTTAAATATAGAATTTATAATATGGCTTTGTATAATATGCAGATATGAATTGATGCTTATAAGTTTGAATATATGTTGTCTGATCATACAATATTTGATGTATTTTGAATAATTAGTCAAATTGCAAGGATTCTACATACTGAGAAACAGACATTTTTTTAGCATAATACCGTGACTTTTCGTATGAAATATATATAAAAAATTTATAATATAAATTATAGTTTTATAATTAAAAATCATGTCAGACCGACAAACACTCTGAGGAGATATTTTCTAGTTGTTGTATATTAAAAAGTGGGGCTATATGTACGAACCTAGAAGGCTTGACAATGCCAGAAACATCTTTGAGGATAGTGAGTTTCTTTCTCTCAGCGAGTTTAATACCGATGATACCAATCATTGATTCAGCGAAATTACGGGCGGCGTTTGGTAGTGTAGGAAGTGCTCTTGTGCCCACATAACAATCTGCTTCTATTGTCAAGTGCTCAAATCGTACGTCTACTGTTGGAAGTCGAATTCCTACTCTGTTGTTATCATTTACATCACCAAACCAAACACAATATCAATAATTATTATTGTCCTTGTACATTAATATTCAAAAACAACAATTACAAAAAAATAAAAAAAATGTTGAAGAGGTACCACTTGTATATTTATTTGTTTAACGAATTTTTAACAATTATTAAATTTTCTCCGCTTTGACCAAGAAAACTCTCACAATGTTTGTCAGGGTGGAATAGTTTTTTTTTTTTTTTGGGATGGAGGAGTAATGCTTAATGACAAATAATATACCCCCGGCCCTCACTTTATTTTTTTTATTCTATTTACGTTTGGATCAAAATTATGATTACAAGAAAATGAGGGGAAAACTTTGATTATTAAGAAAATTTTTTTTTTTGGGTGCGAATGAGCTAGAAAGGACAGGGATGAGAATTAATCTCAGAATCACCTGAAATTGGAAGGGAAACTCTAACCACCTGAGCTAGCCATCACTCTCATTATTAAGAATCTTTATTACATGTAAAAAATAAATTCCTATACGATCTTTATTAATTTAAACATATGCATTAAAAATATGCAAAAATCATATTTAACCCACATTTTGAAACAGATAGAGTATAATTGTATAAGTGTATAACCCTAGGGTTGTATATAAGCATTTATTATATATACTTTCTAAATTGTAACTAATTAGGAAGGAAAATGTAGTTCTAAAGGTTGCAGTCTGCAGATAGCATTACCCAATTAAGAATACATGTCAAAATCATGTATAGTTTATGCATATAAATATATAATACATTATCTGTAGTTCAAAAGGTCGTATATGTTATTGACATTATTGTTAAAAATATTTGGCTAGTGATTATTATTTTTAATATATGCAATAAAAACGTGTGTATGTATGTGAGTTGTGACTGTGTTGACGTATTTGTCATCTCGAGTGTTGACAAGTGAGAAATAACGGAAGAAATGTTCAACTTTGATACTATAAACAAATGAATCATTATTAGTCTAGTTCAAATTGGTTGAAAATGTGTAATTGTTTTCTTTATCTTAAAGCTTGATTCATTCACGATTGATGCTACTCAATCACATTCACATAATAACAGTATTGTATAGGCAGTAGGTAAGCACTAGCAATAATAAGTGAGAAAGATACGTGGAAAGCAACATTTTTTTTTTTGGAATCGGGCCCTACTGCAGGTCATCCGGCTCAATTTTAGTCAACACACGCATCTGTAAGGGGCCGGTAATAAGGAATCCTCACAAATGCGTGCGATGAAAATCGAACCCATGGCCTCGTGCCTTGAATTCTGAAGCCCTAACCATTGGGATATGACTTCATTCTCTACGTGTAAAGCAACATAAGAGGTAACAAACAAAGGTTTTATATTGTATTTGTGGATTCCTTGAACATGCATAAAAATTCCATACAATTTTTATTTTTTTTGGCAAAACAACTTGATCACTATTATTATGAGGATAAGTAGTCTTGCAGTCAATGACATAGGTCCACCACATGTATTTTCAACACCTATTTTGTCATATTCTTTATTTATTGGTTACCTAATTTTGATATTTTATCCATCTTTCACTTATTGAGTGGCCTAACTTATTTATCATATTATTATTATTCAATATTACATACTTTCTTCTTTTAATATATTATTATTGTTATCTTTATAATTATAATATTTTATTAAAAAAATATACAAGTGGATATTGGAATATAAATAAGAAAAAAAAAATCTTGTGTACGATATATATCTATATCAATTTCTCTAAAAACAATAAAAGTTTTATTAAAATTGAAATAATGAACTTTTAATCCGTCATACATTAAGTTAATACAAACTCGTTTTATTTTAGAATTTTTCTAAATTAGTATCTTCCGTGAGTCTTTTTTCCTCGTATGAGTAACCAAAAATGGCTAATGTGACGAATGACTATAGATAACAAAGTAAGTACGCACAGTTTTTTTTTGAAAAGGAATCTACAACAATCAAGTCATTTAGCTAAAATAGCTAAAAAGTTGTATAGTTTTGTTTGATTAAGAGTAAAAAGGGAAATATGTACATTTTTTAACTAAATGTTTGGAAAAAATGTTGCAAATAATGAAAGTTATATTTTTAGAAAGTGTTACAAATAATAAGAACCAGATGTAGTAGTGATATAATCGCGTCAATTAATAACGTCAATTTTTTTAGTAGTTAACCTCAAAAACAATTATGGCTCTCTTATATTTTTCTGGCTAACAAGTAGTACTAATAGCATCATGAACATTTAACAACCGCAACCATACTTGTTGAATTTCATAATTTTGAAGTTAAGATTGCTACCCAATTCTGATAGGAGGAGTAGCCAAAACTATACTTTTTTATACCACAAGTTAAAAGTAGTAATTTTATGATAAAAAGTTCACTTTATTTATAAAAAAAATTATCCCATCAGAGCATCTAGAAATGTTGCATTTAGATAGATGACAATAGGATTGATACCCTCATAATTAAAGTATGAGAAGCGCAGCCAAAACTCTAAACCCTTATTAATTATTTCATGTATAAAGAAAAAATCTTGCTAACGAACACCCAAAATGCTAAACAAACATTCTATATGCATATATATGAAAACAATACTCGTATTAATTTTGAAATACATGTCATAATTACTTCAATTGGTACGGTGTAATTATGTAATTTTCTATAGACGGTTTTAACTTTTTATCGACTGTATTGAAAACTGTGTAAAAAAAATAAACGTAACAAATAAACATATATATAAAGAAGAGTAATTAAAAAGGGATAAAAAAAAAAAACATACTTATCAATTCTGTCCCTAAGCTTCTTAAGGAATTTCTCATTATCTTCTTCAGCAACTTTGAACAATCTATCAATGAAGTCAATACGATCATTAACATCAAGATTTCTAACATCAACTTCTTTATGTTGAGTAGTTTTAGTTTGATTTTGAGACTCAGCATAAGATTTAAGAACACTAGTTCTTAAACGATTATAAGTAGGTAATTTTTCTAAAGCAGCCCATCTTAAAGCTTCTTCATCTTCTTCATGAGCTCTTCTTCCACTACGCCCAGTTTGGCTACTAAATACATCTTCTGTACTCCAACCTGTACTCATACTTCTACTTAAACTTCTGCTTAAGTTTCTCCCCCATCCTCTACTACTATTTCTCTCCATTTTTGTTTATTTGCCCTGTTTGGATGGAACCAGGCAGGGGAGGGCAAATTGTTTGGTGTTTGATTTTTGGGTTTTATGTTTAGAGAGAAAATGAAATGAAGCTAAGGTTGCTTATTTTTCTCTCTTTGCTTTATATTAAAGCTTAAGGGGGGATATTTATACTAGACTACACTACACTAGAGTTGGCAATTTTATGGGAGTTGGTGGAGGTAAAATTTCGCCGAAACACATCTTTGGTTTATTCACTTTATTCATTTGTATTTGATTATAAGTGTGGAAAGTAATTTTTTTTTTTTGTTTTTTGTTTTAGTGGAATGCTTACTCAAAGCCATAGTGAAAAATATAAAATGCTTGTATGACTTTATTCTTATAAATTATAATTGTGTTAGTTAGGAAATCTAAGGTTACCAAGTGTTAAACTAGTTCTTAGTAAGTTTCGTGTAACTTTGTGTATGTAGTATATATGCTACTATATACCGTATGTTTACGTTAGCTGAATACAGCTGCACTAAATCGAACTGAATTGAATTGGAACTTAATTGAAATATCTTGAACTGAACTGAATACAGATGGAAGTAATATTTTATAAGAGAAGGAAATTGAGAGATGAACTGAATTTAAATTGAAGTAAACAGACCCTAGAAATCCACTTGTTTTTTGAAGGTCTAGAATTTTTATGCATTTTTTAATCACTAATTAATTTTCATTAATATACAAGAAGAAAAAAGGACATTGTTATTTTCCGTCCACAATTAGCTTACTAATCTAATTACAATAATTAGGATGTAAAATGATATATTATATTGGACCACGACCACCAATTAACTACGTACATACGCTCGTACCATCATCACCGCTCAGACAACAACCATCCACTCCTCCAACGCCAATGCTATCGGAAAATTTTAGACTTACTACGTTTCTTTTTAAATGCAACAAACCATTTTGCACGCATTTAAATGATGAAATTTAATGGTATAAACGAATAAATTAATCGATATAATTTTAAGATAAATAACATATAACCTCAAATTTGCTTGTATTAAAATTAATTCGATTAATTTGCTCATTTACACTCTTAAATTTATTTCTAAAAATGCGTATAAAATAATTTATTGTTTTTTTTATAAAAAAAAAAAAGGTACCATCATAATAGTACCAAACCCAAAAAACGGTACCACCATATTTATACACTTATACCAAGTGTTGTGGGCTTGTGGCTTTGATTTTTCTTTTCTCTTCGTTTGAACCTTTGAGGATTACTCTTTAACATCCTAAGTACGAAGTATACAATTTAGGAATAATTGTTTCTAATAATACAACCTTTAGTGGTTTAACAACAAATAAACCAACTTTTTGATTATTCATTAATAAACCAATCTTTACACCCAAATTTCTTTCAATAAATCGAAACCTGTTGAAACTTATGTAACAGGTTAACTGAGACACATGACATGTTATAATTGGTCTATTTTTATTTTTTTACAATTTTTTTATTAAATTAAAAAAAAATCAGATTTTTTTTTTAAAAAAAAAACAAAAAACCGTAAACCCACCCCCCCTCCCCCACCATCTCTTCCTCCCCACTCTTTCTTCTTCCCCACCCTCTCTCCTTCCCCACTCTCTCTCCTCAAGTTCTACTCTCCCCCAACCACCTCTGCCGCCGCCGCCACCACCACCACTCCTCCCTCACGTTCTCTCTCTTCCCAATCACATCCACCACCACCGACACTTACTCCTCCCTCACGTCACCACCGCACCACCACTCTCTCTCTCTCTTCTCTTCTTTCTCTTTGCACGGGGTGGGGGGCTCAATTGGAAGCTAAGGGGGTTGATGGTGGCGGTGATGATGTGGCGGATTGCAGTGGGTGGATCTAGCTCGTGGGTTTGGGTTTAGGTGGGGGTTCTAATGGGTTTGTGTGGGGGGTTCGAATGGGGTGGGGGTGGCTAGGGTTTGGGCGGTTAGGGGGTCGGCAGGGAGGGCGGTTGACTTTGGGCGATCTGACTTGGTGGTGGGGGGGCGCTGGATGGTGGTGGTGGTTGTGGCTGGATGGTGGTGGGAGGTGGGGAGGGAGGTTGGTGTTTTTAAAATAAAATAGGTTTTGTAAAATAAAAACAAATTTCAGAAAATATTTTTTTAAAAAATAAATTAAAATTACCTGCTATTAAGGTAGCAGGTAAAAAATTTTACTGAAAGAAATTTAGGTATAAAGGTTGATTTATTAAAGGATAGTCGACAATCGATGGCAAGGAAGGTAGCCGACAATCGATGAAATTTTACTGAAAGAAATTTAGGTATAAAGGTTGATTGAACGAAAAGTTGTATTATTAGAATCAATTATTCCTACAATTTATCATGTACGGTTTTCTTGTTTTTTTTTTAAACACATGCATTTGAAATCTGGATAAATTTAAGAATTTGGGTAAAATGTAAAATATATTAAAAAAATTATTAATTTTTTTTTCAAGGATGAAAATTGATCGAAACAATGAAATTAAAAATTGAAACCATTAATTATTAGAACCGTGTAATATAAAGTTGTCCAAAACATAATAGTTTATTATTTAAAAAAAATTATGAAATATTTTTAAGTGTATCAAATTTTCTGAAACAAATAGAGTATATAAATTATAGGGTTGGACGGTTGGTAATGTGTTATGAATTTCTCCTAGAATTTCTTCTTAATGCTCCGATCCCTTTTTTTGTTACCATCGAAAATAATTAAAAATAATGTAGTGCATATACAAGAAAAGTAAAACTTATTACTAGGTTATTGTATTTGATCTCTTCATTTTTATTGTACTCCGATCTATGTGTTTACTTAATTATATTTTTTCTTATATATTAAAAAGAATTTACATATTACATTATTTAATTTTAAAAAATTGTAAAATTCAAAACGAGAACATTATGTAAATGCGGATGGAGAAACTAATAATTAATATTCGATCTTATACTTCCATTAATTTGTCATATAATTTGCATGCAACAATTTACTTACTTTAATTTGATTCTTTGAACAAAATGAGATGCGGAGTATTAAAACAAAATAAACTCGTGTGAAGTTTCGAAAAAAAAGGATTGTAGAATAATTAGGAAGGTAGCCGACAATCGATGGCAAGGAAAAACAATGATTATTTGCAAATAGCTAGATACCACTCTTCTATAATAACACTTTAATAATTTGACAAAACGCGTCTAACCATCTATCCACCATCTCATTACATCAACTCTCAACAAGTCAAGAGTATAGTAGTTTAGTATGTAGAGTGCTAATCGAAATGAAATCGTGCTACATATATCTTCGGCCGCCGAACCAAGGTTATACTATACACATACTAGTATAATATTGTCCGCTTTGAGCTTTTAACCCGCGCGATTTTATTTTCGGACTTCTTCCCAAAAGGCCTTATACTAGTATATATTGAGCATCACTATATAAACAACTTCTATTGAGTAATATAGTAATATAACAAATTAAATGTTTCATTTTGAGTTAGTTAGGCTCTTCTAACTAACTTTTACCTAGCTTCTAATTAGTTCCTCATGTCTTGTTCTTCTATAAATACACTTGTAAACTCTTGTTTTATTTACTTAATAAAAGCTAAGCAAATCTTTCTCCTACTTTGTTTTCTTTACTTCTCTAACTTTGTCATGGTATCAGAGCCCAGGTTGTGGGTTTCTTCTAAACTGGGTATTATTAAGCACTGGAAAGGGTTTGCCTCGATATATAGGATGTCCGGCCCCTAAGAGGATTATTTCTGATTGCCTTTCCAGTTAGCTCTAAATTCTAAAGACACTCACTAGTGAGGGGGAGTGTTGAGCCCCATATGCTACACTAGTGAGTGTCCCACATCGGAAGATGAGGAGAGACTGAACTAGCTTATAAGTCTAGGAGTTACTCCTCCTATTACCAATTGGTTTTAGGATGGAACCTCCTATGGCTTGTGAGTGTCATGGTATCAGAGCAGTAAGATCTGCTATTTTTTTTCCTTCCTGCTTCTGCTTCTGTCTCCCCTGCTTCTGCTTCTACTTCTGTCTTTCTTCATTTCTTTTCCATCTTTCCTGCTTCTTTTCTTCTGTTCTTTCGTCTTTGTTTTTCACATATGTCAAGCTTAGATTCTCAATCTGATTCACAACCTGAAGTGGATGTATCCTTAGTACCAAATTCTCCCTACTATGTTCATCCAAGTGACAATCCAGGGATGAAGATCATCACTGACACTTTCTCTGGTTCTGGGTTTCTTGATTGGAAGAGAGCCATGATCCTTGCATTGTCTGCAAAAAATAAATTGGGCTTTGTGGATGGAACTCTGCCTAAACCAAAATCTACTGCAAACTCTCCTAACACTCTACTCATTCAAGCTTGGACAAGAGTCAATAGCCTCCTCATTTCTTGGATCACAGGATCACTCGAAACACATTATGCAAAGTCTGTAAGATATTTTTCCACTGCAAAAGAAATATGGGACAATCTAAATCAAAGGTTTGGGGAAGCATCTGGAGTGATGTTGTACAATTTGGAAAAACAAATGTCTGATATACAACAAGGTAATGATTCCATTGCTTTGTTCTTTACTAAACTGAAATCATTATGGGATGAACTAGATGCATTTGATCCTATAAGTATATGCACTTGCACACAATGTATTTGCCAAAATGCCAAAGTTAATCTCAAATCTAGGGAAAATAGGAGATTAGTTCAATTTCTCAAGAAACTCAATCCTATATATGAAACTACAAGAGGCAGTATAATGCTTATGCAACCTCTGCCAGAAATTGCCCAAGCATATAACATGGTGATTCAAGAAGAAAGAAACAAAGAACTTACTAAACAAGCCCAACAAACAGAACAATCCATGGCTTTTGCTACCAAACGTCCATATTTTCCACCCCCCAAACAAAATTCCTACCCTTCCAAATCCCCAAGTCCAACTGCTAATCCTACAAACAACAAGTTCCTAACAACAGAACAAAAGAGGGCTACTTATTTCTGTGATTACTGCAAGATATATGGACATACTATTCAAAGATGCTTCAAGATTCATGGCTATCCTGATAAACCAAAGAAGGTTGTTGCATATTCTGCTAGTCAACCTCAAGAAGGCACAGGATCTACTACACCAACTCTAACTCTTGATCAGTACAATAAACTCATGCATCTCATTGATTCTAAACAAGATGAATCTGCTCCAATTCAATCTTCTCATACTGCTCAACTTGCTGGTAACAACTACTCTTCCTTTTCTATTCCCTATTCTTCTTGGATTTTAGATAGTGGTGCCACAGACCACATTTGCAATAACCTACATTTCTTTACTTCTTTTAATGCTATTTCTAATAATCATTTCCTTACAATTCCTGATGGCACTAGAGTGATAGTAACACATATTGGAACAATTACTTTGAATAATGGCCTAATTCTTGAAAATGTTTTACATGTTCCAAATTTTCATTTTAATCTAATTTCTATTCATAAATTGTGTACTGATCATAATCTTGTTGCAATTTTCTCTTCTTCTGATTGCATTCTTCAGGGGGTTTCTCTTCAGCCTCTTGTTCTTGGTAGCTTAAAAGATGGACTATACTACCTTCAATCTTCTTTGCTAAATTTTCCTCTCAATTCTGCTAATTCTTCAAAGCACTCTGTCCTTACAGTTTCTTGCCAAATGGAAGTTGATCAAGCCAAACTATGGCATTTGAGGATGGGACATATGCCCTTCCATAAGCTCAAATTAGTAGATAATACTCTAAATGTCAAAACATGTATTGATACAACTATATGTCAAATCTGTCCTTTTTCTAGACAAACTAGATTACCTTTTGCTCATAGTGAAATAAAAACTACTTGTTTTCAACTTGTTCACATAGATGTATGGGGTCCTTACAAAGATCTTACATATAAAAATTTCCATTCTTTTCTTACTATTGTAGATGATTTTACAAGAATGACTTGGGTGTATTTTCTTAATTCCAAAGCTAATGCAGTATCATCTTTTCAATCTTTTTTCCAATATGTTGAAAATCATTTCCAAACTAACATTAAATTTGTTAGAACTGACAATGCTCCTGAACTTACTAAAGGGAAAATGCTTGAATTTTTCTTAAGCAAAGGCATCATAAATCAAAAATCTTGCCCCAATACTCCTCAACAAAATGGAGTTGTAGAAAGAAAACACAAACATCTTTTGGAGACAGCAAGATCTTTATATTTTCAGTCTAAATTGCCAATTCAGTATTGGGGTGAATGTGTTTTGACAGCTGCTCATTTGATAAACAGAATGCCTCTGACTGTTCTGCACAATATTTCACCTTATCAAAAATTATTTGGTATTGCCCCATCCTTATCTCATTTGAGAGTTTTTGGATGTCTTTGTTTCATTTCTACCCTTTCCCAACATAGACTCAAGTTTCACTCTAGGGCAGATCCATGTGTATTTCTTGGCTATCCTTGCAATCAAAAAGCCTATAAAGTTTTAAATTTGAAAACCAATCAAGTTATGATAACAAGGGACATTGTCTTTCATGAAAAACATTTTCCTTTTCATCATTCCAATCCTTCATACCTAAATGATTCTTCTAATTTTCAAATTTTCTTACCTTCTTTTACTCCTTTATCCAACTATGAAGATTTTCCTATACCAGAAATCTTTACTCAACAGCCTATACCCAACCCTACACCAAATTCACCAACCTCTCTAAATAATGACAATACACCTACACAAAAAGACTCCAACCCTTCTGACATCACTCAACCTACTGATCCTACCTTTTTTCTTGCTCCAAGAAGATCCTCTAGACCTAGCAAATTCCCTGAATATCTCAAAGACTATGACATCAATCATCCTTATTCTCAACACTGGTGCAATTTCATTTCTTCATCTGATCTTCCTTCCTCTCATCATGCTTTTATTGCTACAATAAATCTCATTACAGAACCAAAAAACTTCAAAGACGCCTCTAAAGATCCTAATTGGGTTACAGCTATGCACAAAGAATTAGATGCCTTGCAAAGAACTAACACTTGGAACATGGTTCCCTTACCTTTAGGGAGAAAACCTATTGGGTGCAAATGGATTTATAAAGTTAAATATAATTCTGATGGATCATTAGAAAGATATAAGGCAAGATTGGTAGCTCAAGGATACACACAACAATATGGCATAGATTATTCAGAAACTTTTAGTCCAGTTGTAAAAATGACAACCATAAGATGTGTAATAGCTTGTGCAGCAGTTAAAGGTTGGCCTATTTACCAATTAGATGTAAACAATGCCTTTTTACATGGTGACTTTTGTGAGGAAGTCTATATGAAAGTCCCTGATGGTGTGCCAAATCCCAATGGTCTAGTGTGTAAGTTAGCTAAATCCATATATGGTCTTAAACAATCCTCAAGACAATGGTTTAACAAACTTTTCAGAGAACTAATTTCTTTAGGATTTCAACAATCCAAAAATGATTACTCCTTGTTTACAAAAAAAGAGGGTGAACATATTACTGTCATTGCAGTATATGTTGATGATATTATAATTACAGGCACTAATCAAAACACCATCCAAGAATTAAAACTCCATTTGGATATGACTTTTAGTATTAAAGATTTGGGATTTTTACATTACTTCTTGGGCATTGAAGTCACTTATACTACTCATGGAATTGTCCTTACTCAACAAAAATTTACCAAAGAAATATTGGAAGAAGCTGCTCTTGGTGATTGTCAGCATACAGTGACACCCTTGCCTCAGAATTTGAAGTTGAATGCTTCTGATGGTGACTTATTTCATGACCCTTTTTTCTATAGAAGTTTGATTGGGAAACTCAACTATCTCACTCACACAAGACCTGATCTAGCCTATGCAGTTCAACATCTAAGCCAATATATGCAAGAACCAAGAAATCCACATTATCAAGCACTCATTCATACTCTCAAGTACCTCAAAGGCACTGCTGGACAGGGCATAGTTCTGTCTGCTTCAAAACAACTTACTCTTCAGGCTTTTTCAGACTCTGACTGGGGTGCTTGTGTTGACACAAGAAGGTCCATCTCAGGCTACATTCTAATGCTTGGTAAGTCTCCTATTAGTTGGAAATCAAAAAAGCAAGCTACTGTCTCAAGATCAAGCTCAGAAGCAGAATATAGAGCACTAGCTAGTGCAGCCTCAGAAACTGTTTGGCTTATTCGAATTCTTGAAGAGTTAGGCATCACTAATCTCAAACCTGTTAGATTACACTGTGATAATCAATCCACTATCCACATTGCTCAAAATCCAGTTCAACATGAAAGGACTAAGCATATTGAAATAGATGTTCATTTCACTCGAGACAAAGTCCTAGAAGGATTGCTTCAGATGGCATACTTACCTACTGCAGCACAGTTAGCAGATGTCTTTACTAAAGTCCTTCCCTCCAAGCAGTTCAATTCATTGGTAGGCAAGTTAGGCATGTATCAACCCATGCCTACCTTGAGGGGGGGTATTGAGTAATATAGTAATATAACAAATTAAATGTTTTATTTTGAGTTAGTTAGGCTCTTCTAACTAACTTTTACCTAGCTTCTAATTAGTTCCTCATGTCTTGTTCTTCTATAAATACACTTGTAAACTCTTGTTTTATTTACTTAATAAAAGCTAAGCAAATCTTTCTCCTACTTTGTTTTCTTTACTTCTCTAACTTTGTCAACTTCAGCTCTTGATATTCTTTCGATGTGGGACTTGGGATGCACTTATTTTCCCAACAATATACATGTGGAGTACTAATTAATGTCTAATCACCATATACACTCCCGGTATTTTTCATAACACTCTTATTTCTTCAGTTTTTATTTTTACTCGAGTTATTTCTTATTTTCAAGAATAAAATCTCATCTCAATCTACTTAAATTTTCTTACTTCTCTTTATACGAATGTTCCCTCAAAGGAAACTTCTTCTTCCACTTTTGTCAGTTGGGTTCCTCCTGATCCAGGTACAATTAATCTCAAATTTGATGGCTATTTCACTTCCACACCTGCTTCTACAGGTATGTCCTTCACAGTCATAATGGCAATTGTTTGGCAGCTCATGCATTTTACCTAGGCAAAACTTCCTCCTTGGTCAAAGCTACCGCCCTTCATAACCGTATTCTACTCGCCCATCAATTCAATTTCTCTTTGTTTTTTATTGAGGATGATTGACAGTTATTAATGTTTTACTGGATTAGGTTCATTGTCCTTGGAAGATTCAAATGGATAATATATATGCATTGTTCTTCTGGATTTTGCTTCTGTATTTTCTAACCATATCTTCTGTATCTTTTAAGCACTAGTATGTTTAGTACAACTTATTTAAACACTCTAGTGCTTATTAAAAAAATTAGATCAAAACACCTTATCTTATGTATTATAATATTTTTTTAAAAAATTATTATTACTTTTATTAACAAATGTTGTAAAAAAAAGTTGTACAATAAGAATTATAATGAAAATATTGATCTTTTAGAAAAAACATACTTATATTAGTCGAACTATATAAGAATTATGTGACCCCCGGCGTGATTGAAGCTAGATTTTGCTCCCCATTTTATCTGAAAATTGCTTCCCTATAGGTGTTATTTGCTTGACTTAAGAAACATGGAAAATGAAATTTTATAGGAAATAAATCCATAACAAATGAGTTACTTGATTGACCAAAAAAAAAAAGTGAAATAGGAGAAAAGAACAACCTGAAAACTTTAATTATATTTCATCAAAATGTAGAAATTTACTTGCCTAGTACGGAGTATAATTTAAGTAAGAAGATATTCATCATATGGAAGTTTGTTTCTTATATTAGTAATCAAACAACTTTATAAAAAAAAAATACCGATGATGTTAATTAAAAAATTTAATTATTCATACAAATTTAAATAAAGTAATATATCTAACCCAAATAACCAACAATTCTTACTGCCTCAATGATTTGCCAAATTATGGGCACGATTAAAAGCCGCCACACTTTTGTGTCGGAGAATAAAAATTTGCATCAAATACAGAGTGTTGTTTTATTAGAGGGGGGACTCTTTGGATATACTTTTTTTTTTTATCAGTTTGTCCATCTATTTTGAAACATTTCTTTTTAATTTGAAATTCCCCCGTTTACAAATAAGTGATCTATTTTAACCAAAAAACTCTACCTGCTGTTTTAATGGCATTTTTCTCCTTTTATCCATGTATTTTGAAGAGGTGTTTCTATGGTCATTTATTCAGTGTTTGACGAAATACAAAAAAACACTTACATTCGACAAAGCTTTTTGTTGGCAATTCCTAATCAAATATCTTTTGTTGGCAATTTTCTAATTAAATATCTTTGGATCTGATGGTTTCAGATTGGATCAAATCAAAACGGGTTATTGAATGGTTAAGATATTAATATTTCTCAATTATTTTTTAAAAAAAAAAAAATATATATATATATATATGTATGTATATTGTAGTATTTTTATTACAAGTAATATTTTGAATTTTCAGCTTTATTCTTGACTTACTACAATTTTATGAAATACTCCCTCCGTTTCCATTTATTTGTCCTGTTTGACTTTGCACATATACCAATGCATTTGTTTGACCTTAAATATCTTTTGTTGTAAATGTGTAAAAATTATAATAATTAGTTATTAATAACGTACGTATTCATTGAGACGAATCAAACAAGACCCCACATGACTATATTATGTTTTATATGTTGAGAGTAGTTTAGAAGATTCTCCGACCTTATGAATAGTGTCAAGATTCCATACAGGACAAACAAATGGGAACAGAGGGAGTATTATATTATAAGTTATTAGTTCAATATTAATATATGTAATGTAATTTAACTGGGAATTATTGTTAATAAGATATTAATTATTAAACATGGTATATTACACTTTTCGTTTTTATTTTAGTTTATGCAATTTGACTTTTGGTAATGTTCGTAAAGTTTATATCGACCACCATTTGTGTTTTGTAAGTAAAGAAAAAGATAGCCATGTAAGGACTCATTGGATTAATTAGTATCAACATGTATTTTTTTTTAATTAACATGTAATTTTTTTAATTTCTAATTTATATATATTTTTATAATTACATAATTAGAGATCAGTATTAATCTTTAACATTTTGTCTCGACAAGCTAGCGCAAAAAGGTGAAATGTGTAGATTAATAAAAGACAGAGAAAGTAGAAGATAATTTTAATGAATGTTTACATAATATATTAATATTATTAGTCATTAATTTTAATATGAAACTAAAGGATAGAATTTAAAAGTATGATCACACACACAACAAAAGTATGAAGAATTTTGTATGTATAATATAACTTAATTATCTTAAAGTGCTGGCAACCTGCTAGCAGGCCACGAATGCTAATTAAACTCTTATAATATTGTAATACCTAATTACGGATGAAATTTAGTCTGGATCCAACCCTACATTTGATCTGATCCGATCTGTAAGAAAAAATCCAATTCGAATATGAAAAATAACAATTCGACTCTGTCTAAAAAAATGACTGACTATTGTCAGGACGGAGCCGGATTATGTACAATTCAATCCATTGTAATGGATAAATTATTAGATTTCAATGCATTGCGTATTATTGTTATATGCTAGATATGGACAATTCACCTGCTATGCAACAAAAAAATTTTCCCAAAAAAATACATATATATATTGCAGTATTTGTTTTGCTAATTTGTTTTTATATTTGTTGATTATGTTTTTCGCTCCATATTAACTACAATGTTTATTTTGGCAAAATTTTTTAAAGATAGGGTTTGAAAATAATAAAATTAATTGCATCAAACGACGAGTAATTTTGATATAAATTTTAAAATTATTACCAATTAGAAAATGTATAAATACTTATCTATCTGGGCCCAGAGGCGCTAGTTAGCATACCCCACATATAAAATACTAATCCGTACATAAAAGGTCTTTAATTATGAATTAATGATGTTTAACAATGAGCAATCATGAATTTCATGAAAAAGAACTTCAACTAATAGGCCACCCAACAATTTGTTCAAACAAGTACTGCTGCCAAAAAAAGGTGAACTTTTGCCAGGCTGCTTCCTACACCAACGAGCAACGACCCCCGCTTCGTTGGCCTTTTATGGTATCTCCTTTATGTCTTGCCTCTTTATCTACCACATTTTAAAAAGAAAATTTAAAAAAAAAATAATGTGTTATATAATACATTATAGGTGGATGGCCATTATACCCCTGTCTATATATTAGGATCATTCTAGAATTAGGGTTTGGTTGTACTTACTATTGATAGCTTGTATATATACCCCTTTTGCTGAATGAAATGGGACATACAATTCCCCACTTTTATAACATAATGAAATTTATTTAGGTGATGTTATAGACCTTATAGTAGTACAACTATATACTAATATGCATGGATGTACATAGAGTTGTGTGTATTCAAAGTGTTTTACTGTTCATTTTATGTAATTTTTTTAAAAAAAAAACTATAAAATGAGTAAAATTACCCTGTGATATACCATGCATACAGCTGGATGTATAAACGAATTTCTACTACATATAAGCATTTACTCATTTTTATATGTTTACTAAGCAGGGCCGTGGTTAGGTTGCTGGAGGCTTTGTGCAAATTTTGTAGATGGCCTTGAATCTCAATTTTTTTATGAAATTATTATTATATATATAAAAAGATTAACTCTTCCATTAACTTGATATTGTGGGGAAAAATTATCTAAGAGCTTAGATAATGAGTTTGAAAATTTTTGTAATGGTTAAATATTAATGGGTATATAAAAAAATTGGGAATTTGATGAGGTAAGATCGATAGATAGTGTGTGGTAAAATAGAATTTTTGACCATAAATAATGAAATTGGAACTTGAATTGAAGTATGTAGGCATGCAGAATACATATGTGAAATATAACTCTAAGTCTCTAATGCATAGAATGAAAAATGCATACCCATTTGGAAAAAAAAAAATAACCAAAACACGCTGGTAAGTTTCGATCATGGATCTAAGGTTTTCGAGTCCAAAAAACTTACCGTTACCATCAAATTGATACGTTCACCAAAACTTTTACTTTTCTTAATTATGTATTTATTGTTGTTCCCGGTTGCTTATAAATATATACAATATATTAATAGACGCTCTTGCTCTGATCTTTACATCATATCGTATTATGCCACTTAAGATTGTCCGTGTAACATTTATTAAAGCATATGTGTTATGTAAGCATGTCACATCATTTAACAACATAAATTATGCTCAAAACTAGACTTGGACCAATTACGAATTACCTCTTACAATTCAAGGCCATGCACTTCATTTCAACCAACTTTTATTAATGTTTCAAATGTGCACATAACATTATATATTCCTTTATTTTACTAACTATATTAGAGGTTAGATTTTTTTTCAATAAATAGCAAAGATGAGAAATAAATAAATTCAAATAAGAAACTAAAATTCGGAACAACTTCCGAGCCAACACAGTAGTTACTCTCATTAAACTATGATCACTCTTCACTACACTTTGGAGTATTATCTTATGATTAACCATGGCATATACATTGTGTCACTCTTATGATTGAACTTGATATATATTCTTGTTTTTCATTTGAGTGATTCCTGCAAGTTGCTTGCCACTCTATCAGTGTGACAATGTCTATCCTAATTTTGCCAACTACTCGACTACGGACCGGATCCTGATGGATCTAGATCTAGACCCGTTTTTTCGGTCTAGATCCAGACCCGTTTTTTCGGTCTAGATCCTGATCCTGCGGATCCGGATCTAAAACGGATCCTCTTATATTATACCTACTAAATATAATAATTAAAAATTTTAATGCATTAAAATTGTCATTTCATCACATATACATGTAATTAATATGCAAATTAAAACCCATTACTAGATACTTACAAACTAACATCATCAACATCATAAAATCCATAATTACATAATCAACATCCTAAATCCATAATTACATAATCAATTTGGGTAATGGACTATTTGAGCTTTGGAGTATTGGGCATTGGGGTCATATAATTTATAAGACTATCATTAATTTAGTATATGTTTTATTACAAAAACGGATCCGCGGATCTGTAAACAAGATCCATATCCAGATCCGCATTTTCCCAGAAGATCCATATCCGACACGGATCCGCGCGGATCCAAACTATGAAGACCCAGATCCTCAAAAACGGATCCGCGGATCCAGATCCGTTGCCATCTCTACAGACTTCACCATTTTATTTTTTCATATTATGGTCTTATGGAGTGAGATATTAATGATGGAGTGCCAAAATCAATACCGACAAAAGCTGTTTTATTTTTTTCTTACTCCATTTGCCCAAAATAAATGTTGTATTTACCTTTAATTTTCATCTTTTCAGAAAAAACAATTTTAAATATCAATATCTTTAACTATAAATAAGAAAAAAATACATATTTGGAAAGTGCGTATTGAATTGAGATGAATCAAACGATATGTCATATATGACTATGTTTTTCTTACATATTTAAAATTAAAAAGAGTCAAAGTTAAAAAGTGGGATAGATAATACCAAAATCAAAATGGAACACATTTTATATATGAGACAGAAGAAGTTTTTTATAACATAAACTCCGTACTTTGTAGTAGCTCTGAACAAATTTAGAATTATAATTACTTGTAGAGATGAATCAAACAATACTCTGTATAAATATATTTTATTTTATATATTCCCTCCTCTTTTTTTAATTTACTCACTTTTCTTTTGGGGATTTTTTTTTAATTTCCGCAATTTTTGCATTTATTAATTTATGATTCCTAGGTTTTTTTTTTCTTCATATTATCTCTCTTATTTTTTTACTAATTTCAATAAAAATTTAATCTTTTTTCTCTCTTTTCCATATATACTCTCTTACTCCCAATTAATATTTTGATTTTGATGAAAATCCAAGTGTATGAGAAATTTAGAAAATAGTAATATTTAAAGAAAATTATATAGTGTCAATATTCTAAATATAAATGGTGAATAATAAATTGAAACAAGGGATTAGTACAGTTGGGATATTTTTGTTGACTCTGTCTTTGACTCCTAATAGTGTACTCCGTATTGTCTTTTCTGTATGCATTGATAACTTTACTAAGGGAAAACGTTTTATACATAACTTTTTAAAAAGTTTGATAATGTGGGAGGAATTATGCATTAAATTGTGGGCTTCTACAACGGTCTCCCAAAAAATGACCGCAATACCATATTAAATCATGGCCTTTCAAATTATTCTATTTTACCTTTTTTTTAAACCATTTTTCTAATTATTAGATTATCCAAAATTCCATAATTAATTTTAAAATTCATTTTATAATATTTTCCATTAATGAATTTTTTTAAAAAATATTTAAATTTTTTATGATAAATTCCAAAATTAATTACTATTTTCTGAAAAATTAGAAATAAAGAATATTTAACGTAATTGATTCTAGACCAATCTTCTTTATTTTTAGTTTTCCAAAAATTAATAATTAAATTTGGAATTTATCATAAAAAAATTAATTTTTTTAAATTTTAATTAATTGGAAAAAATAAAAAATTAATTTTTAAATGAATTATGGAATTTTGGAAAATCTAATAATTAGAAATATAGGTAAAAAAAGAAAAGGTAAAATAAGTGATTTTGGAGGGCTTTTTTCTTAGTGGTGGTCGTTTTAAAGGATGGCCGCTATAGAAAAATTGTTAAATCGGACTATACTACAGGTTACTCGACCCAATTTAGCTAACACACGCATCTGTGAGGGGAAGATAGGAAATAATCCTCACAAAAAAAGTGATGAGAATCGAACTCAAGTTCTCGCGCTTGGAATTTTGAGGTCTTGACCACCAGGCTAAAATCGTGTCCTCTTTTAAAGATATACTTGGAGCAACTTTATATCCATTGTGGGTGTGTCCTTTTTGATTTATTTTTTCTGACCTGATCTAATCTGATAAGATAAGATCTAAAAATGCATGAGAATTTGAACTTATATTATAAGATCTAATCTAGTCTAATATAAGTAGAAAAGAACACACCCTATAAAAATTTGCATGAAATGGGTCATGATTTAGATAGGTCAGCCCCTAGATGCTAGATCCGCCCGTGAGGATGGAGGTAGTAAAATAAACACGGTGCATTTGTAATTCATACAAGTATACAACTCTCCAACTTTCATATGGGCCCATGTTTATATCCAATCATCATCACTCATCGAGTCAGTGGTCAAATATATCAAGCCATATAACCAACTACGTTGACCCTGGTTACATTTAATCCAGTTCATAGTTTCATACTACTGTAGGAGTATTATTTAATTACTGATCTTCCAAAAGGTTGTTAGCTCCCAGTCAAAACTCAAAAGTAATAATATGGTTAATTTGATTCACACGACCCGGGAAATTCGTTTCTATGTGAATTTTATTTGATATTCATTAAATTTTTTTCTTGTCTCATCTACTACTTCCTATGAATTCGGTTAATATATTTGTTTAACCCTATAAGAAATTATATTTCCTCCGACAATCAACCTTTTTTAAAATTAAAAACTAATTCATTAATAAAAAAAAGTCATCTGACACTTATAATAGAGATTAAAACTAACAAATACAAAGTAATCTGAATTGAATAATATTCAAATTGTACCAAACAATGATCTCTATATACATTATCTGACAATGATGGATATCTTCTTCCACATCGTCGTTCTATGCAGCTTTAAACGATTGAGTCTTTTGATCTCTTGTAGTTTTGAATCTAACATTATATTCGACCTGATTAACAAATTAAATCTTTCGCTAACAAATAAAAACTCTTAACCCTAAACCCCCCACAAAGAGAGATAAAATCCAAAATAAGGATAGATATAACCCAATATATGGGTAGTAATATTCTCTATTAGGGAGAGAATGCTGATTTATTATTGACATAAACAAAACAACTGGTGCACAAGGGAAAAAGAGGGGTTCACCATTAGTCGCAAAGGCTGACGGTAGCCCTTAGATCTTTGAAGAAAAAATGAATAGAGTGAGCGAGAGAAGGAATGAGGAGAGGAGAAAAGAGGCCGCCTTTTGTTATATGGTTAGATACTTCATCCGAGATTTAACTTACTAATGAAAGAGTTGGTGAGTTAGAAATTTTATGGTTTGTGACTTTGTGTCATTCTGCATTTATTTAATCACTCTCCAATAACTTTTGGATCTCCATCCAACTAAACTCAATCTCCCTTGGTGATTGTTTATGACCTTTGCCTCAAAAAAAAAAATGGAGACTGAGAGAGTAAATAAATACTCCCTTGTTTATAATGTTTGTTATTTTTTTGCAAAGTATAATATTTGTTATTACGTTTGGTTTTTGCACATTTTCAATTGTACAAAATCTCTCAGTATGCTCTAAAAAATTATAAAAGTTGATAATTAAAAAACTACACATCTAAAAAAATCTCATGTGAATTTATGTTTTTTTCTGGCATAATAATAATAATAATAATAATAAAACATGGTCAAAGTTTCAGGACCTCTCTACGTGTTCAAAATTCAAAACTTTAAAAACATTATGAAACAGATAAAGTACAAAGTAAATTACAAGTATAGATAATGACATTCCAAAATCTTATATTATTGTTACTTTCAAATAGAAAAAAAAAACACTGAAAATTTTACTCTCACAATAAAGAGTGATAAATACTCGGTAATACTAGTAGTAATTTTTAAAGTGCTAATATCAATTTGAGAGTGGTTGACTTCAGTATCCAAATATTTGACCTTCCTAATGAGCACATTTGACCAATGTGTCATTTTGAGTTACCATAAGTCCATTTGGTTTGGAAGTTTATAGACGAAATATTGAGTCAATACTCTTGGAATTTTTCTGGGGCAAAAATTCAAGATATACACTGTACGGCATATGTTTTTATTTGTGAATTTGTGATATATCATAAATGAATGGAACCCATTATTCTTGGATGATTCTAGTGTAATCTTATGACTACCGATTATCGTAGTGGATGGCTAAGATCGCACGATTTTTGATTTATTTTTAATTCCTAAATATAATTAAAATCCTTTTTAAAATATTTTAATTAGATTTCTTATTTTAGGAAAAGAATTTCTGATTTTTCAAGAATAAAAACTGATTTTAGAAAAAACCTAAAATTATTTTCCTAAAATAAAAAGTCCAATAAAAGTATTTTAAACAATATTTTTAATTAGATTTAGAAATTAAAATAAATTAAAAATCGTGCAATCCTAACCATCCATTACGGTAGTTAGTAGTCATATGACTACTGACTATCGTAGTGGATAGCTAGGTGATAGGAGAGGTTTTCTCACCAAATAAAAACCTCCGTCGTAGTATGAGTGGGGGTGTCGAACACGGGGAAGGTACGTTGCACTAGTCTAGGCATGAGCGTCGAACAAGCTAGGTCGAATGATGGTCGCGAGAGGCGGAGAGAACTAACTAAAACTACACTAAGGAAACAAAAACAAAAGGGACTAGGGTAAGAGATCCACAACTCATACCACCATGAATTATGAATCAATCGAAACTTAGATTTAGGTCGCGGATAAGGGGAGGTCGTTCTATGATCGTACCACTCTTTCGAGCTAGTACGATGACTGGAAAGACATATACAACTCACTTTCGTGCAGTGACACATCTAACGAGTCCTAAGCACAAAATCACGAAGACCGATAACTTTCCCTTGATCGAAGGCCCAACTTTCGTGGTGCTTCCATCAATCGGGCAAAGGAAGTCATCACCCACGTTCACCTTTCGGTCCTTTGGTGGGGATTCTTCAATGAATCCTATGTTAGCTAGACACAAGACTCAACATTACCGAATCTTAAGGTACCGACATTATCACAACCAAAAGCCAAGAAACAACTAAACCACAATCATGGAGGATTTGAGAAATTTCACTCAAACCTTAGAAATTAACTACTCAAAAATTATTTAATAAAAACATAATTAAAACTATAACTAAAAACATAAATAATAACTAAAATTATGAACAACAAAACTAACAATTAAAACCTAGAAAAATAAGAACAAGAAAGAAGATAAACTAATAACAAAACAACTAAAACAACAACAAACAACTACAACAAACTAGAAGAGGTAATCAATGAAGTGCATAAAACAATAAAAAGCAAGTAAATGAAAGCTATAAAATACCTTGAGATGGAGAACAAGAAGAAGAAGAAGAACAAGCTAACTACTTGTATAAATTGAAGAACAAAATGCAAATTACAAGGAAATTGAAGAAGAAAGCAACAAAATCTAACCTAAAACCCTAAGTGAGCCTCTAACATCCGCTGTTGAAGAAATGGGAAGAGGGGGGTATTTATACAAACCCCCAAAAATTCGAGAAAAAATAGACCAAAAACACTAAATAAGACGTGCAGTAGCGCGTCAGCGGGCGCTAAAATGGGATCAGCGGCCGCTGAGGCCTACTTTCACGTGCCTTCAACCTGCTAAGGAAAATGGTCAGCGGGCGCTGAGTATGGTTCAGCGGCCGCTGCAAGCTCTTTGTTATGCTACTGCCTCAAAACAGGGAAGAGGGACAGCGGGCGCTGAGTTATGGTCAGCGGCTGCTGTTCTTCACTTGGTGCTGGTGATGGCCTAGCAGCTTCAAAGTCAGCGGGTGCTGAAGGTAAATCAGCGGCCGCTGCAAGGCCTCAAATGCTACTGCCTAGTTCAGGGGAGGGGGACAGCGGGCGCTGAGTTGGGGTCAGCGGCCGCTGTTCTTCTCTTTGCTCAAAAATGCCTTGTAGCTTCATGATCAGCGGCCGCTGGGAATCAATCAACGGCCGCTGTCTTGGCCAAGATAACCTTCTGCCTCATTTGCTTAGAAAATGCTCCTGAACATATATATCATCTCAGCGGACGCTGAGGAATTCCCAGCGCCCGCTGGGATCTTCTTTGCTCCAACTATGGCAAATGACTGCGACTTCCTCGAGGTTCCCGGCTCGCTTCCTCTGGTTCCGAAATAGACTCGGGACCTGCAAAATGGGAAGAAAACGCAGAAACAAAGCAAAATAGAGGAAATCACATAGAAAAAGGGGAAGGGGACTACAAGAGAAAAACTAAGCTAAAAAGCCTAAAAACGCTGACGAAAGCTAAATAAAATAAGAAAATAAACTAAGAAAATAACTACCAAAATACCACTTATCACTAGGATCACATGATTTTTGATTTATTTTTAATTGCTAAATCTAATTTAATATCTTTTTGAAATGCTTTAATTAGATTTATTATTTTAGAAAAATAAATTCTGATTTTTCCTAAAATAAGTTTTTATTTTCGAAAAATCAGAAATTATTTTACTAAAATAAAAAATCTAATTAAAGTATTTAAAAAAATATTTTAGATTAGATTTAGCAATTAAAAATAAATTAAAAATTGTGTAATACTAACCATTCACTACGGTAGTCGGTAATCATAAGACTACACTAGAATTCTCACCAAAAAAAATATATACTTCGTGTAAGGCTTTTCTAATTTCAATTTTTTGATAAAAATCTTATTAGTCATTTTATTAATTAGCTATACATATTTATGAGCTTTTGGTTATTTATCAAACATATTTACTTGTATAGACAATATAGTTAAACAACTAAAAACATGCAATCAGCTAACAATAAGTAACATATGAATTAATCGGCTTAGAACTAACCTGCAATTGCCAAATTGTTCCTTGGTAATTTCAAATAGGAGATTAATTAAATTAAGGGTGACTCTACCTGTATGCACCCCTTAAAGACAATATATATAAATATTTAACATATATTTTTAAGGGATAAAATATTTGAAATCTATGTCAAAATTGCGCATGGATGTAATTAATACTTTTTTAGTTAATATTTTTGCTTTAGTTATCGTATAGTAAGTAGACAACGCTAAGGGGTGTATTTTAACATATATTTTCATTTATCAATTAATTAGGAGTAGCTCTAATTTCTCTTCATTAATTACTATTTTATCAATATAAGTATAAAACATACGGAATAGTATATAACCATATATAAACTTGACTTCAACCATTAGTTTAAATTTGTGGTTAAAATGATTTTCTCATATAGTATCATAAGTTCACAACTCGTTGATAGAGACATAAAAAAAATATTTAGAGAATATATAGCCCCACGGCCCCACCCAACCCTCGAAACCACCTACTACATAATAGTGAATTGTTGTGAGGTCATACTTGGTGAAGCATCCATTAAAATTAAAGAAAAGAAGCACGTGTTAATGATGATCGAGTAGTTAAGTTTATAGTACTAAAGTAGTAGTATGAATGTATGATCAAACATTCAGGATTCAAGGTCACCCTACTACTTTTGTGGTAACATGCCAAAACAGGGGCGACCAATGAAGAACCGCGCCACGCGTAAGCACGTATTGTACTTCTATACCAATCTACCACATATATAGAGTACTCTGTTTGTAACGAATTAATTTCACCTTTTGTTTTTTTACGCATTTTGAAGAAGTGATTTAAGGGTGTAAATGATTAAATTAATCAAAATAATTTTGATATTAGTAACTTATAATCACATTCTTGCTTGTACTAAAACCATTTTGATTAATTCTTTCGTTTACCCCATCAAATCGTTTCCTTAAAATGCGTGAAAAAACAAATAGTGAAATTAATTCGTTATGAAGGGAGTAGTTTATTATCTAACTTAATATATAATAAGATGAGGATAGAAACATAACCTAATGGTTAAGCCATATTTTTTCGAAGTGATGATCCGGTTCGATCCTCACCAGCGATGCCACGCCTCTCACTCCACCTGCTAATAATAAGATTAATTCTAGGGATATGAAGCCTTATGTAAGTCCTACATATTTAAATTTCCTTTGAAAAAAAAACTTAAAAATAATATAATGCATGGTTAATTATTATTATTTATTAATTTGGACCTTTGCTTTTGTTTTGGGTCATTGGCTCATTGCACACATGTATTTGGAATCCAGAATGTTAAAGTAAGGTCTTTGTCTATTGTCTTTGACAACAACTTTGCAATGCCATGACTTCACGTACTTCTTTCCTTAAGCGAAATTAAAGTCATTCTACCGTGTATCTCTTTAAGGATATTCTTTTTCCAATTCTTTTTAAACAAATTTTTTTTTTTTTTCAAATGGAAATGTGACTATAAATAATGCTGAATAGGAAACCATCGTGTTGAGTAGCATGAGGATTCGAACTTTAAATTTTAAGAAATATGAGGTTGGTTTGAAGTTATTGTTTCATGCCTATTATTGACTATTTCCTTTTATAAATGAGCTTCTAATATATCCAACCGTATATTTTCCTTGTAAAATTAGTATTTGCCCTATTTCTTGTTGAAATAGATTTACTTTCGTTCTTAATAATTTTATAAATATGTATTTTTTTTAAATGATCCTCTATCATATATCTCTACATTTATTAAGGACTGTGGTATATATTTTGATCTCTCTATGCAGCTTTTACCCAAAGTAATGGATGATGTAGTTCATTAACATGATTTTTTTAATGATTTTTTTTTAAAAAAAATTGCACAATAATTCATATTTAAAAGAAAACACAAAGTTGATAATCTTTAATTAGTTTCCAAGAAAACACAAAGTTGATAGTCTTTGGCTCTTTGCCTGGTTTGCTACTTGCTAGTGGGTACCGCTAATTTTGTGGACCATAGGTCCAAAAAAAATAATTGCAAGCAATTGCAATTATTATAATAGAGGCTATTGGGTTAGTTATGCAAGTGGATTCATTCCTATAAATAAATGACAAATTCTAAAATACATCGAGTGTATATCAAGTGTACAACAGTAAAAATTATTGTCGCCATACAACAGCAATTACATTAATAGTCTGTTCGTTAATTGGTCATAAATTGTGGTAATAGAATGATTTTATAGGTAAATTTGGAAGGAAAATCAATACTCAATCCCATGCTAGTGCGAGCATAACTCCAATTTATCTAATTTTCTTCACAAACACCCATTCTCATCTATCTAATATCACCATTATCCCCTATAGTAATGGATGATAATAGAAAATAAGAATAAATTTAAGTTTGGGAATGAAAAATACGTTTTCCATAGGGATTATGAAACTCTTTCTTATCAAGTTACACTTTAAATTCATTATCATTATTACAATTTATTACAAATAACAAAACAGGCCGTAATAGTTTGTTATCCGTTGACAAATACTTTTTTTTTTCAAGATATAACTTTTATGAATTTTTAGAAATTTTTTATTCCTTGTACAATAATTTAGTGTACACCGGCTATAAATTGATTGTTGAGACTTTTTCTTTGGTATTGATTGATGTCAACTGGAAGACCAATTCCAATTAGAACTGTTCAATTCAAATATTCTGTAGAAATATGTCAATCTCCTTGAGTTGTGGTATTTCTCATTAATCAATATATATATAGGTGTACAACCCTAGTTATAGCTCTCAATGGGCTTTACAAGATATCAGCTGCAAACTCTTAGGAGAATATATTTTCAGTTACAAAATATATGGAGAATATTTAGCATATTCTCTATCACTCCCCCGCAGTCGAAGCGGGAGGAGGTCGGACGCTTAGACTGGACCGAAAATCATGGAATAGCTGCCTTGGAAGACCCTTGGTAAATATATCTGCATATTGATATGATGATGGAATATGCAACACTTTAATCTGCCCTAAAGCTACTTTTTCACGAACAAAGTGGATGTTAAGCTCAACATGTTTAGTCCTTTGATGTTGAACGGGATTACTTGACAAATACACAGCAGAAACATTATCACAGTAAACCAAAGTTGCTTGCTGAAGAGGGCAATGAAGCTCTAATAGGAGATTGCGAAGCCAACAGACCTCGGCAACAACATTTGCAATGCCACGATACTCAGCTTCAACACTAGAACGTGAAATCGTGGCTTGCCGCTTGGAAGACCAAGAGATAAGATTATTACCCAGAAAAACACAATACCCAGAAGTGGAGCGGCGTGTATCAGGACAACTAGCCCAATCGGCATCTGTATAAGTAATCAGCTGGGTAGGAGAAGAAGGGTACAAATGTAATCCATAGTCAACTGTACCTTTAACATAGCGAATTATACGCTTAAGAGCATTAAAGTGAGGCTCTCTAGGAGCATGCATGAATAAACAACACTGTTGTACGGCATAAGCAATATCAGGTCGAGTAAAAGTTAAATATTGTAAAGCACCTGCAAGACTTCGGTAGAGAGTAGCATCTAGAACGGGGTCACCATCATGAGCACTAAGTTTACACTTAGAGTCAACTGGTGTTGTAACGGGTTTGCAATTTGACATTTTTGCTCTCCATATGATCTCCTCTGCATATTCTTTTGACTGAGAATCATATATTGTGATGTTCGAGTGACAGATATACCCAAAAAATCATTCAATTTGCCTAGGTCGGTCATAGAAAATTCAGACTTAAGCAAGTGAATAATGTGATCCTTGAGTTTGTCAGAAGATGCAGTGAGAACAATATCATCCACATAAAGTAATAAGTAAGCGATGTTGTTACCCCGACGATAAATAAAAAGAGAATTATCACTAGATGCACAAACAAACCCAATACGCATGAGGAAAGCCGCAAAACGTTGATACCAGGCTCAGGGAGCTTGTTTAAGACCATAAAGGGCTTTACGAAGTCGGCATACATGATGAGGAGCAGATTTGTCTACAAAACCTGGTGGTTGATACATATACACAATTTCTTCCAAATTACCATGAAGAAAAGCATTTTTGACATCAAGTTGATGGATAGGCCAATTACGACCCATAGCAATGCTTAAAACAATACGAATGGTAGCTGGTTTAACAACTAGGCTAAAGGTTTCATCACAATCAACGCCCTGAACTTGAGACTTGTCATTGACAACTAGACGCGCCTTATAGCGTTCCAATTCCCTAGTATCCTTATATTTATGTTTAAATAACCACATGCACCGAATTATATTCACCCCCTCTTGTGGTCTAGGAACAAGTTCCCATGTATGTTGAGCAATAAGAGCATTATATTCATCGGTCATGGCCGCATTCCAATTAGGATCAAGCAAGGCTAATTTTGGATTTTTTGGTAAGGGAGAGGGAGTAGTGGTGGTTGTAAGGGTGAACATGGATTTTGGTTTAAAAATCCCATGGCGTGCTCTTGTAGCCATTTGTGGGGAAAAAGGAGGTTGGTTTGTATTGGGAGGGATAACATGAGGAGTTGGACTTGAGGGTGTAGTATTGTCACGAGGAGAATGGGGGCTGGTTGTGGGTAATTGTTGCTGAGTTAGCCTTGCAGCATGTGTCTGTGGTCCATTAGAGTTATGATGTGTGTGGGTTGTGGGTATAGAGTTGTAACTGCCAGCAAGTAAGTGGGTAATGGGGAGATTAGGCTCCGAATGTAAGAATTCATAATCCGAAGATCGGAATTTTAAAATATCAGAGTACGGAAATTCATTTTCGACGAATGTGACATGACGGGAAATTATAATTTTATTACTAGAGATGTCAAGGCATTTGTATCCTCGATGGTTGTTGGGAAAACCTAAGAACACACATGGAGTAGAGCGGGGAGCTAATTTATGAGAGACAATAGCCGAAAGATTAGGATAACATAGAGAACCAAAGACACGAAGATGATTATAGGTTGGGATTTTTCGATATAACATCTCAGTAGGCGTTTTATTTCCGATTGCTCGAGAAGGAAGAATATTAAGGAGATAGACACTCATAGCTAGGCCATGATCCCAAAAAGAAGGAGGGAGTGAAGCATGAATTAAAAGAGTACGATTGAGATTGTTAATAGTGCGAATCATCCTTTCGGCTTTACCATTTTGGGATGAGGTGTGAGGACAAGAGAAACGAAAAAGCATACCATGAGTTGTAAAAAAATTATGAAAAACAGTGTTATTAAACTCACGACCATTGTCACATTGAAAATTTTTTATTTGCCGCTCGAATTGAGTTGTGGCATAAGTGCGGAAATTAATAAAAGTTGAGAAGACTTGTGACTTAAACTTTAAGGGAAAAACCCAACAAAAATGAGAAAAATCGTCCAATAAAATTAAATAATATTTATGACCTATCGAGCTATTAATTGGAGAAGTCCAAAGATCTGCATGAATAATATCAAAAGGAAATTGACTAACAGTAGTAGAAGGATAAAAAGGAAGTCTAACATGTTTGCCCAAGGGACAAGAATAACAAGTATGTGCAGAATCTTTATTACAATTAATATAATTATTTTTCTTAAGATGACTCAAAATAGAAGTGCTAGGATGACCAAGACGACTATGCCATGATGATGGAGAAACTGCAGCTAAAGAGACGGGTGGATTGACAGTTGATGTAGACTTAGATGAAAATGGATAGAGATCCCCCACACTATTACATCTCGTGAGAATGGTCCCCGACTTGAGGTCCTTCACAGAAAAACCGAAAGGATCAAACTCAACAGACACAAAATTGTCACAAGTGAATTTCCGTACAAAAATAAGATTTTTAATTATATTCGGAGCATAAAAAACATGATGTAAGGAATAGTGGGAATTGGGTGGTGGGGTGGTTGTATGGCCATAACCTTTAATTGGAATGCGATTACCATCACCAACAAAAATATAACGAGAATTATTCAATTTAAATAAATGAGAAAGATTACAAGAGTGGTGAGTGAGATGCGAGGAAGCACCGATATCCATGTACCACTGTTCATCGGGAGGATGCATTGTCATGGTGTTAAAGGCGTGGCCATTCAGTTGGTGTCATGAGCATTCCATATTCTGAACCAGATGAGGAGGGCGGGGCAGAAGACGGTGGGTATGGGCCACGTGGTGCAGGTCCTAATATGGAATTATTGGACTTTGGAGGGCCATGTGTATTGTGTAGGCCATGAAGAATGTGGACTATTGGGCCTAGCCCAATGATTGTTATAATGTGGCGTGGAAGAATTGGTGTTGTAAAGATGATTATTAGGGTTGTCATGATTACGGTAGTTGTCAGACCCAGAATTGAAACGTTTTCCGCGTCCCCGACCTCGGCCCCGATAATTACCACGACCGCGACCCCCTCTTCCACCAAGATAATGATTTCCGCCATGACCACCTACCTCGGGTTGTGCCGATGACTGGGATGAGGCAGAGGGATGTTGTGGATGTCTTGTTTCAGAGGAAAGAAGGGCCGTGGATTCAGGTGCGTCTGCTTGGTTGGCTCGGCGACGCTCCTCCATCAGTAGGCGAGACCGTGCATCTTCAAATGTCGGGAAAGGTTTCTGATGTTGAAGAAGAAGAGCGACGCCATCGTACTCGCCTTTGGTGATGCCGACAATCAACCGAAGGACGAGTTGTTTGTCGGTAACAGGGTGATCCACATTAGCCAATTGATCAGAAAGAGATTTCAATTGTTTACAATAATCTAAAACATTAGCAAAATTAACAAGTTTTGTTGATGCAAGTTGCTCGTCTAAATAGATTGCACGGGTTTCCTTCTGATCTTGAAAAAGATCCTTTAATCGTGTCCATAGTTGAAGAGCGGTGGCGCCGGGTTTAAGAATGGTGGCTCCAAGATCTTTAGAGATAGTAGCATATATCCATTGTTTAACCAAGGCATCCAAACGAGTCCATGTAGCAGTGTCAAGATTCGCTGGTTTCGGGACGGATGAATCAATGTGATCCATGACATTGTAGGCGCAGGCATGTATTTGGAAGTGTTCACTCCAGGCAGCGTATTGGTTGTCTTCATTGTCAAGGATAACAAGGATAGCTGCTTTAATATTACTGACTGCAAAAGCAGGATGAAAAGGTGTGGTGCTAGAAGAGGAAGAATCAGACTCGGCCATGGTTAATTCAAGAAGAGGAAAAGAAAGAAAGAAAAAGAATTGGCTGTGATACCATGTAGAAATATGTCAATCTCCTTGAGTTGTGGTATTTCTCATTAATCAATATATATAGGTGTACAACCTTAGTTATAGCTCTCAATGGGCTTTACAAGATATCAGTTGCAAACTCTTAGGAGAATATATTTTCAGTTACAAAATATATGGAGAATATTTAGCATATGATCATCAAGCTATGTCCGTCAATCCATTATCCAAAATAAAAACAATGCTTTTCAACTTTACATTATTATATTGAGTCGGTGACCTACAATAATAAGGTCCACTTCAAAGCCTGATATAACACCATTATATCTAATACTTCGTATTATTTTATTAAATAAAATCACACGCCTTACGTGAATATTGTATGCTTAGATCAAACATGTTTTATGTGTTGAATTTCTTATGATGTTGCATACTAATTAAATAAGCAAAATGAATATTAAATAAACAAAGTATAAATATAAATATACATATACATGGATACACCAAGACGTAGGATATATATTTGAGTAGTCACCCTGGGTGAGAATTTCAAGAGTAGAATTTCTTTGGCACTTGGATTTAACTCCAGAGCATTGTACATTTGTACATGCATACTTTGTCAAACTTATTAGAATTTAGAAGTACTCCCTCCGTAACATAAAACTTTCAACAATTGGTTTTGCACGCATTTTGAGGAAGCGGTTTGAGGGTGTACACGAAAGAATTAGTCAATGTAATTTTAATATTAGAAACTTATAATCAAATTCTTGCTTTTATTAAAACTACTTTGACTAATTTCTTCGTTTACACCCTTAAATTGTTTCCTCAAAATACGTGCAAAACCAATTGTTGAAAGTTTTATGGTGCGAAGGGAGTAATAGACTTTCAATGTCAATACAAATTAACAAAGTAAATCTGCAAATGTTGACTATATATATAGGGTAATAGAGAATGATAAATATAAATGCAAATACGCAACATACAAGTATAAATATAATAATACCTAAATTCCACCCACCACTTCTTAATCAATGCAAATACATCATTCAAAGAAAAAAAGTACGCTACCAAAAAGAAAGAAGAATTGAAAGTGAAATTGCTTCCTCAAAATGCGTGAAAAAATAAAAGGTGAAATTAATTCGTTATAGAGGGAGTACGTGTAAATTAAATTAAAACTGTTGTGATTCTTGTGAATAAAACTTTCAAAATTAATATAAAATCTAAAACCATTGTGAGTCGTTATTTAATTTTTAAATACTAGCTTCATTTCATTTTATGTGTAATAGATGAGATGATAATTTTGGTTATACCGATGACAATGGATGCAATATATATTTCATATATTCATGCCTACAAATCACAATTACATATATGTAAAAATTATAAAAATTAAATATATATTATGAAAGTATTTAATTAGGCAAATCAATAAGATCTCATTCGTCTGTCTTCTATGTGTAAAACCTCGAATTTTTAGTTTAAGTGAAAAATATCAAAAGTGTAAAAGTCAAATTGTTACGTGAGTATAAAATAAAACAAATACAGCAGGGGAAAGAATGGAGATTTGAGTATGTGAGTAATAACAAAATAGAAAAAAAAATTCAGTATGAAATAAACTTATTTGAGGCAGTCGATCATTTAATAAAATCTAACTTGATTTTGCCTGAAAAAATATAGGCTTTAATTTGGCAAGGTATAAGATCTTTTGTTTAATTTTTTAATTCTTAGTTTAAATTTTGGTCGCGATCCAAAAAAACTTGAAAGGTTGTGAGATTTAGTTCAAAAATAAATGCTTACTAGAAATTGATTAATAATTATCAAATAAGAAAATCTTAGAGGAGGGCGGGGGCGTATGTGGAGGAAAGAATTTACACTGCTAACACATATTACGTTTTAAAAAAAAGTACATGCTGAAATTACAAAAAATACATATTACGTAATAAAAGGTATAAAAATTACAAAAAAAATATTATATATATTTAGAAAGTACATGCTGAAACAAATCAAACAAAAAGTTCTATCCCCGTGCTGTTCTTTAACTAAAGACATCATAATTTTCATGTGAATAATAATATCCAACAATCAAATATAGTAGCTCAAAAACAAAGGAATATTATGACTTTTTTTATAATTATACATAAAAAAAAAAAAGAGGACCAGACTACTATGTTTATTTTATTTTTTTTATATGGTAACGGTAACGCAAGTCAAGCCGTGCCACTAGCGCAAATCACAGACTAACCCATGAACTGAAGAGAGGAGTGTCAATTTCAGTTACCGAAATAAACAGGTGAGAGTTTGATCCACTAATTTAAGCCAAACATGTAGTATTTGGGCACTACTAGAGTACTATGTTAAACTTTAGAGGCTGCTCCACATAATTAATAATGTTGTACACATGCATGCAAATCCCTCCTAGAACAACATACATTATTAACAGAATACAGATCAATCAATTAATGGATAAAAATCCCAAACACCAATCTAAACATAGTTACGTATCTAATAAGAAACAAATTTTAAATAATTGGGCATCAGATGAGTGATTGAAAAATTAAGAGTTCAATTAAGCACGATGCGTGTTGATTTTCCCTAAGACTATTAACTAACAAATTGATTGATAAGCCCAGATTTCCCCTGTTCTGATAAGTTGACAACTTTGGACTCACTTAACTGATAATATATACTTGAATATTACTTGTAGCGCTTAAGTCCAAATTTTATAACAGTACTTAACAACCTTATTGTATTATTAAATTCAATGAAGTGACCATGTTTATTTATTATTTTTTTTTTTAAGGATAATGTGCGGGATATTAGGCCTTGGAATCGGGCCCTACTGCAGGTCACCCGGCCCAATTTTAGCCAATACACGCATCTGTATCCTTGCAAATGCGTGCAGTGAGAATCGAACCTGTAATTCTGAAGCTTAACCACTAGGCTATGACTTCATCCTCAGTGACCATGTTTATTAGAAGCTGCAATTTGTCAAGTTGGATGTATGATTTGCGTACGGCTTCAGCATTCTGAAATAAAAGTCTTGGACATCATACATTCATGCCCTTAATGTCCTTCAATTCCAAGCTTGAAAAGTCTTCCAAATCTCCTACTATTTATTATTAATTAGTTAGGGCATGTTTATTGCAATTGAATACAGCTGAACTGAACTGAACTAAACTAAACTGAACTGAATTATTCTGAACTGAACTTAACTTAAATGAATTTAAACTAAAGTAAACAGGCCCTTAGTTAGTATCCTAGCTAGTACTCTTACTATTCTATATTGTTAGTTCTTCAAGTTAATGCTGGAGTAAACAAGGAAAATATTTGTGTGTCATACCTCGTAGTAGGGCCTGTACGAGTAAGTTAATGCTGGAGTAAAAAAGGAAAATATTTGTGTGTCATACCTCGTAGTAGGGCCTGTACGAGTGTATGGCTAGTGAGTATCAAGAATTATCAAGAAAGATGACATGAAAATATAGTATATGCAATGCTTATCCTAGAAAAATCTAGAATTATATTGTATGAAAATATCTTGTAGAGAAGTATTAAGAGATAATAGGAAATCTAGAAAAATAATCTAGGAGATAATATCCTAGAAATTGATTTCTAAGGTTGTACATGCATCCATGTAGCCACCGACATATTACTACTAGTCTACTATAAATAGTTAAATAAATGCACGATGATGATATAAAACAAGCAATTCAACAAAAAATAAAAAGAGCATTTCTCTAAATTACTCCTCCAAAATACTCAAAGCCAGGCCACCAACACTCCCATAAATTCTAACATCACTTAGTAAACTGTAGGAGGAGAAAGCGAGGACATAACTTTTGGTATATAAGTCGGATTGATACGATTCCAATTGAGTTGAAATGTGGATTTCAAGAATTTTCAACGATAGGTCATAAGTTAAATTTCAACAATAAAGAAAAAGCTATGGCCTTTTAAAGTTGGGTAGTTTGTGCATGCAGACTAACGGTTGCACTTCGGGAGTTGGGTCATTGATCGCAACTCACAACTGATCAGATGTGGGTCATTATACCTTTCTACATTAAGACCTTGCCTCTCCTTAGCCAAGAAGGTCATCGCGGACCACGACCTGGGTGGTTTGCTTTGTTATCAATACTTTAAACTTTTTTATTAGAGTGCCACAATAAGAAAGGGGGTGTGAAACCTTGAATTACGATCCGATTGCAGGTTATTGAGCACAACGGTACGACATAACTGTAAATTACTTTCCCATCTTTCTTGATTCCGATCATCACATCTTATCAATAATTTTCTTTCAAGAACACCACATCATAGCCTTCATTGTCAGGATGAGTGCTGTTGTTCAAGTAAAGTCTGGAAAGAGATTATTGTTTTGACAAGTCATACTCCTCCATCCAATAGTCATGCCCAATTATACTATTACTTACGGCCCAACATGTTGAGTTATTGATTATTGGGCCATTCTATCATCAATAGCCAAGCACAACATCGGATAAAGTTTATATTTTGCGAAAGCTCGAATTACTTCCTCGTATTTTTAATGTACACACTCAGAGCCGTACCGGATAGGTGTACAAGAAGACCTTCTGCATAGTGCCCGTTTTTCAAACGGTCTAATTTTTTAATATTTTTCTAAAATTATTTTGTCTTATTGTTATATTTCTAGATAAATATATCATTATCTATAAAAAACTTTGAGATATATACATGTGTTTTCAATGTGATATTGAATTATCGCATTTACTAAAATATCAAGGGCCTAGTTAAAATTTTAGAACACAGCCCCAAATATTTTCGGGACGGCCATGTACACACTCCGCCTTTTTATACTTGATTTTTGTGATAAAATTTTGCACATTAATATCTCTAATTATGTATTTATAAAATTGTAAAAACTAGATATTAACAAATCCAACAAAACGTCACATGATAACTTTTTACCATATAATTTACAAATATTGGTTAAAGTAAACATTATAAACAATGTCAAAAGTCAAATTGAATAAACTTAAAATTTTGGAAGGAGTATATGTATTGATCTTAGCAGGATTTTTTAAATTTAAAATCACAGTTTTTCTCTCTCATCAAAATTACAATACACACTTCACCAAAAAAAAAAACAAAAAAAAGACATTTATTAAATTTATTGAAGATTTATTGAGCAAAAACATTTATATGAGCAAAATGCAAGAAATTATTAAATTTATTGAAGATTTAACAAGACAACACGAAGAGATTATAGTATTACAATTGGTTCTAATCTCTTTTTCCAATTATTAAAATGCAAAAACATTTATTTGAGCAAAATGCAAGAAATTATTAAAATTTATTGAAGATTTTTAAAGGCAGTATAAAAAGAATTTTCTAATGTAGCAACATTCGACATTTGAACATAATTGAAAGGCAAATTGATGAAAGACAAGGTTGTATTCCGTACAATTTTATTATTTTTTTTATTATTTTTTTATAGGATAATGTATGGGATATTAGGCCTTGGAACCGGCCCTACTGCAGGTCACCTGGCCCAATTTTAGCCAACACACGCATCATCCTCGCAAATGCGTGCGGTGAGATTCGAACCCAGGACCTCGTGCATGAAATTCTGAAGCCCTAACCACTGGGCTATGATTTCATCATCATTCCGTACAATTTTATTGGAGTATTGAAAACTATTGATGGATGAAAATTGAATATTACGTAGAAGAAAAGTAGTGTAGGACTTTGGGCCTTTGGGCTTTAGTGCTAACTCTGATTAATAAGTGTGCCCCATAACTTTATTTGCCATCAAATTAATCCTGATTATACCCCACCAAGTGAACAATTCAAAGTTGTAAAGTTTAGATGAACAACAAAAGCTTATTTTATCCCGTTAAAATTTATTAAAAGACACTATTTGCACTGTAGTACGTATGTAGGCGCCTCGACGTAGTAAAAATGTGTGTTTTGAATATCAATTAAAATTTTAAACATTTTTTGAATAAGACTCAAACCCACAACTTTTATAATGAAATATAAGTTCTTAACTATCATTAAATAACTACTAGCTACTAGCTACTCCCTCGCTCTGTCTTTTTTTGTGTGCTACATTTTCCTTATTTGAGTGTCTTAATTTTTTCCTTAATCAATGGTTGTAATGCGGTGTCATCATCTAAAGTAGAAAATGGAGAGAAGGAAATGGATAGGATACTAACTCAATTTCTACTTATTCTACCCTTATTTTTGTCATTTAACCTCTTTATAATTTCACATATTTCTCCTAAAAAATTGTGCTTGAGGAAATGTAACAAGTAATTAAGGAAGGAAGGATAAATTATATATGATGGATGGGAAAGACACCAGAGAAATTACATTTTGAAAAAGAAAAAACAAGAGTTTGAATCCAGTAGTGTTTATAAAAATGCTACTCCCTCAGTCCCCTTTTTATTGCTACATTTGGAATTTTTACACTGTTTATTGGGCAACTTTGGCTTTCTAATTTTATACATATAAGAAAAAAATATAGTCAAATGAGATCTCTTTTGATTCGGCTCGATGTGTACTTTATTAATATATAACTTTTATGATTTTTTATAATACATGTATTTAAAAATATTTTTATTTAAAGTTGTGTGTTGGGAGGTGTGAAAAAACAAATGTTGCAAAAAAAACGGGACGAAGGGAGTACAAATTAGAATTCAATCAATGCTAATCATTCATTAAGAAACCAATGGTTTACATATATTTTTTAATCAAAAATTACTTTATCTTTTCCCCAAAATCCCCACAAATTTTGAGCCCTTAATTTTAAAATATATGACTAGAATTAAACTCTACTTAGTATAGTTGTTATAAAATACCACAGGATCCAAACTCAAAAAAAAAAAAACATTTGTTACACTCAAAAATTTTCTTTTTAGTTGTATTACAAATAATAATAATAATAATAATAATAATAATAATAATAATAATAATAAAGAAGTGGCCTAATTAGAAAAATATGAAAATTAATCAGAGAAAAGCAAGGATGATTGATTAATGTTTCAGACATTCCCATCATTGCTGTCCCAAAAAATAAAACCCCAAAGAAAATTTTCCATCCTATCTCAAAAACCAGTAGCTCTAGCTACTTCCAGCTTCTTCTTCTTCTTTTTCCACATTTAATTAATTCATTTAATTTTTTTAAAACTAATAAATCAATTTCCAAAACAAACAAAATGCCATCAAATTCCCCCCAAAATTCCCTACAAGAAGAAAAAGAAACCAATGTCGCCGATTTCCGGGCCCCACCGCCGTCTCCGATCGGTTCAAGCCGGCGGGCATCCTCCGTGGCGAACGACGAGGTCTTAACAGAGTTTCTTGAGCACTCGCTCCGGGTGCCGGACTTAATCCTTCCCGATCGAATATTTCCGAGGCAAAAACCAGTCGGAGATATCCTGACAGTTGATTTTCAGGCCCTGAATCTCAACAACGGTGGTGATTTGATTATAAAGATCAAGGATTCACTTTCTGAAATTGGGTGTTTTCAAGTGGTCAATCATGGAGTACCATCCAAGTTAATGGGAAGGGCGGTAAGGCGGGCAAGTCGGATTTTTAGAATGTCGCCGGAGAAGAAGAAGATGGCGGTGAGATCGCCGGAAATAGGGTTTGGGTTTGAAGAGGTTTGTGGGGATCAAGAAGAGGTAGTTAGTGAGATGGGTGAAGAGTTTGTTTGGGGTAAGAGTCATGATTTTAAGTTGAAAATGGAGGGAATTTTGGGTGTCAAGTTTTCAAAATTCAGGTATTTAACGGTCATTCAATCAATTTCTTGATCTGTTTTTTGAATTATCTATTTGTTAGTTTTCAAGTACTACACTACTATAATTTCTTTTGTTAGTTACGCTTTAATTTTTTTTTTTGTCATAAAAATATTACAAACGTAATTAAAAAAGGAACAGATTAGATAGAGTAATAAATTATAAAAAAAAAATTGAAAAACTTTGTCAAGAATTATAAAAGTCCTTTCTAATTAATAAGTATTAGCATTTGAATTGATTAATATAAATGTTGCAATATTGTGAAAAAAATTAAAAAACAAGTCGGCAACTGTTAACTAATAATTTAATTATAGAAGCTGTATTTTTTTCCCTTTCAAATAAATATATCATGACATTAGCAAGGTATCAAATGTTGTGTATACTATGTATGATAATTTTTTAGGGTTTGCAGACTATTTTGTAGGAATGATTATGATAGTTGTTGAATAATAAGTATTGAGTTGTATTACGATATATGGTACAAAATCCCATGACAAAATATGTGATTACGATAGCTGTTGAATAATAAGAATTGAGTTGTATTACGATATATGTGATAAGTAATTAATAAGTATTGAATTTTAATGTAAGATACGCGGCCACATAGTATGGTTTTTGTGTGGCGGATTGTACAGGAGACCCCTTATGTGATAATGTAACATGAAACTAATTGAAGTTGCATAATTTGTGATTGTAGTGAAAAAATGGAAACCCTAGCGGCAGCAATTGAGAAAGTGGCCAAGGACATAGTGTTGATCTTGAATGATGAAAACTTTACTCCCAACATACCAAATGGTGAGAGGCATGATGATGATGATGATGATGGTGGTGGTGGTGGTGGTGGTGGTGGTGGTGGTGGTGGTGGTAGGGATGGATGTGTATGTCACATCTACAAACATCCCCAAGATGTGGCAGCTGATCAATGCATTAGCGCCCTCCGATATGATGTAATAAGGATGATGATCAAAGGCTCAGATTACTCCCATGCATTGGCATTTCATATTTGTGAAGGATCTTCAGAGTTTCATGTCTACTCCAAGAAAGGCTGGATTTCTTTCATTCCTTTCCCAAATTCATTGATTGTCACTGCTGGGGATCTTATTCAGGTATTTAATTAACCCTAATTTTTAATTTGATTATTGCTATGCCCTACGCCTCTACTATACATATTGCTTTTATTCAATGTCTTGCAAAATTTTGTAGTAAGCTTGAAATTTTTTGAAAAATATCTTGAATAATAATCATGTAATGTAAATAGACATGACAAAGTTGGCCCGAGATCCGAAACTCAATTTCAGCCCAAAAGGACAATTCGAAACATCATATGAAATTCGAACCAATATAATATGAATCCTAATCCAATCATAACCTCATTTGAACAAAAAAAAATGACATGATATGAACTGGTCCCAATCCAAAACCCAATCCAATACGAACAATACAATGATTCAAACTAGGCCTGAATAAAAAATGGTTCGATCTGATCTGAAAATGATCCAAATTGATCATAATTGGTTCCATCTGAATCTGAACGATCTGATTACCAATTATAAACGTAACTATTCAAAAAAAGTTTATAGTACTACCTTCGTAACATAAAACTTTCAACAATTGGTTTTGCACGCATTTTGAGGAAGCGATTTAAGGGTGTAAACGAAAGAATTAGTCAATATAATTTTGGTATTAGGAACTTATAATCACATTCTTGCTTGTATTAAAACCATTTTGACTAATTCTTTCGTTTACACCCTTAAATCGCTTCCTCAAAATGCGTGTAAAACTAATTGTTGAAAGTTTTATGTTAAGGAGGGAGTACTTTTTATTCTCATAACAAAATTTGACATGATAGGCCCCTCGTGTCCCTTGATTTGTAATCATGACTGAAATTTGTCACTTAAATTAAGTAGAGTGAGTACCCTTTTTAGCTGTCTAACTTGTGTGCTTCCTCGTCTTTGCTTTGAGCTACTTTTGTTCTAATCTGTTACAATATTTCAATTTCATTAATCATAAATAATAATTCGATAGCACTCCTTAGTCTTTAGTCCATTCACTTTTTCCCCTTTAAATTGTTTTTCCTTCTTAACTAAACCCCTTTAACATTATGGTTGTTTCAGTATACATCATTATTTACTGGTAGTATCTTAATTATTATGTATTTGTAACAATTATAAATTTTTTGGTAATATAGATAATCGTGGTGACAAATCAAACAAGATTTCAGATAATTTTTTTCCTTGCATGCTATGAAAAAACTAACTACATACTACTAGCTGATACGCCTAGTAGTAGATACTTCCTTTTCACTCTACATAGTATAATATATTTTACGCGATTGTACTAGATCAGACCTTATTAACCTCAAGAACTTGCAGTTGGTGGGAATTGAATTGAACTCGATCATGACTTAGTTATATATATAGGATTATAGTACTATTCAATTATTACATGGTTTTTTAATTAGTACTTAGTTATAGTACTATCTACATAGTGGAAACTAAACAAAGATGCATCATTACTTGCTAAATTTCCTTTTAATTATTTGCTTCAAATTCAATTAATTAGTTATTATTATTATTATGTGATTATTATTACAGGCATGGAGTGGTGGAAGATACAAGCATGTGATAGGGAAACCAATATATACATCAAAAAATGAAGAATGTACATCATTGAGTTTCCTTTGCTCTCCTAATCTTAATCCCAATCACACTTACAGAAGGAGAAATAATAATAATAATAATAATAATAATAATAATAATAATAATAATAATAATAATAATAATAATAATAATGAGGAGGTGGATAAGCAAGATGAGCAGAAACAAGAAAAGAGAATATCAATACGACAACAAGCTCTAATTGCCATCATTCTTACCATTGCATGCCAGTTTTTGATCCACATCTACACTAAACTATCACATCCCTAGCTTATTTATACTACACTTCTCACCATATTGATTGTTTATATACATTATTATTTGCATGGTTTGAGAGTGAGTGATAGCTCAGGTGGTTAGAGTTTCCCTCAACTCCCGATTTCAGGTGATCCTGTGATCGATTCTCATTCGGCCCTTTTTGGCTCATTCGCACACACACACCAAAAAAAATAAAAAATAAAACATTATTTGCTTGGTTTGAGAGTGAGTGATAGCTCAGGTGGCTAAAGCTTCCTTCAACTCCCGATTTCAGGTGATCCTGTGATCGATTCTCATCCGGTCCTTTTTGGCTCATTCGCACACAAAAAAATAAAATTATTTGCATGGTTTGAGAGTGAGTGATAGCTCAGGCAGCTAAAGCTTCTCTCAGCTCCCGATTTCAGGTGATCATGGGATCGATTCTCATCTAGCCCTTTTTGGCTCATTCGCACACAAAAAAAAAACATTATTAGCTTGGTTTTTTTAGCAAAGCTTAAGTTTCCATATAGTTCTTACACTAGTTTTATGTTGAATGTACTGTTGTCAATATAGTTCGTTAGACGCCGGGCAAACACCCGGCCATGGGAGATGGGGCTGCTTACTTTAATTTGCATTAGTTTTCATTTCATGAAATGGTGTTAAACAAAATTAATTTGCAAAATGTTAGTTGTATGTGCGAGGATTATGAAATCATCTGTGTATTCTTTACATATATAAAGAAGTTATATACTCGTACTAAGTACGTGTGTTAATATTTGCACAACCAAACTGCAGATTATAGTGCGTTACTTGGGCACTGGACCTCTACACACATTAATATTGATCATTTTATGGATGCCAATTTTTTTTTTAGCTACTGATAGATTAAGATTTTTCTTCAAGAGGAAGAGATCTTGATTTCTATTGTTTACTTTTCCTTCTACAAAAAAAAAAAAAATGTACACAAACTAAAAAAATATACTACCTCTGCGCCCCCCAATTAGTGAGTGTGAAATTAATAGAGAGATAACAAGACATGTGATAAAGGAATGAATGATTTGTTGTAACAAATGTGTATTTTTTTTAATAATAATAATGTTGCAATTAAATTGACGCAGATCGATCTAGTATATAAATATATAAGCAGGGGACCAATCCTACAAGTAATGTAATTGAAAAATGATTTAAAAAGAGGATATAGTTTTTTAAGGTGACAGAAAGGCATACACCAAATTTTTCAATGGTGAAAATCCCAAACTCTTTTAAAAAAATGAGAAGAAAATGAAGTTTCTCATTAGAAAAGTAAATGCAAAAATAGGAAAATGTATTTGAGGAATGGCTAAATAGTGAAAGATGTAATATCCTTAAGGTGCGAAAAAAGTAAAGCTTTTTAAAAGAGTATAAAATAAATTACTCCGTAGTTTTTAACAGAGAATAATAAAAGAGACTAATTTTAAAATATAAATAAAAGATTAAAATTCTATTTTTTTTTAATATTACATGTTCAAGCAATAAATCTTTCAAGAGGATATAATTAATAATTTGTTACGCATGTCTAAAAAAGACGGTAATCCTTCTTGTAAGACCCTATGAATAAAATAAAATATATAAGTGCAAAAATATAATGACACTTAGCTTGACTGATCCCTAAAGAGCAAAAATCATAGGCTACAATCAACCATTTTCTTTGCGGCTCTTAAGTCAATGAACAAAAATAACCCATTGTGGCACTGATATGAAGTACCCAAGAAGGATAATTGTGGCCAAAAATACCCCACAATTCAATGTTGAAAAATCCTTTAGAGGACATGATGCTTTGTTAAAGAGACCTAAAAAAAGACTAGGGTCTTTCATGTAAGACCCTTAGGACCAACATGAAAAAGAGGGTAAAAATATATTCGACACTAGAACGACGACCCTTGAGAACTAAACCAAAAGCTATAATCCACCTTTTGGGGTTTCTCGAGGATTGGGAACAAAATTGTATCTTGAAATATTAAAGTAGCGCCTTTAAATGACAAGAAGTTCGTTTGCTGGACAATTATCATACGTTGATAGAAACTGATGTCCAAAACACCACACAAGTTATCATTACAAAATCATTCAATAGCATAATTCTTTGTTATAGATGCCTATTATGAAGAACAATACTCCCAATAAGACCCTTGATCCAGTACACAAAAACAGGCTTAGGTGAAACTAGGAATAACTAAGGAGGCTGAAACGGTCCCCCTGGAAGTAAGGCTATAATATGCATTTTTTGATATTCTTGGGGCTCGAGAATAAAAATATCCCAAAATGTTGTGGCATAATCATTAGATGACATGAAACAACTAAACCACGATGAATATGAGACGTTGTACAATCATATGGTAAAACCAAAATGACTATAACACCACTTGACTTGATATGGAAAAAGTCATTCAAAATGACACAATATTATGTTATAGACTTATAGAGACTTAAAATGGAAAACAATGCAAATTGTATATTAACTCTTTCATAACTAAGTAAATAACAAATAAATAATTCATTCCAAACGTATCTAGCTCTATAAAATGGAGGGATTGGAGTAGAAGTTAGCAATAATTATTAGTTAATTTTTAATTAGGGTTACATTATATGAAATCTTTAAGGTTACAAATAATTAATTAATACATCTTTTAGAATGGAATTAAAGTGAATTTACGACAAAATTACGCATCTATTGTGTCACAATTTTTTAAAATTTCATTTTACAATTTTGACTTATTAAATGTAGCCCTAGCCGTAGGATGCCCCTAGCATATTCGTTTTAAATTTTATTGGTTACCAATGTTCGTTCAAAGTTAGGGGGAAAATTCAACTACATAAACAATCTACCAAAAGCTCTTGTAAAAAGGAAAAAAAAAAATATCTTTCACTTTGGTTTAACTATTAGTACATAACAAATATCATATATCCATAGTCAAAATAGAACATCTATAATCTATAATCTATAATATATACTAAAACAAAATGAAGATGACATCATCCGTACTTCATGAAAGGAAATGTGTCATGCTCTCCTTTAATTTTTTCCCTTCAAAAACTACATTAATTATTCTTATATTTTCAATGCTATATTTTAATTGATTTAATTAATATTTTGATTAAAAGGTTTTTTATAAGCCTAATCTATCTATCATATATAACTCTATTACTATAACTATATATATACTAAAATAGAGTATGCTTACATCATTCAGTATACATGTCATAATTTTATGCAATTGTTGGTGTTATGTTTGACTTAATACTCCTACCATCTTTTAATTTTTTAAATGTTTTCTTTTAAATCTTAAAAAAAAAATTATGTGTAGAATCATAGTTTTGGCCATTATTTTGCTTTATTTTTTAAAAAAGTTTTGTTTTAAAATTATGGAAAATGCTATATGCAGCCCTAAGGGCTGCATATAAGCATTAATTACATTACCTAATATGGAAATAAGTTGTGAATTTATGTGAAAATTACACATTGATCAATGTAATAAATGCAGAATTAATGTTTTTTATTTCCTTAGGGTTGCATATAGGCATATAGCATAACCCTTAAATTTTTTTGTGTCAACCGTGCATCGCACGGGCATCTAATCTAGTTTAACTACTACCCTTAAAAATATTCAGCGCGTTTTGCACGCGGCTGGCCGCACAGTTAATTAACCATGCGGCGCGCGCGTGTACTACACACCAGCAAAAACGTTTTTCACACTACAAACACTTTGTAACCCCTCAAAACACTTTGTAACCCCCAAAACACTTTGTAACCCCCCAAAACACTTTGTAACCCTCGCAAAACACTTTGTAACCCCTCCCCCAAAACACTTTGTAACCCCACAAATAACACTTTGTAACCCCCCAAATAACACTTTATAACCCCCCAAAACACTTTGTAACCCCTTGTTTACGCCAAATTTCACTCAACGCGTAAATTGGCTGATTCGGCTACGACTAGATCACTATTTCAACAAGAATATAATGAAAACTGGGAGCGGGGATGAACACACGAGAATGGTGACGCGGAAAACCTTTAAATAGGTGACAAACCGCGGGTGGCTATGAGTCCACCAATCCACTATTTTAATATTTGGTTATTGATTACAATGGAGTTATCAACATAAAGTAATGGCAAACTGCTTTTAATGGCTTACAATGATGGAAGAGAACTGTATCTTTTTTGCTCGTATATTTTTCTTATATGGGATTGTATATCCCTCATAAAACCCTAAAATTCACTATATATAACCGTCCTTAGCTGTTGTCTCGGGTCCTAGAGAATAGGTCTCCACTTGCAACGGACTGCTGACGTACGTGTCGCCCTGCTTGGTCAAGGGAGTTTAAATTTCTCCTTAATATGCTCAACCACCATGGACTAAATCTGAGTCCAAGATCCCTGGAGAATATTCCTTTCTAGGCGTGCTGACTCTGCTAGCAAGCTTCGTGTTCCTGCAAGGAGAAAATTCTAGCCATAACAATTGCCCCCAGCTTGTAACCCGGGTTGCCAAACTCGAGATGCAAGCTGAAGCCGTGCCTGCAAGGACGTCACTTTTTTAACTTCCAATTAAATGCAACCACTACCCTCTATGCAATAATGGGTTAGTGGTCTTAAATACGGTTATTGAAAGTTGCAAAGCTTATAAACACATGCAAGAGTCCTTTCTCTCTCATCCTCGCAATTGTTTGATCCTCTAAAAATAGCTTGAGCAATTTCCTCAGCCAATTCCCCCCTCCGATTCAAGGATATTCAGCGAGCAGGTAATTGTTCTTCACTTTCGCTCTTACTTCTCGATTTTATTTCGTTTTTATGCCTAGATTTAAACAGTGTGCTAGAAGGAGAATTCCTAGGGCTTCGAATTCTCAGCAATTAGAACTAGAAATGGGGAGACCTCAAGACGACATTGTGAGCACAATTGACGAGGGAGAACTGTCGAAAATTCGAGAGGGTTGTAGGTTCCCTGTTGATGCTGAATTAGTTGCCCCTTCTAAAAGTGATAGGCCCTGGAAATGCCCAGAAGGATGCGTAGTTTTCTATGAGTACCCTTTCCTCTTAGGCTACCAATTCCCCTTCAGTCCTCTTACCCGAGGGGTTATCAGTGCTTTTGATCTAAGTCCGGGCCAAATGTGCCCTGGGTTTTGGAGGTTATGCTCTGTAGTGGAAGAGCTTTCTAGGAATTGGGATATAGCTTTCTCTGTTGATGAGCTAATGGCCGTGTACACTATAAAGAAGCTGAACGTGGCTCGCATCACCTTGAGGGTAAGGGACAACGAGACCAAGTTGGTAGAGGAGGAAGCTGTGAATGATAGGTGGTGGAAGCCTCGATTCTTTTTCGTGAAGAAGTCATCCCTGGGGGAAGAAGGGAGATGCATGCGTACTGGATGGAACAATGTAGGTAGCTTTTTTGTTTCTCTGAATGTTAAAGATTCGATTTAGGTTTTAACTCTCACTCTTATATGGGTTTTTCACAGATCGCGTAGCTTCTCCGGTGTTCGAACCAAAGAGGGATCTGATCAACAAATTCCTTGAGATTTCTGATGATAAACGCTTCTTCAACAAATCTGTTCCTACGGTTTTCAACGACCCAGCTATGGCTTCAGGTACATTCCAACACGAGTTTCCATCTTGTTTCATGCCCCTACTGCTACCACCTAACTGTTATTGGCTTGTCTTCAGGTGCTGGCCATGTTATGTCTGATGCTGAAATGAGGCGCAGGGCCGCTAGTCGTAAGAGGAAGAAAGCAGGAGAGCACGACTCGTCCGAAACTCAGTCGCAACACGGGCGTGCTGCTCCGCCTAAGGTCCCTGATTTCATTGACGTGGACGCTGGCGCTGGTGAGTCTTCCATGCCCCCTAACTTCTTAGCTTCTCCTTCTGTGGATGAAGGGATCTTCCCAGAATCAGACAAGTTGATGTTCCCTGCTGCCAGCCACCGCCTTCGCCTTCTTGATCCTCAGACCATCGCTTCACAGGGCGTAGCTTTCCAACTCCAGATGACTTAGTTGACCTCTGTATCGTTTACATGGAATGACTTCAAGAATCTTTCATAACTTGGGATTTGGTTTTGGCAGGGTTTGCAGAATTCTCTGGTGATTAGATCCCATATAGCTCCCCAAGGTAGGGAGCTGAAGGCAGCTCGGGAGGAGAGCCAATCACTGAGGCTCGAAAAGGAGGGCTTTGGAGAGAAGTGGAAACAAGCTCTAAAAAAGCAGAAGAAAGAGATGGAGACAGCCAGAGAGGAAGCCGAGGCGGCTAAAAATGAGAAGATTGAGGAGCTGGAGAAGCGGGTGCACGAACTAGAAGAAGAGGTCCTTGATTGTGTCGCCCATACCACTATTCTAGCTAGGGCCAAGTTAGCTTACTTGGTCTACTTTTGAGAGTTTCTCCAAGGAAGACCTTAAAAGGGAGATAGACTATCTTGGAGGAAGTGGGTGACATAACTGAATTGAAGCCACCAGTCGAGTCTACAGCGGATTCTAAGGCCTCTGATGCTGCACCGGAGGAGGCGATCCCCCAAGCAGATCAGGTTCCCACTAACAACGAAGCCTAGCCGTTGACACCTTCTTCTCTTTTGGATTTTTGTTAATTAACTATTGGTCTCAAATTTATGTTTTGTTGAAACAATTTGGTACCTATGTTTCTCTTTATTTTACCGTTGGTCACGGGGCCAACGGGTGCTTGTTTTAGTTAACTGACAGTAGTTTTTTGGCTAAGTGCATTAGCGTCTTTATGAATGTTTACATGCTTTACTTATGGATATGCTTTTTACCTGATGCAAAGTACTTTCGTTCCTGGCATAGATAACCTGTGTTGAGTGTCGTTGTCAGCCGGTATCTGGCGTCTAGGCATATAGCTTATGATAACTTGGCGTTCCTAGCCTTCGTAGCTGGTACTCTGACGTAGGACTATCGTATTCCTTTACTGGCGTTGAAGCCTGCAAAAAATGGGTTAGGGGCGACCGTTGGTGTTTCCACCAACGGCCCTCCGATGCTTAAGTCAATAGGGTATTCTAAGGAATAAAAATAATACACACGAAAGGAGCGTTGATACCTGTTACCTCTTTAAAAATGATATAGTTTTAGGTGGGACGCGTTCCAACTCCTGGGGATGTTTGTCCCGTCTGGGGTTACTAATTGGTAGGCGCCCCTGCCAATGACACGCTTGATTTGATAGGGTCCTTCCCAACTAGCCCCCAACTTACCTGCATTTAGCTCTTGCGTGTTCTGAAACACTTTTCTCAGCACCCAGTCTCCTTCACGAAAGGACTTTGTTTTGACATTTTTGTTGAAGCTTCGTGCCACGATGCTTTGATAGTTGGCCATTCTGATGAATGTGTTTTCCCTTAAGTCTTCAATGGTGTCCAGACTGTTGGCTAACTCCACGTCATTGGCTTCTGGTGTGAGCAAGCCATACCTAGCTGTTGGCGTGGCCACTTCAGGTGGGATGACGGCTTCGCACCCGTACACCAAGGAGAAAGGTATTTGCCCCGTTGCTGTCCTTGGTGTCGTGCGATTTGCCCATAGGATTCGAGGTAGTTCTTCAACCCATTTTCCCTTCTTAGCTTCTAACCTGCGTTTAATGCCATTTATTATTATTTTGTTGCTGGATTCGGCTTGTTCGTTCGCCTGTGGATACCTGGGGGTTGACGCAGTGAGGGTGATGTTCCATTCTTGGCAAAAATTTCTTGTTTTGTCACTGATGAACTAGGATCCGTTGTCACAGACTATTTCCAACGGTATGCAGAACCTGCAAACAATGTTATTCCATAGGAAGGACACAATCTCTGTGTCACGTACCTGTTGGTATGCCCCTGCTTCTATCCACTTAGAAAAATAATCTGTTAGTGCAAGGAGAATTACCTTTTGTCCAGGAGCTGGGGGAAGTTTTCCAACTATGTCCATCCCCCACCTCATAAAGGGCCAAGGTATTAATGATGGGTGTAATGATTCAGAGGGTCTATGTATCATACCTGCATGTCTTTGACACTTATCGCACCTTTTGACGTAGTTATCGGCGTCTGTCCGGATTGTTGGCCAATAGTAGCTGTACGATAGGATTTTGTTTGTCAAAGACCTTCCTGCTATGTGGGAGCCGCATTCCCCATCATGAAAGTTCTGGAGTACTCCTGGCCACTCATGTTCCTACAAACATCGTTGCAAAATACCTCTAACAGATCTTTTGAATAATACATCTTGAATTACCTGATATTTTGATGCTATGGATCTGATTTCCCTTGCTGTCTGCTTATCGCGTGGCAACATGTCGTCTACCAAGTAGTCTGTGATGGGCTTCATCCAGCTAGCCGAGTCGGGCTGGTTAGTAGATGTTTGATTATCCACGTTGTTCACAACCACATCAGGTCGCACCTTGGTTATGGCCGGTTCAGCTAGATGGATAATTGGTAATGATTTGAAATTGCATTTCTTTAGGGCCGATCCTAATTTGGCAAGTGCGTCTGCTTGTGTATTCTGGTCTCTTGGGGTCTGCTGTATCGTGAAAGGCTTGAAGAAGCTGGACCTTTTCTTGGCTACTTCTACATAAGCTGTCATTTTCGAGTCATTTCTGCGAATTCACCTTTTACTTGGCTGACGACTAGTAAGCTGTCGTTGTAGACATCTAAACCGGTTGCGCCTAGTTCCCTTGCTAGTTGCATACCTGCAATTAAAGCTTCATACTTTTCTTCGTTGTTAGTAGCTTTAAAATCGCATATTATTGATTGTACTACCTGGTCCCCTTGTGGTGACTTTAGCATTAGCCCTAATCCGGCACCTCTAAAGTTAAAGGAACCGTCTACAAATAGCTTCCATATCTGTTCGTCTGCCACCTGTAGTATATTCTGTTTTTCAATCTCGGCTTTTTCCTGCAAAGTTGGGCTAAAGTCTGCCACAAAGTCGGCTAAGGCTTGTGATTTTATTGCTGTTCTCGGGTGAAATTGGATTTCATAGCTGCTTAGGGCGATAGCCCATTTGCCCATTCTTCCTGTTAGTTCTGGTCTTTTTAGCACGGCCTTAATAGGGTAGTTAGTTATCACCACTATGGTATATGTTTCAAAATAGTGTTTTAATTTCTTAGATGCTGTAATTAGGGCAAGTACTAGTTTTTCTAGCGAGTTGTACCTAGTTTCAGCATCTAAGAAGCTTTTGCTAACGTAGTATATTGGCAGCTGTTGGCTGCTAGCTTCCCTAGTTAATATCGCGCTTACGGCTTTATCACTTACTGCTAAATACAGTTGTAAGATCTCACCTGGTTCGGCTTTAGAGAGTACTGGTGGTGTCGCTAGATACCTCTTTAGTTCTTGTAGTGTTGCCTCGTGTTCGCTGGTCCACTCGAATCCCTTGTTCTTCCGGAGTACGTTGTAGAATAGATGGCACTTGTCGGAAGATCTTGAAATGAATCGATTCAGGGCGGCCACTCTACCTGTGAGCTTTTGGACTTCTTTCAGGTTCTTTGGTGATTGAATATTCGCCAAGGCCCGTACTTGGTCTGGGCAAGCTTCTATGCCTTGTCGGGTAACTATGTACCCCAAGAACTTACCTGCAGCCACTCCAAAAGAACACTTTGTAGGGTTAAGTTTCATATTATATTCACATATTACCTGGAATGTTTGCTGGAGGTGGGAGATGTGATCTGCTGACTTCTTGGATTTTACCAACATGTCATCAATGTACACTTCCATAGTGTCACCTAGCTGATTCTTGAACATCTTGTTCACTAGCCAATTGTAGGTAGCACCTGCGTTTTTTAATCCGAAAGGCATTACTTTGTAGCAATATATCCCTTTATCTGTAACGAAGGCTATTTTCTCTTGGTTACTCGGGTGCATCAAGATTTGATTGTAGCCGGAGTAGGCGTCTAAGAATGTGAGTCGTTCATGTCCAGCTGTTGCGTCGACCATGGCGTCGATGTGCGGTAGAGGGAACGGGTCTTTTGGGCACGCCTTGTTTAAGTCCGTGAAATCTATGCACACTCTCCATTTTCCATTCTTCTTCCTGACCACTACAACATTTGCTAGCCAATCCGGGTACTTTACCTCTCTTATTTTTCCGGCTTCGAGTAGGTCATGCACTTCTTGGTTTATGATCTGATTTCTTTCAGGGGCGAACTTTCTCCTTTTTTGCTTGACTGGTTTGGCGGTGGGGTCGACGTTTAGCCTATGAGTGATAATTTCTGGGTCGATTCCTATCATGTCTTCGTGAGTCCAGGCGAAGCAGTCTGCGTTCTCTTTTAGGAATTGAATCATTGTTTCTTTCTCTTCTTGCGGCATGCTGGCTCCGATTTGAACTACACGACCCGGCTTGGTCGGATCCAACGCTACTTCGTCTATCTGCAAGTCTCGCGAAGCCTCGGGCGTTGGATCTTGCTGTAATTGCTAGATGTTCTCTTTCTTAGGTTTCAGTGTTATGCTGTAGCAGCTTCTGGCTATCTGTCTGTCTCCTTTCACTTCTTGTACTCCCCAGGGGGTGGGGAACTTGATGGCTTGGTGATAGGTAGAGGGCACCGCCTTCATCTTGTGGATCTAGGGGGTTCCTAGTATAACATTGTAGGCTGATGGGCAGTCGACTACACTGAACTTAGTAGACATGTTGAGGCCTCCAGCAAATGTTTCCAAAGTGATTTCTCCGACGGTGTGCTTGGTTTCTCCGCTGAACCCTACGAGAACCTTAGGTATGGGGGTAATGTCTTCCACTTTCAGTCCCATGGCTTCGAGGGCGTTTTTGAAGATGATGTTAGCTGAGCTTCCATTGTCTACCAGTACCCGCTTCATGAGGAAGTTGCTGATATGGATAGAGATTACTAGTCCGTCGTGATGTTCTGATTCGTTAACCTCGGAACCGTCGAAACTAATTGTCATGTTCTGTAGATCTCTTTCTTGTTTGCTGATTGGCTTCTTAGGCGCTCCGGGTTCGGCTGGGCTGGTTCTTGCGAACCTTTTAGCTGCAGAATATGTTAGTCCACAAATATCAGATCCACCAGAGATTAAGTTAATTACCTTGGCGTTTTCGGGTGGCGGAGGTGGTCCTCTTGGCTTCCTGTCGGTTCTGCTTCCGCTAGCCCTGTCTCTATCCTTTTTTCCCATTAGATGGTCTAAATGGCCTTTCTTCAGTAACCAGGCTACCTCTTTGCGGAGTTGGTAGCACTCTTCGGCTTTGTGGCCGTGATCATTGTGGTAACTGCACCATTTGGTCTTGTCTTTACTTTCATCTGGCTTAGTAGATCTTTTTGGCCATCTGACCGATTCGCCTAGGCCTTTAAGTGCCTCGACGACTCCTGTTGAGTCTATGTTGAAGCAGTAGGTTGTGAGATCGGGCCAGTCCGTCTTGCTGGATGGTGTACCTGAGTCCTGCACAGGGGAAGAAACGTGATGTACCTGGTCCCTTTTAGGGTATGGTTGATGTCGCCAGTTGTTGCGCTTTTGATGTGGCGTCTTTCTTTCTTCCCGACTTTCGTACCGGGAAGCCTCGTCTTCCTCGACTCGTACTTCGGCTAAGGCCCTTATCTTCACTTCGTCGAAAGTGGCACATGGGTACCTAGTTAACTCGTAGTATAATCTAGATCTGTGTAGTAGGCCTCTTCGGAAAGCTTCGATTGTCGTAGATGAATCTAGGTTGCGGATGGAGATCATCTCCTTGTTGTATCGGTCTAGATATGCTCTTACCGATTTGCCTTGTCTTTGAGCGATACGGTCGAGGTCGCTTGAATGTTTCTCCATGATTCGGCTGCTGGCGAATTGTTGGTAGAATTTGCTTGTGAGGGCGCTGAAGTCTGAGATGCTAGCCGGCTTTAGGTTGATTAGCCATTGCAGGGCTGGGCCGCTTAGAGTAGATCCGAAGGACTTGCACATGGTTGCTTCTAGTTGGTCATAGGGGATGGGTAAGTTCCACATTATTTGTTTGTATTGGGCTACATGTTCTACCGGGTCTTCGGTTCCGTTGTAGAGTTTAGGCATATTTGGGATGACTAACTTTTTGGGGACTGGTGTTTTGAGGATCCATTCTTCGAATGGAGATTGGGCGTATATGTCTTTGGTTAGTAGGGTAGACGGGGTTGGTGCGCCGGGTAGTTTGGTGAATAATTTCAGTAGTTTATGGTTTTGGGATTCTAGGCGAGTTATTCTACTATTGGGGTTGAGGTCGTCCTCGCTTCTGTTGGGCTTGCCGATGTCATTGAGGTCTTCGTCGTCTTCCTTGTCTGGCAAGTCGTCACTGCTCAGCTCCTGCATGGTGGGAATGTTATTGTTGTTTTTCTTTGGTTTTGATTTCGTGCTCTTGACCGATTCAAGTTTTGTGCGAAGGTTTTGAGACTCGGAGGCGAGTTTCTTGTTTTCTTCCATGGTTTTTGCAAGTTCTTCCTGCATCTTCTTCATGGCTTCTTGCAGTTGCTTGATTGTTTGATCGTCAGAATTGGATCCAGCCATCACTTCTTCTTTTTTTTTTTTTTTTTTTTGAATTTTCTAGACGAAAAGAGAAATTTCTAGTCGCAGCCCCACGGTGGGCGCCAAACTGTTTATGCCAAATTTCACTCAACGCGTAAATTGGTTGATTCGGCTACGACTAGATCACTATTTCAACAAGAATATAATGAAAACTGGGAGCAGGGATGAACACACGAGAATGGTGACGCGGAAAACCTTTAAATAGGTGACAAACCGCGGGTGGCTATGTAACGACCCGGAATTTTGGGCCAGAAAATTTCGCGGTTATTAATGATATGTCTTAATTCTAAGTCCAAAAAGGCCCATTTAATTTTGGATTGTTTTACTTTTTAGCCCATCCTTTATTCTAAAATTGGGCCAATGACCCAATTCTTCTCTTTTATACCACTTGGCCGGCCCTTACTTTCAATTTGGTCCATTTTAATTTCTTTGGATTTATTTGATAATTAAGTTATTTAATTAATTAGAATAGTTAAATAATTTAATTTATTAAAGCCTAGTCCAATCTATTCTTCAAATTGGGCCAAAGACCCAATTTCCTTCCTCTATTTTACCATGGCCGGTTCTCTCTTAGTGTTGGGCCAACATTGGTTTTGTTTTAATTAATTAAATATTAATTATATTATTTTGGATAATTAATTTAATTTAGTTAATTTAAATATTTTAAATACCCATTCAAAGTTGACCTAACAAACTTTGTTAAGTCAACTATTTTTGCTCACTCACCTTCCCCTAATCTCTATTCACACGGCAGCCCTAACCCTCTCTTAGGGTTTGTGTTGTTTTTTTTTATAAATAGGACCACTCCTTTCATTTGGGTCCTATTTTGCAAATTGTTCTACTTAGCTCCAAAAATATTTTCTTTCCCTTGTTTCCCTTTCAAAAGCCGAACTCTTGAGAAAAATTCACCAATAGTGAATTTTTCGTGCCTTGGAATTATTAAGCGAATTCAGGTAACTATGCTCTCCTCTTTAATCTATGGGTAGAAAAACACATAGTTAATTAGGAATTGAAGCATGAAAATTGTAGGAAGTTTAATATTGTTTTCATATGAACATGTCGAGCATGAAGCATGAATTTCTTGATTGATTTTTATGTATTTTCTTGATTTTATGTATGATCTTGTATGAATTTATTTACCAATCAAATCTTGTTATTTCTTGATGAATTTTTCATGGTATCTGGTTTACTGTTTGATTATTAACCATGATTTATTTCGTGGCAAAATTCGTCCGTTTATTATTTATAAAAATTTAATCTTTCAAACCGGTAAAACTGTCCAGAATAGGTTTACGAATTTATTAGTGTACTTAATCAATTCGGAATGCTACGAAATTTTATATGGAAGTCAGTGATAATGTTTTACAGCTTGTGTTAAATTTTCGTAATTTTTAAAGATCGTTTGATATGGCATAAAATTCTGAAACCGAATTCAGCCTAATCTGACTGGTTAGTTATAAAATCACTTAAAAATAGTAAAAGATGTTATTTTTAGACGAAATTTATGCACGTAAATCCTTGAACCCATATTTAGCTCCCATAAAAATTTCCAGATTTTTAGAGATCTTTAGATGGTCGTTTTTAATTTAATTCTTTAAAAATCAGATTGTATAAAATAGGGCAATTGAATTATTAAAATATGCTATTATTAATTATTGAATTTTCGAGTGACCTAAGTATTAAAAGGGAACTAAAAATATGATTTTTATGATGAATCTTGATAGTATTGAATTATATTGATAAATCTTGAATTAAAAATTAAATCTTGTTATTATCTTCTAATTGTCGAGTGTATAGAAATTAAAAGAAGAGTTAAAAATATTATTTTTATGTTAATCTTGATGAATGTTGTTGAAAAATATGATTTTTATCTTATTTTGGTAATTTTTGTAATTATATTGATTAATTAAATTAATTCAAGAAAATAGTTAATTATTGTTGTTATTTTAATGTTGCCGTGTGGGATATATGAAATAGTCAAATTTTGGTTAATTTTTGGATTATTATTAATTTAGGGAATAGTTAATAATAAAAGTTACGGACAAAATAATTATCAGGGATAAGTTGTAAAGTGAAGGGATAGATAATATGACTATTATTATTACTATTAGTATTCGGCTATTACCATTATTAATAATAATATCTACAAGTTAGTATATGATATTAAGGTTAGTGTCCGAAAGGATAGGATTATAAGTATATGATAGTATATTATAAGATTTGAAGTTGCATAAGATACTACTAGGGATAAGAAAGGAAACAGAGTAATAGCTATACATGTTATGTTTCGGTCTCTGGCTAGGAAAGACTTGGTATTTAAGGTGGCCAATATACGTGCCGCACCTCTCTTTCCTGGGACTCCGAACATTTCATTTCCTATTACGGTCACCTAGTATTATCCTAATATATGATATGATTAAGTTAAATGAAGATATAAGATACAATATGGACGCCCACCTGATGATACACGAGTCGTTAGTGGGTTAAGTCAAAGCCACTGCTCAATAGGACGAACACACGAGTTCCCCCGAGTAGTTTTGAGTCTTAGGATATGTAGTCGTCTGGTAGTGGTACACGAGCCGCTACTAGGAGTTATGGCCATAGCTTAGACTTAGTGGTGAAACACGGGATCCGCTACGGGATTGAGTACACGAGCTCCTCCCGGCATGTTCTAGGAAGTTATGGTGAAACACGAGATCCATAACGAGTTATAGTGACCGGTCCAACAAAGATATTATATTACGATCATACGATTTGATAAGATGAAATCATAAGATGAAGTTTAAGATGATTTCTAAGATGTGATGATAAGGTATGTTATGATCTAATATGATAAGAAAGACATGATATGATACGATTAAGATAAGATTATGATATGATATGATCAAGATAAGACTATGATATGATATGATTAAGATAAGATTATGATAAGATATGATTAAGATTTATTAATGATATAATTTAAGAAGGGTTAAGTATAAGTTAAGGATTGGGATAATTTAAGATGTATAGTATAAGGTATAAGTTCAGTATGTTAAGTCTTCCGCTGTGTATTTCTGTATTTATGGGTATGTATGTATGCGAGTAAGGATGCATGTATGCATGAATGTTGAGTGTATTTTTGTACGTATTTCTAACCGTATTTGCAGGGTTGATTGTACGTACATTATACGTAGATTATACGTATTTCTAACCGTATTTCTGCAGGTGTGTTTATACGTATTCGCATACGTACTTTTATACGTATTTTTATACGTACTGTTATACGTATTTTTGTACATTTTTATAAAGACATGTATTAGATTTCTTTACAGTTTTTATGCATATTTCTATGCTATTATGTGTTTGGTGGTCCCTCGATTAAATGGGACAGCCTAGTTACTCGCCACTGACGGTGGACCCCCCCTCAGTTTCAGATGACGATGCAGCAGAGTAGAGCGGGCTCCGCTGGATGGGCTTGAGTGGATTAGTATTTTATTTTGAGTATTTAGAATTCCCAGAACAGTTTGAGACATTAATTTAGTTTATCTTATGATCCCAGCATGTTGGGACAGAATTTCCAGACTTTATATGTATTAGTGACTTTTGGATTATGGATTTTCAGTAGTTAATTTAATAAAAGATAATTTATTCATTCAATTAAGTTGATTTATTGTTATTTAAGTTAGTAACGATCCGAATGTCGCTTTCCCTTTGTAAATCGACAAGTCGAAAAGTCGGGTCGTTACAGGCTATGAGTCCACCAATCCACTATTTTAATATTTGGTTATTGATTACAATGGAGTTATCAACGTAAAGTAATGGCAAACTGCTTTTAATGGCTTACAATGATGGAAGAGAACTGTATCTTTTTTGCTCGTATATTTTTCTTATATGGGATTGTATATCCCTCATAAAACCCTAAAATTCACTATATATAACCGTCCTTAGCTGCTGTCTCGGGTCCTAGAGAGTAGGTTTCCACTTGCAACGGACTGCTGACGTACGTGTCGCCCTGCTTGGTCAAGGGAGTTTAAATTGCTCCTTAATATGCTCAACCACCATGGACTAAATCTGAGTCCAAGATCCCTGGAGAATATTCCTTTCTAGGCGTGCTGACTCTGCTAGCAAGCTTCGTGTTCCTGCAAGGAGAAAATTCTAGCCATAACACCCCTCTCTCAAAACACTTTGTAACCCCACAAATAACACTTTGTAACCCCCCAAAACACTTTGTAACTCCACAGATAACACTTTGTAACCCCCAAAACACTTTATAACCCCACAAATAACACTTAGTAACCCCCCAAAACACTTTGTAGCCCCCAAAACACTTTGTAGCCCCCTAAAACACTTTGTAACCCCACAAATAACACTTTGTAACCCCCCCAAAAAACTTTGTAACCCACTAAAAACTTTGTAACCCCACAAATAACACTTTGTAACCCCCAAAACACTTTGTAACAAAAACACTTTGTAACCACACATAAAAACTTTGAACCAATTTAAAAAAAATAATTGATTTACAAAATTCAAAAATAATGATGACAAAATTAAAGCAAAACCGTCATTTACAAACCAGTTGGGCCTTTTTTGTTGCAGAGAGTTTAAATTGTTTGGGCCTTTATTGCTGAGCGCGTTTTATATTGTTTGGGCCTTATTGCTGCAGCACATACAATCTTTGGGCTTTAAAATTTCAACCGTATGGTTAAGAAACCATACAACCGATTGTATTCAAGAATTTGTGAAAAATATTTATGTTATGCATTTACAATAATTTATGTTTTTCGGGTCAAAAAAAGTACTTTTACAACAATATTTATGATATGCATTGCCGCATTGGTTATTTTTATGTCATAAACATTAGTACATTACTATTGTAAATTATTGCATAAATCATTTACAAAAATATTTATGTTGTAGCATTGATACTTTCGCACCAAAGTAATAAAGTCCATGTTCTTGGAAAACTAACTTTCGCACCAAAGAAGCAAAGATTAAGAAAATCATTTTCTTCTACAAAAAGGTTTTTTCCAGCAGTCCACTGTGAGAGTGAAATTGGGAGTAAACTTTTGCAATTGTTGAAAATGGAACCAACACTCCAGCAGGAATTCATGCTCACAACATCTGTTTTCTCAGAATCTGAGGTTATTTCTTTCCAAACCCTCGAACATTTTCTTCCTTTCAAGTCATCAATTTTGTATTTGGCTTTTATAATGTTCATTTATCGATTGATTGGTCTAATTATTTTGTGGGTTCAAAGAAACCTGATTTATTTTGCTACGCTTGAGATAATTTCGAATTGATCATGAAAATTTTGACTCGTTTTTGCTATGTTATAATTAGTTTTCATCTGGTTCTTGTGGGTGTTGAGAGGCATTTGTTATAAAGATTGAAAATTTCATGTTGTTGATGTGAAAAATGTTTTTGTCTTCCCATTTTGATATACTTATATGCCAATGCTTGAGTTAGGAAGTATTCTTCAAGAAGGGGTGAGAAAGACAATATAATTGGTGCCCTTGAATCATTGTATGTGAACTTGGCTATTTTAATTGTGGAGTTTCTCAGTTTCTCACCAATCATCATACGATTATATTAATAAGGCTGTAGCCCATGTATGAGCGCCGTCCTGCTGGATAACCTGGATTAAGTGTGGCTCCGGCTGAGCCACCAGCCCACCATCATTAGTGTCAAAGGAACTTCCAAACCAAAAGCTTAAGCTAATGGTTGGATCCTAAGAATTGGTTTCATACTCTATCACGCCCTCTTACACAAGCCCATGAGGCTTGAATTTTAGATGCAGCATGGGTCTTTCATTTGATAAGAGGGTTGGATGAGATTCAAATTCATTGCCTTTTGTCACGCTGACTCTGATATCATGTCAAATGATCATTTCAATCAAAAGTTTAAGCTAATTCTTGAACTGCGCGATTTGGTTTAAGATTCTATAAATTTGCAATTTAGTGATACTTTTTCTCCAAAAAATTGTAACTTTTTACTGTAAAACCGTAGTTTTTTATACAAAGATTCACTAGTTGTGTAGATTTATAGTAAAAATGTAGAATTTTTGTTAAAAGTTTTGTCAAACAGTCACGTGTGACCATTGCTCAAAGATTGAATACAATTTTCCTCATCAAGCGAAGCAAGACCTGCTTCATAGCTACTAGCTAGAAGCACAGTTCTAACTGATACAATCCAGTGATGATCTGTATAGACCACTTTTAAGAATTACCTGTTATCGTTCAAAGAGGGAGAAGGAGAATGGCCAAAAACTAACTAAAAGTAGCTAGAGAATGATAGATAGAGAAAATAGGTGAGACTGGGAAAAGGTTAAAGAGAAGATAGATTTAAAGGAGTAGACAAAAGAACAGTTTTTTCACAAAGAATGGCTAAAAGAAGCTTGAGGAAAGGGGATCTAGTCAGTTCTCATGTGCCTAGACTAGAGAGTTTGATCAACTGCACACGACAGACCAATGTTCTGCACAAGCAGTCTATTTGGTTTGAATACTTTAAATTGCAGATTATTTGCTGTTTTGTGGAAATATGGGAAGGCAATTAATAGTTTCTCATCATGTGCCTAGAAGCATTTCCAAATTTATGAGCTATCTATCTGGTTTGAATCCTTTAAATTTCTGTCACTCTGCTATGTTTTGTGGAAATTAGATATATGATCCTACTTGTTAAAATATCGCTTGGTTAATTTTTCTTATAACTTCCCCGTGAATGTGCGAATGTGCTATGCCAGTACATTAACTGCTTGAATAATCTGCACCTTAATGACTATTGCAAGATACTAAGTTTCTATGTGAAACCTTTTATACTGTGTTCTCTGCAAAGTTTGTCACCAAAGACACGGATACTTTTAATGTCTCTATGATTGTGGAGGTCAGAAGAATAGAATACATCAAATCACCTTTCAGCTCTTCTAGCCAAATCACTTCTGTATAAAGTAATTTAATACTACTAAAAACCAAAAGTGTCTGGCAATGCTAACTCATAGCGAGTAAGATATAATTGAGAGTGCGGAAGTAAAATGGAAATGGAGTGTGTGGAAAGGTGGACATCTGCAGCGAGATGGTGGGAGTATATAAGAGGTTGTTATGTTCATGTATTTGTTGCTGAGGATAAATTGATAAAATTTAACATGTATGATTCTCAGTTAATGCATCATTTCTTGTGCTTCATTGTTGATGGAAGCTAAACAGATAGACTTTTGTCAACTTGCAGATTGCGGAGATGGAAAATCTGTTCAGGCAAGTAGGAAAAGACTCGTTGACTCAGGAATTCTGCAAAGATCTTGCTACAAGTTTCAAGTAATATATCAACTTCTACTCCTATTTAATGCATGCTTTATCATTCTTATCTTTCAAGTCAGCACAAAATCAAACTTTTCATCGAGGGGGTGATAAATGTGGTTTGATTATCTTCTTGTTTGTTCTTTTCCTCTACAGCTCCTCCACTTGTCGCATTAGAAATCCAGACATAAGTTGGCAACAGGTAAATCCCTATCTGTTTTCTAAATTTTTTTTAGCCCTTTTATAATCACATTCGTTTTTTCTTATGACTTAATCTTATTTTTTCTCCAATATGACATTTTTACAGGTGCACAATTGGTTCCAAGATAAACATAAGGATCCGCTTGCTTTTGGAAATGAATCTATGTCTAGAAGTGCACCTGAGACTACAATAGTGCTTAAAGGTAGCGTGATTGTATAATACTTATTTAGGCTACAATAGGAAATAAAGATCACTAATATGAAGTGTTGTTCTATTGTTCTAAGCTTATTCTTTAATGTCCTGCTCAATAAACATGAACCACATGCAGGCGGAACAGCTAGAGAAGTTGCAGAGTTGGCTTTTGAGGCTAAATCTTCAAGGGATTATGCATGGTGAGAAACTTAACACTATGAAATGTCTTTTCTTCATCAATTTTTATATTAGACTAAACATCATACTGCTCAAGCTTTACTGAGGACTTTAGGATTGTTTAATCAACCTTTGCATAATGCAAGTACATGTTGGCTTTTCTCTTGAACACGTAAACAAACTCAACATCAGCTCAAGTTTGTAGATTACTTGGATTTGTGTGTTCTCTGCATGACTTGCTTATCAAATACCATTCCCAGCTTAATATTATTCTAAGTTGAGAATTTTGTGCTTTAATGCAAAGCAAAAGGGAGCTTCCATGTCATTATTGTGGTGCAAAATATTTCCCTTTTAATTGGAAAATTTTTTCAAGTCTTAGAGATGGTTTGCTTTTAATTAATTCCTGATGATTTAGTTGCATAATGTTGAATGATGTGGGAATATGTTTTTGATTGTCATAGTCTCAAAGATCTTTGCAGCGGCCTTTAATATATACTTCGTATGTTGCAGTGCAAAGCTTATGTTACTGCCATTGTAGTGCCTGCTTACAATATAAAATGAATTTGGTTAAATTTGGAAGGTGTTTAACTCATTTAGCTAAAAGTGAAAATTGAGGTAAATTTTGAAACAAGCGGCAAATTTAATTACTCCATCCATCTCTTTGGAATCTTTTATTGAGGAGTGAGAAAGGATAACTTGAGATACGTGAGAGAAGTAAATAACAAGATTTTCGTTCTTTTGGCTCTTATGCCCTTTTCCATTGGTTTTCATTCTTTTGATTTCTGTTGAATGACCTGCTGAACCCACATAAAAGTGCCTAGTTCGCAATATATGCATCCAGGCTTGGAAAATGACTAAAGCTTGGCCACATATAACACTAACTAGGCACTATTATGTTGGTTTAGCTTAAGTTCGCAATATATGTATCATGTTGGGAAATAAAAATTCATTTTTTAGCAATGCTAGGAATTGCTTTCCCTAATTTTTTTATTTTGCTAATAGCCATATTTTCTTCTTATTTATGTATCTGCAATCAAAACACATTATGATATAAGATGTTAAGCAAAAGAAAACAAATGAGTATCCCTTGATAATCTGTATGTTGCATGCCAGGTATGATGTTGCTACATTCCTCAATCACAGAGTTATGTCTACTGGAGAACTTGTAAGCTCTAAGTCTCTAACTGTATTTAATTCTCTTTACTCATTAGGATCATTAATATAGCCATCATATTTTTTTTCTAAGTAATAATTTTCTTGTCTCTGTTTTTTCTTAATTAATTTCCCTGTCCTCTCAGTTTGGTTGTTTTGTTTGCTTTGCTATTCCCCATAGTACTTGCAAAGTGAAGGGTTGAATCTATCGTAGCGTGGTTACCTAATATATCACTTGTGAGAGGGGAGCTCAAGTCCATGTAAGGATATTATGGTCATTTTATCCTTCAAATATTGCTTTCTTTAGGAGGAACAAGTGGTTACCAATTTCCAAGAACATCGCAAATTTGCCGTCCCAGATGTGGAAATGCTTGGGTAGTTATATACTTGCATGGTCATTCCTGTATTGTTTTATGGTGATATGGGCAAAGGGAGGAGATCAATATACTGTTGTTGATGTGTAATAGTATGTTTTAAGATAATCTATGTCAATATTTGGAGAATTTCAGATTTGCATCGATAAAGCCAATAAATGTCATAATATAAGTCATCTGCTTGCTTTGGTCATCTGAGAAGGAAACAGAACAGTGTTCTGTTTTGAACTCTTTGAGACATTATCTTGCTTATTTGGAATTTGGTACATGATGATACACTTGTTGCTGGAAATTTGATATAGCTTCAGTAAATATATTTTGTTGTTGATTCTGGACCACCACCACCACCTATGGAATGAAGCTATATTATTCAGGATTGTTTCATTGCTGGGTCAATTAGAAACCAAACCACTTCATAAAAGTGACATTTATTATATTCATTCTCCTTGCTCATGTATATATTTGAGATATTTCTTGTTTTTTCATAAAAAAATGCATGAAAGCGAATATGATTTTCATTCAGCAATACAGAAGCTGCTAAAGTGTAAAGTTTAAATACAGGAAGCTCGTGTCAGATTTGCTGGATTTGGGATATCCCATGATGAATGGGTGAATGTAAGAACGGGAATACGTGAACGTTCAATCCCATTAGAACCTTCAGAGTGCCATAAGATTAAGGTTGGCGATCTTGTGCTGTGTTACCAGGTATCTAGTATTGGCATATTGTTCCTTTCTCACTCGATCTCACATTCTCACCTAAAAGCTAATTTACCATTGAGTATTATCTTTATCAGCAATTTAAAGGTTTGTTATATAGTATACTTCTTAAAAAAAAAAAAACAAAGGTATCATTTTATTTGTTACTGTATAATTCATGAATTCTCAAAATGGAACATTAGTTTTACTAAGAATGGTCTACATATGCTAATCTTTCGATTCATTTATGAGTTAGGGTGTGTTCTCTTCAACTTATAACATTTGAACTTATCAAACCCGATTGAAACTTTGAAACTTATTAAACTTATTGAACTTGATTAACCATGAGTATAGAGACAATTAGACCTTATCAGACCTGATCCAACCATATTGAACTTTGCTGCACACTAGTTCCGAACCACCACGTGGCTGGTGTTCTTGGCTTTCGAGAGGCCAAGTTCCCTCCTAATCTGTCTTTCGAGTGGACAAATTCACTCCTGAAAAGTTATTGAACTCTTATTAATTCCAAGATATGAAACATTACACACACTAATCACTTATTTATAGACTAATGATAACTCTAACAAACAATTATTAAAAGACTATTCTACCCTTATTACTAAAATACAACAAAATAACAAAAATGTCATTATTATTATAATTAGCTAGTGTATAGCAAACTTATTAGACTTTATCTGAATTTATCTTAACTAAAACTTTTTTTTTTAAAGTAAAGAGAACGTACACTTATTATGATCAATTCTCATATTATTCATTCATTCATCTTTTGCCTTGCAGGAAAGACTAGATTACGCTCTATATGTTGATGGGCACGTGATGGAAATCCAAAGAAATTTGCATGACATAAAGGGATGTAGATGCATCTTTGTGGTTCGATTTGATTATGACAAAACCGAGGTAAGTGAATCCTTAAACATATGTATTATTGAATTCTTCTCCTAGTGACTGAATATAATACCACATACTAGTTTTAAATATGGAGTATTAATAATCGATTTGTTTATGGCAGGAAAAGCTCCAACTGAACAAGATATGTTGCAGACCAGGATAAATGTTTTCATTAAGCTTCGCTAACTGCTGTTCTAGAAAACCTAGATGGAAATGAAAAAGGGAAAAAAAAAAAAAAAAAATCAGGCTTAAACATTTGTCTATGTTTATATTTCACTGCACTAATGTATTGTTGCTAGCTGAAGAAATGACTGGGAAATAAAGTTCCATGCATTTTCATATTGAATCATGTGTATCATCAAACGGCAACTGTACTAACGAGGTTGTTCAGATAATTGTTGCAGTTGTGGTTATTTACAGAACAGAGTTATTTCGGTTTTGAGTCGACAAGAACCTCATCACTTTTAGTTCATGACTCAAACTTTTCGGTTTGGGAAGTCGATCTTGGAGAGTAATATGGTTAATGAGAAGACTGGAATCCAAGTCTTTCATTCTGTTATCCACAATTTCACATACTGGTTTATTAATTTCACATACTTTCAGCTGTATTCAGTTTAGTTTAGTTCAATTAAGTTCAGCTAAAGTAAATGAGTCCTTATAGTATAATATTCGATAACAATATAATAAGTCAAGAATAAAGTTGGAAGTTTAAAATATTACTTGTTATAAAAATATGACTGTATATATACATTTTTTTTAGAGAGTATATATACATTTTTTTTTAAATGATTGGAAAATATTAATATCTTAAAATCAATATTGATTTGATCTTATACAAAACCATTCGATCCAAAGATATTTGATTCAAAACGTCCAATCCGAAAAAGGTTAAAAAATAAATTGATTCTAAATGATCTGGATCTAAACAATCTAACTAATTAAAGGTAATTGATTCTTAATTACTAATAAATTGATTATGAAATGTCATCAAATGATTAACCTAGATTAATAATTTCCAAGGCAAAAGTTAACAACCTAGTTTAGTCTAGGTTTTTTTTTTTTTTAAAGCTTTGTCGAATACAAGTGTTGTTTGTATTTCATCACCCCAAATTCATAACTTGGTTCCGCCACTACTGTCCAATATTCATATCTTTTCACAAAGCATCTTATCATTAAAACTCAAATTCATGGATGAGCGCTGCTGCACTGGAGCTACCTCTCTTACTCTCTATAGTTGAATTAAGATCAAGATTAAAGTTAGTTGTATTAACTTAAATTATAGTGTTAAAATCAAGATTAAAGTTAGTTTTGATTGGAATTAACTCATATTAACTTTAATCAAAATTAACTTTGCATTAGCTTTAATCCTGACCTTAACTCAACTTTCTTTTTGACTCATACCAACTTTAATCAGGAGTAACGTTTACATCATGCTTTAGATTAGTTTTAACCACTTATTGAAACTTGAAGGCATGTGTGTTCTTCAAGTAAAGATTTCAAAGACGAGTTTTTTTATAATCAAAGCATATTCAGCAACATATAGCAAAATGCTATGGTTTCTTGTATGATTTCTTTTGTTGATTATATTATATCCTCTAGGAATTTTTGTTTGATTAGAACTTAACAAGACTGGTTAGCATTTAGCAACGGCTAGCAGAGACCCATCATGTCTTACAAAAGAGAGGGCCAACCGACCTCAAAAAGGGCAACAATGCCAACATCTGATGCTAGTATGATGTATCCCCTACCAACTAATCTAGCTACTTTGAAAATTAAAACCTGTACAAAAAATGAGAACCCGTCCACGGTGGCCTCACAAGAATCTGTATACTTGAGCACGATTGTGCTCTGTCAAAACTCCTCTTGTAACCTATTAATTAGCACGGACCGTTCCATAACCAGAAATTAATTCAGGGAGTTCATCATCCAATAAATATACCACCCTTTGACACTGCAGCTCAGGAAACTGTTTTTCCAAAACAAAGGCAAGAGATAAACATGTTTTTTGCCCACTTTTCCTGCCAAAATCCAACAAAATCAATAATAAGTCTAAGAGGATTAATATATATAAAGAGAAAAAAACAACAATAACTCTTGTATTAATAAATGAATGGTCGAGATTAAATTAAATTGATTCCTCTTTACTCTACTTAGGGGTTGTTTGGTATAGAAATTTTAGGAGTTGAAAATGGACTCAACTAAAATGTTTACGTTTCAACTTGTATGGTGAATGTCACAATTTGTTTCAAAGAGGTAACACAATCCCACAATTTTGTTTCATTTGTGAAACTTGTGGAAACAAATCCCTTTACTTCCCCTTAATTGTTTCCATTACACTTTTAAACCAAACAACTAATAAATGTAACATATATATTTTCCCTTTCCCCCTCTCTCAACAAAATCCTTTGTACTCCCTCCGTAACATAAAACTTTCAACAATTGGTTTTGCACGCATTTTGAGGAAGCGATTTAAGGGTGTAAACGAAACAATTAATCAATATAATTTTAATTTTAGAAACTTATAACATTCTTGCTTTTATTAAAACCATTTTGACTAATTCCTTCGTTTACACCCTTAAATCGTTTCCTCAAAATGCGTGCAAAACCAATTGTTGAAAGTTTTATGTTACGGAGGGAGTATTTCATTTATGATTATCATACCAAACACCCACTTAAAGTTTGCAAACCATGAAACTACAGTATAAAGTCTCAGTATCTACTATTTGCAATAAATGTAACTATAGTTTTTAATCAATGTAATTAAAGATCACAATCTAGGACTTGCTCAGTAATGCTCACCTTCTAGCAAAAAGAAACTAACCACTGGAATCCAACCTCATACTCACGCACACAGGAAATAAGTGGAAAAAAATAGCTATATAAAGAGGAGAGATAATCCTACCTTAACTTGTTTGGAAGGAAAGACAGTTGTTCGAAGAGTTTCTTGCTCTTGCTCTTTACTTTTCCGTTTACTACTCATAATAAAAGCAGCCTGATCAGAAGTTGCTGCAGCAGCTGTGATGCGATATCCATTTACCCATCTCTTACGTATACCTTCACTAGGATAATGAAAATCTAGCTCAACGACCTGAAATAAATACAATAACAATCATATACTATGCACATATTGTATTTTAATGCTCTTTGGTCACAATTGTATTTTTAAAATATAAACCTTTTAGGAAAATTTGATGGGAATAATCCCAACTTTCACATGTCTGCTCATTTTGGTTCATACTTCGGATTAACTCAATATAATCCAAAGTTGCACAACATCTTCTCAATTTGGTCCGACTTTCACACGTCTGCTCATTTTGGTCCCTAGTTTACCTTAAGTTACTTGATACAGCAGGTCAACAATAGCATTGGGAACAAATTGATAAGATGTTGTGCAACTTTGGATTATACTAAGTTAATCAAAAGTAGGGACCAAAATGAGCAGACGTGTAAAAGTTGGAATTATTCCCATCAAATTTTCCAATTTTTTTATCATTTTTGGTCATAAAATAATTACGAATGTTGAAAATATCAACTTTCTATAATTTTTTAATTGATTTTCAAAATCCCCTCCATACCTCAAAGATCTTATATTTTCCCCCATTTGTTTGTTCCCCAAATTTTACATCTTCTACTTTATTAATACTATCGTTTATTTGTATATGACCCACCACGTAGGGTTCAAATATTTCTTTCACCCATTCATATCACGTCTCTCTCAAATCTAAATAAAAATTGATACTCACTTGCAATACTTTATAATATTCATTGGTTTCTTCTTAAATAGCAACATGTAATATATGAGGTACGGACTACGGAGAGAGTTAAAGTTTAGAATCGTGTGTCAGCAAATGTAAAACTCTTGAACTAACAAAAATGGAGAAAGTCAATACTTTCTTTTTTTGGAGGGAATAAACTCAATACTAATAATTCACAAATATGTAATCTGTAATATAATAAAAAGTTAAAACCTGGTTTGAATATAGTGAACGAGTGTAACTGCGAGACATCACAATGCCCCATTTATTTCCTGATGTTGCCATGCATGTAACATAAAAGCCTTCCTTCCACTTTTTATTTATCCACTTGAATGGAAACGAGTCACCGCTAACTTTATAAGACTGCTGTGTATATGGGGTTCCTGGGATCCACAAAGCACAATCAGAGTAGCCGGAAACGTAAACCAATATTCTGTAGAATCACAAGTAAATGTACAAACCTTTTGACATGAAGATCAATGACTGTCCAGTGGCTATTCCTGCAGCTGCAGTAATATAATAGTTCTTTCCCCACATCTCTGTTATCCAATCCTACAAGGAACCCCACAACAACAAAAAAAAAATCAAAATCTGTGAGCAAGGCAAAACCTAGTCCCAGAATCCTGGAACCACTTAGAGAGGGAAGAGAATATAAGGTGAACTATATAAATACTCTGTAGAAACAAGAATCCTTTCAGAAAATTAAACTATTGAGTATTGTATACAAGGTATGGAGAAAAATTAAGGAAAGTACTTTCTAATGACTAAAAGTGAAACAATTGATAAATAGAAAACATGTAGAGCAATACTTCTTTGGTTCTGCACTATGATGTGTATAGAGCAGTCATTTACAGAGTGTTGTATACTTATACAATCATAAAATTTTAGATCTTTTTAAATTTCTTTAAAAAAAACACATAAATATAAATTGAGGGAAATGTAGGATTGGCCAGAAAGCCAAAAAAAACCCTGTAATATCAAATTTTCTAGCATACATCATAATGCACGTACCTTGTCGAAGAAATGTGGAGAGCGTTGATAAACTTGAGTAGTAAAACCAGTACCACCGTCCATAACAAGGGCCCACAGGCTCTGACTAGATGCCGCACTAGATATGAACATACCATCATGTAATCCTTTCTTAATATGTGAGTCAAGCCTCACATCCGTAAGATTATAGTGATACCTAAAGCATAATAGAATATGAGAACTCATCCTTCACACACAAGCAGACATGCAAATACAGATGACAGTTTGCCAAATGACAAAACCTTTGCATGACTAGAAGAAATCATAGCAGTCAAAGCATATGCACACATCAATAAGTATATGAAGGACTATAAGAAAAAATATGGAAAAAAAAAATTCACAAACTTCCAATACCAAGTACAGAACCTGGTAAAGCATATACATCTTGCACAAATGCAAATGACTAGTACAAGTCAAGGGTCAAGATTCAAGAATGTTCATAAATTATTCATTACAACATTCAACAAGAGAAAAGGAGGACACATACAAAAGCAGCAGTATACCTTTGCTTCATTGGACGTCGAGAATCATAAACACTAATCCATTGCACTCCAGGAATCCCCAATCGGACTTTCTTTCTCACCGGTCCATCACCACCGTCCTCATCACTAGGACGAACTCTTTTTGTACCAACCTGACAAAGAAATCTCAAAGAACTAAAAAACTTGCAATTTTTATAGGATGACAAACCCACTCACTGCAAAGAGCAAAAAATACCTTCTGTGCACCATCTATATTGATTGGCCTAACTTCAGGATTTGGGCCAACAATGTCAACAAAAAGAGAAATATATTCAGCATAATTGGGGTTCTCATCAAACTTCAAATTCACTACATGCTCCAGAAACTGTTTGAAAGGCTTAGGATACAAGGAACAAAGCTGTTCTGGGGACATTGCCATTTTCTTTTTGCAAACAAGAAAACTCTTGTCTTCTCCCTGAGATTATTAGAAAAAGAAACCTGCTTAAAGCCTGATGCGAAATGAAAAACATAGATCATCCCACTCAAACAATCCAGACCTGATAACCTTGCCACGGGAGACAACCATGAAGAAGGAAAACAAGAGTGTAAGCTAGAGACTCTAGATCATCTCTTCTACTGCTAGTTCTCCCCAAATGAGCATGGACACTAGCATATCGAACAGTTCCCCTGTAGGATTAAACAATAATTAAACTGAAAGAACTGAAATCAGTTACCAATAGATATTGATACAGCAAGAATAGCTTTCCTACCTAAACGCATCTGGCCTCTGGTCATATCCAACATGAGCACCTTTCGTATCTTTCCATTTTGTAGCTACATCAGAAAGATCTCTCGTGTGTGAGATAAAGATTGAAAAAAAAGCAGAATAGTACTCTATATGAAGAGCAATTGTATAATTTACCTAATCCGAGATCGGCGAGAAATAACCTCTTTTCATCAAGTGTCCCTGAAGGACCCAACAAAAAGTTCTCAGGCTTCACATCACCATGGACATAGCTGCCAGTAAAATACAAGTGTAAGCTCAAAAATAAATAAATAATAAATTCATGTTAAGCCCTAAGTTTAATTACTAAATCAAAAATTTAAAGCAGTCAAAGCATGACATGAAGACGAAGACAAAGACAAGCACCATAAAATTTGCATACAATAAAAGACCAAATGCATGTCTCCAATGTACTTAAACCAAACAAGGTGGATTAACTTGCAGTAGTGATGACTTCCACAACTTCTAATTGGTTAATGCCCAAAAGAGAATCAACTATTAATCAATTCATAGAGCATAAACAAAGAGGAAAGGGGGGAAAGGATCATAATGCACAGAATATGGAAGATAGACAAATATCTTATTTAAATGAAACACTTTAAAACACAAATGTGAACAAGTTATGCTAAGGTTCTCACCCTTTGGAATGTATGTTCTCCAGTATGGAAATAGCTTCAACTGCAATACAAGCAACCATCTCGGTAGGCATTCTGGATTCAACAGCAAATAAATCAAATATTTCCAATCAAACTAAAGTTAACAAAGATGAAAAAATGAAAGCGAAGTCTCACTGTTGGTTCTTATTTTTCCAAACATCCCACAAACTAGGTCCGAGCATATCCATAACCTGATAATGACATTTCAAATAACAAAAGTTGTTAATTGTAAAGCTATGATGCAAAATATCAAAAAAGCATTAACCTACAGATAAAAACAGCATACAAACCATGATATAGTAATCTCCTTGAGCTCCCTTGTAGTGTACTTTTGGTACACCATGGCTTCCACTTAGTTTACTGTTAAACAATAAAATCCTAGTAAAATTCAACCATCCAAAAAAAAAAAGCTAAAATAATATAATAATACAAAGCTAAGAAAGCATACTTGTAAACCTGCCACTCAAATGGAGGACCATTATTGCATCCTTTGCTATTTTGAGGCTCAAACTTCAAGGCTACCTAGAATTACAATTTTTGTTTGTGTTACAAAGAGTTGAGACAGACAGAAGCACAGAACATAGAAATCAGATCAATAGCATACCTCCACTGCCCCAGATCCTCTCTTTATACTTCCGTATGGGACAGATACTCGGCGACCTACATAAACTTGACCAAATCCTCCTTTCCCCAGCTTTTTCTCCACTTTGTACAATGGGGAGCCACCCACTTGAACCTGCAGAAAAGACAAACCACAAGTCCATATCAAGATGATTCTGAAAGCTAAGACCCCATTAGCTTGTACAATGAAGGGAAACCATTAACACAAATGTCAATAAATTGCATTCATATAGACCCTAGCACCTGAAATTTTGTGAAAGTAGACTAAAGTCTCTGTCCAGAAGATGCAGCATTTATTAATTCCTAAGGTGTGAGGTCTGCTTATTGGTTGAGGCCTCTTAAAATGTGTGAAATCTGCAGTTTGGATTAGGAGAAGAAAACAGTAGATTCTCCATATTTTATCCATGGTAGCTTCATGGGTGAATGGATACTTTGCTAATTTTTCGGTCTTGCCCCTATAGATTATTTTGTGACCTTGATAAGTTGTAGTTTTATGGGAATTTGGTGGTTGTATCAATGATAGGTCGCCAAACTATGGATACACCTCTATTTTTTCACCAAAAGGCATAGGTTTAGGAAAGATTTTTTGGTCTAGTGGTGGGATGGAGTTAATTTCCAAACTTCAATGACTTCCTCCATATTTAGGTGCAGTAAAATTCAAATACGACACTGCGATGATGGAGAAGGTGAATAATACATGGTTGGGCTAGGAGTGGTTCTGCAAAAATGGGTGGACAAACAGTAGCAAGTTTAGCAACAGAGGCAGCAACCAGGTAGCTCCATTTGTAGCTGGAAGATTAAATTACCCATCGGTTGAGATGGAATCTAATGCACTTGCTCCTATTAGAAAGATCAAAGCAAAAAGGCTTGGAAGAGCTCTTGCAGCCTTGCAGAACTAATCGCTGAAGACATTTCTTTCCTAAGCACTAATTTTGAGTCTAGTGTTCACTCTCATGTATGCAATTGGGGAATGCGTTAGCACATTATATGGCTAGAATCTTTCATGTTAAGGGGGTAGATAGTAGTTTTGTTGATAATTACCCTCACAATACTAAATGACTGCAATAGGGATAAATTTATACGCATTTTTTACCACCAAAGTGTTATTTTCTGAACCATATACTACAATTTAAAGTAGTAATGGAAGGTAATGAAAATTCAAAAAGGAATAGGGATATTTGAGGGTGAATTAGCATTCTCATGAGCATGACAAGACTTTCTTAACAAAACCAGTTAGAAACTCACTTCCACTATCACCATTTAGTACTACCATTTATCGAATGGGCCCTCAAGGCCTCAAGTATCCAAAACTTGGTGTAAATAGAATTGAATAAATCATAAACCTCACCCCTCCTCTTAGCTTTTCCACAAAAAGGGTCAAAGGAGTTGCATTTGAAGAACTTAATTTGAAAAGGAAAAAAATATTTCAAAATATTAAACATGTTTTCTACTTGACTTTGTTTAAACATAATGCCAGAATCAAGCTGTAAATGGTTAACCACATTAAATCATTAAGTTATACACTCACACTTCATCAGACATGGCCTGTCTGCTAGAAGACCTATCATGAAATACATAATCAGGCTAAACATTGATAACTACCACAGAATAAAGCCACGATATCTTGCTTCCAACCTTCTAGCTGGAAAAAAAAGTAGGAAAAATGAAAACTAATAATCCCAACTTTAATATTCAACTAATAATAGCACCTTTTACAAAATAAGTAATAATCTAATATTTGCACCCTTTTGGATCTTTTTACTGCTTACCTGAAGAAAATGTAAAGGTGACCTTCTTTTCCTCCTAATTATTAATTAATACACACAACCGGTGAAATTATACTAATTATTTCTTTAAAACCAGTGAAATGAAGTAAAAAGAATTAAAAGACCCAATAAAAGAATACGGGTGCAAAGGTAGGACTGTTAGTTGAATACCAATAAAAGGTGGATTATTAGTTTCTATCAGCCTGAGTATAACTCTAAAATAATGAATTACAAGAATACAACTATTGACGAACAATTCCCCCCCCCCACCCAAACCCAATGAGCAATTGCAGCCTTCAATGGCTCAGAGTACTCACTTAAACCTATAAAAAGACATCTCATTATTCTCTCTAAAGTTGGAAAGACACATCAAGATTAACAGCTGAAAACCCATAATTTGTTATAAGTTATAAACAATCATCCCAATTCAAGTAATCCTCAACAAAAAATCGAAAAAACAAAATTATGATGCCTCTAGTAATGTAAGCAGTGTCCACTAACCATAGTAAGCCGGTTTCCCATGAAATAAAAAGTATCAATCAAAATCAGTCCTAACACCCATTTCACTAAGATACGTGCAAAATAATATAAACTTCATAAACACAAACACACACACACATAAAACGATAATTCAACAATCAATTTTCCTACAGCAACATGAACTTCGAGAAAAGGACCAAAAATTAACCTCTTTAGGCACAGGAGAACAACAAATTCCCTGATTTGCAGCATCATTGCTATTTGCTGCACTATCACGCACCACCATATTCTCTTACAACCCTAAACTACTACTACCACCACCACCACCAACAACAACAGTAGTATCCTTGTACTCAATCACTGCCGCAAATACTCCTCATCTGCCACAGATTTCGACCCTAGTAATAGTCGATTCTTCACTGATTTTGTTGCCGTTGTTTGGTGGCACAATTCATGGCATTCGTCTGAAAATTTTACTTTCGCTCACTAAACCTACTCTCTCATTCCCTCCACTTTCGCTAGCATACAAGTCCAATTTCGCGACCAAGCTATATATATAAAAAAAATAAAAAACGAAAATTACTGGAAAACACGGAATACCAACGCTCTAAATAGCCGATGATGGCGAAAACAATCGGAAAACTGAAAGGAGAGCAAAAATTGAATTTTCGCAATTGCGGATCAAAAATTGCAGTAGCAATGTGATGAATTATGAAAGTGAAATTGAAGAGAAAAAAATTAGGCTTTTGAGAGAAAGAGGTACTTATAAAATTTGGGGATTGTATAAAATTGGAGAAAGGAGAAGGGTTGCTTGCTGCACAACTTTCCCAGAGAAACATAAATTAAATAGATACTCCAGTCCGTAGTGACGAATTTCCCTTTATTTATCATGCGGCTAAGCGGCTTAGCCAAAAATAAAATTATTTTCCATAACAAAATAATTGTAAAGAAAGAAATATCAAATCATTTTAGTTAATACTTCATCCGTCTTAAATTATTTACTACATTCTGAAAAATAGTACTGTTCATTTGCAAACTTTAACCATTTATAGTTTTATGTACAAAAAGAAAAATATAGTCATGGTGATCTAATTTGATTCGTCTCAATATGTATTTTTCAAATATATATTTTTTTATTATGCGTGGTTTAAGATATTTTAATTTAAAGTTATGTATTGAGAGATGTGAAAAAGAAAATGTAGCAAGTAATTTGGGACAGAGGGAGTATGTTAGGAGGAGTACTTTGTTTGATAATAAAAAAAAACGAAAAAAAAATAAAGAAAAGGTAAAATAATGAGGTGAAAGTACCGTGAAACATGAGCCGTAGATGATGAAGGGAACTAGGGATTGACGGTGAAATTGAGGTTAACGCGGGAAAAAGGGTTAATGGGAGGTTAAGAGGAGGGAAAATTAAACTGTTGTGGAGGGAAATTGAAACCATGAGGTTACAGTAATTTTAGTGACCGTATAAAGAAATATTGCGTTTGGAACATATTAACGATAACGATCTGATATTTTTTCTCTCTATTTTGGGTCTATTTAATAGAGCGTAAAATTTTTTACCTAAAAATAATTTTACTCATTTTATATTGTTTGGTTGGACTGAAAGTTGAACTTTTTTTCCCCATAAATCAAAGAAAAACTGTTTTCTATTCACACACTCTCTCTCCTCGTCTACAAATTTTCTCTCTCCTCACCAACTACATAACTCAAAAAAATTCTCTCTCCTCACAAACTCTTAAATTGAAAAATCATTTTACATTCAACCCATCAACGGAAAACTCTTTTGAAAATGAGTGTTCCGTTGTAAAATGTTTTTCATTATTTAAAAATTATTAATAGCTTTATTTAAAAGAACTAATCACAATTTTAATAATTTCAAAAATTATTAGTCACAATTATCATACTACCCTCACTATTCTTCATAATTGTTAGTCATAATTATATTTGATTTTTGAAATTATTAATAGCTTTATTTAAAAGAACTAATCACAATTTTAAAAATTACAAGTACAATTAATTGTAAAATTAATCAATCTTTATTCATAAATAATAAATCAATAAATTATTTGTTCAGCTTACAATATATGAACGAAAGGAAAAAAAAAACTAGATTAATTTTAAAAATAAATAAATTATATAGATGTTTTTTACAATTATGCGGCAACTTATTAATTTTATTGTTGAACTATATTGTTAACGAATTTTAATATCGCACGCATTGCGTGCATTTATAAAAACTAGTATTATATATAAGGGAAGAGGTGAGGTCGCGGCGGTGTCCAAGTGGATTACTACAATACCCTTACTCATCTTTCCTATATAATTGTTAATGATCAAGTTTGTGATAATTTTATTATTTGTGTACTAAAATTTTTCATATTGATATTTGAATTTTGAAATCATTAGTAGCCTAATTTAAAATAAATAATCACAATTTTAAAAATCGCAAATACAATTAATTCTACAATTAATCAAAATTTATTCATAAATATATAATAAATCTTTTAGAGAAGTAAATTACTTACTCAATTTGCAATATACTTAAGCAAAAGGGAAGATTATTTTTATATAAAAAAATTAAAAGTTTTTTGCAGAACTTATTAATTTATTGTCAAACAATGTTCTTAACAAATTTTAGGATCGCACGCATTGCGTGCACAAAAAAAACTAGCAGTAATAAGTTGAATTGGACTTAATAAACTTGAACGAAACTAACTTAATTGAATTGAACTGAACTGAACTAAACTTAATTGACCTTAACTGAACTGAAATTAAATTGAACTTGACCAAGTAAAAAAAAAATCACCGTAATAATCCTAAGTATTTACTCAATAATCTCATCTTAAGAGCATATCTTCGCATATTAGTTTGTTTATTGTTTACTTGTTTAAGCTGTTGTAACTTGTAGTAAGTCATTTGCCTATTATTTATTGAAGAGATTAATACGCTTTTCACTCCTACGATGGAAATTAATATTCTTTTTGTTCAATTATTATGTCATCAAATCATTGAATTTTAATGCAATTTATGTTTCTTTGAAGTGATGTAAATAAGTTTTTATTGAATGATTTACGGGGTATAATTTAATAAAACAAAATACTCCATTCTAAAATCTAATAAAATGAATTGCATGTGCACACATTATGCGGAGGGAAACCAATGAATAATAATCTTTATTATACTCCCTCCGTTTTATTAAATTTACCCACTTTACCTTTTTATATTTGTCGAGACAAAATTTTGAAGATTTATATCTTTAATTTGTGTTTGTAAAAATTATAAAAATAAGATATTAAAAAACTACATTTTGAAACGAATCCAACTAGATCTACATGACTATGTTTTTTCTTATATATAAATCACAAACGATAATCAAAATATACTTTGTGAATAGTGCAAAAGATAAACATTAAACCTAAAAAATGGAGATAGTATAAGCTAACTACATATTTACGAGCAAATGCAAGGATTTTTAATTTTAAAAAGTTGAAATTTATAATGAAGAAATATATATATTATTAAGGAAATAATAAAATAATTAATTGTTCCCTTCGTCTCAAAATAAACGCTCAATTTACTTTTTCAAATCCCCAAGGCACATCTTTAGAAATTAATATCTTTAGTATAAATTTTTTTATATATAGAAAATACGTATTGAGACGAATCAAACAAGATCTCACATGACTATATTTATATATATATATATATTTAAAAATAAAAGGAACCAAAGTTACAAAATGAATGGTGCCAAAAGTCAAAATGTATCATTTAATTTAGACGAAGGGTGTAAAATTTTAAAAATAATAAACTAATCAACATTATTTAATTTATTAAGTTTAAAAAAAATGTAATTAAAAAAAGTATTTGCAGAATATGATTTGTAAAAAAGTCACCAATACATTATCAATTTTTCTTCTAACAAAAGAATAATAACAACTATTAAGTTTGGGAGGGAAAATAAAGGTGTGTTCTCTTCACCTCAAAAAAATAAGTTTCAAGTTTAATAAATTCTGATAAGTTTCAATAAGTTCATGTCTAATAATTTCTAAATACATCTTAAAAGATAAGTTTCAGGTTTAATAAGTTCAGATACGTTCAAATAAGTTCCAATAAGTTTATATAAATTGAAGAAAACGCACCCTAAAAGGGATTGTTAATGAAATAAATATAGGTTTTTTTTTTTTTTTTTAAATGTAGGTATTATAACCTAGGTTGAACTCAAAGAGCATAGTGACAAACTGACAACCCTAGTATATATTTAGGCTCCTCATCATTAAAACAAGTCAAGTACTCCGTTGTTATAGGACTAATCCAATTGCAAAGTATGAGACTTGAATCCCACATCATTAAAAGGGATCGTATGGGAGGTTGATGTGAGATTTATATAGTTCAATGCCCCCCTCACAAGCTAGATTTTGAGGTGGTTCTCCTATTGTCCTATATCACCCGTATATAAAATAACTTTCATGAAAAAATAATATTCAAAAATAATTTTTATTTTAATCAATTCACTACTAATTAATTGCCATCATTAAAAGCTTGTCCAAATCTTTATTATAAAATGTCATAAACAGATTTAGAAACATAAAAGTTGAGAAAACCCGATGCGTACAAGGGACGTTTATTGAGTACAGAAGAACTATCCGAAAAGCTAGCAAATGAATAATCGACATTTGAGTAGAGTATGTTCTTTTTAACTTATCATGACATATTTTTAGCACAAATAAGTCAATATAAGTTTAGATAAGTTCAGAACATATCTTATAAAGTTTGATTAATTTATAAAATAAGTTACAATATGATTAGATATATTTAGTTCAAATTGGTAGATCTAAACCTTACTAATCTACATCCCCTGAAAGCTTGTGAAAAAACATACGAATTATAATTAATATTTGTAATTGACTCGAGACATTTTTTGGACCACAATACTATTATATAATTAAAAGGTGTATGGTTAAAATTATATTAATTCGTGTATATAATGAATAATTTAGGTGTCTTTTTCTTTTCTTGCTTATGATAGCAGCATGCCAGAAACTGGATCGGGCCTGATGTTTCACTGGTCCAGATGGTTAAACAAGGTCTTGTTAACAAAGTTGAGTGATCTATGACGGGCCTAAACTTTTGGACTTTCATGTATGCCCAATTAGATGGACTCATGTAAGACTACCTCGGCAATTTGAATTCTATGATGGGCCTAATCTCATTATTTTTGATAGGAAAAGATTGCACTTTATTGCTTTCTTCAATTTTCCAAATTGTATATGACATTTGTATCTTCTAGATTTTAAAGTGATAGAGTTGAGTAGAATTGCATAATTTTTTTTTTAAAAAAAGTCAAAATTCAACACTTGTTTGCCTAAATATATCAATTTAAACTCTAAAGGATCTAGATTCATATGGCACTAGCATGCCTTGATATTTGTGACGATTTTTGCCTCTATTTTTCGTATGTTAGTTTATGTCTTGAATATGTTTTTATGCCTCCTTTTTATAATCCATGACGAGAGTCTCGCTGTCTGGTTATCAAGTTGGGGCCCGGAGGTGAAACATCCTGATTTGGGGTATGTATGGTAATTGTTATGTAGCCATGTAGGGTTACAATTTTCTATTCTGAGCTTATTTTTTTATCCTTTTTTGTTTCTCTATTAGGAACTTTGTATATGCTCTTAATCTCTGTAACCCAAACCACGACTGTATTTAGAAATTCCTCAAAAGCAATAAAAAAAATTCATTTGCCTATGGACGTAGAAGACACATTGTCGTCGAACCATGCATGTAAAATTATTTATGTTTATTCTTGTTAATCTTTACCATATTTTTTTTTTTGCATTCGATACAACATCTGATTAGATTATGCTTAATTTCTATTACAAATTTACAATATCACAAAAGGCACTTGCATAAATTGCCAAGAGAAAGGTTTAGCTTAACATAGTCTTGCATTCTATCGGTCCATCATAAACTTTGTTGCTCCTTAATTTGGAGCGCAATCTACATTTGTTCTATAAACTTTATCCATATAACTCGTAACTTTTTCAAACCAACTCGGCTCACGAAGCAAATATTATGAAATTGAGGGAGCACAAATATTAGTTTTCCTTCAAATTAAATTATTGCTACCTTAGCCTTTTCAATTATGTAATACCTTTACACAGTGTTTGGATATGTAGAATTCATTTCAAATTGATTAATTCAATTTCTGAAATTGAAATGTTACAATTCAAATGACAATTGAAAAGGTTATTTTTAGAATTTGAAATGACAAGGTTTTGTTAAGTATTTGAAATACTCAACATTTGCTTGTTAAACATTTGGGTTGGGAATTGAGCCAAATCCAATTCCAAATTCTTTTATTTGTCAAACATCTAATTTGACTCAAATCCATCATTTCAAATGAAATGCTTGTATCCAAACATAGCATTAAATTAAACTTGCTCGAATGTATGGATGTAAAATGCAATCTCAAATTAAGAGATATTTCCTGGACATATGTGTGTGTGTACGATTAGCCACCTGAACTCTTTAAAAAGTAGCAATAATCTCTATTATATAAGCCAAGGGGGAGCCATGGTGTCCCCTGGAAAAATCTATTTTACCCTCATGAAATTTCCATAAATTCAATTATTATCACTCCTAACTATTATGGAAAGTTATTATAATTTCTTAACTATTTAAAATGAAAATATAATAAAATATAAAATTTGTAAAAATAAAACAAAAAAACCAAAAATCATATTTTTGAATTCTCTATAAATAGACACCCCATATTGATATAATTTGTCACATAAAAAAATTTATCAATCGATTATTGTAGAAATTTGATAGCTGAAAATAATAAAGTAAATAAACCTTTTCTTTTGTTCATTGTTGTGGGATGACCGGATGAAAGGAAAAAAGTTTGTTTATGGTTTTGTGGATGCGTATGAAAGAACAAAGAACCTTATTTTTTTTGTTTGTTTAAACAACTTAAAAGCTAAGATACAAAGTATTATCGCACACAAAGCGTGCATGTAAGACTAGTACTCTATTTATTTGAGGGCATTACTATTTTACTATTCATACTAGCTATAAGCCAATAATACAGGAAGGCCCCTGGCTCTAACGGCAATTATTTCTAAGCCCTTTGCTTAAGTTACTTAAAAGTTAAAAGGTCTCCTGCTTTTACACACAGCTTTTTTCCCCCTAACGTTTAATCTGATGTTCAATCATGAATCATGAATCATGAATCATGATCATGGGGTAATAGACTAATGGGTTTCTCCTAATGTGGGCTTGGTGGCCCAAAATAGGGACAATATTAAAGCATCTTTTAATATATATTTTTTTTAACTAGGAAAATCAGGGAAACAATTTATAAGTAAAAAATATATTTTTTTACTCTCATGTATAATGGATGCTAAATTGTCAATATTAATTTTTAGAGTGTCAAAATTATTTGCTGTATTTTAGGGCTTTGGTATTTTGGACTTAATTTCTGATATTTTAGTTCAGTTCAAGTCCATTCAATTTAAACTTAGCCCTTATGATCCATTTGGTTGTTGATAATAAATTGTTGTAATGGTAATGAATTTTATAGTGTAATTTTGTTAAGGAGGAACATTATAATCCCCATGGAAAAATAATTCATTCCCAAGCTTCAATTTTTTTTCTCAATTTTTATTCCATTACCATTGGTGAGGGTAGTATTTGATGAGAACAAATATCTGTAAAGAAAATTAGATAAATTGGAGTTAAACTAGTTACACCATGGGAATGGATTTTGATTTCCCTTCCAAATTTAGTTATAAATTAATTCCTATTACCTTCATTTATGACCGGCTACCAAACGGGCCGTTAGGACTATGTGTAAGAATTTAATGCAATACTATAAATAATGGAAACAATTTGGGAAACAAGTCAAAATAAATAAAATTAAATTAAAAAATTAAATAAAAATATAATAGAAAGTTGGCATAAAAAGTTATAAATAAAAGCTAATATAACTAAAGATTAAAAAAATTTAGTTCAATCCAATCCAAAAGAAGAGGACCTATCTCTTAGCCCAATTCAATATCATAGTGTGCCTTCGAGGGTAGTACCTGTAATGACCCAGATTTTATTGGTATTTTTGCCGATAATTATGTGTATTTATGTGTGTTTATGTGTTAGTTCAAATTTATTTTTGAACTATTTATTTTATTTTATGTGAATAATTTCGATTTAATTCGAAATATTTATTTTTAGTTGTTATTATTTATGTTAATTATAATTTAATTAATTAGAATTTTATTTATTTAATTCTCTAAGTAATTATCTAATATTTTGGGTCAAATCGATTATTGCATGATTTGTTATGCGGTTTTCGCAAATTAGCCCAATTGAGCACGAGAGCCCATTTTTAGGCCCATTACCTCTCTTTGGCCGGTTCTCATGTGGCATGGCAAGGCTTGCCACTTGCCTTGTGATCACACCTTGACTCACTCTATAAATAGATGAGTTAGTAAGGCTTAAACCTCATTTTGCTCATTTGCCATCTAATGCACTTGCCATCAAAGTTCAATCACCAAAACTCCCTCCACTTTCTCCTTGCCTCACGCCATTCATGAGCAATTGAAGCCATCAATTGTTCATCATCTTTCTTAACCCAAAACTTAAAGATTCATACCCTATTGATCTTTGAGTAACCTAAACACAATTTAAACACAATTATTTTATCCAAGATCGTTGGTTCGGGTTGGGTTTTGATCGTGCTCGTGTAGAGGGCCGTGTGTGGGTGCAGCCGTGTGTGCGAGTGGTGCAGTGGCCGTGCGTGGTGCCGTGCAAGAGCAGCAGCCAGGCCGTGCAAGTGCAGCAGGCTCGTGGGTTCGTGTGTGTGCAGTGGCTGGGCAGCCGTGTGGTGCGTGGTGGTGGTGCCGTGTTCGTGTTTGCTTGGGCCGTGTGTACTTTGTTCCGGGCAGCAACTTTTGTGTTGCTTTAGTGTGTAATCTTCGATAAGGTAACATGCTTACTCAACCTATTTGGTATACTATGTTTATAGTATGAATTAAATGCATGTTTGGGTAGTTTATTGATGGTTATTCATGATTTTATGTATGATTTTATAATCTGATTTTTATGTGATTATATGAGGATTTTGATAAAGGTTTTTCATGGATTTATGATTGATTATATGTTGTAATATGATCATGATTAATGTGTTAAAGTTTGGTTGATTTTGGTTAGTTTTCGAAAGGTTTTGTTGATGATTTTCGTGTGGTTTATGCGTGTAGCATGGATGAGTTTGGATGAGTTCTTGATTGAGTTCTTGAATCTTGATTGAGTTCTTGATTGAAGATCTTGAATCTTGAATGAGTTCTTTATGAGTTCTTTATGAGTTCTTTGAGTTCTTTATGGGTTCTTGAAGAGTCTTTATGAGTTCTTGGTTAAATCTTGATAATTAAAGAAAGTAGTTTAAAGGTTAAAGGAAATTAAAGATTGAGGCTTAAATGATAAAAGAATGATTAAAGATTGTTGGATTATGATTGGTTGGACTCAAGATTAAGGCTAGAGGCAGTTCTTGAGAATAACTTCGATGATTTAACTAGTTAATTTCGAGAATCAAGGCTAGAGGCAATTCTTGAACTTAATTTAGTTATGTTGGGTAATAATATTGAATAAAATGAGTAAGATGATTAAATGAATTAATTAATTAATTAGCTTGATTTCATTTTTAGACGCCTGATACTTTGAGTAAGATTCATTGTATTTGGGTTAAGACGTTGCCCCTATTCCATCCGCGGTATTGGGATAGTTGGAGTCATACTATGTGATCTTTGTGAATTTCCAGTAAGATTGGTTTCACGAGACATGGATTTCCAGTAAGATTGGTTTCATGGGGTTTGGGAGTAAGATTCTCAAATCCGAGCATAGTAGAAAGTTCGGATGCGTAAGATGCGTCCGTACGAGCACAGTCCGGTCTAGAATATGATTGAATGCGCCAAAGATAGTTGATTAGGTTGGTTTGAGTTGAGTTCACGTTTTGGGTTGTTCTCGTACTTTGTTTAATGATATTGATTATTTGATTTGTGTTATGTACATGTGTATTCCCATTAGGGTGAGTCAGTTATGTTACTCGCCACTGATGGTGGACTGTTGTATATTTTTCAGGTATTTCTGATGACAATACTCTTGCTTAGCTTTGGGTTGGGCGAGCGACGTTGTTATTGCCATTGTCTGTTGTATTTACTATTACTGTTGTTTTTAGATAGTATTGGAGTATTGTATGGACTCTTTTACGTTGTTTTTAACTCTGACATGTAGTTGGAGTTTACTTGTATTTTTAGTATTTTTAGTTTGACTTTTGGGATTAGTATGTACAAACTTGTGGGTATTTGTACGTTTGTGGTTTATTAATAATATTTCGAGGAATTAGTTTTAATTTCTTAGGTTTCGAGTTGTAGTTTATAATTATTCGACTCGTCGGTTTCTTCCGCGCCGATTTAAGCGAGTCGGGTCATTACAGTACCCCTTTAAGAAGAACTAAGCCTTAGCTTCTTTATATAGAGGTGGAAACATCACCCTAACAGAGGAGCAGGTGCCTTTTGGGTAGGACTTCAGTCCTACACCAAAACAAACACTTACGGCTAGGAGCCTAGGATCCAAAGAGAACTATATTTACTAGTTTTTTTTTTCTATTTACCCAAGAATAGGGTTGTTACTTATTTCTCAGGAGTGTCGGACTAATTATATTGTTTGTTGAAGGAGGAAAGAAAAAATTGAACTCCCCAACATACAATGGAAATATGGACACTAGCGGTCCGTTTGGTTGTTGGTAATAAATTGTGATAATGATAATGAATTTTAAGTGTAATTTGTTAAAGAAAAACTTTATAATCCCCACGGAATGCATATTTTTCATTCCCAAACTTGAAATTTCTTCTTATTTTCCATTATCATCTATTATCATGGGGAGGATGGTATTAGATGGGAATGAATATTTGTGAAGAAAATTAGATAAATCAGAGTTAAATTAGTACCACCATGGGAATGAATTTTGATTTTCCTTCCAAATTTATTTATAAATTCATTCCAATTAACACTATTTATAACCGACTACCAAACGGACCGTAGAAGTCTGAACCACTGCTCCAGTTCTCGGTCCTCTAAAGCATCTTTCAATATGAAAACACATCTCTAGTTCTCTACCATTGAAACACAAAGTAGAAAACATGCTTTAAATCCTTCAGGATAACTATAATGCTAATTAATGACCTTTAACCTTTATCAATCTTTGGCTGCTTATTTAGTTTCTGGTCTTGTATGTGGACACACAGTTGTTGCTTTTTTCTCTTGCTTTTAAACTCCTAATGCCAACATAAAGTATATTTTGTAAATTAGGAATTGGTAAGGAAAATTAATTCCCATAAGTTACCACGGAAGGTTAATTCTCATTGCAACTAAATAAGTCCTTACTGATATCAGATATGTATATATGATTATATATTTATATCTATATATTAGCTAGACACACCAAATATTTTAATGTAACAAACGTACCCATCATTTTTTTTTAGTGAAAGTAGTAATAATGGTTATAGTTACTAACACTGGCCTACCCATAAAAGTTCAATCATGTTTCTCAACAAATTATTAAGACTTCCTCTCTATCTTTTTAGATGCAATACTATTCAAAATGATATTTTTTAACATGTGATGTGATACATGAATACATGATATATTTAATTAACTTTCTTGTTAGAATGCCATTTATCTTTATATATGTGATCTCTTTATCTAATCGTATCACATAATTCTGATAAAAATTTTGGTTGCACATGACAGTTTGATGCATGGACCTTAATAACATTTTTATTGATCAAATACCAAAGGCGTAGAATAATAGTTTTGTAAGAGCACATATATCACCAATTCTAACTCTTGTGAGAACTCGTTGTTCTCTCTATATGCGTGAGTGATCTTAGTTTCTCATAAGCTTGTGGTAGAACTCTTGTTTCTACACCCTATACTATCATATTTATACACGTCCATGTCTTTTCATAATTCTAGAATCTTCCATCAATCTTTATTGTTTTTTGTTACCTAGATCTTTCTAGATATTTTGATTATATACAAGAGTTCTCAAGAAAATTCATTTTATACAACTTAAAAATATTTCTTTAAATTTTGCATTTTGTACAATCATCGATCTAGAATGCAATACTTTGTTATATAGGGTTAAAAAGGATAAGGATCTCCTTGTATGACCTGAAACTAGTTGTTTCCAAGTCTTAGGCCCTAGGAACACATATATCCTTAATCATTGTGGTGTGATCCTTGAACAACGTATAGTCTATATATAGGACATACGGAGTATATCAGAAGCTATATGTAGTCATATGATTTAGCACAAAAAATAATATCTTTGTACACTTCATGATGACCCAACAATGAAAAAATCACCTCATAGCATATATTCGAATATTGTCTACCAATGCAAGGAAAAAGCAGAAGGAGTTGTTCCAAAACTTCCACCTGGAGTTCTCTAAGCGTGAAGATCGATAATGCCTTGGCGGATGTTGTTGTTAAGAAAATTAGGTTGGGTTCAAATGATATATGTTTAATCACTCCCCTGAAGACTACTTTGAGCTTTTGTATTACGGAGTAATATTTATCATGAGGATTGTATTAGGTTTAGCTCTATGTATGAGGACATGTATGACGCTACTTAATCTATCTTAATATCGAATGTATTAGGTTTAGCCCCAATTATGAATATCGAATGCTGGAAAGTCATATGATGGAGCCGAAATGCTCAAAACACCTCACAATGATACAACATCGGAAAATCCTTTAAATGGCATGATGTTGTGTTATAGAGGACTCAAATGGACAATCATTCTTAGCATAAAAATTCAAGGAACAAGACGATAAAACAGCGGAAAAACATAAATGGTGCTGGAACGTCCTTTTGAGAGTCAAACCCAAACATTATAATCCACATTTTTATGGTTTTTAGGACCCAAAGTAATCTAAAACTTGTGGGAGTCTGGCAGAGTCCTTGGATTACACAAAATAAACCCTTGGGATGAAAATAAGATGATCATACGAAGATGAAGATGAAAGTCCAAAACACCGCACAATCCAACATCAATCAAAAACTCGTCGGAGAGGATACTTTACTCATTAAGTTGTAGAGGCCTAAACAGGGTTTCAGCTAGTGTTAATAACTTGTTAATAGTGCCCATCGGGTTGACTAATTAAAGAATGATTGAAGCACATAATTTTGATTAAAGTGCACGGGCTTTGTTGCACAAAACATCATCCAAGATCTAATTGGCACATGCATAACAGTAAAACACATGCACGTTAGTGTACGTAATACAAATAAATGAGCATGACAACTCATGCACCACAATTGCATCATGTGTTTAGCTTGCTCGGTGTTTATAACAAACGATCAAACTAAGACTATCTTATTAATTATTGCAGACCAGATTAGAAAAAAAAATAGGTTTAAATTAGGCTTGTTAATTTTATATTCATTTTTCAAACTTTAAATATATTTAATTTTGTATCAACATTATTATAGAATTTACATAATTTTTTAAAATCATTAATACACGGCCAAACTTTAGTAAATCAAGCAATGAATTCAAATCATATCAGATTAGAAAACAAGACAAATCCATATCTAAAAATATAAATTCATATCAAATCAACAAAAATTGGCTGAACAAACATAGCTTAAGTCGGCGATTATGATGCACATGTTTATTGGTTGAGCAATTCAATATCACAAAATTCTAAAGTTTTTAATTTGATATGTACTGTTGTTTGTGTTTGTCCAGGGCCGTCTATTAGCATGTTCTCCTTGAACGACCGCTCAGGGCCCTTTTTTTTGTGGGGCCCACATCTTTTATATGTAGTACAATAATATTTTTTTTAAAAAGAAATAAACGGAAAAGCAGTTAGCAGTGAAGTTGAGTCTGTGAATTTCGCAGACTTGTGACTATTCATCTTCTTCCTCATATTATCACAATATTTCAAGTTTCAACAATATTTTTTTTCCTTAATTTTCTCCAATCGGCAATCTTCCATCAATTATTTCCTAATTACTCTCCTAAATCCTAATTTCCATAATATGACTCTTAGACTTCTTCCTTCAACGTTCATAATTTTTTTTTCATATATTCCCCCAATTAAACCCACAATTAAATTATATTCTCTAATTCTCTTCCTCTCATCTCAAACAATAATGGTGGTCGGTATACGGTGATCGCTCTGATCGGAGAAAATCAGAAAAAATAATCAGGTTTTATTGCTCCTATTTATCTTGTATACAATTGAATTATATAAAAATAACTCCTGCATTTTTTTTAATTATGATGCATAAAAGAAAGTATGAATTGGGTTGTAAAAAACTCAAAAAGAAAAAACAGAGAGAAACCCTAATATTAAATATTATTAATATATTATTTATGAAATATGTCTCCATTGTTTAGGGCCCCTAATTTTATTTTCGCTACGGGCCCCAAAAAAGCACGAGACGACACTGTGTTTGTCATTTCACTTTATTGTTAAAAAATTTAGAGGCATGACAATCCATAAAAAGTTGTAGATTAAACACTCTGCAAACACAATTTTGTATATATCCGGTTTATACACATTTACACTTGGAAAATTCAAATCTAGACATGTATGGTAATTTCAATTAGGAAAAATTGTAAAAAATAAGTCAATCTTTAGCCGGTCTTCTCAAATTAAGTCAAATTTTTGATTAACTCAAAATAAGTCAATCTATTACACATATCCGCTCAAATTAAGTTTTTTCACTAATTTACTGGTGGAGAAAGTTAATAATTTTAATGCAAAATTAAAGCAGTGCATTAACATGTTGTTTATATGATATTTCATTGAAAATGTTAATTTAATCAACAAACAATTAGTGAAAAAACTTAATTTGAGAAGACATGTATATTAGGTTGACTTATTTTGAGTTAATCAAAAGGTTGACTTAATTTGAGAAGGTCGGCTAAATGTTGACTTATTTTTTATAATTTTTCCTTTCAATTATGCACTTGGTAAATGCATAACTAACTACACTTAGCTTGGTAGTGGGATAATTGCCTTTTAATTTGTTTACATGATACCCCTAAATTCACAAAATTGTCTACATATATAGTACTACCATTGTGTACCCCTAAATTCACAAAATTGTCTATATGATACCCATTTTGCCAAATAACAATCTTTAAAAATGGTTTCTTTAATTTAGTTGAATTTTGGGTGTCCCTGAGCTTAATGTTTAATTTTTTTTTTCATACTCATTAAATTGCAATATCCGTCCCGCCTCGCCCCAATTGCATCCCTATTCCCAGCAAAAGAGGACAAAAATATATTGCTTCTCTCACAAGGAGTGCATATATAAATTTTTAGAGTGCACAATGGCGGTGCCACATTGTATTAACTATTAAGTGGGGTTCCTTGAACCTACTTTAACTTGTATGTGAAAATTTATCTCTAGTAAAATTTATAAAATGTCAAATTTGTTACTACAATTTCAATTTGTTAACCACATTATAATTTATCAAATGCATTTTAGCTCCACAAAACATTTTTTGGATCTGCCACTGATCCAGAGTGCCCATATCAAATCCCGCTCCTTTAGTGTGCATAATTTCTTACATATTATGTCAACTTTCTTCGCATTCACCTAAAGAAATTTATTTAAACAATACAAGTTGACCTTTTAACTAAAAGAATCATCAAACATCCTTTGATTACATGGTCTAGATTTACAAGGAAATTAATCGATTCTCTTTTTTGTTAAATTAAATTGTCAGGTTGAAAGCTATATTCATCATTTGTAATGTTCAATGTATGCATGCATAACTAGCGCTGAGCGCGGTGCGATATAAACGTCAAACCGCGCCAAACCGCAAAATTACGGTTTGCCATTTTTTGAAACCGCACCGCAAAATACGGTTTGGTGCGGTGCGGTTTAACCCATTTTTTAAAATTTTTATATTATAATTAGAAATTGATAAGGACAAAAAAATCTTAGATTTATTTTTTTGTAAGAGCCTTAAAGAGTTAGAGAAGCCTTAGAGAGTTGCGGGCTTAAATGACTAGATAAGGCTCAAGACAAACAAAAGGCATAACTTTAGTAAAGTAGTAGGGCAAATAAAAAATATAAATGAAATATTTTAAACAATTAAAAAAATTACGGTTTACGGTTTGGTGCGGTTTCAAAATTTTCGGAAATTGCACCGCACCGCAAAATTGCGGTTTAGTAAAATTGCAAACGAAACCGCACTTTTCAAACCGCAAACCAAACCAAACCGCACAATTGCGATTTGGTGCAGTTCAGACCGCACTCTACTCAGCCCTATGCATAATTCACTTATATATAGCTGGATAATTTAAATCACATTAATAGCATGTGATTGTAATATGAAAATAGCAAAGAAGGCGAATTTCATGAAAAAGGGATAAAGGAAAAAATCCACAAAATGATTGAAAACAAGGGTTAGCTAGGAATTCAATTGGCCATAGTGTGTACTATTCTTTAATTTTAATTTCCAAAAACGGTGAAAAAGCTATAGAAGAATAAAGATTGTGTATATTGCAAATACCAACTCTTTGTCTTAGCAACCAAGTATTGTAATTGAAATTATAATTATTAAAAAAATAAAAATAAAGCGGTCAAAAAGAGGCAAAAGACGTTTGAGTAGGGAAAAAGAACAGGAAACCTGAAGAAAGAGGAAAAATAAAGTCATGTCAATGGTTGAAAACAAGAATGCAAAGTAATTCAAAATGGCATACTCAAGGAAATTACATGCAGTAAACTCACGAAATTTTTGGGGTAGGTGTTAGTTTGAGTTTTGAATATGCCCCCCTTCAAAATCCTGTGACGGGTCTTGCTGTCCATTTAGCGAGCCCGGGTCCAGGGGTGAAATGCCCTGGTTTGGGGGTTTAGGGCGCAGCGAGGCTTCAAATGGGGATCGGACTTTATAGTATCCGCTTTGTATGGCTAAGTTTTTTGTTTTGGGCTTATTTTTTGGGTCTTTTCTATTTTTTAGGAGTCTATATATATATATTTCTAATCTCTGTAACCCTAAGCGATTATTGTATTCAGAAATTTCTCAAAATCGATAAAACTTCTATCGGCTAACCACGTAAATTTGTGTTTGTTCTTGTTAATCTTCACTTCATATTTTTCTCGCATCCGCTATAACAGTATATGGGTGTGAAAACATAATTAATTACTTGTATGGGGTTGTTTTATGGGGCCGACGAGTTGAGGATTTCAATGGGGCCTAATTTAGAGGGGGTGGGGGAATCAGCTTTTAGTTTTATTTTTTTGGAAAGATAACATGGTAGATAAGAAAAATATATCATGTGTGATATATTTTCTATATTATTAGGATATGATAGAATATTCTTAACATTTTGTTAGGATATCATGTTTGTGGAACATTGTTTCCTATTTTAGATTATCTTAGGATTGTATAAATCAGAGGAAACAATGTTCTATAGCCTAAAAAAAATAAATTTGATGCATGGTAACCCTAATACATAAGAAAGGTTCTAAAGTAATTTAAACTTGAAAATACAGGTCTTATTCTCTTCAACTTCTTTTCTGTACTTATAACAAGTTCAGATAAGTATATATTAGTTAATTAAACGGATAAGTTGAAGAGAACAGACCCTTAAACTCAAAAAATCTTGGGACTCAAACTTGATCTCGAATAAACATGTGACGAGCTAAACTGAACTACCTGAAGTTTGAGCTCTACTCGACCAGTTACTTAATTCCCCCTGTGCATTATATTAAAAAAGTTCAAAATCATGAAGGCAGTGGCAGATGCAGTGTTGGTCCAGCTTGGTCCAGTGACTCACTAGGGACCACCAGAAATTTTCAGAATTTTTTATAATAGGGTATACTTTCTTTGAAGTTGGTGTTAGTTCTCCCTGTTGCAATGACTAGTGTCGAGATATTAATTTTCTAATATGACGACCGTGAAAGATAAATTACGTAAGAGTATGAAAAATCAAATGTTGAATGATTGTTTGATTAATTATTTACTTTTCTAAGAGTGATTTGTTTATTGATGTTAAGATGAATGATATCATAAATAGATATTAAAATATAAAAAGTCGTCATGAACAACTGTAATACACTAAAAATTGGTCCATTAACAACGATACACATTAATGATGGGCTTAAATTCTTTCCAGAAAGTAGATGTTTTATCACAATTATTTTTAGGTCTGTCATTAATTAAACTTTTAAGATATCCCCAATACCTAACCAAAACTCTATTAAAATTGACTCTTTATGATGGAATCGCGGCAGAAAAATCATTTACGACCCATTTTCTAGGATGGGTCACATTTTCACGATTGGAATTCCCGTTGTAAATCACATCTTTTCTAGTAATGATAGTTTTATAGTACTATTTGTTTGTAATATTTAATTTGGAGATTTGTACGACTTTCGACTTGTAAGATGGTTTTTTTTTAAGTACTATATATTTGATTGTAATATGAATTTTTTAATATTATTTTGGTTGAATTCAATTATGTACTAGACCCTAATTTTTTTATTTTAATTTTGACATATGACCAATCATTTATGGTGACCAACTGACCAACCATCTCCGAAATCCTAGATCGGTGACTACATGAAGCCATGAAGGGCAAGTGTAAAATAGACCCAAGAAGAAATATTAGGCCCGTCAATAAAAATAAGCATAAGAAATGTTTGGTACTTTGGTGTATAGACCATGATTAATTAGTAAATCATAATTGAGAATATAATAATAAGTAATTGTCTTGAGGGTAACATACAAGACATTAAGCCAAGACTTAGTTCAAAAAGGGGACATCTGTTCCCCGAATGGTATTGTACTTCATTCCACATAATAAAGTTAAGTTTTACCTAATTGCTTGGCTTTTCTTTTAATTATCTAATTAATTAAGTGCCCTATTTGCTTGCAACTTTAATTAGTGGATTTTTTCGATTAAAAAATTCATTTCGACAAAAAATAAAATAAATAATAATTACAACGTACATCTCACAAGCAAGCAAGCAATTCAAGTCGCCCACAAGTTCAACAAAGCAAATCCACAAAACCTATTAATTTAAAAAAGTATTATTGTACGTTAATATCTCAAATATACTTACAAAATTTAGGGATCTTGATATTGATTTTGCTTGTTATAACGTACTAATTTATATTGTCCCATATATGAAAAGTAAGTTCAATAACTAATACGGATCGAGAAATAATTAATTAGTGCTTAAATAATAAATATAAATATTGTACTTGGTAAAATTATGTCGACACTTTTTACTTATTTGTAACATATTTGCTAGTTTATTATTATGCCTCAATGATATCAATTCAAGTTCATATTATATAGATTGGTTTATATCGCAGCTAAATGGACAGATAATGCCAGCACATTAAGATAATCTCTTCAAGATTGTATCCACATCATATATATTTTTAACAATATAATATGTTGGAGTTTATATATTAAACTATTACATTTGCTTCAAAAGAATTGGGAAATTAATTTATTATTATTTTGGGTCAAGGATTATTTATTCTTTTTGACTAATTCCCTCCATTAACTCTTTGATTGACTTTTTCTTCCTTATTTTATGACATGTTACCCCACTTATTCAATCATGGGCATGGAAATTATTAGGGGAGGTGTCCTATAAAAAGCGGTTTCTTTATTTCAGTAAAAGGACATAGAAAAACATATTCACCTTTTATCTCCTCTCTCCTTACACATATTCCTACAAACATAAACACATCTTTTTCTGGGTAATATTCAAGACGTTCTCAACCTATTTCTCTGTCGACACCGGTGAAATAGTGATCGTGTATCCCTGGAGGTTGGTTGTCGTGAGTCCATATAACGTAGCGGGGCAATTTCAGATCTTTCCAGATAAGTCGTTCCTTTATTCTACCAGCTATGGTTCCAACAATAATATACATGGCTAATTATTGTATCATGTAAATCGATCAAATGAACGAAGGGACCAAAATCTTATTAGTGCACCATGCACTTTTGTATGATTTCCAAGAGTGGCATTTCACCGTAAATATTATTAAACTTGCATAGTCGAAAACAACACTAGCTTTAATTTGTGACGAACCAAATGAGATTTTCTCATATAAAACCAAAGAAACTAAATTAAGATAATTTCTAATAGAGTATAAAACCAAATAACATGATTCAACCATCAGCTTACGTTTTTGGTTGAGAGTTCTTTGACATGGTATCAGATCGATCAGAGCTAATGCGACAAAAGGTCATGAGTTCGAATGAGTTATGGTGTGATGGGACAACATGATATAGTGTAAAACCTAATCCCGGGCTTCAATCACCCGCTTAAGTTTTTGATTGACATGATCGTTTGACAATTTCATTGTGTATGTTAATTCTAAATAAATGACTACAACTTTTAAAATAAGCCATGATCTGAAAGAACGATGTATTATGAGTGAAATAATTTTAATTCATCTAAAGAGTAAGGTAGTTAAATTTGTAAAGTCTTAAAAGATCAAATTCAAGATTTAGAATCGAATCTCAACTCCTTAATTGCAAAATAAGGGTAGGGAAAAAGCTTCCCATTTACTAACACCAATAATCATAATTAATTATCAACATGCATTTTTATAACCTTTCTTTTTTTTTAAAAAAAAAAGGTAATACATAGTTACGTACAATATTGGAATTGATTTTGGTACTTTTAATTTTGATTTCGGCACTCCTCCTCAGCAATAATAAAACATTGAAAATTATGATATATAAATTGAGTGCCAAAATTAAATCGAAAACTGGAAAAATCATTTTCCACTAAACCATTATATTCCTCCCACATCTGAATTTGCAAAATAGGCACCAGCTGGCAAAGGTGCATGTGAAACCACCCTGTATGGCTGTACCTGTGGACTGTGGTGCTCAAAGTGCAGAAACTCCACTTTTGGGTAGGAATCTTCCTCAAGATTCTTCTAATTGCTAAGAATATTTACAGTTCAGGAAAAAGCGAAAGCAAACTAATTAATGCCAAGTATAAACACATTACTCCTATGAAAAAACTCATCTTTATGTATCAAATTGAAAAGGGAATCAACCAAATATACTACACACTACTACTCTATTTAAACCATAATTCGTTTCAGCTGTATGGCAGTTCGCAATGGTAGGTGTGGCATGGATAAATTATTTAGATAGTTTTATCTCGTATAATATCTACACTTCTAAGATACCCGATACTTTACTTACTTTTATATTATTTTCTTACATGCAATGTTTTACCTAAATTTTTTCTTCATGTTTGGTTTTTCTTATCTTATTGTAGTAATTAACTTATAACATTTCGAATAATATAGAAAATTTGATTTTTTATATTTATTTTTAAAAGTATTTTGCTAGTGGACCATCTTAACCAAAAACTTAAGTTGATAGTTGATATCCAGGAATATGTTAATATGTTATATATTCTATCACCCCTCCCGCCTCCTTCGCATGAAAGTACTTTGGGCTTGAAATGTGGACTCAACACATGTCCCATCATACTCGGGGCAAAGTAATTCCACTTAGGAGGGGGAGGGGGGGGGGGGAGGAGATTTAAACCCATGACCTCTACGTCACGTTGGTTCTGATACCATGTCAAAGGACTATCTCAACCAAAAGCTTAATTAAGCTAATAGTTGAGGCCCATGAATATGCTATGTACTCTATAATATTTAATAAAATTGCTTATTGTAATTGTATCCTATATTTTCCAAATCATTGTATCCCAGTTCAGGTCGTATATCCATTGTGTATCGGTACTCGTGCTACGCTACTTAGATTGGCAACTAACCAGATGCCCTCGCTCGTAACTAATACGTATGCAAGGACAATGCTAACGGGTGTTAGTTAAAAATATGAGAAATAGCATGTGTAGGGGCCAATTTAGTTTAATTACCTTGTAAAAAAAGTATTTAAACTAGGTTCAAATTAGATAATAGAAAATGATAAATACTACCCGAGGGACGAGGGATGTATATAAGGTATCAGAAGTGAAATATTAATTTAAAGCAAACAATAATTATATCGAAGTAGTGTGAGTTTGGCATTCCTTTTTTTTAAAATCTTTTATACACTCATATATGAAACTATTTTTATTTTTTTTATATAAAGAGGATGGGCATCGTAAAACAGATAATTCTGGCAAAATTCGGTCCAAATAAAACATGTGAACAAATTGGTTGTAACAACCTTTAGGATGGAGCTATCTAGCGCGCAGATCAGATCAGCAGACTACTCCACTATCACACAAGTAGTTCTGCAGAAAGAAGGCAAAAGTGTTAGAAAGATTAAATAAATAAATCAATAAATACAAGAGTGTTAATACTAAAAGAGGTTAATTACTATAAATAAATTAAAGGGGATTAACGTTAAGCGTGGTGTTTACTTTGCTACTAACATAGTGGAATCCTTCTATATGTGTCAGGAATTATGTTCCTTTCCGTCCTAAAAAATTAAATTATCATTTGATCATCAAAATCAAAAATCACAATTATCACTTGTCACTTGTCAGTATGTTTTAATTTGTAGTATTAAAAAAAGGGCCCAAAATCCCTACTATGCAGAGTTAATAAGTCTTGATTGGCCTGTTTGATAAGTGTTGCAAACTTCAAGAGTGAGGTTTTCGATTTGAAAATCAATGCACGCATTTGCAAAAATTCTTGTGGGGTGTTCAGTAAAGAGAATGTTTGAGGGAAAATAGAGTTTTAAAGAAAGTTAGAGCTTTGACCACTAAAAACTCTAGTTTCAGTTTTTGGTACGTAAGATAGGGTTTTAATTAAAGAGAGTTTCGTATAAAAAAACTCTCATCAAAACTCTCAAACCAGCTTTTTCTTTGCACATATATATTTAAACCTAACATGCAAATTATATTTAAATGTCTATAAATGTCATTTTATATAACCAAACGCTCGCTAGGCAATTAGATATGTATTACTACAAACCTTTATTACTCAATCAACTATTATTTAGCTCAACAGTCAAAACTTTTGAATAAAAAGTAATTAAATCATCTAATAACGAACTCTAAACTAAGCTCTAAACTCTAATCATCAAACACGGCCAAATGTATCGACTAATAACTTAATTAGGTCGGGTGATGATAAGATGATTTAAAATAGGTTGTATATACTATATTAGTCTACACATATGTATTGATCGACCGTATAGATTTTAGAGAGCTAATTTGTTGCTAGAGTTTTAACTATTTTTTATTGGATTTGACAATTAATTTAATAACTATTTGTATAATTCTATTTGGTAACACTTAGTAAGTACTGTATTTAATTGTATAAAATGTTATTCATAGACATGCGTAAATATTATGTAATTTCAAGTTTGATAATTAATTAAGGTAAAATTGTCTCTTAACAGTGTAACAGTGTTAACAATTTGCAAGAATAAAATTATAATGAAAAAGCTCATCTTGGTAGGATTTTATAATTTTACCTCAAACACCAACATTAATTAGAGGTTTGGATGAGTCAAATCTCTAATAATAATTAAAAACTCTGAAATCCTTTCAGCTGTTTGCAAAACAAACTCATTTTTTAAGAATTTGCATTGTCAAATGGGAACTTTAGAATTTCTACAAATGGAAAATCCCGATATCTATATTATTATGTAAATAAAAGGGAATCAAATAAAAAACTGGCCAACCTTTTTTGTAAAACAATATCCAGAAACTTGAAGAAAATAGATCCCTTTTATTCTTTTAAAGAACAAAAAACTCAAAGTGATGTACCAATTAGTACAATTATAAGCAACCCAACATAAACTAATAATGCAGTAATGCACATAAATTAAAATTAAAATAAACATAAACTCCAAGGAAATACAAATAAACACGTGTACATATTACTCCAAATTAAAATCCAAAGTAAATTCTAAATACTTCTAATAACTCCATTTTTTTATATGTAACACTTTGACTTTGACATTATTTATCCAACTCACTTTGACCATTAATTGTTATTTATACATAAAGAAAAACATAGTTATGTGGGATCTTGTTGGATTCACCCTGAAATACACTTTTCAAAAATATAAATTTTACACGTATATATTTAGAGATGTTATGAATCTAAGTTGTGTCTCGACAAATGTGAAAAGAGGAGTACAATGTTAAATCTAATAGACGGAAGGATTATAATTATTTTATTAAAATAATAATGCCATAATAATAATAATAATAATAATAATAATAATAATAATAATAATAATAAAGCACCCCGTACAAATTAAAGTATCTACTACGTACATACGGGGCCACGGGGGTATATACTGCATGTTTTTTTTTCTTTCTTCACATTTTTTTAATTTTAAAATAATAATAAAAAAACCTTAATTCTACACAGTTGGACTTCCTACAAAAACAATGCTTCCTAAAATAATATTTAATTTTGTTGTTTAAGCTGAGAATAAAACTTGTTGATGAAATCTTCAGCAGCTTGATCCACATGTTTGTTATCCTCCGAATTTTGCACCGGAAACGGCGAATCCGTTATCCGAAGCTGCCGAACAGCGGGGCTCCGCCCAAACCCTAGACCCGGCAATGCCGCCGGCGATGCGTAGGACCCACCACCACTAGTAGCATCTTCATTATCACGTAACATCATTTCAAGCACGTTGTTGACTTCTTCAAAGTCAACGTTTTGACCGTCTTCCAAGGGGTACGGTGGTGACGTGTAACATTGAGTAGTATTATTGTTGTTATTGTTTTTTCTTTTGTTGGTGAAGTAGTGGCGGTATGTAGGGGTGTTACTACAGCTGAACTCGTACTCCCGAGGGGCGTTGTTAGGCCCACCACCGCCAACGCTGCTGCCTTGGGAGGTGAAGAAGTGGTGGTGGTTGTGGTGGTGGTGGAACATAATGTTTCTTAGGGTTTTTCCGGCGATTTTGCCGCGCTTCATCATCATGTTGAGGTCCATGAAATTTTTTCTTTTGCTTAAGCCTTTCTTTATTAAGAAGATTGCCACCCTCACTATCTTCCATATCCTCTTTGATATCCCTGCAATATTAGGTTCCATCTCTTGTAATTTTTTTAAAAAAATTGAAGCTTTGATTTTGTGGAGGATTAACTAATTAGGTTATAAGCTAAAATAAAGCTAGAGAAATGTTTGAGTAAATTATTTTGAAAGGAAGAGTGGTTGTTTTTTTTGTTGGTAGTGAAAAGGCTTTAATTTGATGTGAGAGGGTGAATGACAGATGGAGGGGCTATTTATAGGAGGGAATGAAAAGGTTATTAATTAGATGAAGAAATGTTGAAATAATTGGAATTTATTTGTTAATTTAAATAAAAGGAGTTATGAGAAAGTGCATTATTTTTTGCTTTTGAAAAGTAGGTGGAAGAAGTTTCAACGTCGGATCGCTTAACTCCTACCACTACAGCTCCTTTTTTTTTACTTCCTTTGTTGAATTTACTCCCTTGTATCAATAATGAGCACTTTTATAATAATAATAAAATGACTGATTTGATAATAGAACATAGAAGTATAGTTCTTTTAAATTAAAAAAAAAATAAAAAAAATAGAAGTAAAGTTTCATTTGAGACACGTTTAAAAATGAAAATTTTCCTAGTTAGAATGTAATAAAGGTGAAGATTTTTTAAACGTAAAAATATCACAACCGACATTTTAAGATGATGATTGAAGTTCAAGAAGTAGTTTTATATTCTAGCACGTTAACTCACACAAGAGCCCATTGTTAGGAATGAAATTTATCGTGGAAATGTTGATGAAACATTCCAAGGCGTGGAATCTACACTTTCCTTATAATCTATTTCGCTCCTTTAGATCACCGGGAATCCGCGAAATGATTAGTGAGATACAATGGAGAATATATACACCCTATTACAATGGAGAATATATACACCCTATGTGATCTTAAGAGTGTATCCTAAAAGACTTGCGGGTGTTTTAACTTTTGTGTATGAACACTCTTAGTATAATTAGCTAGAAAACACTAAGAGCTAGCAAGTTGACTTGAGTATGCAAAAATTCAGAATCTTTTCTCTCATCATCTCAACAAGTGAACAAACATGCCTATTTCTAGGCACAAACCCAAGAAGAAATCGGAAATGATGAGTGAATCATCACCATTTAACCCTTCATAAATCTGAATTCAAGAGACTTAAATTGTGTAATTAACATGCTAATATATCACACACAATGTTAGCTCTTAACATTCTTATTTACTCAAGTTTTTTTTTGTTTTTTTTGAAGAATTATTTACTCAAGTTTAATACTCCCTTAATACAGTATTGAATCGGAGCCTAATAAACTAGCTTTAATATGTAAAGGCATCCAACGCAAAAGACATCCGAGAACATGAACAAACAAGGGCTCGAGGCATCAAATCGCGGGTCGCAGGTCGCGAGCCTCAGTCACGAGGTGCGACGGGCTACTGCCCCGTTCTCCCTTTTTGCATTATTTCTTTCTCCTTTCTTCTATTGTCCAAGTCCGTTTATGTATAAATGTTCCAACACCCATTGGGCTTGAAGTGTGGATGCAACATGAGCATCCGTCCTCTTACTTATCACTAAATATTTCGCTTTGAAAGAAGGGGTGAATGAAATTCTAACTCATGAATGTAACTTGTTGTCATGATGACTTTGATACCAAGTGAATTGATCATTTCATTCAAACATTTTTTTTTAGAAACTAAATATTTGTAATCTTAATTTTTCAAAGTGAGATATTCATTTTTTGCAAAAACAATATTCGTTTCTTAACATGCAATATTCGATCATTATTGTAAATAAAATGTACAATCGTCATTTCATAATAAGCAATATTTATATTTTTAAATAGAATGTTGATTGTAACTATAATCATCACTTTTTAACATGCAATACTCATTTTTGTAAATATGATGTAGAATCATCATTTTTTTTAAATTAAGCAATATTCATGTTCTTTGAAAAAATATTGAAAACGCTAGGTTGGGCATTAACAATAAAGAACTTTCAACATCCATATTCAATTCATCAATACAAAAAGTACAAAATCAAACAATAAAAACAACTATATAAAACATAAAATTATACTCTTATCTCGACCAATATCATCATCATGGACTTCAATTGATAAATTAGAAGCTTCAACAATATTCACATTAAAAATGACAAAAAAATACAAAAAAACTAGTCGAAATTGCGTTAATAATTGTGAATAAAATCGCGAATAAAAAATGTGTGGAAATGCAACAGAAAATTCAGCAGCAAGAGAGGAAGATGAGAAGGAGGAGATGAAGAAGAGGAGTGAGAAATGAAAATTAGTTAGGCCCGGCCTGTTCTTTAGAGCTAAGAGTCCAGGAACTGAAATTAATTGAATTGAAGTGAAATGAAATGAACAGAACTGAAATGAATTGAAGTAAACTGAAATGAACTGAGAAAAAAATTTATCTTTATTTATTTTTATTTTTATTTATATATTATTTTTTATTTTTATTTTTATATTTTATATTTTATTTATTTATTTATTTTTATTTTGTATTTTTTTAATCTTTGTGAACTATGCTTGAACAGCTCTCGGAAAATACGGCCCGAAAATCATCGTCGGAAAAGTCGGCCCGAAAATCATCGTCGAAAAAGTCGGTTGAAAAACTACCACTTGAATATTCGGCCCGAAATCCGTCGTCAGTGGACAATCCACCACTGGAAAAGTCATCCCAAAAACTATCGTCGGAAAAGTCGGTCGAAAAAACTTTTCCGACGATAGTTTTCAGGCCGACTTTTTCAGCGGTGGTTTTACAACCGACTTTTTCGGCTCACCGACTGTTTTCTGCCCGCCGGAAAATTCGGCCCGAGAATCGTCGTCGGAAAATAATGATAATGATAATGATATAATAATAATAATAATAATAATAATAATAATAATAATAATAATAATAATAATAATAATAATAATAATAATAATAATAATTGTAACGACCCGACTTTTTAGCTTGTCGATTTACGAAGGGAATCGACATTCGGATCACTACTTAATCAAATTAAACTATAAATCAAATAAGTTGAATGGAAGAATTATCTTTTATTAAATTAACTACTGAAAATCCATAATAATCCAAAAGTCACTAATACATATAAAGTCTGGAAATTCTGTCCCAACATGCTGGGATCATAAGATAAACTAAATTAATGTTTCAAACTGTTCTGGGAATACTAAATACTCAAAATAAAATACTAATCTACTCAAGCCCATCCAGCGGAGCCCGCTCTACTCTGCTGCATCGTCATCTGAAACTGAGGGGGGGTCCACCGTCAGTGGCGAGTAACTAGGCTGTCCCATTTAATCGAGGGACCACCAAACACATAATAGCATAGAAATATGCATAAAAACTGTAAAGAAATCTAATACATGTCTTTATAAAAATGTACAAAAATACGTATAACAGTACGTATAAAAGTACGTATGCGAATACGTATAAACACACCTGCAGAAATACGGTTAGAAATACGTATAATCTACGTATAATGTACGTACAATCAACCCTGCAAATACGGTTAGAAATACGTACAAAAATACACTCAACATTCATACATACATGCATCCTTACTCGCATACATACATACCCATAAATACAGAAATACACAGCGGAAGACTTAACATACTGAACTTATACCTTATACTATACATCTTAAATTATCCCAATCCTTAACTTATACTTAACCCTTCTTAAATTATATCCTTAATAAATCTTAATCATATCTTATCATAATCTTATCTTAATCATATCATATCATAGTCTTATCTTGATCATATCATATCATAATCTTATCTTAATCGTATCATATCATGTCTTTCTTATCATATTAGATCATAACATATCTTATCATCACATCTTAGAAATCATCTTAAACTTCATCTTAAGATTTCATCTTATCAAATCGTATGATCGTAATATAATATCTTTGTTGGACCGGTCACTATAACTCGTTATGGATCTCGTGTTTCACCATAACTTCCTAGAACATGCCGGGAGGAGCTCGTGTACTCAACCCGTAGCGGATCCCGTGTTTCACCACTAAGCCTAAGCTATGGCCATAACTCCTAGTAGCGGCTCGTGTACCACTACCAGACGACTACATATTCTAAGACCCAAAACTACTCGGGGGAACTCGTGTGTTCGTCCCATTGAGCAGTGGCTCTGACTTAACCCACTAACGACTCGTGTATCATCAGGTGGGCGTCCATATTGTATCTTATATCTTCATTTAATTTAATCATATCATATATTAGGATAATACTAGGTGACCATAATAGGAAATGAAATGTTCGGAGTCCCAGGAAAGAGAGGTGCGGCACGTATATTGGCCACCTTAAATACCAAGTCTTTCCTAGCCAGAGACCGAAACATAACATGTATAGCTATTACTCTGTTTCCTTTCTTATCCCTAGTAGTATCTTATGCAACTTCAAATCTTATAATATACTATCCTTAAAATATATGTATACGTATAATCCTATCCTTTCGGATACTAACCTTAATATTACGTCATATACCAATTTGTAACTTTATCCAAAAATATTTATATTAATAGTACTAATATTATTTCGGTCCTCTTAATAATAATACCAATAATATCTTTTTATCCCTTCACTTTACAACTTATCCCTAATAATTATTTTGTCCGTAACTTTTATTATTAATTATTCCCTGAATTAACAATAATCAAATTTAATCAAAAATTGACTAATTCATCAATTCTACACGGCATTATTAAAAATATAACAATAATTAACTATTTTCTAGAATTAATTTAGTTAATCAATATAATTACAAAAATTACCAAAATAAGATAAAAATCATATTTTTCAACAACATTCATCAAGATTAACATAAAAATAATATTTTTAACCCTTCTTTTAATTTCTATACACTCGACAATTAGAAGACAATAACAAGATTTAATTTTTAATTCAAGATTAATCAATATAATTCAATACTATCAAGATTCATCATAAAAATCATATTTTTAGTTCCCTTTTAATACTTAGGTCACTCGAAAATTCAATAATTAATAATAGCATATTTTAATAATTCAATTGCCCTAATTTATACAATCTGATTTTTAAATAATTAAATTAAAAACGACCATCTAAAGATCTCTAAAAATCTGGAAATTTTTATGGGAGCTAAATATGGGTTCAAGGATTTACGTGCATAAATTTCGTCTAAAAATAACATCTTTTACTATTTTTAAGTGATTTTATAACTAACCAGTCAGATTAGGCTGAATTCGGTTTCAGAATTTTATGCCATATCAAACGATCTTTAAAAATTACGAAAATTTAACACAAGCTGTAAAACATTATCACTGACTTCCATATAAAATTTCGTAGCATTCCGAATTGATTAAGTACACTAATAAATTCGTAAACCTATTCTGGACAGTTTTACCGGTTTGAAAGATTAAATTTTTATAAATAATAAACGGACGAATTTTGCCACGAAATAAATCATGGTTAATAATAGAACAGTAAACCAGATACCATGAAAAATTCATCAAGAAATAACAAGATTTGATTGGTAAATAAATTCATACAAGATCATACATAAAATCAAGAAAATACATAAAAATCAATCAAGAAATTCATGCTTCATGCTCGACATGTTCATATGAAAACAATATTAAACTTCCTACAATTTTCATGCTTCAATTCCTAATTAACTATGTGTTTTTCTACCCATAGATTAAAGAGGAGAGCATAGTTACCTGAATTCGCTTAATAATTCCAAGGCACGAAAAATTCACTATTGGTGAATTTTTCTCAAGAGTTCGGCTTTTGAAAGGGAAACAAGGGAAAGAAAATATTTTTGGAGCTAAGTAGAACAATTTGCAAAATAGGACCCAAATGAAAGGAGTGGTCCTATTTATAAAAAAAAAACAACACAAACCCTAAGAGAGGGTTAGGGCTGCCGTGTGAATAGAGATTAGGGGAAGGTGAGTGATGCAAAAATAGTTGACTTAACAAAGTTTGTTAGGTCAACTTTGAATGGGTATTTAAAATATTTAAATTAACTAAATTAAATTAATTATCCAAAATAATATAATTAATATTTAATTAATTAAAACAAAACCAATGTTGGCCCAACACTAAGAGAGAACCGGCCATGGTAAAATAGAGGAAGGAAATTGGGTCATTGGCCCAATTTTAGAATAAAGGATAAGAAATAAGATAAAACAGTCCAAAAATAATGGGCCTTTTGGACTTAGAATTAAGACATATCATTAATAACCGCGAAATTTTCTGGCCCAAAATTCCGGGTCGTTACAATAATAATAATAATAATAATAATAATAATAATAATAATAATAATAATAATAATAATAATAATAATAATAATAATAATAATAATAATAATGCTTTCTCAAAAAAAAATAAAAATAATAATGAACTGAAATGAAATGAACTTAATGGAAGTCCAAAAAAATGGGACCTTAATTAAAAGGAAAGAGAAAGAAATTAGCAGAGCTTTTTTTTTTTATAATACAAAACGACTTCGTTTTGTGCCAAGACCAAATAATTTGCGATATAACTGAGCAGTAACAATGAAATTGCAATTGTCTATTGGTAGAATGGTAGTGGACTAGTGGGTAATTGGGTTTGTGGATGAGAATAATTTAGTTACATTTATTGTCATATCGTTGGTATATACTCCATCCGTAACGAATTAGTAGCAACATTTGGACTAATACAGACTCCTAGATGAAATAGGTTAATTATGGTATTAGGTGGTATAATGATAAAAGTAAGAGAGAGAAAAGTAAGAGAAGGAAAAGTAAATAGGATATTATGTGGTATAATGATAAAAGTAAGAGAGAAAAAAGTAAGAAAGAGAAAAGTAAGTGGGGTATTGTATTGTTTTTTTTGCTAAAAAAAAATAATAAAATGAAATTGGAAAAAATTGTTGCAAGTATTTTGTTACACCTAAAAATGAAAACTGTTGCTAGTAATTCGTTACGGAGGGAGTATGTAGTTGAGCTGTTAAATGTTAATCAAGAAACTAGCCGGGTTTGAGTTGTATCATATGACATCAAATTTAGGTCATTTCATGTTCAAGAAGAATACGGAGTAATAATTAAGGCTAATTCATCAAGATTTGAAAGTTGTCCGATTTAAGGGCTTGTTTACTTCAGATTAAATTTAGTTTAGTTCAGTTTATCTCTATTAAGTTCAGTTCATTTCAGTTTAGTTCAGTTCAATTCATCTCTATTTAACTAATGTAAACTAACCCTAAATGAACATCAAATTTGCTTGTTCAAGGCTATTTTCCCCTTTTATTTACAAAAAGTTTTTCTTAAAACTACCCATCAGGTTTTGCAAATTCTCAAATGTACCCATATTTTTTAGGGTTTTTTTATGTATACCCATAAGATTTTCAAAAATTCTCAATTGTAGCAAAATTTTTTATGATAGCAAATGGACGTTAGCAGAACCATTAAATTAGTTGGAAAAAAAAAACCAGAATTAATAAACATATATACACCGCGCAGCGACCCAAAAGCCCCAGCCATGACACAAATCCTGAAATCAGTCCCATCAAACGCTAAAAAACCATCAAACTAACTTACTTCGTATCTATTTTGGTTTTTATTTTTCTTTTCCAACTAACTTAATGGTGATGTTAACGTTCGTTTGCTATCTTAAAAAAATTGGTTACGATTGAGAATTTTTAGAAATCTTATGGGAACACATAAGAAACCCTAAAAAAAGTGGGTATATATGAAAATTTGTAAAATCTAATGGGTATTTTTAAGAAAAATCCTAAAATTTAAAAAAACTACTCCCTCCGTAATATAAAACTTTCAACAATTGATTTTGCACGCATTTTGAGGAAACAATTTAAGGGTGTAAACGAAGAAATTAAACAATATAATTTTAATATTAGGAACTTATAATCACATTCTTGGTTATATTAAAACTATTTTGACTAATTCATTCATTTACACTCTTAAATTGCTTCCTCAAAATGCGTGCAAAACCAATTGTTGAAAGTTTTATGTTACGGAAAGAAGTAAGAATGAATCAATTTGTGCAATCCTTATCTAAACATAACTTTAAGCCATCCGAATGTGTACTTAATTCTTAAGTATACTAATAAAAAGGGCCCAAAAAAGGCTGAGTGATATTTTTGGGAGCTGGAAACTGGAAAAGTGGACTTTACAGTACCTTAAAAAGGACATTTTGCTTGTTTAATTTACTTACGAATCCAAATTAAAGATGGAGTATGTGATGAAAATGTATATGTACGAATTCGATTTCTAAATAAATTAAATGCTGTAGAAATTGATGGAGATATGGATATATTGGATAACATCCAAATGATGTATGGATCGGAATGAAACTTATGCATGAATATACTTTGACCTAAAAACCTTTACGCCAACCATCTCAATAAAAAATTTAAGCTGATAATTGATACCCAGAAATATTTTATATAGGAATCCTCACAAATATGTGCGTTGAGAATTGAACCTGGACCCATGCCTGAAATTCTGAAACCTTAACCACTAGGCTAATACCTCATACTGATCGATAAAGAGATCGATCTAGAAGAAGCCTATATCTAATAATACGTGGTATCTGTATTCTCTTTGATTTTATTTAACACGTACTCCCTCCGTCCCTTAAAGATTGTCCCATATTGACTTTTGCTACTGTTCATTTGGTAACTTTGACTCTCTATAATTTTATACATGTAAGGAAAAATATAGTCAAATGAGATCTCGTTTGATTCGGCTCAATGTGTACTTTTTTAATATGTAATGCTTATAATTTTTTATTATACGTATATCAAGATATTTTCATTTAAAGATGTATATCGGGAGATGAGAAAAAATAAATGGAGCAATTTTTTAGGGACAGAGAGAGTATATTTTAATAAAATAAAATTATTAATTAGTAGGTTTATTCCCAACCCCTACCTAATTAAAAAGGATTTTGATATAAAATTAAAGCAGACCGTTGGATTAAAATGAGGTGTACGTCTGGTATCTAGCATTCTGTAGAGATTCAGATCAAGAATTCAAGACTTGAGCAGTGAGCAGTACGTAGTGACTCAGTGACTTCGTTTTTTTTTTTTGTTTTTTTTGTGTGTTGTTGTTGTTGTTGTTGTAAATAAGTGACTCATTGACTTTTACATCATTCTTTTTTTAAAGTAATGATATCAATGGGAAATAACCAGTTTCTAAAAAAAAGTGGTAACACAAAATATGTTTAATTGCATTTTTGTAATTTTGTTAAAAATATATTACCAAAACACCCCTATTTGGTTGGTGCTTGAATCTCTGTCCCTAAAGTTTGTCAAAATTACCTCAAACTGCCACTTTGAGATACAAAAATGTATCTCAATTTTAGAAACCTGATAGCCCTAGATATGAATTAATCCGTATGTAAAACAAACAGGAGTATTAGGCTCTGTTTGTTTTGACGGAAAATCATTTTTAATGGTAAACATGATTGTTAAACATATTTTTATTTATTTGTTTAACCATGGAAAATATAGGAAATAGAAGCAAAACAAGAGTGGCCAGAAGGATGGGAGTCGATAAAAAATATAGGGGAAAGAAGAAAATAGAAGCAAAAAAAGTGGAAGGATGAGAGTTGAGAACAAAACAAAAATAATGAGTAAGATGAAAAAAATTTGGCATACATACCTCGGTTAGATATAGAAATGGAAAATTTGCTCAGAATAAGTCAACCTTTGGTCGATATTCCACGATTAAGTTAACCTTTTGAAAATTTAGAATTAAGCCAATCCTTACTATTATTAAAGTCAAATTTAGGTCGGTGATTTTAGTTGATCAGTAAGTTAATTATGATTAATTTTTAATAAATTATGAGTAATTATAATAAATTATGATCATATCGATTAATTATAAAAAAAATTATGATTAATTATCGCAACCTTTACAACAGGTTGCAAATAATCTAACCTAAATTTGGATTTAATGATTGTAAGGTTGACTTATTTTTGGATTTTCAAAAGATAGTTGGCTTACTTGTGGAAGATTGGTCAAAGGTTGACTCATTCTGGATAATTTTTCTAAAGAAATTGGTTTTCCTTTTTAAAAGAGAAAATTTTCACCTCTTGAGAAAATCATTTTCCTCCCTTTAGCAAAACAAAGGAAAATGATTGTCCATATAGATGGAGGAAAAATCATTTTGGAGCAAAATATTTTCCTCTATAAAAAAGGAGCCTTAATCTTAGGGCATGTTCGTTATTGTATTTTGTTTTCGGTTTCAGTTTTTAAAAACTACAAACAAAAAATGGAAATTAGAAAAATTACTTTTACTTTTTAGTTGTCACTTTCCATTTTCAATATGTTTTCAATAAGTTTGGCTAATTTTTAATATGATTATAGGACTACTATCATATGATTTTTAAAAATAAAAAACCAGGAAACTACATTGATACCGAATTGTAAGCCTAATAACGACTTCAATGAGTTGTAATATTAATAGATTTTTAATTTCATAGTATGAAGATATGAAAATATGTAATTTATTCTAGAACAAAAAATAAAACTAGAATAAGAAAAAAAATAACCAAAAACCATTTTACAAGAAAACAATTACAAAAAAAAATGAATTTTATGTACTTAAGCCGAATACAATAAATTAAATTTAGAAAATTAATTTTCATAATTTAATTAATAGAATCCAAAATAAAAATAAATAATAAATCAATAAGACAATAGTCATGTGAGATATTGTTAGTTTTAATCATCCATTCTATTAGACTTTTTATGTTAGTTATATGTAAAATTAATAATAAATCGATCAGACAATGAAATTGCTATAATAAGGAATAATGAGGTATATATAAGAGTGGTTCTATATTTACCTGTAATCCTAGGAGTGAAGTTAGGTTGTTTTCCTCTCGAAGAAACAACCCGACCTGTCGGCATTTAAGAAAAAAAAACTTGGCATCCATAAAAGTATCTATATCAAGGTGCGTAGGGCCCCAGTGCCCGAGAGACGCTATATAATCTGTGGACTGATTTACTTCACGGTAGACGTGAGAAGAGACATAATCACGGAAGTCGCAGAGGATACTCTGAATATCGTCCATCAAAAGCTGAATATTCCAAGGTAGAGCTATTATATATGCTATGCGTGTATGTTGTGTATGTAGTAAGGGACTTAGTTTGGCTCAAGTGTGTAATTTGGAAAGGGAAAATGCCTTGCTAAAGTTAGTTAAGGGCGGGCTTGGGTTGCCTAGCCATATAAGGCCTCATCCCTTAAGCATTATTGTAAGTGGGTTTAAATACTAAAATTCCGATTATAATACTTTTAATTGCCTTATAATTAAAGTTGGAAAAAAGCTGCTAGCTAAAGAACATCCTGTAGTGTTAGATAAAATAGATAAAAGTGAATGAAAACAACAAATTATAATAAACATTAATTAATTACACCGATTAGTTAGTAATAATTTTTATAAATATTATTCTAAAATTATTAGCACTTTAATTAGGTTTTATATGCTAAATGCTTATTTTAACGCCCTGTGACGTTCATTAACAATATTGATAAAGAAAAAAGTTATAATGCTTCATGCTTATTATATATATATGTATCAATGAAAAAGAACAATGAAAATGCACAAAAAAATTAAACGCAGTTTCTGTTATTTACTCTGATACTACCATGTTAACTTTGGGGCAGAGAGAAGGATCACAAGAAGTATTAACTTTGGTAAAATGCAGAAAATTAAGAAAGAAGAAGAAATGAATTAGACTTCTGATTGAATTGAATGAAAGAAAAATTAACTACAGAATGTCATCCTCCTGCTGTATATATAATAACAGCTTATTAACTAACTAACTAATTTAGAATACAAGAATACAAGAATACATAAACAAATACTATACTTAATGAAATAATACAGTATAAACTAAGTATTTATCCAATACCCCCCCTCAAGTTGGGAGTGGACACATTCCCAACTTGGAAACCAAACTGTTGAACTGAGGAGATGGGAGGACTTTGGTAAAAACATCTGCAATCTGACTTTGAGTAGGCAAATATGACAATTGCAGCAGGCCTTCCAACACCTTGTCTCTAGTAAAGTGACAATCTATTTCTATGTGCTTTGTTCTTTCATGAAAAACTGGGTTTCTAGCAATGTGAAGGGCTGACATATTATCACAGTGAAGAGTTACAGGTTTTAAATGCTGAACACCAAGTTCCTCTAATAATCTGACTATCCAGGTAACTTCTGAGGCTGCAGAGGCCATAGCTCTGTACTCAGATTCAGCTGAGGACCTTGAAATTGTATGTTGTTTCTTTGATTTCCAGCTAATAGGAGAGTTGCCTAGGAGTAGAAGATAACCAGTAACTGACCTTCTTGTGTCAGAGCATGCAGCCCAATCAGAATCACTGTATGCTTGTAGTTTTAGATTGACAGAACCTTGGAGGAGAATTCCCTGTCCTGCTGTGTTGTGAACATAGCTCAAAGTGTGTTGTAATACTTGCAGATGAGAGGTTGTAGGATGCTGCATATGCTGACTCAAGGCCAGAACAGCATAGGCTAGGTCTGGCCTTGTGTTAGTAAGGAAATTGAGTTTTCCCACTAATGACCTGTAAGTAAGCAGGGTCTGAAAGAAGAGTCCCCTGATCTGACTTAAGCTTAGTGTGCAAGGGCAATGGTGTACTAGCTCTCTTGCTGAAATCCAAACCAGACTCAACCAACAACTCTTTTGTAAACTTCTGCTGACTAACTATAAAACCATCCCCAACATGTTGAACTTCCATACCAAGAAAATAATTTAAAGATCCTAAATCTTTTATAGTGAAAATACTATGTAAATGACTTTTTAAATCTTCCAAAGCTTGAACATTAGAGCCAATCAGCAAGATATCATCTACATATACTGCTAAAATACATACATGACCACCTTGATGTTGAATAAATAAACTGTAATCATTTTTAGATTGCTTGAAACCTTGAGAAACCAAAGTAGTAACAAGCTTGGCAAACCACTGCCGAGAAGCTTGTTTGAGACCATACAAAGACTTTTGAAGTTTACAAACTTTATTTTGAACATGAACCCCCTCAGGAACCTTCATATACACCTCCTCTTCAAGGTCTCCATGCAAGAAAGCATTATTAACATCTAGCTGGAATACAGACCATTTCCTAGCAGCAGCAAGAACAAGCAAGCACCTAATGGTAGCCATCTTTACTACAGGGGAAAAGGTTTCAGTATAATCTATACCTTCTTTTTGTCTAAACCCTTGAGCTACAAGCCTAGCTTTACACCTCTCTAAGCTACCATCTGATTTAAGTTTAACTTTATACACCCATTTTGAACCTATTGGTTTTTTACCCTGAGGCAAATCAGTCAAAACCCAAGTCTTGTTATCAGATAATGCTTTTAATTCTTTCTCCATTGCCTCTATCCAACAAGGCTCCTGACAAGCTTCTTTGTAACTGTGTGGCTCTTTCATATGACAAATTTGAGAAATTAAAGCTTTATGAGGAGATGAAAAAGAATGATGATGCACCAAATTGCAACTATAATGAGAAGAAGCTGAAAAACATTTGTAGTCATTAAGATAACTAGGAGGGTTATGAGACCTAGTTGACCTTCTAAGACCAACATCCAAATTATCATTATTTTGAACAAAAAATGGACTAATGTCCACAACCAAAGAAGAATCAGGAAGTGAAACCAACTGATCAGAACCAGAAGGGAAGGCAGAACCACCAGAATGAACAACATCAGAAACTAAAGACTCCTGACCTGTATGAAACTGATGAGGCTGTGAGGCCAAATCAGAAGAACTTGATGCACCATCAACAGAAGAAAAAGCAGGGGCAGAAGAAAAAGAAGTGGTATCATGAGAAATAGGTGGAAACAAATGATCTGGATTATAACAAGGATCAATGGAAGTCACAGCTGGCAAATATATATCAAATTCAGTTGAAGAAAAATTTTTATTTTTGAGAAATAACTGAAAAGGAAAATGTTTCTCATGAAATCTTACATTCCTTGAAACATGGAATTTATTATTTTCAAGATTTAAAACTAAATATCCCTTTTGTGTCACAGAATAACCAAGAAAAACATGAGGCAAAGCTCTAGGAGAAAACTTATGTTTATTAACTTTTGAAGTTAAAACATAGCACAAACACCCAAAAGATCTCAAATGTTGCAAATCTGGTTTGAAACCAAACAATCTTTCAAAAGGAGAAACATATTTCAAAACTCTCAAAGGCATCCTATTAATAAGATATATAGCACATTTAACACTTTCACCCCAAAATCTATCAGGAATCCTTGATTGAAAATAAAGAGATCTAGCAACCTCCAAAATATGCCTATGTTTTCTCTCTACCACTCCATTTTGCTCTGGAGTCTCACTACAACTAGTTTGATGCAAAATCCCATATTTATTGTATAATATTAGAATTGGTCCTTCACAAAATTCTTTTGCATTATCAGACCTAATACTCTGAATTTTAGCAGAAAACTGAGTTTGAACAAATTCATAAAAATTATACAAAATGGAAATTGCATCTGTTTTATTTTTCATTAAATGAATCCAAGTAAATCGTGAGTAATCATCTACAATAGTCAAAAATTGATTACATCCTGCATGAGTCTTGAACCTTAAAGGCCCCCAAGTATCAATATGTATCAATTCAAAAGGCTTAGTAGTCTTAATACTACTATGAGTAAAAGGTAATCTTGTTTGTTTTGCTTTTGGACAAACATTACAAACACATTCTTTAATACAAGACTGAATATCCATAGAAGGAAAAAGATACTTCAATTGAATAAAAGGTAAATGTCCTAATCTAAGATGCCAAAGTTTAGCATCTTCTGAAGTAGAAAAACATGACACATAAGAAGAACTAGGATTCACAACACTCAATTTATTAATACTCCTGTGAACCTTGTAAAGACCTGCTTCCAAACTACCAAGAGGAATTATATTCCCTTGCTGAGACTGTACATAACAATTGTTAGCATCAAAAAGCAATTGACATTTCAAGTTTATGCACAATTTATGCACAGAAATTAAATTGTATTTAAAATCTGGAACATGAAGAACATCTTGCAAAGTTATCTTGTCATTCAAAATTATTGTTCCAATATGTTTTATAGGAATCTTGCTTCCATTAGGTATAGTAATATAATGATTAGCAGAATTATCAAGCTTTTTATAAGTAGTGAAACAAGTAAGATCAGTGCAAATATGATCAGATGCACCACTATCTAAAAGCCAATGAACATCAGAACAAAAATTCATGTTACCTGACATCATAGCATGACCTTGAACAGCAGAAGAAGAGCCAAATACATCACCAGAATGCTCTTGCTGCCCTTGATTATTCATGTAATCCAAGAACTGATTGTACTGCTCCAAAGAAATGGTTGTTGTGGCCTCTTGAACATCTGATCCTGCTCCTTCTGAGCCTTCAAACTCTGCTTGTGCAACAGCCACAACCTTCTTGGACTTATTCCAATCATTAGGGAAACCATGTAACTTGTAACACCTCTCTACATTATGATTAGTCATCTTACAATGAGTACAAAAGAAATTTCTCTTAGAAACATAGCTTGGTCTTTGATAAGGCACAATTGAATTCCGTGTAGCAACAGTATTACTACTAGGTGCTGCCTGAATTGTTCTTGGAACATAACTAGGCCTATACCCCCTTGGTTCAAAAGGCTTCTTAGCATAAAAAGCTAAAGAGTCATGTTGTGAATTACCAACAAAAGAAGTTTTATGGTTTTCTTCCTGAGAAAAAATTCTATAAGCTTCTGCTACCTCTGGCACTGGCTTCATCATTAATACATTCCCCCTTATCACAACAAACTCTTCTTTAAGTTTCATCATAAATTGCAACAACATTTGCCTTTGTAATCTTTTCTGTATTTTATCATTGACATTACAAGTACATTTTAAACATGTACATGCAGGGGAAGGGTCTGCTTCTTCTAAAGAATCCCAAATGGTTTTAATGTTGGTAAAAAATTCAGATATAGAGCTAGACCCTTGCACTAATCCAGCTAATTTTTGCTCAAGAGAAAACAACTCAGTTAAAGAAACATACCCAAATCTATCCTCAAGATTTTTCCAAATTGCTGCAGCTGTTCCAATTCGTAAAACACTCTTAGAAATTCTATCATCCAAATTATTTATTAACCAAGTACATACCAGATCGTTACATCTTTCCCATGCTGAATACTCATCTGAATCTTCAATTGGTTGTTGAATTTTTCCATTCACAAAACCTAATTTGTTCCTCGCAGAAAGAGAAAGCTTAATTGCTCGTTTCCAATTACCAAAACCTTCACCATTAAACTTCGTTGAAACTAATTGTACTGAGTTCGCATCAGAAGGATGAATGTAATATTTGCTTGTGGGATCTTGATTCAATGGCAGAACAAGTGTATCCACTGTTAGAACAAAAAAAAAAAAAAAAAAAAATCAAGCTCAAGAAAAATGAAATTGCGGAAAATAAAATCAAACAATTGTTTGCTCTGATACCATATTAACTTTGGTAAAATGCAGAAAATTAAGAAAGAAGAAGAAATGAATTAGACTTCTGATTGAATTGAATGAAAGAAAAATTAACTACAGAATGTCATCCTCCTGCTATATATATAATAACAGCTTATTAACTAACTAACTAATTTAGAATACAAGAATACAAGAATACATAAACAAATACTATACTTAATCAAATAATACAGTATAAACTAAGTATTTATCCAATAAGAAGAGACCAAGTAAAGGAAGAATGAATGAATTGAATTAATTGAACTAGTTTCTGTTATTTGCACTGATATGATGATACCATTACTTTTTTTGGAAACTAAAAACCAGGCCAAACTCCTATTCTAAAATTAATGCAATACCTTATACAGTACTGTATGTGTTATAGACTTATAGTGGAAAACGTATGTAGCTCATGTATATTTAATTAGCATTGTAATCCATAAATTTAATAACAACGCGTTTTTGGTGCAACTGGCCACACCATTAAGTAATGGTGCGGCGCGCTGATAAACAGGGGGTTACAAAGTTGATTTTTGTATGGGGTTACAAAGTCTTTGTACGTAACTCCATACATATACTTTGTAACCCCAACTTTGTAACCCCATTTAAATACTTTGTAACTCATTTAACACTTTGTAACCCCACTTAAATACTTTTTAAATCTAAAAAACACTTTGTAACCCTACTTTGTAACACCGCTTAAACACTTTGTAATCCCAAACAACACTTTGTAACCCCAAAAATAAACTTTGTAAACTAAAAAAAAAATTTATAACTCAAAAAATCACTTCGTAACCCACAAAAACACTTTGTGACTTCAAAAAAACACTTTGTGACTTCAAAAAAACACTTTGTGACTCCAAAAAAATATTTTGTAATCCCATTTAAACCAAAAAAACCTTTGTAACCTCACTTTATAACCCCAAAAAATACTTTGTAACCCCACTTAAGCACTTTGTAACCCCAAAAACACTTTGCAACCTCAAAAACACTTTGTAATCCCACTGTAACTATTTTGTAACTCTAAAAAATACATTGTAATCCTAGTAAAACACTTTGTAACCCCAAAAAATACTTTGTAACCCCACTAAAGACTTTGTAACCCCCTAAAAATGGTCGCACCATTTGAAACAATGCAGCTGTAAACCATGCGGCCAACCGCATATAAGAATTTGTGAATTAGTAATGTTTGTTATGTTTGGAATTTTGGATAGGAGTAAGAAGAAACTTTGAGCATAAAATTTTCTGTTATAAATAAGAAAAAAATATTATGTTAATGTTAATCCATATAGATCCATAGATTTTTAAATAACAAATGACGGAGTAACTTCTTATAGAGTATATATAATGGAAGATGTTGCTGGAGTTTGTTCCTCAAAATATGAGGTTTATATGTGATTTGGAGCTCATCCCGCCTGGGTGGGACAAGGTGACCAGATAGGATTGTTGAGTGAAGCACTAGGAGAGCTTCTCCCGATCGAGTGCGAAGGTTCGAAGCGAAAAATTGCGTTTTTCTGGTCACCCGCTTAGTAGGGTTGAGTGACCCGATCGGGTGCGAGGCTGCAATGGCGTTTTTTTTGGAGTTTTTGATGATGACCCAATCGGGCGGGTCATACAACCCGATCGGGTCGTCGAGGCCGTTCAGTTTTTTTGGAGAGGTTTCTTTTTGGCTTTGGTCACTTATAAATACTTATTTTCTTCTCCATCAAAACCCTAATCCTTTATACACACTTTTTCATCATCCTATTGTTTCACTTCATTCTAGAGAGAGTTTTCTAGAGTGATTTCCACAAATTGTCCATCTTCCTCGTTGTGCTAATTTAGCCCCTTTGAGGATTATTGCGTACTCTTTCTCCATTATAGTAAAATCATTTGCTCGTCGTCATTGGTGGGGTTTTTTCCCGTATTGGTTTTCCCCACATTAAATCTCTTGTGTGTTTTATTTTACTGTTTTTTTAATTATTCTTGCCAAATTTATATGTTTCCGCTGCGATTGTAGACATTAATCTCTAACAGACGTGAATGTTAAAAAAGAGCATTGAAAATTGTGAAAAACCACATGCAACAAACATTTTGAAACATACACTTTTAATTTGCCTTTAAAAAAATAAAGCATGCAAGTACTACCATTGTACTGAGCTGCATACAATACAATGTAATACATATCTCCATTGATAATTACATAAAGAGAAAATTAATTAAAAACTCAAGTCCCTTAATTGGGTCTATAATATAATTCTAGAAAATTAATTTCGCCGCCCTACCTCAATATATTTGGACTATAATTTGATGATGATTTCTAAAAAAAAAAAAAAAGATAAAACCCTAATTAAAAGCAAGTGTACTAGAAATTAATGATCTTGCAACAAGCTAAGCTAGAGCTAGGAGTAGATGACTGGAGATTGGCGCTGTTGTTGGTGGTGATGCCGTCAGATGACTGGAGATTGCCGGAAAGTACACCAACGCCACCCTGAGAGGCGGAGATCGACGTGGTGGTTGTTAAGGAGCGGGGGCTACTTTGGTCCCAATCATTCCTCCTTTCATCAATAGGTTGTTGATGTTGTGTAAAAGTATTTTCTTCTTTCTAATTATCCTTTTTCTTAGGATGAACAAACCAACTCTCACCACATTCCATAGCTTTTTACTTATTATTTTTGGTAGTTTTTGCTCCATTTTTATACTTTTTACATACCTTAACGTTTTAATTAGCTTAATTAAAACTCTATATATATATAATTTGATCATAATTATTGGCTTAATTTTTTTAAAGATCCATGTTTGTGACTTTAATTTGGGAGACAGTTTATATATATGTTTGGAGATTTGAGAGAAATTTACAGTATATATATTAAGAAGCTAAGAGTATATATATAATGTATGTGAGATGAATAATTGTTATGGGAATGAACGATATAAGGTTGTTTATGTGAAAAAAGAAAACCGAATGTTGCGTTATATATATATATATATATATATAGGGACTAGTATAGGATGGATTCTAAAAGTTAAGTGATGGATTATAAATTTATAATAATATATGGAGAATATAGGGCGCCTTTAATTAGTGGAGAAGGCAACTATAAAGTTGCAATTGTTTTTAATTAGGTTTTTTTTTTTTTTTTTTTTTTTTTTTGTTGAGAATATGATAAAATAAGGTATTGTTTCTCTAGCATTATACAATTTTGGCAAAAAAAAAAATCTAAATATGTTAATATTATTGTTAGCAGAGAATGGCAAAAGCTAACGAACTACCCAGGGCATTAGTTAAGAAAGATAAAAATGGAAATAATAAATTATAACAATTAAATATTTCAAATAATAGGCATGGGACTGCCCACCACAGGGGGATTGCAAATTTGCAACTCCACTTCACAAGACCATTTAACAAGGTTTCACCTTAAAATTAAACCATATGTCAATGAGGAAAGTGGACAACACTTAACTCACACGTAGGTTGTTTATGGACTCAACACTCCGCCCTTTCACATGCGAATTGACCATAATTTAACCCAGATCAATCAAACCTAACCTAGCCTATGATAAATACACCGGCCAGCGCATTTGATGAAATGAAGTTTCGTTTTCTCCTTTTTTTTTTCCACCTTTTGCTTTACCTTTTTAATTATAAAATCAACACTTCAAATAATTGCGTGCAAGATATATTATATTAGTGTAACAATTAGCCAACCAATTAAATATTTCCAGAGCTTAGCTTGTTTTAACTTTCTTGAGGAATGACAAGTGTCACACTTTCCATTGCGTGTTAGTAATTTCTAGTTAGGTTGGAACCAATTACAACTTAACTTGTTCAACTACGTAGTACACGGGAGTGACGGGACACTCCATCTTGTGTAATTATTTACTGTAAAACGTACCCATACTTTCTAAAATAACTATTTCACTTTTTTTTATTCAACCCAAAATAAATGCTTAATTTCCATTTTTTTTTTCTTGCAATAACTTAATTTTAAGGAATCTTTTAAATAATTCTTAATTTAAAAGAAAACTTATAGTAAGGTAGATTTTGTTTCATCTGTCTCAATTTAATGAATATTATTATTTTTATTAATGTTGTAATTAAATTAAAGGTATTAACTATTAAAGTTATTTTTTATTGTACGTATCCATTAAAACAGGATCAACAACAATAAAAACAGATGAAGTAATAAATACTGTAAATAAGCGGTTCAATTAAGTTTGAATACTTAAGTAAAAGTAAATTCAATAAAATTCAAGTTGAATTTAATAAAAAAAATTATTATTTTTGATTTCCACCGGTTCTACTTTTAAGAGAAACAAAATCATCTAAATTATAGAGAGTGCAAGTGTACATTAAATTAAACCATCTAAATTCTAAATTATAGAGAGTGCAAGTGTACATTAAATTAACGGTTTTTTCACCAGGTATCCCTGACTAATTTCAAAATGTATGGGGTACCCCCTATGTTTTTACGAATGCACCAAATGCCCTTGAGTAATTCACAAAATGCACTTAATGCCCTTAATGGGTAACTGGTGTTAATTAATTGGGTGTCAAATTGTTTAACTATTACACCCTTTAAGTTAATCCAGTTCATATATTTGGCCATCGATACTCATATTCCTATTTCATTTGCTCTGCTCTTAAGCTCCAAAATCAAAACCCAAAGAAAAACCCTATAGTAATCCCCAAAAAGATGGGGAAAAACCGTATCATCATTCTTTGTCTTTTCCTTTACTCGATTTTTTTTGGCAAATTTTGATTAGTAAGGGTATTCAGTGCATAAATTATCAGGAACAATAACGGTATACAGTGCATTTTACGAATTACTCAAGGTAGCGTTTGGATATGTGGAATTCATTTCAAATTAATGAATTCAATTTCTGAAATTGAAATATTACAATTCAAATGACAATTATCATTTGTTTGGGTTATTTTAGAATTTGAAATGACATGGTTATGTTAAGTATTTGAAATACGCAACATTTGCTTGTTAAGCATTTGGGTTGGGAATTGAGCCAAATCCAATTCCAAATTATTTAACTAGTCAAACATGTAATTTGGCCCAAATCCATCATTTCAAATGAATTGTTTATATCCAAACATAGCACAAGGGTATTTGGTGCATTCGTAAAAACATAGGGGGTACCCCATACATTTTGAAACTAGTCAGGGATACCTACTGAAAAAACCGCTAAATTAGACCAGGCATATGATATATTATCGACCTGACTTACCTAATTACCGACTTGAATGGCTCGGCCCCAAACCAAAACCTACCCAAATTCACCTTATATTATTGACATGATCCGTAAAAACCTGAATCCAATCCACCCGAATCAACCGAACCGAACGAACTGATTGTCATTATTTCGAGTCATATCGTCATAGCTAAAGAATGCTTTAATTTAATTTAGTAATTTGTTTGACTTTATAATTATTAGAAAAGAAATGAGTAATGAAGAGATCCAAACCATTGCTTTACTTGCTCCTGAGTTTTTGTGGTTGTTATTTGGGAGTAACTTGGTCAAAAGTAACCACTAACCAATTAACAAAAGCCGAGAAGATGGATAATTATTTTAGTTGTTTGTCTATCAAATTAGTGGTGGTACCATTACTTTTGGACGTTTTCTTCTTTTCATGGAGCAACAACTAAAACTTAAGCTGAGTTTATAAAGTGGGGTCTCTTTTAACTTTCTTTATTTTCATTATTGATGAGGATGTGCTCTCTCACTTTCAAAATACACTTCCAATTCAAGGATCAATTTTATTTCCAAATGAGGATCAAGTCATGGCCTAGTGGTTAGAGCTAATTCAGAATTTTAGGCATGAGTTCCTGGTTCGATTCTCACCGCACGCATTTGGGACGATTCCTTATTATCCTCCTTACAAATGAGTGCGTTGGCTATTAGATGTAGATGTAAGCCGCACGCTATGAGGGAGTTCAAACTAAGTCCACTTTAGAAGATGCAGAGGTTTCAATCCAAATCATATGGTAATAAATAAATTATTTTAGCCTTACAAATTAAGCGGATAACAACTCATGCATGTTATTCTTCAATGTACAATGTGATTTTGATATAAATTAAAAAATTTGTCTCTACTTTATAAAATTAAGGACCTTCTCCTTTCCATATGGTTTTGAGGTGAAACCATCTTTGGTCTTGCAAAGTGGAACTGCACTTCTCGTGGCGGGCGCAACCTAAGCCCGTGTGACAGGGGTGGATGCAGTTTGAAGTTATGACCATTGTATATTATATACTCGACTGTCTGTTTGATTGTTGGTAATAAATTGTAGTAATGGTAATGGATCTAAAGTGTTATTTGTTAAGGAAAAACTTCAAAATACCCCTGGAAAACATATTTTTCATTCCAAAACTTGAAATTTCTTCTTATTTTCCATTACCATCTATTACCATGTGGAAGGGTGGTATTAGATGAGAATAGATATTTGTGAATAAAATTAGATAGATTGGAGTTAAACTAGCACCACCATGGGAATGAATTTTGATTTTTCTTCCAAATTTAGTTATAAATTCATTCCCATTACCTTTATTTATAACCGGTTACCAAACAGACCGTATATGTACACTTCACAACACCCCCTTAATTCATAATTGATAAGGATTGCTCATAGGTGTCGAAGGACCTTGGATCAGTTGGTCTAAGTGTCTTCGTGATCCTCAAGGGTCACGGTTTCGACACCCCCAGCCCCATCTGTCAAATTATTTTTTGAAATAGGAGCCTTGTGCGAATACTGTATGTACACCCTTCATTAAAAAAGGATTGTTCATATATATATTCCAAAATAGTGTCGATAACGTACATATCATTCTCTAAAGTTATATAGATATATATTAATCACCTTTAGTTTTGCAAGTATATACTTTAAAGATTACACGTTTAAAATTAGCATGGTTTCTAGAAGCAAATAGCATACATGTACAATTTTTAGGAGAGATGAGTCCATTTACCCACTAGGTAGGTTAGCCATTGCAAAAATGTCATTGGAACTTATATTGATGAATTATGAATAGTCATGTAGGAATGTTAATGTAGCTTATCATTTGTACTACATAACAAGGCAAGAACATAAATAGTCATGTGTAATATTGAATTGCTAGATTCGTCTCGAGATGTACGTATTGTATTAAAATTTTAATTTTATATATGTTGCACTTTGTACAAAAAAAAGAAAAAAGAAAAAAAAAAGAAAAAAGAAACATGGATCTTAAATTTAGGGCTTGTTTACTTCAGCTTAAATTCAGTTCAGTTCAGCTCTATTAAGTTCAGTTTAATTTAGTTCAGTTCAGTTCAGCTCTCAATTTCCTTCTCTTATAAAATATTACTTTCAGCTGTATTGAGTTCAGTTCAGCTATATTCAGCTAAAGTAAACGAGCCCTTAATAAACGGGCCAATTCAAAAGAAAAATATCTTTGAAAAACTCAGATTTTGAAAATACATACCAAAATGTGGCTTGTTACCAAATTTTTAAAAATTACAATATCTAGATATTTTTTTCCCTCGTTTTTTTTTAAAGAAAATTTCTTCTACAAGGCCAGCTGGGAAGAATCGTTGAAACATCCTGTATTTGGGGCAACTGTGGCCCTGTGGGTGCTTAAAGCCTTAAAGTGCACTTTAGAATCCACGTTCAAGAAAGTAAGGGAACAGATGAATATCTTACTGAACTACTATGGGTTTCTTTTTGGATTAAATTGAAATGAATTGAATTGAAACTGTACGTCAAATTGATTCACCTGATATTTGCTTATCTGGTCTGAACTTATTTTTTCAAATCTGATCTGAACTTATTGTCCAATTTGACTAAACTTTAACCGTGTATATATGTTAATCCATAATGAAAAATATATCAATTGAGATCTTATTTAATTTTTATTTGTATTAAAGAGTAGTTTTTTCATATGTAATTTTAATATTATTTTTTGGTGACGAAATTAAAGGTATTTAAGGTTCAAAAACATCAAATTAAATTATCTAATATGATCTAAACTTATTATTTTTTATTTGATCTGAAATAAAGAATAAGGTTAAATCAAACAAACCCTAAAACCTAAACTTAGCGCATAAATAAATTGAGCTGAACTGAACTAAAATTCAGTCAGCAATAACTATGTGTGTAATGTATAAGTATATAAAGAAGTAGAGATTGCTTTAGCCATGAATTTTTTGGGGTCATAAAAAAACGCATTAACAGGGTTTCCATAGCTATAATTTTGTTTTGTCGTTAAATAAAAACATTTCAATACTCATACATTCTTTATTATTATGCATTCTATATTTATGTAGAAAATTAGGAATACCAAGCAATAGAGAAATAGAGCAATTAATTTTTTTCTTTTTCTAAAAAAGTAAAATCAAATAAATAGAAACTGATAGGAAGGATAACACGTAGATGTTTAAGTTAGTTTTTTAAAAAAATAAGGTTTAAAATGTATAGAAGTTAAAAGAAATTAATTAAGAAATTATGAAAGAATTCTAGAGATCTCTATTATATAAGCCAAGGGGGGAGCCACGGTGTCCCCCCCCTCGAAAAGACCATATTACCCCTCAAAACTTTCTAAAATCTCATTCCTAATTATTAAGGAAAGTTATTATAATTTTTAAATTTTTTAAAATAAAAATAGTACAAAATATAAAATTCTAAAAAATAAAACAAAAATACCAAAAATCATATTTTTAAATTCTCTATAAATAGATATCCATATTGATATAGTTCATAAAATAAAAATTTTACATGTTGATTAACGTAGTAATTTGGTAGCCAATAGAATATGATAAATAAATTTTTTCTTTTGTTCATTGTTGTGGGATGACCAAATAAAAGGGAAAAATAAAGTTTATTTTTTATTTTTTATTATATGACTGGGTGTGAATTTTACAGATTTTTTAATTTTTCGAACAAATAACCTTTATTTTTTTTTTGTTTAGATAGATTAATAGATGTATTTAAAATACCATCGCACGCAAAGCGTGCATACAAGGCTAGTCTAATGATAAATGAAGGGGTAGGTCTTAAAATTATCTTGAGAAAAAAGGAAAAAATGAAGAAGTCATTAAGCGAGGATTTGCACATGGATGACACGTGGTAGTCAAATTCTTGTTTTAAATATTTAAGTATAGATAATTAGATATATTAAAAGGCCTTCCTTTGCAAAGAATTCACCACTTGTCGCGTGAGTATTTATACATAGATTATGATTATATTATAATTTTGACAAGTAATAAATGATAATGTGGATACAATAATGAAGAAAACCCTAATAAAATAAGATTCAATCATGAAATCAATAAAAAAAAATGGCATATTTGTTGATTGTCATCGACTTAGCTTGTAACGTTGTTTTTGAACACAAATAAAATGGGGACACAACAACAATTTTTACAAGTATTTTATGTTAAAATTTGAAAAAAAAAATATATAATTTATGAAAAAGTATATAGAAAATTACTTGTGCAAACCAGATTAGTGTTACTTGTACAAACCAGATAATTGGATTCAAATGTCAAGTTCATGTGATCTGAATTGAATGGGAACCCTCTATAAATGAAAAAGTATATATATAGAAAATTTTATAAACTTATTAGCACATGATGGAAAACCTTTATCATCATTTAAACACATGGTAAAAACTTTAATTTATGAAAAGCTAGTGTAGGGCGGCGTAGTAAGTTTCATGGAAAAAAATTATAAGTGTCATATTTACTTGTATATGTATATATGTCTTTGTTATTTGATGAGCACACCGATATCATTAATTAGTGTTATTTGATGTTTCAAGTACTTATATTTTTTTATTTAATTTTCTTCTTTTGGTAATATATATAATACTTGAATTGAAGAAATAAGTTGTTTATAACATACAAGCCCAGGCTAACCATTGTCATCAAAACATAGCTTAGGAACTCATTTGGTCGAATACGAGAAGTTAATTTTCATAAAAACTCTTATTTCATGAGAAATAAATCCCCTTATCAATTTTCTAGGAAATTGATATTTGTGTTTGGTTGATCATAGAAAATTGACATAAGAATTTTCATTCACAAAGATGGATGTAGGCGATTAGTTTCCTACATTACATAAGAAATTCTATTTACCTTGGAATTTCAATTTTCTGTGCTTATGCTATTTAATTATAACCAAACACTACAAAGACATTTGTTTATGTTCTAAAAATTTGTATTTTCAAGGGAAATACAATTCAACCAAACAACCTCTAATATTATCATGATCAACAAACATATGAACTATATATACAATATGGCTCAGGCTAAACTCGAGTTGAATTTATGTGAAATGAACTAAACTAATATGATATTTCGGAAATTCATGGTGGCCCTAATATTTCCTATTTACATATTAGAGGAGCTAATAAAATAGTAATTTTTTTTTACTTTATACTAATTTGTTAAAAGTCTAAAACATAAGTTACATTAACAAGCACGTGAAAGCATATAAATATATAATTAACATTGTCAAAAAAGGTTGCACATTATTATGTATCACCCACTCCATATCTTTTTAAAGACACAATTATTCATTATAAATTATAAATTTATTATAAAAGGTAAAACCTTACCAAAGTAGAGTACCATACCCAGTACCAACCAGTACAATGAAAGTGTACAAACAGCTATTATACGCTATAGCAAGCCACACACAAAATACTAATAACTGTCAAATCTTAATTAGATTTTTTTTTATAATGATAATGTGTGGGATATTAGGCCTTAAAATCAGACCCTACTGTAGGTCACCCGACTCAATTTTAGCCAACACAAACATCTGTAAAGGAGATAATAAGGAATAATCCTCATAAATACATGTGGTGAGAATGAAACTCATGGTCACATGCCTGAAATTCTGAAGCCTTAACTACTGGTCTAAGACTTTATCCTGAACTGTCAAAGCTTATGCACTAAGGAAAAAAAAAAATATATTGTACGTGTACTTGAGTACATTAAAAATACTTTATTTATAATAAGCCATACTTTAATACAATTCAAAGTTACATTACATCACTATCGTCTTCTTTTCACAGGTACCAAAGGGGAAATCAACGTATTCCATTCCCTAGTCTAGTATTGTACATTTATACTTACTACAAAAATGTACTACATACGGAGAAAATACAACTTTTGCAAATTACGTACATAGCGTTTTATTTTTATTTTTTACTTTACTTAAATACAAACAGCCATCAGCTAATCACCTAATACAAATCAGCTGTCGCCTTTTTTTTTCTTTTTGCACAATTTGTGAACAATCAAGCAAGATCATTAAAAACCAAACCGTCAATTTTTTTTGTTTAGCAATAATTTTGCTGCTGAAGCTTAGAATAAAACCTCTTAATAAAATCTTCAGCAGCTTGATCCACATGCTTGCTATCCTCCGAATTTTGCACCGGAAACGGCGAATCCGTTATCCGAAGCTGCCGGACAGTGGGGCTCCGCCCAAACCCTAGACCCGACTTAGCGGGCGAAGGGATGGGCCCACCAGCATTATTATTATTAATAATAATATTAGTATCTTCTTCGTTACGTAACATCATTTCAACCATGTTGTGGACGTCTTCTAGGTTAACATTTTCACCATCTTGCATGAAATAAGGCAATGGGGTGAAAAATTGAGTACTATTTTTGTGGTGGTGGTGGTGGTAATTCTTTCTTTTGTTGGTGCGGTCCACGGCGGCCCCACCTTCCGAGGTGGAGAAGTGGTGGTTGTGGTGGTGGTGGTGGAACATGAGATTGCCTAGGGCAGCTTTTCCGGCGAGTTTGCCGCGCTTCATCATCATGTTGAGATCCATGAAGATTTTTTTCTTGCACAAGCCTTTTCTTATCATGAAGATTGCTACTCTTACTGAGTTCCATACTCTCTTTGATATGACTGCTAAATTTGGCTCCATTTTTTTTTATATTTTTTTTTGAAGAAATAAAGTAATTAATTAAAAAAAAGAGAGAGGAATTAAAGAGAGGGAGTGTTTGTTTGATTGTATAGTAAGAGAGAAAATATAGTTGAAATTTGAGAAGGTAAGTGTTTTGGCATGAGGAAGGGAAGGAAAGAAGGAAGGGTTATATATAGTAGGGGAAAAGGGTGATTATTGGTATTAGGTAAATGATAAAAAAAAAAATTAAAAAAAAAAAATAATAATAGAGGTTTGTAAATTAAATAATTGAATTGGTGCGTTTTGCTTTTGGAGGGTGGGAGCATGAAGTTTCATTTTACTTAACTCCTAATGCTTGTACACTACCACTTTTTTTTTCCCTCCCTTTTTGTAGCTTTAATTTGTTGAATAAAAAGGACATGTTTCACTCTAATAATTTGTGTTTTAATTTGATAGGCGTGTTTATTTTGGACATGTTTTAAGTCTTTTAACGTGTAATAATTCCTAGTTAGGTGGTAACGCATAGTTTTTGTTACTCCATCCATGAAGTAATTTGTAGTAAAAGTGTTGTTTGGATACCGTAAGTGGTATAGTCCATATTTATTAAATGAGCCATTAGTGATGAAGCCCAATAAATCTTTCTTTACACCAATGTGTCATCATGGGTCCAGTAAATCAGGCCCAATGATGTCCAAGACCACCTCAGGAATGATATGCCATTTTCCGAACTTGTATTTGCCTATGAATACAACTCAACCACCTCGTTTAAATGTATTCAATTCTAAAAGTCTCAAGCAATTAATTTTCTTATATTATATTACGGGTGCGTTCTCTTCACCTTAAAAAATTAAGTTTTAGGTTCAATAAGTTCAGATTCCAATAAGTTTAGATAAGTTCAGATAAGTTCCAATAAGTTCAGATAAGTTCTAAATACACCTTGAAAAAAAATAGTTTCATGTTTAATAATTTAGATAAGTTCCAATAAGTTAAGGTTTAATAAGTTCAGACTTCTGACTTAGCTAGACATCAGAGGGGTATTCTCTCGAACACACCCCGAGCCAGTTTACGTGTGCTAATTGTGCATGTATTCAAAGCTCAATCCTGATTGGACCCCAACTCATTACAATCTTCCCACAAAACACAAAGATCCAATCCAACTTCGGATCATATTAATTTCAACCGAAATATGTGTCAATTTAGTTCAAGAATTGATTTATGGTTGTACTCATAAAATTCATAAAGTTTAGTACGAAACTGTTTTAAAATTGTAAGATCAAACTATAATTGGTTTAATAAGATGACTTATGAGGACAGAAAAATTAACCGTCTACTTGTCTAGCGTATATGTCGTAAAACTCTTCTTTAACTAATATAAGGACTTGTGTTTACATGTCAATAAACAAAATACCATCTTATCATATCTTGTAAGATCAAAGATTATGGACCTTTGTCAATTCCTAACAAAAGACGACCTTTTAATTTGAAAAAAAGGCAACTAAATTAAAGAGAATTGAAGTTGAAGTTAACTACTGTTTCTACCATGTAAAGGGCAAATATTGTTAGTTTTATTAAGGGAAAAAGATGATTTAACTCAATTGCATTAATTTAATAAATAAGAAGCCTTTATATAGGCAATACAAGCACACAACTAACACAAAGAAGGTGGGAACATGACCCACTAACTAACAAATACTAAGTCTTAACTTGACCCATTACCCACTAACTCAACTTTGAAGGACTATTTTCAACAAATATTATTGATTGCGGCTGCTAATTGCCTTAGGAAAGGATTATTTGATCCCACGCAGAAAATATGGTCCCAACAAAAAATCTGGCTTCAATTTCAATTTATTAGTTAAAAATTAATGGGTTTAAGGGAAGCTGACAACTACTCCCTCCGTAACTAATTATTAGCAACAAATGCACTAGCCGAACTCCCTATCTATCATCCCCTTTAATTAATTTCAGATGCACGTGCCGTTTAAATTGGGATGATGGCATACATTATATATGGTCCAATTCATGGCTAAGTACCACCCACGCACATTATATATGTATATATGTATTTATGTATGTATGTATGTATGTATAAGATTATTGTATTACTCTACCTGTGGTCAAGTGTTTCTATAATGAAAGCTTAATTAAAACTAGACTTCATTCATTAAGTATTCTCTCTAGATATATGATGGTTAGTTATGTAATTATTAGTACTCTCTTCCTTTCAATAAGCACACAACATAAAGATTCAACCTTTGAAACCCAGCAGGCCAGCATGATAGACGGAGAGAAAGAAAAAGGGGCAATTATTCAAGTGTTTTATTTTCAATTTTGTTATTACACTTGTCTAATCATTGACATATATAGGGTTGCCTTACTTTAGTGTTACTTCATATCGTATCCATTTATTGTTGTGGCAAGCCGATACATATTACTATCTTCGTTTCAAATAATGTTTGGTTCATTCACTTTTTATATATGTTTCAATGCACATATTTAAACATTAATATCTCCCACTATGCTTTATAAGAAACTTATAAACGTTGATAGTTAAAAAAAAAAATAATGCATCTAGACGAATTGAACCAAATAAGGTCTCATAAGAATATGTTATTTATTGTGAAGTATAATAAAGATTTTCATAGTCAAAGTCTCCGATCCCTCTGGCCTCTTACCTAATATTCCCAACATACCAAAATGTTTAATTTGAAACGGTAGGGAGTATATTTTATTATGTTTAGAGCATGCAAATTGAATGTGAAACTTGTATAAATATATACATATAAGTCCACTATCCAATAGATCAAATCTAAAATTCAAATTCAAGTAAGATAATGGTGTTGCTTAATCCCGTTGATCAGGGCCCATCGCTTTATCCAAGGAAAACGAAGAAAGCTAACAATGTTCCTTGTGTTAACTGTTCAGGATCATTGACAGTTAACTGTTGAATCCGGCCCGGCACCAGGCCAAGGATAAGTGATACCTGATATTATAATAACACGTGTCTCATATTGAAAGATTAAAGATATATGATAACTGTTGAACCTCATATAATACACTAGTGAGACTAAACCAACTTATAAGTCTAGGAGTTACTCCTCCTATACCAATTGGTTTTAGGATGGAATATCCTATGGCTTGTAAGCGACCTAACTCTCCTCATCTTCCATATTGTGTTGCACAAACCCGTTTCTAATATTTAATCAAATTTAACAATAACCAAAATATAAGTTAATGGCCTACTCCTTATGATTTTTAGTATGGAAGTGATGGGCTGCTCTTGATTATGGTCAAACTCTTCTCTTGTACAGACTTGTGGTTCACAAATGATACATAAATTGCATGACAAACTATATGGACATCATATAATGCTAGTATAGTAAGTGAGAGATATAGCAATAAAGAGTATATGCTCTTGCTTTTGTGAATGATGGATAACAAAGTCATAAACTTAGCATGAACATCAATCATACATATATATATATATATATATATATATATATTCTAAACTAGCTAAAGTGGTATATTGTTTCTACTTTTGATTTTGGAGATTCCCTATCAACTTTAATTTGAACACAAAAATAAGCCATTTTGGCTAAGCTAGGTGAGTGTGGATGGTATCCATTAGTAGAGATTGAATCTAAGCCTTTGCTTTGCTGCTAGCATATCGCTTGTGCTAGCGAGGAACTGGTGTAGAGCAAGTGGTGTCTACACTCATCTTATATCCTAGAGGTGCAAGATTCGATCCTCATCCCTTGCTTGATCGAGGATTTTCCGGATCCCTTTATCCTCCCCTCAAGTACGTACAAGGGTTAACGTATTATATAGGTTAGTAATCCATTATTAATTAGCCAAGAAGCTGATGGATTTTTTACCTTATTAAAAAAAAATACCTATATATATCACTAGCCCTAGCTTGGTGGTAAGTTACTATATATGTTCAGTTTGTTCAAATTAAAGCTATGATCGAACTGGCACTAGCTTCCTTTGGGAATAATTGACACTTGTGCCTTTTTATTGTTATACTTTAGAGAAAAATGAAGGCCCACGGCAACTATCTTGTATATATCATGTTGCCTTTGGATTTTCACGTTAAATCTTCGTTTCTTATGTCTTTTGCTATAGATTATTGGGCTTTGGATGTGTTGTTTACATAAACTAGATAATATACCTCCACGCCATTAGCCTTAACGTTACACGGAATACGATAGTTAGAGTTCCTAAATATTACATTTACGTACATCCATATGTATAATAGACCCAATTTCAAATCTGATATGGCATAATGTGTGGTTCATATTAAATTAATGAAAAAAGCTTTTGGTAGGCTATCCAGCCATAATATTTGCATAACACTAGCTAGAAGTAAAGTTAAATTTTAGCGAGTTTGGATCTGGTGGAGTTTTATAACAACTCTACTAAGTAGAGTTCAATCCTAGTCATATATTTTTAAACAATAACTCAAGATTTAGCTGGTGATTGATTGTAACTTGTAACCTATGGGCGAAGATATAGAGTGTATAATATATGAAGATTATTTGATTTGGTAAGTGGCGTGTAGCCTAGGCTTTCATTCCTTTCTTGTAAGTGGTCCAGAGAGACGAGGAGTAAAGGCGAGCATGCAATGCAATTATTTTTAATGTTATTTTTTCAAAGTTTTGATGGAAGTAGACAAGTCATCTTTGTAAAGATACCATTGGAACTTAACATGTGTATTACTTAATACGATAAGCTAATACAATATGATTCCAGAATCTAACCTTTTTCTTGACTAAACTATTGGGTGTGTTAGCCTTTGGAGTATTCTTTATTAGTTTTGACTAATTTCAAAAACTACCATATTGTTTATGCAAAATCCCTACTTAGGTATGTGACTAAGTTGGTACGAACCACAGTTGGATTGTGATAAGTCAAATATGTGTATTGAATGCTATGAGTAAAGTATCAATGGAAAAATGACGAAGTGCGAATCAAAATAAATGAGAACGGGGTGACACGAGAGGATGATGACGCAGAAACCTCGAAATTGAGGGAAAACTGCGGGTAGCCTTGAATATACCAATCCACTAATAATAATTGCTCTTTTGTGATTACAATGGTTGTATGAATTAATACTCGAGTATGAATGAAGGACGAATTTTCTCTATAGAACAATATGCAAGCTATTGGTGAATAATAATCTGTATGTCTATATGTCATAACAATCGTTTTTTTCCTCTATTTAACCTACTAAAATTGCTAACTAGCCTTTTGCCACGAAATAGGAACCACCTCCTATTTCCTTGGGATTCGTGAGACAAAGTGAGGAAGACTTCTTCACGCCACGTCAGCACACGACTGCCTCTCCCCATGCAAGCTGGCCTTTGACTTGTTCCTTCACTTCAAATTTAAACTCATCCCTTCTTCTAGAACCTTCTGATGTAGATTGACCTACATCTCTGCTCCTCGGCTTTACTTGCTTCTCAGCTTTCAACCTGTACTCGGGTTAGGTAAAATTGACCGTAACACATATTCATATGTTAGTGTTTGGCCGGTAAAGTATATTGTTGGGTATTTTAGCTATTGATATAGAATTTTGCAAAAGCTAATATTTTTTTAGTATATTTTTCCAAAAGCTACTATTTCAATAGCTATTATTTTAACCAAATATCAATTAATATTACGTACATTGTTATTTTAACAACTACCTTTAATGTTTACTAATCGATAGCTGACAGCTACCTCTACGTTTACGGCCCGTTTGGTAGTCGGTCATAAATAGTGGTAATGAGAATGAATTTATAACTAGATTTGGAAGGGAAATCAAAATCCATTCCCATGGTATGGTAGTGCTAGTTTAACTTCAATTTACCTAATTTTCTTCACAAATATCCATAATACCACCCTTCCCCATGGTAATGGATGTTAATAGAACATAACAAGAAACTTCAAGTTTGGGAATGGAAATATGTTTTTCATAGGGATTATAATATTCTTTCTTCACAAAATTACATTTTAAATCCATTACTATTACTACAATTTATTAAGAACAACCAAATGAGTCATTAGTTTTAGGGAATATATATATTATTCAAATAAACTACTGTTATTCAAATAAGCTACTGTATTTCGATTGAAAAGGCTTCATCTTAAATTTTGATTAGGACAATTACGTGGTGTGTGAGTCCTAACCCTAATAAAATTGAATGCCACATACTATCCAGAAATCCAGAGAATTTTTTGGTGTCTTGGGAAATTAATTTATTTTCTAATGTAATACACACACACACATACAAGGTAATACCTTAAGTAATGCTCCATCAATTGTTTGATTGGTATAGAAATATATGTGGCCATCTATTTACTAATTAATAGCTTTTATTTATAATAAAAATAATTCAAAATTAATATATAGTTCTACTATTTTTAATGCATCAATTTATTATCTAAGATTCGTTAAAAACATTATGTATATATGTTTATTAATTAATTATATACTATGCAAGCATCATCACATGTTGATGATATAGATGTAGAGGCGAAGACCTGAAGTTTGGGAAGAAAACCTGAAATAGTGGAGTTGGCTGCTTCTTTTACATGTATTATGCAAAGTTCATACTTAGAAACTAAGAAGACAAAAAGGAAAAGCTAACAGCTGAATTACATTTAAGTTAGCCCAAAATTAATTACTACGTACTATTATGTTATATACCAAATTTTACACTTCCAGGCCATCTATTATAGTCCTATAGATAGATGTATCAAAAATAGATCGAATGCATTATTATTGCTGGCATAAAACTTTATAAATCTCAACATTTTTAGTTCCATGAGGCATGCATTGACCGGTCGACTTTTCAAACTTAGGGCATCCATAATAGAACAATTGTTTGTCCTTGTACACTCCACATCACTAATATACAAAATTTTCTCTAAACAAACCTTTTATCAACAATAATAGTCAAAGATTTGTGAATGAGACCCACTATATATACTTCCTCCGTTCCAAAAAAAATGCAACAGTTTCCATTTTTGGATGCTTCAAAATAAATGCAACAAATTTTTATTTTTCTTATATAGTAAAATATTGCTACTCAAAAGACATAAATACCTACTAATTCTTTATTTGTCCCCACATTTTCTCTCTCCAATTCTTTAATTGTCCTCACCCTCTCTCACAACTCATTTAATTGTCCCCACTTTTCTCTCCATTTATTTTAATAAACTACCCCTCACTTTTTCTAATTATCCACAACAAAAAAAATGCCTAGGAGTCCGTGCTATGACAATTGTTGCGTTTTTTTTTTGGAACGAAGGTAGTATAGATAAATCAACAAAAAAAAAATTAAGTTACTAAGACATTAGTAATAAGGAGATTGTGGAGAAGTTTGTTTTTTCTTTTTTGAGGTCTGTTTACAAACCTCTTGTTGTTGGGCAAAGTTACAATTGAATAGTTTTGTGCAAGTTACTAAAGAGTAACTGGTTTGTCGCTCAATATATAACTATATATATTTTTTATAGCAATTTTTTATTTTATTTTTTGTGAGAGAGTTTTTTTTTTTTTTTGGGGGTGGGGGGAGGGGGGCAATGGGTCCCATGAATGCACAAACTTTTGGTAAAGTTAATTTGTCTATTATTGGTTAAAGGTTAATTTTTTGGGGTGAGATTTGTATAACAGTGATGTGCCACGTGGACTAATCTTATATGGGTTTGTTCTATATTACTAATTACTAATGTCCTAACCGGATACTATTCTCATACATATTCTCATGGACAAACTTCAAACCTCATCACATGCAATAAGAGGTTCATAGAAAAATCTCAAAACGTGAGAACAAACCTCATAACATACCTATTTTATGTATTGTATATGTCTTTATCGGAACCAATCCTAGTACTCACATGAATTGGAAGTGTGGGAGGACCGGGCATAGGAAGCCAAGCAGTTTGTCTAAAAACATATCATTTGCAGAATTGCAGCCTACTATGGTGACTTTAACCATATTATTCAAAAAAATAAAATTAAACACTTTAATCATATTTCTTATTTTAGGAAAATATTTTCAATTTTTTCCTAAAATCATATTTTATGTTTCTGAAATAAGAAATCTAATTAAAGAAATTAAAAAAAATAAAAAATTCATGGAATCTTATCCATCCATTGCTGCAGTCTATAGTCATAAGATCACACTAAAATTTTCAATCCATTGCGACGAGTTAGGATCTTCTCTCTTTCCTTCTTTCCATTTCCTAATTTAAATGATGACACCTAATTTACAACAAATATAAAAATTCCAAAAATCCCACCCATTTTTCCCTTTAATGGATTATAACCGTTGATTAAGGAAATGGACAATCCATTTGTTACGAGAAAGTGGAGATGATCTTTACTCCTAAGGACAACAACAACAAAAATTTCCAAAATATTCATATGAAACCATTTTAATATATAATTGTGATAATGTATATTACATTACAACAACTACTCATCACTTCTTAATTAGAGGATGACCCTAGATAACAATATTTTCTAGATTTATAACAACAAAAACAAACACCGAAACGAAACCCTAATATATATATAAGTACAGGGGTAGTGCTAGCAATCTTGAAGCATAAGCTGGGAGTAGAACCTCTTGATGAAATCATCAGCAGCTGCATCCACATATTGATTATTATTATTATTATTCTCAGCCTGCAATTGAAACGGTGAGTCCGTTATACTCAACTGTCGCTGCCGCCGTTGATTTATAACGGTTTGTTTGGAAGACGCCGTCATGGAATCGAGCACTTTATTGACAGCTTCATATTCAAATTGATCCTTAAAATTAGCAGGGGAACATACTATGAAGTGACGATCGGCGTTAGTTTTAGGCTTGTTGAAGTAATGGCGGTATAATGGGGTGTTTTTGCAGCTGAATTCGTACTCTTGAGGGTTGGCGGCGATTTTTGCTCGTTTCATCATTAAGTTGAGTTCTAACATCAGTTTTTTCTTGCAGATGCCTTTTCGCAGCATCACTAACGCCAATTTCATCATTTTCCACACTTTTTTTGTTATTATTGGAAGGTTTTGCTCCATCTTTTTATTTTTCTTCCTCAACTCTTGGAGCTAGCTAGTATTATACAATTGTTTTGTGTTGAGAATTTTTGAGAGAGAGAAAGTAGAGTGGTTTTTGGATGGTGGGAAGAGAGGGTTGTGGAGGTGGGAGTATTTATAGGCATGAATAAATTAAGGAAGTTGGACACGGACTTTTGATAGTGGTCCCGTGCGGCCTCTAAATAACGAAAATTAACAAGTTTTAAAACGCGTCCAATAAGTTGTATTAGCTCCAATTTATTTGATAAGATTTAATAAGTTATAATCAATTCAGGTTTATAAAATTTAATCTAGTCAGATCAGTTAAGATCGAATAAGTTAAAGAGAGTGCACCCTAAAGGGCTATGGTTTTTTTTTTTTTTTTGAGAAATTAGTATGGGCAGCGTGTAGCTAATATATACATCTGAAAAGACGATGATAAGAAATTTGTTTCAAATTGTGAAGTTTGAACCGGAATCTATTCCTAGCACGCGAAATACTTAATTATATTGATGTGCCACAAGCCTCAACCTCTACTAAAGAAATGCGCGCAATTAAAAATTCGTGTTATGAAGTATTAGCTAACATTTAATATGCTTTACTATTTATGAAAACATTATAAGAAATACCTTAATTAAGGTTTAAGAGTTAAAAAATTTAGATAAATATGCTCAACTTTTATGTTTAGAAATCCGCTCTTTTTGAGTTACACAAATAGAAAAATGTGATGCTATTAATAAGGTTTGAACCCTGTATCCCTTGAATACAAGGTGAGAGACTGGGAGTGGGTTCTACTTTGTCACTAGCTCCTATTGACCTTTAATAGATATATAATGTAGTTAAATATGCTTTACTTTACATTTTTTCAATAGAAAATCATAGGGTTTTTTTTTTTTGGAAAGGCATCTTTGCTTATAGTTTTAGTTAGAGTACAATAATTGATTAAGCATTGTTTGTTACTTATCCTTATCAACGGGCATGTTTAAAGGGTACAAACAATTGATTAAAAAAAGGTTAATACAGTAGTAGTACGTACCGTGCACTGGCTACAGAGTACAGGATAGTAGTAGTGTTCCTTAAGGCAAAGAATTGAAGTTTCAGTTCAATTTCTGCTTTTCACCTTTTGCTTTCTTTCTTCTTCTTTTTTCTTTCCCGAATAATGCATCTTTAATTTGCTCCTTTTTCCACTACATGATTGGCGTACCGTCCAGCCACGTAGAACTGTGCCACGTTTGAGGTTTTGTGTTATCATGTGTATGATTTTGATTAGCTATCTTTTGCTGATTAATTGATACTTAACCAACACATATAACTATATATCTAGATCATTTTTCTGGTTTAAACTAGTTCAACAAGTTTCATGTCAGACGATCTGACACGATAACTTTTAATTTCGATTAAAAATTGTAACTTTTGAGTTTAAAATTATGAATTTTTATCTAAAACTTAACAGGTTTAAAAAATTAAAAATTTATAGTAAAAAGTTATAATTTTTTAGTTAATTTATATATCAAACACTCAAACGGCCGACTCACAAGAGAATTGAAATGGTAAAACTAGTTTAACAAGCATCGATCCTTTTCACCTTATTTTCGTTTATATAAGAAAAATTATTTTTCAAACAACAAATCTAACAATGTCTAATGAGTAATTTTAATAGTAAAAAATATACAAAGTACTTAATTAATTTTACTTCCACCCTAGCGTAAAAAATGCAACATTTGACTATGCACGAACTCCAAGTGATAATTTCTTATTAATGAAGTATTATGGGCATGATTAAATTTTTGAGTAGACATTCACCAACCTACCATATCAATCTTCACCAGGCCGTTGCCAACCACCAGTGGCGTCCCTATTAAGAGACATCATCCGGCTTTTAAGATATAGAACCTCGTTTCTTCTTGCCATTTTTATAGCATAAAATAAACTAATTTAGGGCAAATTTTTAAAATTTATATTCATTACAGGTGATAATAATCCACCATTATGGAATTCCTAGGCCACCGTACCACTGCCAAGTGCCAACCACTTAACCAACACCAACCCTAATCTGCACCTACAAGGCTACAAATCAAACACCACCGGCCACCTGCAGCCTTCACCACCACAATCATATCATTGTGAAGCGAACAAGGACATTGTAATTATCTTCACAAGCAACCACCAAATCTACCAAACCCAAACTGGCCTGGGCAATAAAAAGCCAAAGACAACCAGTGCCAAGTCAATAATCCAAATAAATGTACACGACCAACGCCACACATGCATCTTTCTTTTATTCCATCTTCACATTGGAGTTAGGGTTTTCGGATGGCGGTGGTTTGCAATGGTGGTTAGGGTTTACGTTCAATATGTCCAGATGTGGTTCACATTAAGGGTGCGTTCTCTTTAATTTATTAGACCAAAACTTATTATTGAAATTTATCTGAACTTATTAAACATGAAACTTATTTTTTTATAAGGTATCTTTCCAACTTATCAGACTTGAATTGATTTGAACTTATCTGGTTTAAGTGATTGAAATTATGTTGGTTGGTGTTGTTGGTGATGATTTAAATGGTATTGTTGGTGATTGACGGAAATAGTGTTTGTTGGTAGTAATTGTTTTAATTATAGGTTCGAAATTTTTAATTTTAATTAGGATGAGATTTTTAATTGAGTTTAATATATTTTTATTATTTTTCTCATAAGGGGTGGTATTTCCTTGAATTCTCGTATAAATAAAATTACCTAAATTAATAATAAAAAAGAGTTAGAGAGAAAATTTGAATTTTTTCAGTTACATACAAATAATGAAACTGTTACATGCATGCTCTATTATGAAGAAAGTAGTAAGTTTTGATCCTCTTATATATTAAGGGTCCGCTAAGTTAGGGTTAAGAGCAAAATAATTCTCTCAAAAAATACGATCCAAAAGGTTAAGATATGTACAACATATACAGTAAAACTAATAAAGTTAAAAATATGAAACTCACTCTAAGTTCAAATAAAAATAAATTCAATTAAGCAATTAAAAATAAATAAATAAATTGATAGCAAAGGTTGTATTGTAGTACCTGGCCTGGTTACAAGTTATGTTTTGTTTTGACCTAAGTTTGCAAGTTAAAATGACTTGTAGAATATTCCTTTTAAAAACAACAAGTAGATTATTAATTAATTTGTTTGAATGATAAGAAGACAATTAATATTATTAGTAACAGTTAAAATTAGGTTTGTTCTCATCAAATTAAAGGGCCGGGGCCGGGGCCGGGGCCTGGGGTCCTTTTTTCGTAAAATTGTAAATTAGACAATAAGTGTAAAAGAAGAATGACAATACATTGAAGCTAAGAAAGGATAAATGAGTCAGGTTGGCTAAGTGCATGGATAATATGTGGATAAGGAAGCTGCAAATTAAAGATCCTTTTTTTTATTTAATTTAATTTATTAATCATTCATTCATATCATATAGTATATGTATAGATATATCAATAATATCATGGACTGATATGATCCGCATTTTACACTATATGATTAATGATTTTATGAATGCAATATATATATATATATTATGTTGTGGCCTGTGGGGTTATGTTATTGGTCACAAACTCACAACATAGAAGAAGTTAATTATGGAGCACTTGGAAGACTAGAAAAGTACTTTGGCCTTCTTTAAACTTTAATAATTTTTTGTTTGGACCTCCACCTTACCAGTCACCACCTGCTTTTTTTTTTCACCAAAACATATTCATTTATTAAAGATACTCAAATTTGGCAAATGGTCACATCCGGCCTTGAATTTATTTATTTTTTTTTAAAAAAAAAAAATAATTCTATCTTAACAGTCTGATCGAAGGTACGTAATTTTTTGAAGTATTTATTGAAAAGCAAAAATGACAAATTAAAATAAGTCAATACTTAATAAGTTTTTTTAGGTTGAAATAATCAAATCTGAACTAAATTAGATAAATTGATGAACTAAAGTGAATTAATTGCTTAAATCTAGCTGAAAAAAACAAAATAGACTGAATTGAAATGAAATAGATCCAAAAGAATAGAATGAGGCATTCTCATAATATGTACAAACAAACATACATACAAAATTATTGTGATTGGTGTTTTGCAAGTTACTTCTCTTCGTACTTTTAAGGTTCAATTCATTCGGCTCCTTGTGGATGTTATTTGAATCATCCTTCATGATTTCTCGGATCTCACATACTTTGATATTTATGTGGGCCTAATTGCATTGCTTATGCGGCCTCCATTGGTCATTGGATTTAAATTCATCAGGATATCGGTTGTTTGTAGTAGACAATTTTTCTTATTTTCTTAATTCTTTTCATTCATAAATTAGGTTTTTGCTTTTCTTTAAACAACACATGTGAATATCCTACATTGATTAAAAAAAAAAAAAGACTTTATAAGGCAGTTTTAAGGTAGAACATCCTAAGCTTTGTAAGGTGAACTCTCTCTTGCTGATGAGTACGTCCTAGATTCGTTTGACATGGTATTAAAGTCAGGTCCGAACTAAAACATCTCTAGATTGTTCCCCAATAAGTTTTCATACGGGAAATCATCTCTTCAATCTTTTAATGTGGGACAAATGTGTGTATAAACATCTGGTTGGCCCTTCCAAGATGAGGTCAAACTAACCCCTACGTGGGGCGGCACACAATTCTGTTGAGCTACATAGCCCAATTCAAACAGATCTTCAAATACCTTCCATTTTGCAAAGCTGGTACAAGATGAGAGTTAGACCACATACAAACACAACGAGTTCAATTCTATTCGGTAATCATATGGCGATAGACTGATAGGTCAAGTAACTCATTGGCTTGTATATATCTTTGTCACCCTCTCTTCAATCTTTTGAAATGAGACACACATGTACGAGGAAACAATTGTTTTCTCTTGCATAATTGTATATAAGATTAATAGAAAAGATTTCTCTTTAAAAATAAAAAAAAATAGCTTGGCATTTATTCAATTAATTACTTGCTCCTGGGGTTTTGATGAGGCTGCTTGATGGTCAGGTGGCAAAAACTGATCATCAGTTAATAAATGAATTAATTAAAAGGCTAATTTAAGAAGGGGTGCAATTATTTCTGTTCTTTTATTTTTTAAGTGGTGGCTTTATTTAGCCATTATTTTTGGCCGTTACGTTGTCTGTCTCCTTCCACTAAACTACTGGTTTAAGTGTAGTCGTCTTTTCGGGGGTCTTTTTCTTTAATAGTTTTGTGGGTGTGCTCCCTTAGTAGAGCTTTCCCTAGCAGAAACTTTTACCGTATATTTCTTAAATTACTCCATTATTTTTCGGATGAAGAATTATCATACTATCATAGTATATATATTACTATAAAAAAAAATTAGCTCTATATTGCTATAAAAATTAATATTGGATTGAAGAATTACAATTGTTCCTAATAAGATTTAATAATAAGAAGAGTTTTTTAGCAAATCTAAAATAAAAATATATGGAGTAGTACAAAATTATTCTGGGATTAAAAGGCTATGATCTAAGTGCAAGGGTCCCCCCTTAAGTAAGTGTGATCTGGTCTTCTTCAAGACGTCCGTTAGTCAAATCCGAGATATCAATTTTATTTCTGTTGAATTGGTTGTTGCAATCATTTTGACCAATTTCATGACACATCATCGTCCAAAAGAATCTGCATTCAGTATATCTTAATGGTCACCTTGGAGGCATCACCTTTAATTTAGACCGGCTGAGTCAGCAGGACAACTTGGAAGTTCTCCCTTAATACAAGTGACTCGTCCTTGCTTTAGGTATTTGAACTGTTCCTTACATGACCCCCTTTCACTAAACTCAACTAGTTTTTTTTAACACGAATGCGTGCGATAATCTTAAAATATTCTTTAACAATGGTAACTTGACAATAAAACTAATAAGTTTCCACGTAATTTTAAAAACTTTTATGCAATTTTTTTGAATTTAATCTAGTTTTTGCCATTCGGTTATACATATTAAGTATATTGCAAATTGAATAAATAGTTTATTTCTCTATAAGATTTATTATATATTTATGAATAAAATTTTGATTGTTAAGAGAATTTGATGAATACAATTTTACAATTAAATGGTACTTACCATTTCTTAATTATGATTAAGTATTTTAGATAAGGCTATTAATGATTTTAAAAATCAAATATCATTATGGAAGATTTAATACACAAAAAAATGACAAAATTATCCTCCATATGACTAACAATTATGAAGCATGTATAAGGGTGGTGTATTAATCCAATTGAACACCGCATCGACCTACTCCCTCCCTTATATAATAGAAATATGTCACGTCATGGACAATTTTTTGGACCTAACACAATATATAAACTTCTTCACTTAACTCGAGATAGGGCTAGCTAGAGGCCAGTACAATTCATGATAAGACTTCCTTAAATCTCTTTTTGTTTCAAAGATAATTTTATTAACTAGATAAACTTTGAATATATTGAACAAATCTGACTTGTGAAATAAATTAAAGAAAGAGGAATTAAAGTTATGAATTGGAAACTGGAAATTGATGAGAGAAGAGGGATGGATGGACTTTTAAGCTATAACTAGGCCCAGCGCACACAAAAATAAAAAAATAAAAAATATGATGAAGGCAACAAGATTTGACCTCGTGATGATCTCTTAGTTTGAGCCTAAAACTTTACAGTTGATACAATATTATTGTAACAATAGTAATAAGTATATATTATTTTTTGAGGCCCCTTATTTTCAAAAGCCATGTATTGTCGTACATGTTGCACAGGTCAAGCGCCGGCCCTGTTCTTGACAATGAATCAATTGCAAGGTTCTATAAATCTATAATGATATAAAAGATACGGTGTGCCGTAGTCTTTAAAAGTTTCCAATTATACAAATCTTTCTCAATTAAAGGAACCCTACAATTGAACCTTCCAGAAGCTAAAAACTCTACATTTATTCATCGTCAATAATAATTAATGAATAATGAAGATATTTCAAGGCTAATTTACCCCATATTTGTGCACATATATATGAGTCGTACAGTCGTACTAAATTGAAAAAAGTTACCAGCCTACCATGTACCAATTTGTTTCATAGATCGGTCAAATATCTTTAGATTTGTAATTGAACTGAACATATTTCTTTGTATATATTGGGTTGTCTAGCTCGATCATATATAATGTATGTGGGTTTAAGGACTAGATCTTTAAATCTTGTTGTTAGATAATAATTAGTGTAAATCATATGAATAGCATCAAATTTGTAATACTCCCTTCCCTTCGTAACATATTAATTGCAACGGTAGATTTAATATTTTCCCTCTCTACTTTATGTCAAATCGTTTTCAGTAATATGTTAGAGAGGGAGTACTTCCTGGTAAACTTTTTGCTATTGAAAAGACATAAATGCCTATACTATAATTTTAAAATTGTCCCCATGCACATTATCTCTCTAATGATTAAATTGTCCTCACCTTCTCTCATTAATACTTTAAGGCACCCCCTAAATTGATATCCACATCCCTTTTGTATGAGACATGAATAATAAAAGTATGGGGTGCGGTTATCAAATTATAAGGTGCCGAAATAAGTTTTCTCAACTTTCCATCACTTTTCATAATTATCCACTATAAAAATTAAAAAAAAAAAAACCTATGAGTACATGAACTCAAAATTGTTACTTTTTTTTTTAAGGGACGTAATAAGTACTTAAATTTCTTGAAAGAGATGCCACCTACATCTTGCAACGATAAAAACTTTCTTCTTGTGGCATGTAAAAGAAAATATACTAACTATTGTTATAAATTGATTTGAAATTAATTAATGGGGTAGTACTCAAAGATAAAAGATCAAAGTAATACAAGAAAAAACCACATATATTCCGTTTCTTTCTTTTTTCCATTGATTTATTTTTCACACAAGATAATTTACATATTAACAAGTAGAAAAAGGAGCGCGCAAGTAAAATATACAAGCAAAGTAGCACAAAGAAAATTTTATACAAACACTATAAACTACTCCCGTACTTCATAAAATGCAAGCATATATACATTGTTATGCTATGCATGACTAAAACTCATTTTAAACATTATAATTTCAGAGTGGGCAGCGCAGGCGAACTCTAGACTACCACACACGCGTGCATGGCACGTGTGTGGTGGGTTTCGATGTGGCAGATCGGAACTTTACCTTTCTACATACTTCCTTCGTTCTAAATTACTTGTTACATTCTTTTTAGCACAATTTTTTAGCAAAGCCATGTGAAATGGTATGAACTGTTAAAAAGTAGGAATATTCGAATATTTATGGAGAAGAGGACAAAAATGGGGCAAAATATATTGGATAAAAAGGGTAAATGATAAAAAAAAAAAAAAAAAAAAAAGTAGAATGGATAGAAATTAAGTGAGCCCCACATAAAATAAAATAAAAAAGAAAAGGGAATGTAACAGGTAAATTAGAACACCCAAATAAGAAAAATATAGGAAGTAAAAAAAGACAAAATGAGTATATTATTTCCTCAAAGAACAAACTCTTTATAAACTTTAGGCATCTGTTATCCTTTGTTGTCTAAGTTGATTGTAAAATCTTTGAATAAACTCTTCTGCGGCTTCATCCACCTTATAATTTCCAACTTCTTCATGCAATGGGTATGGAGAATCCGTTACCCTCACAATGGGGCTTCGCGACCCAGGCCCGAACTCAAACCCGGATAAACCAGGTGAATAGAAATATGGTAATGCGGAACCCATTTCAACCTCTCCTGAAGTCAACATCATTTCAACAACTTTGTTGACCGCGTGCACTTCACTCTCCCCAACTTTCCCATTAATGGGCAAGTGGGGGTGGTTCTTTTGTTTGTGGGGCCTTTTGTTGTGGTTAAGTTCAAATGGGGAATAAGTTTGATGGTTTGGTGTGTTACTACAACTAAACTCATATGCGCCACCATAGCCGCCACAACAATTGTGGTGGCGGCTGTGGTGGTGGGTGAGTTTCCTAGCAAGAGAATTTCGAGCGAGTTTTGGACGTTTCATGGCTAAGTATTTAAGGTCTAGAAGAAGTTTTCTTTTGCTCATGTTTTTTCTTAGAACAAAGAATGCAACTCTCACTACATGCCACAACTTTTTTGCTAGCACTTGTACATTTTCTTCCATTTTTTTTTTTTTTTTGTTTTGTTTTGGGTTTGAAAAGAGGAAATACCTTTAATGTGAGAAGGAAAACTATTTTTGGTGTTGAGAAGAAATAAGAAGAGAATGATATATTTATAGAGAGAAAGGGACCTAGAGTGGATCAACTTTCAACATGCATGCATAATTTATGTATTATTTTTAAATTATTTAATTGGGTTTGATTGATTAAGGAAAATTTTGTTACTCCTATGATTAGACTTCAAATGCATAATCACTAATTAATAAAGTATATATAATGATATAGTTGAATTGAAGGTGGTTGGTGGGGGCATGTATGTTTGCTTGTTTAGGTGTTTTATATATATATATATTTTTTTTAAAATTAATATTTGAGTCCAATAATTGGTGGGAGATGATTGTATTCAAGTTTATGAAGAGATGAATTATTAAAGAGTTAGGGAATGGCTTGGTGGTAAGCCCCCACGTTTCGTGATCAAGGTCATGGGTTTGATCAACCGGACCCTACTGTAGGTCACCCGACTCAATTTTAGTCAACACACGCATCTGTAAGGGGATAATAATAATGAATCATAAAAAATGCGTGCAGTGAGAATTGAACCCAGTATCTTGTGTCTGAAATTCTGCAACCTTAACCACGGGGCTAAGACCTCATCCTCACACTATATATCTATATAGTTTTCAATTGATGATTCAAAAATTAAACTATGTACGTGTGTAGTATTGTGAGATGGGTCATAATTTAAAAGCTTAATTATTCACTTCATTAAGATGTGATATAGATTTTAAAAGGCGTCCTAATCAAAGAAATTTGAGACAAACTACGTGGTAGATTTTATGGCCCCCTATTTTTATTTGTTTTTGAGATTTTAGCATCCAAAAATTATATCATCAATTGACAGGTTTACATGCATCAATAAGACACTAATCCCATGTGAAATGTCAAATTATTAATTTGTAATTACCTATTAAAATACTTTAATTTCTCCTTAAAGTTTGGTGATAGATAGAGTCAACGACAAAAGGAACTATCAGCCCGATTTTCTGCTAGAAATAGGGTTATTTCAATTTTTTGAGAGGATTTCAAATTATATCAACTTAGAAAACCATTTTTTTTTTTGAGAAATAGAAAACCATTTTTTAATCCTTCAAAAAAAAAAAGTGGTAGAGTTTACAGACTTTACATGAAGTATTTTCCACCATTTTTAGAACTTATATATGGTTCTTACGAAATAAAAAATAGATATGAAATGATTGAAAATTATTTTTTTATTCAATTAAGCTATGTTTACTTCTTCTCATCCGGTCTAAGGGCATGTTCAGCAAAAATAGCTATAATTGTTGGTTGTTAGCTCAGCTGCTTAGGGAGTCGTTGAGGGTGTGTAAAACGACCAACAGAACATACCCCAAATTTACAAGGGACTATTACAAAATGAGCAACATTCAAATAAAATGAGCAATTTGCATTACAACTAACCTATTACAAAATAAGCAACAGTCAAATTAAATGAGCAATTCCTAGAAAAAATGAGTAATTTGTAATTTAAAAATGAGCAAAATACAACTAGTAAAATGTGAATAGAGAGAAGTAAATGAGTAAAATGAACGTGAGATTGGTGAGAAGAGATAAATTAGTAAAATCATTTTGCATGCTGTGTTTTGTACTACCTCCGTTCGGACGTCCCGAATTAACTACTCCAGTATGGTTTGCGGTGAAATTTAAGTTGAGATCCAATTTTTGTGAAAAGTAATGGTAAAACCGTAAAAGTGTAAAGTTGTAAGTAAAAGTAGGTAAAAAGATGGGCATTAAGTGGTAAAGTTGTAACAAAAAAAGAAAAGAAATAAAGCAGTTATTTTGGAACAAATGAAAATGTAAAGGAGAACAGCTATTTTGGGACAGATGGAGTATTTTTTTTTAAACAATTTAGTCCCTGAATATAAACCCATATGTACGTACATCCGGGGATGATTCTACTATGGTCTTATGACTACTGACTATCATAATATATGGTTAAAATTGCTTGATTTTTTTTATTTATTTTTAGTTCAAAAATCTAATTTAAAGTCTTTTAAAAATACTTATTTGTTTTCTTATTTTAGGAAAATATTTTATGTTTTTTTTTACTAAAATCAGTTTTATTTTCCTAAAATAAGAAATTTAATTAAAGAATTTTAAAAAGATTTTTTAAATTAAATTTAGTAATTAAAAATAATCAAATATTAAATTATCCTAGCCATCAATTATAATAGTCTACAGTCATAAGACTACTAAAAGTTTTAACATCCGATTGTATTATAGAAATCAGCTCGAGGAAATGGAGTATACACGAATACACGATCATTCACGCTAGGACATGTCTTGCACAGCCCAATCTAAACGCTTCATGTTCATCCATTTTGGGTGCATGACATAATTTGTGAAACAATCTAAAGGACAAACTCCTATTAGATCTGCAAACTTTCCTCAAACATAAAGGTATGTAAACTTCCTCTTATTGTTTATATACACACAACTGTTATAATAGATTAGTGTACAACGACTTAAAGTTACCATAAGAATATAAATAGTTACTCCTTGATAAAAAGAGTAACTTTTTCGAGGGGTAGCTATTAATTAAATTGGGGTAATTTAAAATATGTTAAACTTAAGGTTACTTACTGTTCATTTGAGTTTTTAGTAAAGTAAAGGTATAAAGCACCCAAACAAAGCTTTTTATTTCATGACATAACCTTGGCAGATGGGACAGGGACACAGGGTACGTGGTGGTGGTGAGGATCGAATCTGGGTTATCATCACCCGGGGAAACATGCCTTTACCAATAGGCTATGCTTCATCTTCTATACCGTTCATCTGTTCTATGAAGGAACTGTGAAATCTATGATAGAGAAAAAGATGTTGGGAATTAGTGCATCCCAAATCCCACATCGAAAAAATAAAAAATAAGAGAACTCTTTATTAGTGTTACCAAGCAGGCAAGCACCCATTAGTTATGGTGTGTACACCTACGACCTTGCAAAAGAAATAAAAATATAAATACAACTATACAAGTATAAGTTAAATCTCCTAGATTAATTCATAGATTCTCCCTTATCCTCGTGAATCATGATGATTAAAAAAAATGTACTTCTCACTTAAGCATGCATCTCCTTAGAAGTTAGAAGCCATGAGATTGACAACACAAAATTGAAAAGCTCATTCTAAAGAAGCTAGCTTAACACTCTTTATACACATTTACTACACAAAGGACAATTAAAGTAGACTTTAAGGATTATATTTATATAAATAAGATTTTATTGCTTTTGGGATTAATGGATAAAAAACCTTAATAATGATAATAAAATTAATTAATTAATGACTTAGTGGTAGCATAGACTAGGATCTATAGCCAGTGATATGGATGATCCACTGATCCGTTTTAGTGGAAACAGTTTGAGTGGAGGAATATAATAATATATAATAGAATAGACCTTAATTAGGGGTTTTCCACCTTTTTTCCGACAGAAATTAATTAATATGGGCATATGGCCCTCTTTAAATTTGTTTTTTTTTTAATGTGTACTACCTTCTTCTCAAGTTGAGGTATACAAAATGCTAGTAGTTCCATCTTCCATGAGTGTGGATTCTTTACATTTTTCTTTGGTGCTGAAAAAATGACATGGTTTACATTAAACAAATACAATATAATTCATCTTTTTCACTTTATATGTTACTATTTTTTGTCCCGCAATATTTGCTACATTTGGGTATCTTTACTTTTTTTAAGAATTGTATTAGATGATTATGTAGTATGTGGGGTATGAATAAAAAGTAGATTGTGTTTTGGATCATTTATCCTAGATGGAGGCATCCTAAAGAGGAATATGTAGCAAACATTTAAGGATGGGTGAAGTATATTTTAACTATTTTTCTCTCATAAAAAAAAATCTAAACAATTTAATACCGCTTATTATTGTCTGATTTGAGTTATAACAGTGAGATTTTACCTGGCAAAAATAAATCCAACCCAATACCGACTGAAAATTGACCCGGAAAAATTGGGTCATGAACATAAAAATAGAACTCAAAACCCTTTTTAATCCAGACCAAAAAACCCGTTTTAAAGTAATGATTGACCTGTTACCGACTGATTTTCCAAGTATAGTATGCAAATAATATTGTGCTACAAGACGTATCCAACAGAAACCCACTTGAATAAGTTTTTCAGTATGTACAAATCACAAATATTAGTCAAAGTTATTAATCAAGTAGTGCACAGGCCCATTTTTTGCAATAAAAAGAAACAAATGAAGTATTTTAATGAAAAATTCCTAATTACTTTAGTTACATTATGCATTTTTCAACTCTTAAAGACCAAATAGTTAACCTGGATTTTGTGAAACGTCAAAAAAAATTGATCTTTCAAAAAAAAAACTTATACCGACCAACGGACCTGTTACCAAAAACTTTGGCTCATAAACAACGAATTTTGACTCATTACTAAATAATGATCAACCTGAAAATGACCAAAACCTGATATTGACCAACCGATACAGACCTATCCAACCGATTTAACAAGTACAAGTGACATACATCCAAAAAGTCATTATAACATCAAGCAACTAATGGCCTTGTTTGGAAGTTATAAAACTAGCTTATTATATTATATTAAATGATTTGAATAACTAATTGCATTTATTATAAAAAAAATGTTTGAGTAAATGACTACAAGTATTAGTTTTTTCTGTGACTCAATGTTTAAAGTTATTAATTAAAAAAAAAATTAAAAACCTTCCTCATACAAAGTATGATTTTTTGAAAAGCATCTCTTGAATCCAAAAAACACTCTTCCAATACCGTAGAAGGAGAGGTGGCATCCAAAAACATGAACATAGTAACACAACACAGCAGAAAGAGCTTCCCCAACACTCATAAGAACTCCAGAAGTTACAAACGAAAACAATCTCAGAATTGAGGCATTTATTTCAAATAACGTGTTCAAAATATGACCGACCCTTTTACACAGAAATGAGGCAAAAAGGTGCACCGGAACAAATACAATCAATTACAAAGTAGAACCAACCCATCTCAATGTCTCATCTGGAGGCGGCGTTCCACCAAACATGAATACCAAAGGAAATAAATTATGCCAGGAACTAAAACCCGCTAAAATTCTCTGGGAAAAAAAAATTTCAGTTCTTCACAGTTGTGACGTACTTCAACAGCAGCTGAACAACCTCAGGAGATATAGTGGAAGATTGCCCCTTGAGCTGTTCGATTTTAGCATCAGTTTCTTTTTCAAGACGCTTCACGTTAGCACCTGAGTCCCCGCTACTCTGTAAAATTGGTATGGAAATGATTATATTAAATTACAATGAACAACTGTCTTGAAGATGCAACTAAATATTTTTACAACATATGGAAGCAAATGTATGGAATTAAGGAGAATAAGAAGTTGTAAGCAACTACATAAATACATCTCTTAGACTCTTACCAAGTGGTATAAAACATGCTTGTTTCAACAGGGGTATCAACAGGGAATTCTATCATATGCTTTTACTCCCTTTACCAAAATTATGCCGAGTTCTTTTAATATTAAGTAAATCTAAACTAAATTCAACCAAATCCTAGATTCAACAGGAGTTGACGAACTGACTTGAAATTGTAGAAATTAAGTCCAGAAAAATATAGGTTAAATGTTATTTTCCCAAACACTCAAAAGTGATGACTAAGAAAAGCCTTAAAATACGGACTAGTAGATAAGACAGTTAACATTGAAATTTGAAACCAACTTAATTAAGGTGTCTCAGAAAAGCTCATCACAACCCATTTTAAGCTACAATATATATATATGTGTGTGTGTGTGTGTGTGTGTGTGTGATTCTTTTTATTAGAGGCAGGGAACACTATTTCTAAGGGCTCGTTTACATTAGCTGAATAGAGATGAACTGAACTGAATTTAATCTGAAGTAAACAAGCCCTAAATGTGACTGTTTCCAGACTACCAAAGTAGTATATGTGATAGATTGAAAATCATTCGAGTAACAAGTAAAAGGAGAGTAATGAAGTTTCCGCATGAATATACATACAATGTCATGCATTTCCATAAGAAAAAGGAAGGTATAAATAAATAAAAATAAAAAATTCATTACATCACCACACTTTCAAATTCAAACATGCACATGCAAGTGCTTACAAAAGTATGCCAAGAAAAACACGAGTTTAATGTCGGAGATACATTGCCCAGGAATTATCTTTCTATGCTATACACAAATCAAATAACTATTATATTAATATTGCATTATTTAAATGGGTAGGAAAGAGAAAGGGGGAACGGTAAAGAAATAGTGAAATTATGCTTCCTAACCATTTTCCTTCTATTATTAACCTCAAATGAATGTCTAAGAAGAATAAGAGAAAAAAGATTGGAAGGACTCAATGATATTCTATTTGAGAGAACAGGAACACTAAGAACTTTCATGGACAACAGGCATGCGTGAGTTGATTCTTTAAAAAAGTTTAGGAACTAATAGTTTCTTATCAACTTACATCTGAAAGCTTTTGCTGATATTCGGCTTCCATTTGTGCGCGAAATTCAGCTATCTCCCTCTCAGCCTCTTCCTTTGCTTGTTTTAGCCTAGCCATCTTGGCTATTTAACAAGGAACAAATGTTAATGAAGTTATAACCAAGCAGAATAAAGAAAAAAAGGAAGGAACGCTCAATCAAATTAGGGAGTTAATTTCCCACTTGAAGCACATATATTCTATATAATTTTGAATAACAAGGAACATAAATTTTTCTATTTTCGATCTACAATTATGCAAGAGCTCTGTCAATTATAGATTAAAGTGAGGTTTCCATTACAAACCATCAAATATGACCTTTCACAAACATAAACTACTATATACATCATGTCAAACACAGATTAGGAAGAGTACATCATAATTACTTAACAATTGCCATTGCTACTCATCATAGTGTTAAAATCCTAATATTAAAAAATGAATCATATGTGAATATGTTCTCTTTCTAAAAGAATACTTTACAAAGATATAAAATGATATGAACATTCCCACAAACATACGCCTTCGATATTCTGAATGGAGGAAATACATGATGACATTTGTCATTTGGACATTTGGTGGAATGAAAAAGCAAACATGTGGGCAATATAGGAAGTAATAAATAACATGAAATATAAGACATAACTTACCCAACCCAACCCAACCCCGGTAAGTTAAAACTCCCATGGGAAGTGCAATTTCATTTATGTCAACCAAAGAACTTAAAGAATCGTTTGGATATGTGAAATTCATTTTAAATTGATGAATTCAATTTCTGAAATTGAAAAGTTTTAATTTAAAACACAATTCTTTGTTTAGTTTGTTTTTAGAATTTGAAATGACATGGTTTTGTTAACTATTTAAACTACACATCTTTTACTGATTTGGGTTGGGAATTGGGCCAAATCCAATTACAACTTTTTTTCTTGCCAAACATATACTTCGTAATTTGGCCCAAATCCATCATTTCAAATGAAATGCTTGTATCCAAACATAGCATAAGGCAATTGCTAGGAAATTTACAAGGGAAATAAAACTTCATGAGGGAAATTACGTCCTTGGTGAAGCAAACAAACACCAAGTAAAAAATTAAATTAGATAAACCTGGCACAGATGCAGAGTACAAAAAGAGATTTGCATGTACCGTTTTTGGCTGTATTAACAATGTGTTGTGCTTCCTGCTCTGCAGCAAGCAAATGTTGAATTCCATTTTGGCCTGCATTTGCTTCCATACCTACTGTAAAGTATCACACGTCCTGAAAGATCAACAACAAAGACATGAAACATTTTCTTATTGGGGAGAAAAGGAACAATCGACCAATGTAACCAAATACTTCATGTAAGATAGTTCCAACAGTCAAAAAAAAAACTAAATAATTAAAGAGGGAAGGGTGTGGGAGATCATTATTCTACTCATAAAAGGCACTACTAACAGTTAAAAAATTTCTTCCTGGTGAAATGAAAGTGATCAAATAAAATTTGGAAAAACACCATTTCGTTTCAGCACCCGGGGGGGGGGGGGGGGACAAGAAGAAAATACCCACAATCAGCAATGCAAGACCAATCATCCATTGATTTCACAACTTGTTAGTATCTTTTAAACATGTACAACATAAGCAGAAGTCATGGAAATCACAGAGAATTAGAGAAATGTTAAACATTTAAAAAAAATAAGGCTTTCTATATCTTAGCGACTTTGCCCTTTTAAGTAATGCAATTGGAGATGATCACATAGTAACCCATCTGCATATTCATAATATTAATATCTTAGCGACAAGAAGAAAATACCCACAATCAGCAATGCAAGACCAATCATCCATTGATTTCACAACTTGTTAGTATCTTTTAAACATGTACAACATAAGCAGAAGTCATGGAAATCACAGAGAATTAGAGAAATGTTAAACATTTAAAAAAAATAAGGCTTTCTATATCTTAGCGACTTTGCCCTTTTAAGTAATGCAATTGGAGATGATCACATAGTAACCCATCTGCATATTCATAATATTAATATTTCTTATCACACACAAACCTCGCAATGTGACAAGAACGCAGGAACATGCGAATGATAAATCCTTCCAATTTCTATAGCAGTTCTTACTAATTAATGGAATGAGGTGTCTATCCAATCATCCTACAAGTCTACAACAATTTGATGAAAATGCCAAGAAATTGATCATTGAGAGTGCTAAAAATAGAGACCCACAGCCACATTGCTCTCACGTCAAAAGAAGACAGCATGCCTCCTGTTTAGTGACATTTAATTTCCTTTTTAGCAGTAAGCTGGAGTAGATGATACTGTGTTAAACTGTTAATGACATGTGACTATAGCTGGATATGTTGGGAAAATCAAATGAGTGAATAGTTTTATTTGATCCATAGTTTGTTAGTTCCCGATCTTGCTTATAAGATCCATAGTTTGTTAGCACTATGGATAAGTAATCAAATATGAACATTTTATCACAAAAATGCGAAACCTAGATAAAATGAAGTCTGATCTGAAAATTCTATCTCCAAAAATCAGATGAAGTCAGATCTAACCCCCCGCAAACCAACCCCCCCCCCCCCAAAAAAATAAATAAATAAATAAAAAATCGAAGACCCCCAAATCCCAGGGGAAAAATGAACAGAAATTTTTTTGAACCCGGAAAAATAAAATTCGAACCCTAAATCATCGAAAAATCAAACCAATAAATGACAAACTCAAAAAAAGGAAACGAAAAGCCATAAATAAAAAAATCGAACAACATCAAAATCGAAATAGAAAAAACCTGATAGAATAACTCTTGATGATGGTGTTGAAAGGAAAGAAGGAAAATTGAGAAGAAACCCCAAATTGAGATGAGATGATGATTATGGCGTGAGAGAGGAAAGAGATGAGAAGATATGATGGGAGGCGTGAGAGAAGGGAGTGTGTATATTAACTGAAATCAAAATTTATGATCGCGATCTCATACCATGTTCTTTGATTCGTCTAATCCAGATAATTAAACACGCAAAAACAATTGTATACAAACATAATAAAACTACCTCAAGATTTAGAATTGAGGGCCAAAAAAAGTGAGATTTTACCTGAAAATCAATGAGATCTGAAGATTGGAGCGAAAGAACGTTGATTGATTCAGATGAGCGACTGATCAAGAGAGCTGAACTGGGGACAACGAGATAGAGAACAACGTCAGATATAGATGATTGAGAAACCAAAAGAGTGGCTGAGCAATAATTAAATAAAGATATATTTTCAGGGGCTTTGTGAAAAACCACCTTAAATAAAAAGAATTGTCCAAAATTATTGGAATTATATAAAATCATTGTTGACTCATACCTTGATGGTTTTGGGGGGTTAATCATGGTTTTATACGTATTTTTATGTGTATCTTTATACTAATACATATTCTTTTATGTATTTGTGTATTTTTATGTGTATTCTTATACGAATTCATATTTTTATATTTATTTTATACGAAATAGGTATAAATATTTTTTAAAGGATACGCGAATCGAGGCTATCCACGAATACAGTTCGGGGTTGATCGGGTCATTTTTTGCGAATTCCGACCACAAAACGGACTCTATAAGAGCTAAAATGACCCGTAAAACATTGAATGGGCTATTTTTTTCCTGATACGTAAATCGATGCACGCAAGTTGAGGCTATTCATGAAAGACGTTCTCATGTTATTTTTTTTGCAAATTCAGACCTCGAAACGGACTCATTGAGGGTTAAAATGACCCGTAAAACGTTGAATGGACTATTTTTTACCTGACCCCGTCGATGGATGCACGCAATTCGGGCTATTTTCTATCTGTGAACCTCGATATGCGCGCATCGATCTACGTGTCAGAAAAAAAATGTTTGTTCAAGGTTTTATGGGTCATTTCAACCTTTAAGGGTCCGTTTCGAGATTGGAATTTGCAAAAAATGACCCAATTAGCCTCGAATTGTGTCCGTTTCACGTCATTCATATTTGAATTGCATCCATTTCGGGTCATTCATATTTTTACATTTATTTTGACCCGAAATACGTATAAATACGTTTTTTAATGACACGCAAATTGATGCAATCCGTGGACGCAATTCGAGGCTGATCGGGTTGTTTTTGCAAATTTTGACATCGAAACTGAACCCATAAGGGTTAAAATGACCCGTAAAACCTTGAATGGGTTATTTTTTTCCTAACACGTAAATCGATGCACGCAAGTCGATCGACGTGTCAGGTAAAAATTAGTCCATTCAACGTTTTACGGGTCATTTTAACCCTTAATGGATCCGTTTTGAGGTCTGAATTTGCAAAAAACGACCTGATCAGCCCGAACGACATTCGTGAATAGCCTCGACTTGCGTGCATCGATTTACGTATCAGGAAAAAAATAGCCCATTCAAGGTTTTACGGGTCATTTCAACCCTTATGGGGTCCGTTTTGTGGTCGGAATTCGCAAAAAATGACCCGATCAACACCGAACTGTATTCGCGGATAGCCTCGATTCGCGTGTCATTTAAAAAATATTTATACCTATTTCGTATAAAATAAATATAAAAATATGAATTCGTATAAGAATACACATAAAAATACAGAAATATGTAAAAGAATACGTATTCGTATAAAGATACACATAAAAATACATATAAAACCATGATCAACTCCCCCCAAAATCATCAAGGTTTGGGTCAACAATGGTTTTGTATAATTCCGATAATTTTGGACAATTCTTTTTATTTAATGTGTTTTTTCACAAACCCCCCAAAAGTTTTGGGGGTTTTGGACAAAAAAACCTTAAAACAATGATAATCTCGGTATCCTTGAAATTGATGTCTTCACCGTAAAAACAAGGGTAACATTGATGAGTTTTCTTTACCATATTTTTATACACTTAGGGGGTGGTTTGGTATGATTAATAAAAATGTAATGAAAATGAATTTGATAAAGAGGAAAAGGATAATAAAGATTATTCCCTCATTAACATAAAGATTTTAAATTTGTTTTTTAATGCATTTTAAGGAAGCGATTTGAGGGTGTAAACGACCAAATTAATCAAAATAATTTTGATAATAGTAAATTACAATCACATTTTTGCTTGTATCAAAACCATTTTGATTAATTCTTTCGTTTACGCCCTTAAATCGCTTCATCGAAATGCGTGAAAAAAAAATGTTGAAATATTTATGTTACAAAGAGAGTATTACATTTGATATATGTTTGGTATACTAGTGGAATGGAAACAAATGAGAAATTTTAATTGGGAAAGGTTACATAATTTGTTTCCACTGCTTTGACAAGGATACGTAACAAAATACATTGACAAGAATGACAAATGAGACGAGTTAGTATCCTCTGAAAATAGTATTTGTTACTTATAGCTCATATCGATCAAGCAATAAAAAATGCAAAACAATCATTTGAATCTCTTTCCTACATCTAAATTATCTATACCAAACACCCCTTATACTTTAGTTTTGACTTGCACCTAAGATAGTTTATTGGTTTGTGGCGAAGGAAACTAATGATCGAGTTCTCCATGTCTCTCTTCTAGGTGCTACATTGACTAAAATTGAGATGAGTTATATGTGATAAAGCTCGGTTCAAGACTTAAATACCACTACACATTACTACAGTATATATATATTCTATTTCTCTTCATCTTATTGAACTTGAAATCATCTAATTTTAAATTAGATGGAACCTAATTGAGCTTATTGGACATAACCAAATTTAATTAGCCTTGTTTGTAACAAACAAATATAACTTATTAGACAAAATGACGTTTCATATTCACTGATAGATAAAAGGCAAAAAAAATAAAAAAAAAATTTAGAGTCAACATATTTTTCCCTCATTAAAAAAATCAAAGAAAAACCTTAAACATAAGAGAATGTATTGTGTTAGACCGGTCTGACAGTAACGTTTCTGTCAGACCAGTCCACTGGACCTGGACACATATTGTTGAATCTAGACACATATGTATTTAACCTGGACACATGCTGTTAAACCTTGACAAGTCATGTATTGGTAGACCTGGACACATTTGTAAACCTGGAAACAGAACTGGACACATTTGAAACCTGGACACAATTTGTAAACCTGGTGAAAAGTTGTTAAACCTGGACAAATGTGGACAAACCTGGACAAATATAGACAAACATGGACAAATCTGGATAAATATGGACACAAACCTGGTCTAATGTTGACAAACCTGGACAGATGTGCACAAACCTGGACAAATATGGACAAACCTGGACAAATCTAGACAAATCTGGATAAATCTGAACACACCTGACAAACCTGGACTAATGTGGACAAACCTGGACAAATCTGGATACATATTGCTAACCCTAGATACCTATTTGTAAACCTGGACACATATTGTTTAAACATGGACACATAATGTAAAACATTGACACATTTTGTAACTAACTTGGACAAAATATAACCTGGATACGTTTTTTTTTGCATTTTGAGGCCTTTAGAGGCCTCGTTTGGCGATTTTCGGGGATTTGCAACTGCGTTCGTCTCGAAAAATTAATCAATTTCGACATATCATATGATAATAGTAAATTATAATCACGTTTTTGCTTGTATCAAAACCATTTTGATTAATTCTTTCGTTTACGCCCTTAAATCACTTCCTCAAAATGCGTGAAAAAAATAAATGTTGAAATATTTATGTTACAGAGAGAGTATTACATTTGATATATGTTTGGTATACTAGTGGAATGGAAACAAATGAGACGAGTTGGTATCCTCTGCAGTGGAAATAAATTACATAACCTTTCCCAATTAAACATTTCCTAACAACAAACACTTTTTTTTCAAGGTTAAATTGAGATAGGAAATTTCTCAAATAAAAAATATATCTTTATTTAATTATTGCTCAGCCACTCTTTTGGTTTCTCAATCCTCTATATCTGACGTTGTTCTCTATCTCGTTGTCCCCAGTTCAGCTCTCTTGATCAGTCGCTCATCTGAATCAATCAACGTTCTTTCGCTCCAATCTTCAGATCTCATTGATTTTCAGGTAAAATCTCACTTTTTTTGGCCCTCAATTCTAAATCTTGAGGTAGTTTTATTATGTTTGTATACAATTGTTTTTGCGTGTTTAATTATCTGGATTAGACGAATCAAAGAACATGGTATGAGATCGCGATCATAAATTTTGATTTCAGTTAATATACACACTCCCTTCTCTCACGCCTCCCATCATATCTTCTCATCTCTTTCCTCTCTCACGCCATAATCATCATCTCATCTCAATTTGGGGTTTCTTCTCAATTTTCCTTCTTTCCTTTCAACACCATCATCAAGAGTTATTCTATCAGGTTTTTTCTATTTCGATTTTGATGTTGTTCGATTTTTTTATTTATGGCTTTTCGTTTCCTTTTTTTGAGTTTGTCATTTAGTGGTTTGATTTTTCGATGATTTAGGGTTCGAATTTTATTTTTGCCGGGTTCAAAAAAATTTCTGTTCATTTTTCCCCTGGGATTTGGGGGTCTTCGATTTTTTTTTTTTTGGGGGAGGGGGGTTGGTTTGCCGGGGGTTAGATCTGACTTCATCTGATTTTTGGAGATAGAATTTTCAGATCAGACTTCACTTTATCTAGGTTTCGCATTTTTGTGATAAAATGTTCATATTTGATTACTTATCCATAGTGCTAACAAACTAAGAAAATGTTAAACTAATTAAAATGCATTCAAATTTTTTTAAAATAAAATAAAATCCGTGCATTGAACGGGCAAAAACTAGTTTGCTTAATTATAGGATATGGAGTATCACTTAATGTCTTAATCATTAATTACACAATAACAGCAGCCATTATCGGCCACCCAGACTCCGCTGGAAGTTATCAGCCATCCACCGATACATTATAGAAGATTGAACCCACGAAAAAAAAATTTGAGATTCATAACCGATTAATCGGCCTTTGAAACATATTATCAAATACATTGTGGGCATAATATGGTATTATGGCAATCAATATAATACCTAAACGAAATTCGAATTAACGTGCCCATGAAAATAAGTTTATTAAAAAAAAATTGAACAGAAATTCGATGGAAAAAAGAACGAAAAACAGACCGGAAATTGGAACATAATATTCGAGTGAAAATCAAAACAAAATCTGAACAAAAAAAATTCGAGTGAAATTCAAATCAATTCCAAACGAAAAAAAAAACCTAAAATTTGAGCGAAATCCAACAAAAATGGACGAAATTCGAGTGCAAATTAGCCCAAATCTGAGCAAAAACTGAACAAAATTAAACCAAAATGAACGAAATATTGAACGACAACCAGACCATAAATTCGAATGAACTCAAAAAAAAAAATTGAAGCGAAATTCAATTTGTCGTTGGAATTTTTGAAAAATTTCCGAACCATAAATTAGAACCAAAATAGAACGGAATTTTGGGTAGAAAACTTACAGATCTGCGGTTGAGGAGGGGTGGTGCTTTGTGTATCCGGTGTTGCAACGAACGATTTTTCGACGGTGGGGGGGCAAAATCGTATAAAAGATTGAATGACAACCAGAAAAACTATAGCAGCGTCGGAATGGACTGCGCAACGAAGTTGTGGATGAAAGTAAATACAGAGTAGGAAGATGGAAAAAAAAATCTTGTAATGGAGATGTGAAAGGGATGATGAATAATGGTGAGGTTAAAGGAAGGAGATGATACTGTTAATGTATTGTTGTTTTTAAAAGTGACGGCACTAAATCTCTTTCTTTTCTTTTTCTTTTTGGAACCCTAAAACCTTAGAGCCTGATAACGTGTTGTGTAAAATGGGGAAAGTGTATATCATTTCATTCAGTAAAGGGGTATATATAGTATTTACAACAAACTCTAATTCCAGAATATTATACATAGGGGTATAATGGTCATCCACTAATATATATTACATAACAGAATACATTATATTTGTTTAATTATCTTTTATGAATTATGTGAATTTAGTATAAAAATACGCGTATTTATTGTGGATAGTGAATTATTATAGGTTAAGAAAGTTATATTATACTCCTTCCATCTTTTTAATTATTATAGTTTGACTTTTGGAACTATTCATATAGTGTATTTTGACCGTAATTTGTGATTTATATTGAAATTTTTTAATATTTTATTTTTATATATTTTACTAATATATAATTAGAAGTATTAATCCTTAAACTTTTGTCTCGCAAATGAGAAAAGTAGAAGTGTACCAATTAAGAAAAAACAGAGGGAATGTGTCTTTAACATAATATATCTCGATCTAGTATTTCTTTATAAGTGATTTTATTTTATATTAGTTTGATGTTTTTGTGGGTTATATAAGAAAGTAAAGATATTATAGGATGGTATGTGTTTCTTTGTGTTTTTTTAATTGAAGAGTTTGAGGGGGTGATTATGTTTAGTGAAAGTATTGGGTCAGACGGTCTGACAAACAATCTGGTCACTTTTAAAAACAATAATACATTAACAGTATCATCTCCTTCCTTTAACCTCACCATTATTCATCATCCCTTTCACATCTCCATTACAAGATTTTTTTTTCCATCTTCCTACTCTGTATTTACTTTCATCCACAACTTCGTTGCGCAGTCCATTCCGACGCTGCTATAGTTTTTCTGGTTGTCATTCAATCTTTTATACGGATTTGCCCCCCCACCGTCGAAAAATCGTTCGTTGCAACACCGGATACACAAAGCACCACCCCTCCTCAACCGCAGATCTGTAAGTTTTCTACCCAAAATTTCGTTCTATTTTAGTTCTAATTTATGGTTCGGAAATTTTTCGAAAATTCCAACGACAAATTGAATTTCGCTTCAATTTTTTTTTTTGAGTTCATTCGAATTTATGGTCTGGTTGTCGTTCAATATTTCGTTCATTTTGGTTTAATTTTGTTCAGTTTTCGCTCAGATTTGGGCTAATTTGCACTCGAATTTCGTCCATTTTTGTTGGATTCCGCTCAAATTTTAGGTTCTTTTTTTCGTTTGGAATTGATTTGAATTTCACTCGAATTTTTTTTGTTCGGATTTTGTTTTGATTTTCACTCGAATATTATGTTCCAATTTTCGGTCTGTTTTTCGTTCTTTTTTCCATCGAATTTCTGTTCAAGTTTAAGACGAATTTTGTTCAATTTTTTTTTTAATAAACTTATTTTCATGGGCACGTTAATTCGAATTTCGTTTAGGTATTATATTGATTGCCATAATACCATATTATGCCCACAATGTATTTGATAATATGTTTCAAAGGCCGATTAATCGGTTTTGAATCTCAAATTTTTTTTTCGTGGGTTCAATCTTCTATAATGTATCGGTGGATGGCTGGTAACTTCCAGCGGAGTCTGGGTGGCCGACAATGGCTGCTGTTATTGTGTAATTAATGATTAAGACATTAAGTGATACTCCATATCATATAATTAAGCAAACTAGTTTTTGCCCGTTCAATGCACGAATTTTATTTTATTTTAAAAAAAAATTGAATGCATTTTAATTAGTTTAACCTTTTCTTAGTATTTTTGAAAAATCTATTTGGATTTTGATTCAATTTTCTATTACCTATAAAAATCAAATTAAAATAAAAATAGAGTAAAGATTTAAAAAAAATCTCAATAAAGCAAAAATAGTGAGCTTATAATAAATACTCCCTCTGTAACATATTAATAGCAACAATTTGACATAAAGTAGAGAGAAAAAATGTCAAATCGTTGCCATTAATATGTTACGGAGGGAGTACATAAAATTACAAAAAAAAAAAAAAATAACTTGTAAAGATTTTTACTTTTTTTTTTTTTTTTAATTGAAGAATGATAATGAGTGACACATCTATAATCTTCTATAATATAATAATAAAAAAACAAAAATCACTAACCTCAACAATTGCCACATGTCACTTCCTTATTAAAAATTTTCCCTCCAAACTTTCATTTGATTTTTTTTCTTTTTAAAAACTTATTCACTACTTATTGGTTTTTTTTTTTTTTTTTTCCAATATTATCTTTTCTAAAGTTTTTTCTCCATACATTATTGAAAAGTTGATACTTAGGGTCTGTTTGATTCGTCCAAAATTTTTATGTCTGATCTGAACTTAACTATTTTGATTTTATCTGATTTGAACTTTTCTAATTTGATCTAATCTTATTTGATTTTTTTTTTTGAATTTTTTTAATAGTTTTTTTTTTTTGACGGGTAACCAAGTGATTAATTAATCCAATAAAGAAATATCATTGTCTACAAAAACTTGGATTGAAATAGGAACTTCCTCAATCCAAACCACACAATCAGAGATAACATTACAATACTATTCTGATCTGACCTGAATTTTTCAGATCTTATCTTATCTGGTCAGAACTTTTCTAAAATAAGTACTGTATGTCTATATTTCTTAATAAGTTGAATTAAAAGACGCTTATTTTTGCTTAAATCTAAATATTTTTTTAGTTACAACTTATTAATAAGAATATTCAATCTTACTAAAATTTTCATAAGTTAAAGTTGTTGTACTAATTTTTTAAAATAAAGTATATATATATATATAATTTCATTACAATTAAATTAAAATTATATAAGTGTAATAAAAATAAAATATTTTTGTGAAAATTGTGCTTATTCAAGTGTAACCTTGCTACAGAATAAAACAGAAACTACTAACAAGTATAATATTTATCTATATGTATGGGCATTGTTGTTCATTTTACTTAATTTCAACTTTTTCTTACAAATTATAGATTATCATTATTAAAATAAATTTTAACAACTATTTTTTTAAAGGCCGTGCATCCGTACGGGTGCTAACCTAGTTGAGTAGTATTTAGATAACCTACCTTAATGGTAATAGAGTATCAAAAGTGACACATGGCAAGAGATGTGTTAGAGATGGACATGTGGCACCTAAAACATCCTGTTTTAAATATTTAAGTTTAGATTTAGATTAGTTTGGTTATTTGACCCACTAATCCCCCATTTTACGTTAACTGATTTGTTGACCAAGTTGCAAAAATAGTGATTGCAATTTACAATTTTTTTTAATTATTAAATTAAACAAAATAAACAGGAAAACCAGTTTCTGGTAAGTTGACTAACCTATTAGAGATTTGCGTTTATTTCGTTATGTTTATTAATTTATTTTATTATTTTTTTTATAAATAAATCCTCAAGGCTGGAAATATACCTTATTAAGTTATTATATTTTCTTTAATTGCTATTATTTTATTTTTCGGAGAAAACTAAAAATGAATTATTCGGACTTGAAGTTCCTCAGATTTATATAAAGCACTCATACTTATGGGCCAGAAGTTCCTTAAACTAATAAAGCACTTCTAAAGTCCTAATGCTTTTAGACTGCATTCATAAAGATTATCATATATGCAGAAACATGCATACAGTGAGTATTAATCAAAATCAAGTAATCAACTCTTATTATTTAGGGTATTGTTAACCTAGGATTCCTAATTAATAAATCTCGTAGTGGAGAATAGAATTAGACAATTAGTCGCTTAGAGGAGAATGTGTCCCAAGAGTTAGCATTCTATTTTGTAGTTAGTTACCATCTCATGTATTACCACTAAGCTAATTGTTAGGAAAGTTGTTAGGTTAATTTTTCAGATTAGACTACAATCATTTTTCTATTGATGATTGTTAGGAAAATTTAATTTTAATAATCTCACCTTAACACATGATCTTCTTTTATTGGACCCGAGTAAAATAAAAATAAATGAATAAATAAATAAAATGACCTACCAAATTCAGCTTAAAAGGTCATACATACTCCTTTCAGTTTTAGACCTACCAAATTATTCATAGCATTAAGTACCTACATGAAGATGGATGATTGGAATAAGGTATAAATTGAACATGGAATTCTTAATCTTTAGGACCGGAAGCTCTGCAAAATTCATGAAGGGTCAGACAACCCCGACAACAATACAAAGATATGTATATAATCTAGAAATATAGTTTCTAATGTATGTTGCTCAGATAATCCACCCTTTATATAAATAATGTGTTCCTATATACACAATGTTATGTGAATTATAAAGAATTTGTATAGTTTATATATTATCTTTTTGGTGGATATTCAAGATACTAAACTCGGTTTAAGAAATTGAACATGACATTGTGAGAAAAAAAACCCATCATTTGATAAATATGTTTATTACGCCCATATTTAAAAGATATTCCAATTTCAATATTAAATGCAAGAGGAACACTAGTCTTAATACATGACTTTACTAATACAATTTATGGTTTACAAGGTGCAGGATCGTTTGGATGATCAACTGTTAAATGATGTTGATGTAATCAATTGCTTCCAAAATATGAAATCTCATTGGATGCAAGTAATTTTGTTTCAAATCAATGAAATACCAGCCCCTTTAATTAGTTGTTATTTGAAATGTTTCTTGAATAAACTGTTGTGTTAGTTGATTTAATCTTGTCCATAACCCATCTTCAATTTTCTGAATCTGCGATTGCCAACTTATAAATCTTGAATCTGCTGTTGGTCTCCCCTGTTTTAAAATTTTTGATTCTTAGGTGAGTTTATCACAGAAATGTTTTACAGTTTTGTAATTGAAGCTGCATTGATTAAGAATTAAAAGACACAGCTGAGATTAACATTGACAATGTCATCGAGTATAAATTGTTATTGTTGATGTAATTGCTACATTTTCCATAATTAATCTCCTGCACTGTAGATGAGGATTATAGGACTAACAGGTGGAATTGCATCTGGAAAGAGCACAGTTTCCAACCTTTTCAAAGCTCAGGGCATTCCTATTGTTGATGCTGATGTTGTTGCTCGGGTACTAATTCTTCTCGCTCTTGATCATTAGGATTCTCTTTTGGAGTTTTGGTACTATATATGTTATTTATTTGGTGTCCATGTATGCCTAATTATAATCTTTATGATTTTATAGCCTTCCTAAGTTGTGTTGTTTATTGTACCCTTTCTTCTTGCTCTCGCCTGAGTTTATTGTGCTTGACAGCATTCTGCTTCTTCCGCTCAACTCGGCCGAGTTTGCGGTATACTCGGCCGAGTTTTGCCTTCAGAACTTCAAAATTGCCTCTTTCTACAACATTGATACATGGATGATTCCCGTGCCTCTTCAGGTTCCTCTTTAGTTGACGAAATGTGGCCAGTGGCCCAGTGCTCCGATTTCTTACAAAAGAACACACAAAACAAGCTTAGGAGAGTATAAATCATTAAAATCCAATACTAAGTTCAAAAACCGCCTGAAACTTACATTTACAAAGAAAGGAGAGAAAGAAGAAAGAAAGGGGAGAAAAGAACTAGAAAAAGTAGGAAAGAAAGAGGGAAAAACACCAGCGTGAGATAAATCTTACTCATCATGTACATGGTGTATCAAGAGATCAACATCCCTGAGATGCATCTAGTAACATCAAAAAACCAATTGTGGTCAATGCCTCAATGGTGAGTTGGTGACATAAGGTAGCAGGAACCGTAACGAGTTAGGACTTAGGATTCATTTGGTCCTCTGTAATGGATATGGTGTATTAACCATTAAGCATTCCTGAGATGCAATCAGTAATATGTGGAATTGAAAATATAATTTTGCCAGTGTGCTTAACTTCAAAGTTCAAACAATTTCCAAGATGGTGGCTTTTATGGCTTAGTGAATCAGAGTTATTTGGTCAGCTACCTTTTGGGGCTGGAATACAGTGTAATAATGCGCACACACACACACACACACACACACGCACGTTACAAACAACAAAAGAACAGAAAAGGAAAAGAAAACTAAACAGCAATCTAGTAGCAGCTCCACGCATCCATTTCCACCTGAAACAAATGTTAAGCTGGCTAAAAAGTCCAGATTTGTAACTTTTGGCATTACATATCACCAATAGATCTCTAATGTTTTTAAGCCCATAGTATATACTCTTTCTACTAGATAAGTGTTCTTCTGATCTTCTGGTAGAATAAGAATCTGAGTTTAATGTTTCCCCCTCTTAGAGAAGATTTTTAATCCAGCACTAGTGCATCACATCAATTCTATGTTAACAAAACATAAAGTTCCTTGGCTAAAAGAACAACTTAAAGTTCCTTAACCTAAAAGAACAACAACCACATACTTTTACATTCCCTCTTTATGTCAACAATTATTTACTGACTCAGTACCACAAACATACTTCCATTAGCACATTTTCCTTGGCTTAAGGAACAACTCAAGTTCCTTAACCCAAAGAGAAACACTCTTGACTGTTCCTAGCAACTCAATTTCCTAGCAATATATTGTCATATAGTCAGACTTCTTACTCTGAAGCTTCTTGTTGGTTGTTCCTCTCAGAAACAATGTTGTCATTGTTCTTGCTCAGGAACTACAAAACTACCGTGTAGTTTTCTACTTTTCCAACTCTGGAACTACATATTTTACTTTCTTATAGGAACTCGGGTTCCTATTTGGAACTTCATTTTATTTGAAACTTCAACAAATAGCTCCCTTAAATACTCTGCAAAATGACTTCGTGCTTTGATTAATAAGACCTTTGTTTCATCCTTAGCTATAACTTGTTCCTCTTGCTCCAACTTTGGAACTCGGGTTCTTACTCAGGAACTCGCCTATTAACAACTAGCATTGAAAACTTTCTCTTTTCTTTTGAAGTTCCTTCTTAGAAACTTCACGTATAATTGTTGTAGACATCTTTGCAAAGCATTATGATCAACCTTCTTATGACTTGTTCATTGTAATATAACATGCATATCTCAACACACAAGTTAGTTAAATAATCATCATTTGTTTATAATCATCAAAACGATATATAACTTAACGGATTTATTTATCTCTTTGGTATTAGGACAAAGTCTTTTTACAATTTTTGCCTTTTCTCCTTTCTCTCTCTTTTCAATAATGGATGTTTCTTTTGCTGGTGCTGCCGTTTCTCATAAAAATGAATGAGCTACTATTTTGAGGCAAACTTTGAGGCTATAATTTTCTTTTTAAATTCTAAAGAAAAGGCTCTGATATTCGGTGGCATAAAAACTTATCATCTATATTGTAAATTGGTTGGACAAACGTACAATTAAGAGTGAAGAAGACTTCCTTCATCCCGAATTATGGCTCCTGTTTAATTGTGTATAATTATGTATTTAGTCGTAGTGTCTGACACTCTGACCCATGACTGTGTAGGAGTAATGGTAACAATCATAAACCTAACTGTATTTGGGTTTTTTCTGCTTAAGAGTGGAAAATTCTGTACTACGTATAACACAATTCACAAGTTAGTTACTCCTAGGGGTGTAAATGAGTTGGGCTGGCTCGCTAAACTACTCAAGCTTGGCTCAAAATTTTCATGAGTCGAGACACAATTATGTTCGGCTCGAAATGCTAGCACCAAAGCAGGTTCGAAATATGTTTCGATTATGATATTCTAACATGGTAACCTAGTATAAGGTTAGAATATTACTGATAAGTTTAGGACAATTGAATAAACTTAGCTATAATATGGTATAGCTTAAAAATTGATTTTATATTGTTAATATTTTCGAACAGAAGTTGAGCTTTAGGGCCTGTTTACTGCAGCTTAAATTCGGTTCAATTCAGTTCAGCTAAGTTAGTTCAGCTCTCAATTTTCTTCTCTTATAAAATATTACTTTCAGCTATATTCAGTTTAGTTTAGTTTAGTTGTATTCCCTGCTAAAGTATTAGTGTAATTTTAACTTAGGGTAGAAAAAGTGCGAGGCTCAACTCAAACTTGAGTAGAAGTGACACGAGCCGAGCCTGGGCTTGAGGTAGCATTGAAAAAGTGCGAGGCTCAGCTCAAACTTGAGTACAAATAAGATCGGCTCATTAACACCCATTATTTATGACCTAGGTTCTGTTTTCAGGATGCATTGAAAAAAGGATCAGGAGGATGGAAGAAGGTTAAAGAATCGTTTGGGGATGAAATTCTACAGCCTGATGGGGAAGTGGATAGACCTAAGCTGGGAAGTATAGTATTCTCCGATCCTGATAAACGACAACTACTTAATCGGTAAAGAAACATTTCATGCGTATTTGGAATAATGGTCTTCCAACATATGGATAATACCTATTTATGTTTGAGTCCTATTTGTAGACTATGGTACCCTTGAAATGCTCTTATTTATGAATGGCATTTTTATCATATAAAATGCTGACTTTAGGTGCGTTCTTTTCAACCTATGAAACCTGATTCAATTATGCCACAGGCTACTGGCACCTTATATTTCTTCAGGAATCATCCAAGAAATATTGAAGCTGTGGTTGAAAGGCCACAGGGTAATTGTTCTTGATGTCCCACTATTGTTTGAGGCTAAAATGGTCAAATGGACCAAGCCTATAATCGTTGTATGGGTTGACCGCGAAACACAGCTAAAGAGATTGGTTTCCAGAGATGCAATAACAGAGGAAGAGGCTAATAACAAAATAAATGCTCAGATGCCCCTGGATTCCAAGAAAAGCAAAGCTGAAATCGTGATTGATAATACAGGATCATTAGATGATTTGAATGAACAATTTCAAAACATATTTTGGGTAGTCACTCGGCCATTAACGTGGAGTGAATTCATGCTTTCTAGACAAGGAGTCTTTTCTGCTGTTGCTTTTGTTGTTTTAGGCGCATTTTTGGCCAAAAGATTATCAAACTGTGATGGATTGTAGACTTTTTTGTTTTATGGAATCACTTCCCTTTTGTAATTTCGGAAGAGTTTCTGGCATAATCATAATATAATTGGAATGAGGCTTTTTCGTTTTGCCTTTTCATTCTTTATGGAAATATTGTACGGAGTACATGTCTGCTAGGGTACCATAGTAAATTCATCCCATTACAATTTACAAAACTAAGATCTGCCAAAAAAACACATAATTGTCACGTGATTTTCCCAAAAAAACCAAAAAGAAACAAAATACTATTGATTATTAGGGTGGCAGCTGACCAATGGTACTATGCCACATGTTTGTGGCATTTTAAAGGATTATTTCAGACAAATTTTCCTTTTTTTTGGGCAAAGGGGCAACAAGAACAAACAATAAAAATGAACATAGTACCAAGTCCGCTAGACCACTAATCATGGTCATTGGCCATATATTGGGTCAAAGGGTCGATGTCCTGAGTACACCTACATTCTATTTCTCTAGTAGATCTAAAAGAAAATTTATCACTACTAATGTTTAATACATCCCTTGGGAAACACTTGCAAAGACCACTAGCAATTAAAGAACTACTCATATTAAGAATCATGGAGTTCTCTGGTAAACATGAGGGTAATAAGGAGCCTGCAAATTGCTTGCGGTTGCATTATGCTTTGTAAATTTTCCCTTTAAAATTATGTTTCAATTAAATGTGGAATTCACAGAATGATTGAAGACATATTCGATTCAAAATAAATGAATTGATTTCAAAAAAGATCATTGAATTAGATTGAATTTATTAACGAAGAAAGTAAAAATGTTTGGCGATAAAGCGAAATTCCATGAACAATGGTAGAGTAGAGTACATTTATTATTTTTAATACTTTCTCTGTCCCAAAAAAATCCTCCATGTTGACTTTTGGTACTATTTATTTTAGTAACTTTGACTTACTTTAATTTTATATAGGTAACGAGAAACATAGTCATGCGGATCTTGTTTGATTCGTTTCACTATATACTTTTCAAATATATAATTTTTACAAATTTTTGTTATATACAACTAAAGATATTACTCCGTGTTTAAAATTGTGTCTCGTAGATGTGAAAAAAGTAAATGAAGCATTCATTTTGAGACGAAGTGAGTAATAAATTTTGATTCAAAATAATCATTGTACATGGAATACGAGCAAAAAAAAAAAAAGATAAACGGATGAAATTAGATACTCGGTATTATAGTCCATTAGTCCGTAGTTGAATGCCTAAGTACAGCGACTTACATAGTCATCATTGGTTGCTTCTTTCCAAGATCACCTTTCCAAGTCAAAACTGGCATAAGTTTCTAGGGACTGTTTCAAAAAAATCAATTTTTAAAATATCAAATCTCTCTTACATTTAACAACACATTTTTTTAAAGAAAATATTTATCAAACTATTTTCCTCGACTCCAAAGGAACTAAAGGAAGGCTCAAACATAGCTATAGATTTCAGTGTTAGCATTTACGTATAGTTCTCTTTTCCCAACTCCATCCCTGCATCAATTGATCCCTCTCCGTGTTGTCAAGTAGGCTAGTACCCTCTTTCTCCTATTGCAGCCAAACTTAACCTTGATGGCAATACTTCTTGACCCTTTCTTCTGTTGAGTCAGGATTCATTGTTTGAGATTGCCACGGGTGTTGTCTGTCCATCTAAACTTTCTACCTTTGCATAGCACATTTTCTATTCTAATACTAGGAATTGTTGCCATGTATAATGGCAATCAATACCGTACGTAACAACCTTTTTCAGCCTCTTCTAGAAAGAAAAAAAAAATCACCTTGTCACAGAGATCCAGACTCTACTTACGATTTTCTCCTCCTATCCATTCTCTCGCATTTTACAGAGAAGGTAATCGAGCCGCATATTGGGTTGCCATACAGCCTTAACTTTGTATTCAAAATCTCGTCCTCCAGTTTAGATTTTTAATATAGTTAAGAAAAATATGTTAGGTATAACCCTAGTTAGAAAGCAAAGCTATCAGCGTTTTCTTTTCGTTAGTATGGAAAAACTACCTCTTACCAATTGTTGGTCTATCATCAGAGGGGGTTGAGAAAGCAAATAAATTCAGATACTGTAGGCCTAATATAGTCTTTATCCTTTATGCTGGTTTTAGAAGTTTTACTACTAACTCATTCAGAAGCAGATTGCAGATTGATTGATATCAAACATAGACACACACACACATATACATACATACATATATATATATAGTGATGGACTTACACTAGCTTGACTTCAATAATTCATATCATAAGTCTAATTTACTTGAAATAACAAGCCAAGTTGATGGATATATACATCTGTGACGCAGAAAATGATGGACTTACATATATACATACAACTTGATTCATTGTCTACGCATGCAGTTGCATTGTAGTGCGTGGTCACAAATCAAAATTTGTAATTCCATCGTTTTAGATAACCCGTGAACCAACTCGATCTACTCAAGATGTACTACTTCAAGTAAGGTTGGTTGATTGAGAATTTAGTCCGGATCTGGCCCTAGCTAGCCCGATTGATTCCTCAAAAAAAATAAAAAATGATTCGAATCATAAAAATAAAAAATTAGCATCGATTCCATCTATTTAATCTGATACCGATTATTGTTGGATCCGAGTCCGACCCGTTGTTATTTCGGTAGTGTGTAATGCAAATAGCCTAATAGTGTAATACATCCATGCAATAGTAATGATTCTAATTAAGTTGTACTCTCGTGAATTCTGTCAACTACTCACTCATATATAGTGATCTACTTAAACATGCAACTTATGCCATCCATCCATTCTTTCCTTTTTTTTTGGGATGGAATTGACGAGAAAACTCTTTAGTATTTGACCACTACGTATTCTTGACGTATGAGCATGAGTAACCATTCGTTTAGTTTGTTCTCTATTCTACTCAAATTTCTTGGAATCCATTATTCTAGTCTATATCCAAACATAGTCTTACTGACTGTACTAAATTTTTTTACTTTAACAGTCCGTTTGGTAGACATTCATAAATAAATGGTGGTAATGAAAACAAATTTATAACTAAATTTGGAAGGGAAATCAAAATTCATTCTCATGATGGTGCTAGTTTAACTACAATTTATTATCTAATTTTCTTCACAAATACTCGTTCCCATCTAATACCATTTACCATCATTACCTTGTTTTGCAGGTTAAACCCCGAAGATGATCACCACAGAGTCAACCAAAATACATTAAACATTTTTTACAATACAAGAGAAGATACAGATCAGGAACAATTACCACAATTTATTATTAAAAACCAAACAGAGACGCAAGGGACCTAGTAATATGTAAAACAAATGTATATATATCCTACGTATATATATCCAAATGTATATACCCGTCATCTAAAAGGTCAAGAGTCCACTTCGTAAGACCTAGGAGTTGTTGGTACCATAATTTGAACCTATGACCTATGTGGTAGAGAATTTAACTCTTAACCACTAGCTTAGTACATTAGGTTAGTTGGTGTAAGACCTAGGAGTTGAGGATGCACATTTCAATAGTGGAATAATCAAAGGATTAACCTATCCTTTATTAATGTGGAATGCTCAACATTTAGTTTGGGATATTAATTTTATGTTTTATAGGTTGAGTTTACGTAGTTTTGGATGCTTTCGATTTTTATGGTAAGAAAATTGTTCGATTAAAGTTTTAAGGGGCGTTATTTTTTGAAATTTTGAAAAACACAAGATTACCAATGATAATTTCCATTAATATATAACATAATAATTATGCATTTATGCATTGGTCAATATATATGTGAAGTGAAATACAATTAGAGGCGCATTGTTTTCAACTTATATATAGATCGACCCGAACTAATCTGAAGATTCTGAACTACTTATTAAACTTGATTGAAACATATTGAGTTTATTAGAATTGATTGGAACTGATTAGTTATAATTATAAGATACAATTAGATCTCATCAATCACATCTAATTGGATCTGATCAAATCTTCTTTAATTTATCTGAACTTATCTAAATTTAAATTTTTTTTTAAGACGGAGCGAACTCATATGAAACAAACCTTCTTAGTTTTTGATGGAAATTAAAATAGTTAGCTAGCTAGCATATTCCGTTCTTGTTCTTTGAATTTCTTGTAAAGGAAGAATTTAAAACTAGCTAGTGGCCAGGATTGTACTCCGTATCTTTTCTCCATTAACAATTGGCGCAAGTAGGCTATCCCTAAGAACTTCTTCCTTTTCAATTAATTACTAAGAACTTTTGTGTATATGGCTTATTTACCCCTTTTTAATTAATACCACAAAAATAAGAAGAAGCAAAGAAAAGAAAACAAGGATTGGTGTAATTGAAGAAGCATGCATGCTATCCAATACTTTTCCAATTAATTGTACGTGTTCGTTATCACTTGAACTCAACTTGTAAGATAAAAGATACACTTGCCAAATACGACTATAGGAGTAACGTTGCCGTTTTTGTTTTCACAAACATAGTTTTATATTCTTTAAACTTTCTCAAACTATTAGCTCTGTTAATAAGATTTCAAAGAACAACCTCCCTATTTTAGATTACTAGGTGTCTACATAACCTATATTAATTATAGAGTAAAAATTATTAAGGGCTCGTTTACATTAGCTGAATAGAGATTAACTGAACTGAGCTGAACGGAATAGAAGTGTATTAATTGAACTAAATAGAGATGAACTGAACTGAATAGAGATTAACTGAACTGAACTGAATATAATCTGAAGTAAACAAGCCCTAAGTACAGTTTAGTAACACCCCCTTCGCTTCTTCCAGAACTCTCTATTTCAGAGCTTGACACTATTTGGAACCATATGCATGATATCTTCAAATATTTTACATGTATAAAAAATAAAATATTCTGAAATAGTATGTAGTAGTTTATCTCATGAAATAAATTTGAGTGATGTTTATAAGTAAATGGTTTTTATAAGAAAGTAAAATCATAAATATAAGATACATCGATATTATTACATATATAATCCAATTCCGAACTTACAAGTTATTTTAATCTATTTTTCTCAAATTTGATTGTAAAGAATTTATTTAACTACTATTGCATTGCATTTCACGTATTTTCGGTAGCCTTTTCTAGTTCTTTCTTTTACTTTTGTCTACTCTAAAAATCAGAACGTCTAACCAAAGAATTGCAACAATTATAAATCAGATAGCTTATATCCAATGGTGATACAAAAATTAGATATGGCCAAATTGAATGAAGATTATCATTTGGTGTATGATGTGAAACAACCTTTCTATAGTAATGAAGAGCCACTCCCTCCCTCCATCATAATCAACCTTAGATGAGCATGATTGTATCAATACATGAATCTCGTGTTCACTCCCAAAAATACTACAAAGATTTTGTTACATATGAATATAACATTAGCCAAGCAAATTAACTAAAATTCCCAAGAAGATAAATTTCCCCTACATAATAAAGCTAAGTTTATTAAACACTTCTCAACTCACCTAAAAAAAGCACCTTTAATGCAATTACTCCTACTTAAAAAGTTGCATACACTCTTTTTGCACCTTAACTACACTAAATTGCACTCTAATAAACTTTACGTTACATGCATGGCGAGAAAATGACCTTCAACTAACATGCATGCTTTTTAGTATCACGTAAAAAAAACTCACGAAAAATCTAGAGCTTACTTTTGAACGACAATTAAAACAATAAGGTCCACATGATGTTATATTCATATCTTAAGCCTCCATCACCTTCTTCACCTATATAAATAAGCCTTACCATTAACTCTTATCTTATCTCATCCATCATAACATCATTGCATTTTAAGAGTAACAAATCTTCCAAGCAATTATACCATACCACCTTACATAATTTTGTTTTATTTTTCTCTTTTCTTTACATTTATACCCAAAAAAAAAAAAAAAATTTAATAAGTTCAGATAAATTAAATTCCAGTATCAATTAAATGGCACCAGCACAAAGAGAGTCAATGGTTACATACTCATACCCTTCGGCACCACCAAGAAGCTTCTCGAAGCCGCCAAAGCTAGCCAATGAAAACCTAAAGAGGGCGGTTTCGGACATAGCTTTCGAGCTAAGCAAAGAAATCGACCGAGAAATCGAAGAATCAAAGGTGGCGGCCGGGTTAGAGGTGATCTCAGAAAGCGCAGCCGAAGATGCAAAGTGTGAGTGTTGCGGGATGAGTGAGGAGTACACCCCGGAGTATATAAGGAAGGTAAGAGACAAGTACCTTGGAAAGTGGATTTGTGGGTTGTGCTCTGAGGCAGTTAAGGAGGAAATGGAGAAAAATGGAGGGGATTGTAAAGAAGCCCTAGAAACTCATATGAGTCATTGTGTGAGGTTTAATAAGCTTGGTAGGGCTTACCCTGTGTTATGTCAAGCTCAAGCTATGAGGGAGATTCTCAAGAAGAATACAAATAGGGTTAGAGCTAAGTCTTTAAGCCCTAGAGATCATTCTAAACCTCCTACTAACAAGAAGTCTACCATTTCTAGAAGCTCTAGTTGCAAGCCTTCCATGATGAACCAACTCTCTATTCATGATCATTAAAAAAAAACAAAAAAAAAAAAACAAAAAAAAAAACAAAAACAAAACCCCCAAAAAAAATTACTTTCCTCCGTTCGAAATTAGCTGCTACATTCATTTGACTAAGATTTGTGATCTAGGGTTTTCTGGTCAAACTGTAGCGGATAATCTAGGACTGTGGGTGTAATCAAATGATTATTATTATACCTTTTTTTCTTTTAATTTTTTTTTTTAAATATATGACTTGTAAGGTGGTTTTTTTGATGGCTGACGACGAATTCATTGTTTTTAACCCCTCCTTTTTTCCAGTTTCGATATCGAAGCTAGGAGGGGTGGTTTTATTTTCTTGGATTAGCAGGTTTAAGTTTTGCTTTGATGTGAACTCACTCTAAGTTTGTTGTACTCATAACCCTCATAATTAGGGTTTTTTTTAAGAGTGGGTTTGTACTTAGCAAATTAAAGCTTAAGTTAATGAGTTGATGATAACCTACCATTGTTGGCTTAGATAGCTGGCAATACATATGTTTATGTAACACAAGCTAAGGCTTATTTGTTTGTAGAATTGTAGATGCATGCATGCATATATCATGCATGCCATCTTGCTCTAACCGGAAAGTCTTGATCTTGTAATACAAATATATATGTACGAATGAAATTACTAATAAGAATAAGATAGAGTTTATTATATTTTGTATTGATTTTGTGTACTTTTTTCTAAATTACATACGTACTCTTGCATGAATTATTTCATTTAATTTTATTCACTTAGCTTATGCCTAATTGCCTATTCTCTTTTTTTTTAAAGGACGTATATATTAAAGCTGATTATAATTAGGGTTTAGTATTAGTAGTGACATTAGGGTTTTGGTGTGGCCTATATATATATGCATTAAATATACAGTTGATCACCCCATAATCTGATATCTCATTGTATGACATCAAACCCTAATTATTCTTTTAGTTCCAACATAAAAATAAAGAAAAGATTTATGAATTCTCTACTCATGCTCTAACATACGTGAAGAGTAGAGGGGCAACACTTAAATTAGGGATCTTAGGCTATCTTTAATTCACTTAATATTTTTTGATCTGATCTGAACTTATCTTATTGTATGATTTGACTTAACTTTGACCGTGTATATATGCATACTAATCTGTAACAAATATATATATATATATATATATATATATATATATAAATATATATATATATATATATATATATATATATAAACTGATCAATTAATGAGTAGTTTTTTAATATGTAATTTTAAAAATCTTTTTGTAATTTTAATTTTAATTTTTTTTTTTGTTACGGAATTAAAGATATTTAAAGTTTAAAAACATCAAATCAAATCATTTGAACTAATCTGAAATTATTTTTTCCCGATATGATCTAAAATAAGTAATAAGGTGTTTAAATAAATGAATCAAATTAAACAAGGTCTTATTTTCCGTAGTTGTTCCATATTATTGGGGACTAGGGTGTTTACGCGACAAAGGTTATGATTCGATTCTATTTCCTGTTATTTTGATTGATATTAACAATTAATACTAATCATATCATTAAATATATGTTAGGATAGTGTTTCCTGAAATTTCGCTAATCGCATCTATAAATTCCTACACTCTTCTCATATATGATTCACAAACCCTTTTATCTATATAAGTACTGTTCCTTCCAACTTGAAAATAAAATATAGTAATACTTTCAAAGCAATATTCATTTCTTGTATTTTCAGCCTTTCAAACCAAAGAATTAAAGTTTTTTAAAAAAAATAAAAATTGTGAACTTCACATGAAATTAAAAACAATTTTATTTACATCCCCAATTTATTGCACAATTTGCCGTTTTGATTTGGACCTAAATCCTTGATTCATTTCTATTTAGATTTACTTTTTCTTTCTACTTTATTTCACTTGATGGGAGCCGTATAAACTACTTTAACATTTTATCTCAATTTTCTCTTTCTTGGCTTGTGTCTAAGGCTCTTATCCCATAAGGGGGGCAATGGGAGAAGTTAGTAAGCGCAAACGTAGGTTACTGGTTTTTCAGATTGTTAGTATATTGTAAATTAGAGAATGAAATCATAGCCCAGTGGTTAGAGCTTTATAATTCCAGGCACGAGATCCTGAATTTTACAAATAAATAATGCAATTTAACAGAATGTAAAAACTAATTTGGGACGGATGGAGTAATTGAAATTAAGAAATAGACTCAATTATGGCTTTTGTTTTTGTTTAGGCGTTAAGAAATAATACTTCACTGTTTATATAAACCACTTTGAACATTGTTTTTTACTTGCGTATAATTAAAAGCCTAAGTAAGAATTAAAAAATTCAAAATCGGTGAGCCACATTAAACCGAGTTTTTAAGTTTTAACGTTCTAAGCCGTGATTAACAAGCACTAAACTTTTATTAGCTAGTTATTATGTAGTTGTTCACGAAAACACATACTCCGTATTTACTTGGTAATTGTTGGTAATTTTTCCTTAAAACAAACACGACCGCAAGATCACAATGATTCAGATTCTAGAACAAGCTGTAGCCTAATCTAAAGTCAGTGAAAATTAACTCTACTTAAACAGCATAACACAATATATATATATATATATAGTGGAGTACATAGAAAAGCAGGCACCAAAAATATACAGAAAAGCAGTTCCCAGGTCTATAGCTGCAACTTCCATAGATTAAAAACAAAAAAGATCAGTTTAACTAGGTTTCCACAGGTGAGAACCCGGAAAGCAGAAGAAACATCATGATACTACTACTTCATAGTAACTTAAATTAAATACCACTGTTTTGTTTTTCTCCTTGAGTCTTTTTTAACTTGGGATTCTTACTAGATCCGAGGCGGCCAACTATTACGGAAACTACTGGCGCCACCTATTACACGAACTACGGGTGCCACCTATTACACGAACGACCAGTTCATAAACATAAAACAGATGCAGTGTGCATTCTCTTCTTCATTTAGAACCTTCCATGCCACCGCTCTTTCATATGACACCGGACGGCCCATGCTCGACAGACATATGCCACCTTGAAGGCAAGCAAAACCCTACAAAAAAACGAGAGAAATAATAGCATCAACACCAAAATATGAGCACCATGTTACAGTTACGCTATGTTTGGATAGAAAGATTTGGAGGGTAAAAGTAAATCCTGCAGACCTGTTGATGGACCTGAGGAAATTCTGAGCAGAGAGTCTTTCGACCATGATCGTCGAAGATCTTCTCCAGTGTGATGTCTTGCAGGGCAACCAGGGTTGTTTCAAGCATGTCAAGACCTGCCTGATTTGCAAAGGTGAAGACTGGCAAAGCCTGCATAAATCATACAGTCCCCAATGAAGTTGTAGAGATTGGCAATAGAAAATAAACATACGAAAACTAGATTGTCAAAGACGTACACTATTTCCAATCACAATTGATCTTTTTTTAATCGGTTGTAAATATAGCATTAGAATCAAACGTTTGATGATAATGACCCTTGAAAAAAATTAGGGCATTAAATAACTTTTTGTTTGAGAAAACTTAATAACTCTTTCATCAAAGATTTAATTTTCCCTAATAAGAATAAAGGACAGCTGATTATTGCTAAAAGCTTAAAGCCCAATGAACTCGAAAACAACTATTGGCAAATATTCTCTAGGAAGAAAGGATAAGTTAAGTAGCTCACCTTCAAAGAGCAGCACATGATTGCATCAGAGTGATTCCACAGGGTCTTCAGGACCACATCACTACCTTCACCAGGTGATTTGAGAAGCTCCACTCCTAAGAAACATCTGTCCAGAAAGAGAAACCCCCAATAAGCTACACATCTTTAATGAACTTTATCTTGTAGAGCAATGAGACAAATGAATACAATCTAGGATGCATTCCTTTTTCCAGAACTAATTAGTCAAACATACTATTTCAGGATGTACTCCGTAAAAAAAAAAAGGTTTTTTTTTATCACCCAAGTAAATAGCACAGACCAAACGCTTTACTGTTGGATTTCCAAAGTAATGGCAAGTTAGCAAATGAAATCGAAAATATGTAAACAGCTAACTAATACTGTAAACAACAAAAATAGCACGTTTATTTATTTTTAAAAAATCTAAAAGGAAAGCCAGAGGCTTTTTTTTAGCTCTCAAGTAGCTATTTATTTCAGCACCTTGCTCAATGCTCAGTATCCCACAAAATTAAAGCTCAGTAAAAAAATTGACTTTCTTTGGCAGGCTGAAGAACGAATATTCAATATACATTTCTATCTGCCAATGAAAGTCTCACATATTACTTAATGAATAGGGATCCTCATCATGGATATAATATGGAAAATGCATATTTTCTGGAGCACATAGCAACAAGCTGTTTGTACGTCGATCTATTCCCATGTACAATGCCAAATTTCAGTGAACGACATGAGCAGAAAATTGCAGAAACTTTATTCTCATAAAATTTATATAGTAGTATCAAGCAACACAGATCTAGAACACACCTATAACTTTGGCATATCCATCGAGCTAAAGTGTGAGCTTCAGGATTTCCAAGTGGTGACCTAAGTCCAGCTTGAGAACCCACGTGAGGAGACAGAGCCAAGGCAACCCTCTGGACAGAAGATATAATGCTGCGAACATATTGTCGAGCCATAGATGCTACATTCTCTTGAAGATGGCTCTCAAAAGCAAATTGAAATGCAATGGTCATCACTGATCTCATATTATTACCACCAGCAGAATGTTCAGAAGATGATCTATTTGTAGATGCACCAACCTCAAGGGCAGAAGCGAGATCCAAAGTGCGGTTTGGACTTGAGGCTTCCTGGTTCAAAAACAGTGCCAAATAATTGCATGAACTTAAGAGTTATTTTCAAAGGGAGCACTTAACTTTATGAGAAAATACAAGTACAGTAACATAAAAGGCAACCTTCACAGTATCAAGGGGAATGATGCGAAAACCAGAAGGCAGAAGAGGAGCTTCATCAGCAAAAGAAGCATCTATTGGAGCAAATATGAGTTCAGCACATGTGCCAACAGCATTCTCATCCATTCCGCTACACAGCTGCCAGAGGAATCAAAGCACATAAGAAACATCATCACCAAATCAAAGCACATAAGCAAAATGATATACATCATAAAGTTTACCAAACTTCATAGTGTATATGTCAAAAGTGATATCCCTTTACTTACTTGCAAAAGAAACATGTCCCTTTGCATCATAGCATCTTCAGGAACATTAACAACACCTTCAAGCTTAATGACCTCCAACAACTATTTCTCATAGAAAGAAAAAAATGAATGAGCTAATACTACTATGCTACTCATGTGATAGAAATTAATATTTTTATACTTAAAAGTCTTGAGTCAAGCCTTTTGAAAGTACATAACCTTTCAGATACACCAAAAGTATCATACCTCTTCATTTTCAACTGTGTGTGCCAGTGGAAGTATAACTTGATTACCAAACCCCCCAATTCGTGCTCCAGGTAAGCTACAGGGACTAATTTTAGCAGCTGCCGCCAAGTAAGCATCAATGTTGTTGTCAGCCCATTCTGATCTATGCTCCCTAAGGAACCTAAGAAGTACTGCAGGAGGAACATTCTACAAAAAAAAAAAAAGCAAACCAACATGGGATTAAATATTAAACTAAGTAATAAAACAAGAATGTAAAATAAATAAAAAAGCTTCAACATTCAGGACACAAGTGTATCCTTGATTACTATCAGTACATCAGAGATTAATGCCAAATAGCAACAGAGGAATCTATGTGAATCCCCCCCCCTCCCCACCCCATCGAACAAATGATCTTCAACAACATGGCTACAGAAAGAAAATTGTAATTGGGTCACAGGCTCACAGCATTACTGCAGATTTTCTAATCCTCTGAAGTTCTAACTCTTCATACAACCGAGGCAAGCCGCAAGCCTATTTCTTCAACCTCACCTTCCTGGCCTCACCCCACTCCCCCAAACCAAAAAAAATTCATGCTCCCCGTTTCTTGTCTCTGATCCAACTTTGCAGTCATTAATATAATTCTTGGTCATGGAAAAGATTAAGGAGATATAAAATATATTGGGTCATATTCATGGTTTTAACCAAGATACTAATGGAATTCATTGCAGCATTTGTTTAATCATCGTTAATGTGTATACAGTGTTTCTACAATCGCAAGCTACAATGACTTTAACCATTGCTCCCTCCTAAAATGAGGTTAATTAGAGTTAACAGAACTCACTCATATGTTAGTGAATGTTGTAGTCCAATTTGTCATCTGAAGGATGACCACCAAACCAATTAGGCAAGATTGCAAGTTTAATAATTTATGAATCATATTGCTAGTTTGATAAGGTAAATACTCCCTTTGTCACATAAACTTTGCTCCATAGAGGCAATGCATCCCAACCAAGGAGGAAAAAAATAGAGAGATTTGTAAGGATGTTAGTGTTGGCCGCACCAAGCATAAAAGGTAGAGAGAAAATTTTACTTAATCGAGTTAAGAATTTAAGACAACTAAGGGTGCGTTCTCTTCACCTTAAAAAAATAAGTTTCAGGTTTAATAAGTTCAGATAAGTTCCAATAAGTTATATCAGGTCTAATAAGTTCAATAAGGTCTAATAAGTTGCAATAAGGTCCAATAAGTTCTAATAAGTTCCAATAAGGTCTAATAAGTTGCAATAAGGTCCAATAAGTTCTAATAAGTTCCAATAAGGTCTAATAAGTTTCAATAAGGTCTAATACGTTCCAATCAGGTCTAATACGTTCCAATCAGGTCTAGATTATTATTTTTAATTATTGATCAAATAAAATTAATTAAATTAATAATTAACTTAAAGCACTCTTACACAACATAAACCAATTTTATTTTATCATTCTTGTTTTATAATTTTTTTGGAGAAACCAATCAGTGTTAGATTGAATTAAACTATTTTTTTTATATTATAAAATAAAAATTATTTTTTATTTTGGGTTTGATTTAATTTTGGTCCAAATTAAACTTTACCCATCCTCCATATTATTATTATTCAATCCGTTCTAGTTTGTTAATTTTACTACAAGTGAATTAAGAAAAATTAAATATGTAGATAAGTTGTTATTAAAATTGATAATATTAATTAATAATGGGTTTGAAAAAAGATATATTAATTATTATTACCTTCTTGAACGTAATTCAACAATAAAAAACATAAGTTCAAATGTATAGAATATTATCATTATTATTATTATAATTAATTTATTTTATTCAATCATATAAAATACGTTCCAATAAGTTTCAATCAGGTTTAATAAGTTCCAATAAGGTCCAATAAGGCCTAGTAAGTTCCAATAAGGCCTAATAAGTTCCAATAAGGTCTAGTAAAGTTTAATTTTGACCAAAATTAGTAGTAATAATATGGAGGATGGGTAAAGTTTAATTTGGATCAAAATTAAATCAAACCCAAAATAAAAAATAAGTTTTATTTTATAATATAAAAAATAGTTTAATTCAATCTAACTCTGATTGGTTTCTCTAAAAAAATTATAAAACAAGAATGATAAAATAAAATAGGTTTATGTTGTGTAAGAGTGCTTTAAGGTAATTATTAATTTAATTAATTTTATTTAATCAATAGTTAAAAATAATAACCTAGACCTGATTTGAACTTATTAGACCTGATTGAAATTTATTAGAACTGATTGGAACTTATTAAACCTTATTGGAACTTATTAGACCTTATTGGAAGTTATTAGAACTTATTGGACCTTATTGCAACTTATTAGACCTTATTGGAACTTATTAGACCTGATATAACTTATTGGAACTTATCTAGACTTATCTGAACTTATTAAACCTGAAACTTATTTTTTTTAAGGTGAAGAGAACACACCCTAAAAGAGACTAAAATCATAGCATTCCAAAAAATGGAAGAATTTTTGTTTTCCTTCAACCAACAATAGTAGTTGATAATAAACAATAGACTACTTTACATTCCATTGAGAATAAACAAATAACAATCACCACTACGGTTATTGTTCCAAACTCCGAATCAATCCACTTTCTGGACAACAGATAGGTGTACAATTACAAAAAGATGTATCAAAAGAGCTATCAATCCCTGTCATGACATTCAGAGTAAGACACAGCAAAAGCCCCAATAATTTCAATGCGTGACGGATAGCTCAATCCCGAATTACTTCTAAATGGAACTTCCCAGAAGACCGACCAACTAAAATTGTATCCCAGTTAATAATTGCTAACACAATCCCAAGTTATTTCTACAATTTTTACCAACACGCCCTCATATTTTTTGGTCAAATGTAGCAAGTAATTTGAGAAGAGAGGCAGTATAAATCCGAAAGTCTCACAGAGAGCACTGCTTGTCTTCTTCCCCTGAACTTCCCAGAATGGACCTTCCCAGAAGACCGACCAACTAAAATTGTATCCCAGTTAATAATTTCTAACACAATCCCAAGTTATTTCTACAATTTTTACCAACACGCCCTCATATTTTTTGGTCAAATGTAGCAAGTAATTTGAGAAGAGAGGCAGTATAAATCCGAAAGTCTCACAGAGAGCACTGCTTGTCTTCTTCCCCTTCAACTTCACATCACTGTTTTATCGCTTTAAGTCCCATTCTATAGACAGAACCATTTTGAAATTAAAACATAACAAAATAAAATCCTCTTTGAAAGTTCAAACCACTGATCAATCACTTGTACGGACTACGGAGTGTACAGTGTCAAATTTCATTTGAAGATCAAGATGTGAAGGAAAAGTAAAATTTGAAGCCAGCAGATACATAAATGAATAAATCTAAGATGAAGGCCATTAGGTTCAAATTCATTTATCTCCCGTATAATAAGGCCACTTACTCCCAAATTCCCACCTAAAACCAACAAACCTTTAAGATGTTGGCATCTCTATATAACTAATTAAAAAGCGCTATTTGCTCCGTATTGCACCACGTAGCCACGTAGGCGTCACATAAGATTGGTCCACGAGTGCTTAAATCAAACCTAAATCTGGCCCATAGGCTTCCCCAAAATTTTCAACCCCTCCCCTGCCCCCAAAAAAAAAAAAAAAAAAAAAACCAAACTAATACCTAATTTTGTATATAACACTAGACAATTGTGCAAGAAGAGTTCCACCTCAGTGAATATAATGACAATGCCAATAGAAAATCACAAAAGAGAACTAAGGCTTCAGATAACAAAGTGATATCCCACCAAAAGCACAACATCCTATACAGGAACTAGGATGCATGGATACGCCAATTTGCTAGTGTATCGCGTATCGGATACGGGTACGGATACGGGTACGATACGGGTATAGGCGTATCCGATACGGTTTTTGAAGTATCTGGTTTTTTTAATTAAAAGTGGGTACGGGATACGGGCCGTATCGGCTGGGTACGGGCCGTATCATGTTTTACTTGGCGTATCCTGCCCATTTTAATGGGTTATTAACTTATTATGTTATTGGGCTGTTAATAATATGTTATTGGGCCAAATCCATGTCCTAAATACTATACCCCTCACATTCCTTATCTATCTCTAAAAGACTATAACCCACCCAAAATCCCTAATCCCTAATTCATCCAAAAAAAAAAAACAATCGACATTCAGTAGAGTGAGAGGTAGAGAGGACAGAGGAGATCGAAGTGCGAGTGTTGCTGGCTGATGCGGTGCTGCCGTCGTGCCGTCGTACCTGACGAGTGCTGTTGTCGTAGTACCTGACGAGTGCTGCTAGCTATTGCGGTGCTGCCGTCGTGCCGTCGTCGCCGCAACGCCACCACGGACTGACGGAGTTCAATGCCATCTCAGATCTCACCTCTCTGAGTTAGTGAGCTTTCAGTTTTTACTTGATTTTTTTTCTGTAATTTTCAATTTGTTAAATGTTTGTTATTGAGTTAAATTTTCAATTTTTTTTTTTTTTCTGTAATTTTCAATTTGTTTTTTTCTGTAATTTTCACTTTGTTAGTGAGTGAGTTAGTGAGTTAGTGACTAGTGAGTGAGTTAAATTTTCACTTTGTTATTGAGTTAGTGAGTTAAATTTTCACTTTGTTATTGATTTAGTTAGTGAGTGAGTTAAATTTTCACTTTGTTATTGAGAACAATTCTTTTATAATTTTCAAATTTCTGTGCTTAGTGAGTTAGTGAGTTACCAATTGAATTCATGTTACTGTTATTGTTATTGTTTCTTTGTTTGTGTAGTTTAGTACTTTACTATTAAAATTGATATTGTTAAGTTGTTATTGACTTATTTATTTGTTTAGTACTTTATTAATTTACTACGTGCATAAATTAAATTTCATATTGTTTGAGTCCATTTTATTTGCATAAATTGGAAAAAAAAACATCTAGGAAGATATCACCAATTGAATTCCTAGTAATAATATTATCTTTTTTTTATTCAGGATTTATATTGTGTATGTGAATATGTCTAATGCTGATATTGGTGCAACGGGTGGTGGTGGTAGTAGTAGTGCTTCGGCTTCTTATAATGTTGGTAGTAGTTCAACTACTCCTAGTGAGGAAGATTTGGTATATCCTTTATGGAAATTTGTTAATAAGGGTGAAAAAGGTGCTGGTGGTGGGGGAAATTGTTCTTGGCAATGTAGTTTTTGTGGAATGGCTAAGAATGGGTCGTATACTAGGGTACGAGCTCATTTACTTTGTTTAGCAGGAAGAGGTGTATCTATTTGTGAGAAAGTAACACGTGATGACATTACTAAAATGAAAAACCTTGATTATGAAGCGGAAGCTTATAAGGAGGCAATGAAAACTAAGAAACCACCTCTTCCTAACCAACCATTTCTTCTAACACATCTGAAGCTACTTCAATCCCACCATCTAGCTCTGGAAATGTAAAGAAGAGGAAGTCCGATAATGCAATTCTCAATGCTTTTAATTTGCAATCTCGCAAACAATTAGATTCTGAAATAGCTAGGATGTTTTTTACTGGGGGGTTACCTTTTAATCTAGCAAGAAACCCTTATTATGTGAGTTCATATTCATTGGCTGCAAATACTACTATCCCTGGTTATGTGCCTCCTGGTTATAATAAGTTTAGAACTACCTTACTTGAAGATGAGAAAGTGAATAGGTTATTAGAACCTATTAGGGGCACTTGGAGAACAAAAGGGATTAGTATAGTTAGTGATGGGTGGAGTGATCCCCAAAGAACATTGATAAATTTTATGATTGCTTGTGAATCTGGCCCTATGTTTATAAAATGTGTTGATTGTTCTGGTGAAGAAAAAACCAAAGAGTTCATTTCGGGAATATTGGGTGAGGTAATTGATGAAGTTGGACATCATAATGTTGTGCAAATTGTCACCGATAATGCAAGTAATTGTAAAGCTGCAGGTGAACTTATTGAAGGTAGATACCCTCATATCTATTGGACTCCATGTATAGTCCATACACTTAATCTTGGATTAAAAAGTATATGTGGTGCAAATTATTCTTTGAACAATGAAGAAGTATGGAGTGCGTGTGCATGGATTAATGATGTTTATGGAGATGCTATGTTTGTCAAAAATTACATAATGAATCACCAAATGCGGCTTGCCATTTTTCACAAGTTTTCTTCCCTAAAACTTCTTTCGGTTGCCGACACTCGTTTCGCTTCAGTTGTTGTCATGCTTAAAAGGTTTAAGCTCCTTAAGACCACTCTCCAATCGATGGTGCTTAGTGAGGCATGGTCCACATATAGGGATGATAATCGTGGGCAAGCAAGAACGGTAAGGGACACTATATTGGATGAGCCTTGGTGGGATAAAGTTGATTACATTCTTGACTTTACACGGCCAATATATAATATGATTAGAGAGTGCGATACTAATAAAGCATCCCTTCATTTGGTGTATGAGAGATGGGATACAATGATGTTAAAGGTTAAGGAATCAATCTACAAATATGAGCATAAGCGTGATCATAAGGAGTCCACATTCTTTAATGTTGTTCAAGGGGTTCTTCACCGTCGTTGGAATAAGGGTAGTACTCCAATGCATTCATTAGCATACTCTTTGAATCCAAGGTATTTTCACTTTTTTCCTACTTTATTTGTAAATTTATATTCTTCTCTTATGTGTTGATGATTTTTTTATAGGTTTTATACGGATGAGTGGATTGATGAAGTTAATGGTCGTGTGCCTCCTAATGCTGATAATGAGATCTCCACTCAAAGGTTGCAATGTTTTAGAAGGCTTTACCAAGATCCCGAACAAAGAAGAAAGATCAATACAGAGTTTGCTATTTTTTCTCAACGATCAGAGGGAATTTTCAAAAACATAGATTGCTTGCATGATATGGCCATCATGGATGCAAAAAATTGGTGGGCTACTTATGGGTCTCAAGTACCCATGCTTTAAAGTTTAGCTTTCAAGTTGCTAGGGCAACCTTCATAATCTTCATGTTGTGAAAGAAATTGGAGCACTTACAAGTTCATTCATTCTTGTGTTAGAAATAAACTTACTCCTAAGCGTGCTCAAGACTTGGTTTTTATTCATAATAACCTTAGGCTACTTTCTAGGAGAAGTGAAGAATACACTAAAGGAAGAACCCAATTATGGGATGTGGGTGGAGATGAGCATGATAATTTACAAGAAGTTGGCCACCTTGAGATGGCCGAGCTTTCACTTGATGAGCCCGAAATGGAAAATGTGTTTTTTGAAGATTATCATGATGTGGGTGGAGATGAGTAGTGTTGTAGAATTTGTTTACATTTTTTATTTTTAAGTGTATTCATTTGAATTGTAAGACTTATTTGGTGTTTATTTGGTTAGTAAATTTTAAGACTTATTTAGCTTTTACTTTTGTTATTTTGTAGTCTTTTGTTTATGTGGACGCGAGTTAAAGAACAAACGTTTTCCTTTTATTTAGTTTTTTTATCATGATTTATCGTTCAGCCTACAAGATCATGTGTTGTATTAATAAATTTAATAAATTTCCTTTTTTTTATATATTATTTAATATAAATTACCGTACCCGTATCCTCTATTTTTTTGGGTTCCGTATCCGTACCAGAACCCGTGCAACCTAGTACAGGAATACAGCAAATAAGCAAAATGAAGCAAACAAGTAAGAATTAAAGCTTTAACAGGATAGATGCTTTATTATTCCTTTAAACCTGGCCTTTACGGATTGAAAATTTTCAGGAAAAAAATAAAATAAAACATAACAACTACAAATTCAGATTTTTATGGGCAATATCAAGTAAAACAAACCTGTAGAAGCATTGATGCTTTGGCACATAAAATAGTATTGCTCACAGCAGGAAAACCATTAGCATATGTAAGATTCAGAGCCATCAGCTTGTCAGGCGATGAGTTGACAAGGACAGTGACATCGTCTATACCATCATTTCCAATCATTGACCACCCTTCGTCAGTAAACCCATTAAGTGCCTCATTAAAACCCCTGGTAAAAGCAGATATCATCATATGCTGATAGCAAGGAACTAAAAAAACTAATAACATTGAAAATGACTCAAGCGTATACACACCGACTCAGCCGCTGGCTAAGAGCTCGCAGTGCTGCAGGCCGCCTACCCCAATTAGAGACAGTAGGCTGCGAAATTTCCTGAGCAATCTGCCGAAGTTGACGCAATGCCTAAAATCAAGCAACAAAACCTACGGTTAAGCAACTAACCCAAGCACCGAATTCACTGATTTTGTTTTAATCCATACAAACATGAATCTTTCTATGTCTGGCTTAGAACAAAGTGGCAGTGGCAGCAACAAGCCAACAACTCACAACAGTGATTGATGAACTATAATGTGGACAAAAAGAAAACCCACCGCCATTGTTGTTTTCTGGGCTATAACTGTTGATGATTCATACAAGGGACGCAACACTTCAGGCACACTCCATGGCTGGTTCATAGCAAAGCAAACCAGAAATATTAGTTACCAATGGCATCATTTCCCAGCAAACCAGATTTATTAAGGATGGATCAAAGTTGGAAAAATTTTATTGTACCTCAAGGTCCATATGGTCAACAACGTGAATTATGGATCCGCCTCCTTCACAAGGCCTTATAAGATACCCACTAGGCAGCATCTCTGCTCTTACAAAGTTCTGCACAGGAGGCATGCTCGGACCATTCTGGGTGTTGTTAAGTGATCTTTCACAGACCTGAATATGGAAAAACAGGTTCAGGGATTAGTAATAAACAAAAAAATCAACCAGCAATCTACGTTCCCGTTCAATTATTTAGGAGAACAAGAATCAAGAGCAGATACCACCAGGCTACCATCCTCCATAACAGAAGTGTAACGAAGCAACCAGAAATCACGGGCAGGTGCCAAAGTTGTTGGAGCATAGAGCTGACAGCAGCAAATTACGTGAGTAAAGCAGACTAAACGAGTACAGTAACATCAAAACAGAAAGGTAAAACAAATAAAAACAAGTAGCTAACCTGCATGTATAGCAGCTCAATGGTTCCACCATTTGCAGTAGGCAGCACGTTAAGCACATCCACAGCTCGGCAATCGCGAAACCACGATGGCCTATCCTTGAGGATTTCCGCTACCTGTAAAATGTGTGAATGGCACTCAGGTAAAACTGATCTTCAAAACGGAAAACTAAAGCAAGCTTAAGAGTCGCATAAACGTACCCTTGTAGGTTCAAGACCCACCAGGCCGCAGGCTCGTGCCGCCACTCCAGTGCAACCATGAGAAATAGCAACGATTCCAATGGAATCCGGACCAGGCTATACAAGTAATCAACTTGTGAAAATTGACAAGAACATCCTTGATGTAAAAATAACCTATATAACAAAGGTACTTCACTTAACCCATACCCGTAACCTTCATGTACCATCGACAATCGGGTAGTTCACTCAATAATGTAGTGTACCCAATGTTTATAATTTTCAAATTTGACAAATTCTGTCCCATATATTTATCCCAGTCCCTCCCCCACACCCAACCCCCGGGCCCCCACCCCAGTTCATTCTAGCACATAACTTTTGCCAGATTGATACAAAATGTTTTCAATGTTAAATTCTGCATGCAGAATAGTGCTATAGCTCAGTCTCTGTGACAAATTACAAAACCATAATTTTAAGCGTTTTTTTATGGTAATGATATATGCCGCCCTAATAGCAGAGCCAACTATCTAACATATTTTTTCTTTCAAAAAATACATAGAAATTCTAATTGCACTACCACTGTATTATTTAAGTTGATGATGAATTAGTAAGGGAGGATAAAATAATCCGTAACAGATAGTAATAAACAATGAAGGAATAAATTAGGAAAAGGTACCTTCATTCCAGGCATTTGGACCCACTCAACAGCGGTTCCAGTGGCCTTTGAAAGAAACTCTGCTAAAGTTTCTTCTGCAATGGACAAAAGTCTGGAAAGGATAGAAAAAAGAGCACAAAGGCATTAGCCTCACATCAACAAAAGAAGGTCACATTACACGATGCTTGTTTTTTCAGAAAATGACACAACAACCAAATTATTCCCCACTAACCCTGCAGGACTAGCATCTCTTGGAGGATGTTGTGGTGTCAATTGGTGTTGACCACTAGTCACCACTGATTCACAACTTGTGTCTTTGCTAGCAACCCCAGACTGCAACCAAAATCAAGCATAAAAAAAAAACATAAACAATTGGAGTAAGTACTAAATTATGCTGATAAATACGGAGTAAAACATGATTAATTTATAAACTTTTGAGCTCACTTTCTGAGTTTGCTGGCGAAAATAGCCATTTTCATACACAAGCTGTGACACTTGTTTCTGTAACCTATCATTCTCCTCCATAAGAAGCTTGTTCATTGCAGTTAGCTTCCTATTCACAGCTTGCAGCCGTGATGCCTCCTTCCTCTGTTTCTCCCTACATCTGCCTCACATTAAGAGCACATAATATATTATCAGAATGAAAATAACAGCCCCAATTTTAAAAATTTTAAAATATATATATATACATGTAACTTGTAAAATGTAAAATGTAAAAAGGCATGATTTCGTCAATGCCATGCCTAACTTAATGAGGAAAACTGATATGCAGAACATGGGCATTCCAGAACACTAATTATCATAATTCCCCTTGCATGATCAAGTACAGTACATCAATTAATGAACAGAAATACTCCATAACAGGAAATTTACCAATTCAAACAGTAGAAATGTAGAATACAGTATCACAATCATAATAATAAGTGCTCATTAAATGAACCAAAAGAACTCTAGAAAGATGGAGAAAAACAAAAACAAAAAATCAAAATTCAAGAAATGTTTACCTTCTATTCTGAAACCAGACTTTGATCTGCTTAGGCTCAATATTAGAGAGAATGGGGCACTCACGGATGAGCTGCTGGCGACGAAGCGAGCTGGGTTTAGGACATTCATGATAGAGCCTCTCAAGGGCTTCAACCTGCTCAGGTGTATACCTCACATACTTCCCATTATCCATTACTCCCTTACCATCCTTGCAGGACATTGCCATCATAAATTTCAAACTTACAGCTCTACTTCAACTAGCACCCAACTTCAATAAATTTGTCAACAACCCAAATGCACCCTTTTTCTCTTTTTCTATCTCTTTTCACTGGGGCAAATTCCCAAACAGTTGGTGTGCAAGGAGTTGAACTTAATCAAAATAAACTTAGACAATTGAAAAAACACAAGAAATTACTCCAAAATTGTACTCTATTTCCCTCTCCACTATCTTCTACTGCTTCAAGAGTTCTAATTTCAGAAGCTTAGGGAAACAACGTACACAAATTCCTGCTAATATAACATGAGGCAGCGAAAAACACAAGGAGTAATGTTCTCTTCCCAAACTTTCGAGATCAGAGCTCTTGAAATTGATACCAACCAAACAGTGTGTTCTTTTACTACTAATTATGTCAATCAAACGATCTTAACGTCACGCATTCAACCATTCAAAGCACGAAAATTCGCAGCTCCAAAATCATGAACCCCATTTTTTTTCTTTTACTACTTTTAAAAAGCTATGAAAATACATATGATTATCAGGAACTAAGAGCTAAGAAAAAGGTAGAAAAAATCAACTAAGGACCATACAATAGAAGATAACTCAAGATCTTGAAGTTAAGTAAAGTTCCCTTCCTCGAAATTGATATTTATTATTGCTGCAACTGCTGGTTTCACTAAGAGCAAAGATTTATCTTCTTCTTCTAGCATCTTCTACCTACTGCTATATCTAAGATTTAGCATTAACCCAGATTGAGTTGATGGAACAAACAAAATACGCCATTAAACACTGCATTGATGAAAGAGAGAGACAGAGAGAAACAGAGTAAAAAGTTAAGAAATGAGCCAGAAGGCCCTTTAAGCTAAAAACAATAGCCTACAAAAACAAAACCCTAAATTAAAAATGTGATTTTTAGGTATTTGAGATAAAAGATTGCATTTTTTGGGGTGTGCTTTGATTGATTGTTGGTTCTCTGTAGCAGGGAAAGAAGTGCAGCACCTTTTTTTCTCTCTTCAATGGTGTATATGCTTTATCAGCTGTTTTGGGGTGTACGGTTTTTAGTATAGCTGTATAGGTGAAGTGAATATATTATTTTTTAAATTAGAGTTTTAATTTTACAAAAATTTTAAAAAAGATGATGGATATGACAAAACTAACCCTGGTTAAGGGGTTGGTTAAAAAATGCCCTTGAATTTTGGTACATTTACACTTTTGCCATGATTACAAGAAAATCAGGTGAAAGAAGACTTGTGAGTGAAGGGTGGAGTGAAGAAAAGGATTTTTCTATTTTTTTATATACTTCATCCGTAAATAAATTCTTACAACAAAATATTTTTCTCGTATGCCAAAACAAATTTTGAAATATGTATTTTAAAAAATAATAATCACTAAATAATAAAAAACTACAAGTTGAGACGAATTCAACGAAATCGCATATGACTATATTTTTCTTTATGTATGAGTGAAAAATTACGATCAAACTAAAAATTGTGAACAGTGTCAAAAGTACACTTGTTGCAATGATTCATTTAAGTATCAAGTATTTTTTTAAAAAAAAATATATTTTTGGGGGTTTTATATTCTCTTTTTGGTGTGTTTTATGTGGGACAAAAAGAAAGGGGAGGAGATATTGAGGAATTCTTTAGTGGACACAACAACAGACAAGAGTTTGTAGGATCAAAGCTTTCTGAATTGATTGGTGCATGGTGGTTTTTTTTCTTCCTTTTTTATTTATTTAAAAAAAAATATGGTATTATATTGTTGATATTAGGGTTATTAGTGGATATGAAAAGGTGAATTGTTTTTCATAGCAATTGATTACATGGGCACTATGCAAGTTTTTATTAGGAAAAAAAAGGGAGGGTTTGTTCATGTTTATCATGCATGCTCAGCAGGGAAATGGTGTGTATGGGATATGCTAGCAACTTAGCAAGTGTGATATACAAGTTGTCTATTATTGTCCCTCATGTAAACAGATTTGCCTTTCAAAGAAAGGGATTTTTGTAATTTGTCAGTGAAGAAAAGGGTAACACTATGGTGATTAGTAGAATTATTTGGAGGAGTGATAAAATCACTAATATTTAAGTTGCGTTCTCTTTGCAATAATTGATTAGAATGGATGAATGAGATTGAATAGTATTGGATTGAAGTGATGGGATTTGATTGAAATTAATCGATGGGATAGAATTAGATTTGAATGAATTGGAACAGATTGAAGAGATTACAATTGATTAGATTGATTGACAATTCATTGAATCGGATCGAATTGAATTGTATTGAATTGGATTGGATTTAAATAGATTGAATTAGATTGGATTGAAATTTGGGATTCTAATCGCACAAAACTAACTCGCCTTTAGTGGGTTAAGTAGTCCACGAACAAGGGGTAAACTAGTTATTTTATCGCATAAGAAAAATTAAAAAGCACGTACAAAACGTATTTGTGAATTTACCAATTGCAGACTTTTGCATATATCAGACATATCCAATGTGTGTATGTGGGGTGTTCAATCCACAACTTGTTTGTAGATTATTATGCCTCGATTATTTGTTGTAGTTAGCTTTAATATTTAGCAGAATTCTCTCAGATAAAAAATGGTAGAATTTGTATAAATCCTTGTTCAACATTGTGTTCATCCATGTCCATTATTTTGATCATTCACTAAAAGCTTTTCTTGAAACAATATATTTTTTCCATCTATGTGTTTTCTGTAAAGCATAACAATAATATGATATAAAAATGGAAGTACTAGTAAATAATTGGGAAATCACGTTATTTGAATATTGAGGAGAAGGATATTGCGTGAGTGACCACTAATGAAAGTTGTATGATGGTGTAGTAGTATGCATAAACTTTAGGTACTTTTTTCCCTGCATGTATAATATATGATTTGTATATATAGATTGTTACATTTTTATATATAAAAGGAGAAGAGATGGCCTGGGTTCAAGAGTAACTAATATACACTAGCTAGTTAAATAAAAATAAAATTAAATAAAATTAAAAAAAAAAGTACGAGTATTCCTCTTGCTTTAATGCTTTTAGTACACCTTATATATATATATGAGCAAGAAGCCAAGAACAGGTATTCCCTAGCTTAGTTTCAACAAACAATATAAGACAATAATTTCACCATAGAAATAACTAAATAAGCTTATAGGCATAAGGTTTATCTCAATATCTCATGCAGTGATGCACTAAAAATTTGAATTATCATTATTATCCGTTTGTTTGTCGTTATTATTATGATAAACAAATGAGCTCATAACATTTACAAGAAATTAGTATGTATGTATTTGAGAATTTAGATACGGAGTACTATATATATATATATATATATATATATATATATATATATATGGACCACAACTCCTCTAAATATTGCAAATCTTATCCTAGTGCATAAAGATGTTAGCAGCTGCACACGCTCTATTATATGAAATCCTAGAAAATTTCTTAACACGTTTTATTAGCAAAACAAGAGTCTCCCCCTCCAATTCCCCAAAAGTAGAAAAAGAGAAAGGAAAAAACCCATATGGCCATATATAATTAATAGCTCAACAACTACCTGCATAATTGACCTATTTGTGATGATCCGCATTAGTCACAACACAACCTAAAACAAAGTCAAACAACCTATGTCATGTTGTATTAAAGAGAAGACTTCATCAAGTCCACACACACATCAAAGTTGATCTTGATCCTAATAATAAAGTAAAACATCAGCCGGTCAAAAAGCTTTGTCATTCCCCCAAGTGAAACCAATACTCACCCCATTTCTTGCTAAAATATCAAACCAATACCAAACATCGATAAAGGTATCTAGAGACCAAAATAACATTATATCGATGTTCAATACCTACAATACCAACACATGACATATCATGGCCCTCGAAAATATCCCTTCAAAAACGCTTAAGCAACCAGAGCAAAGTATATCGTAATAGAGAACAATGGCACTCCTAACCAATTAATTGCATAAAACACAACCATAAGTCATAGGATTCATCGCCTAACCCAACCCTGAAATAAGAAGCGTCTGAAACATTCATCTTCATTTCAAATTACTTACTACACTATTTACCTTAATTATGTGGATGTATGTCTCAAATTTATCCCTACATATATTTCCTTTTCTATCTTCTAGCGTCTACACAAACTTTTACAACTTTACTTATACTTTTGTCATAAAACTTTGTGTGACTATGTCTCATTTGGTGATCGGCTATAAAGAATGGAATGGACTTATAGTTCATTTGTTCCAAATTAAACGCAACAAATTATTTTGTAATATTTTAATGAAGAAAATTAAGGGTGTAAATGGAAATACTAATAAAAAAATTAAGACAAGCTGTAACATATAATCTCTTTCTTGCTTGTATTAAAAAATTTAATTATTTTTCCCGTTTACACCCTTAATGTATTAAATCTCTTCTTTAAAATGCGTGCAAAATGATTTGTTGTGTTTAATTTGGAGCGGAGGAAGTATGTAATTTGGTAGGAAAACTCAATATCCATTCTCACAGTTGCGATAGATTGTCTCCCAATTTATCTAATTTTGTTAATTATAAATCTTTATTCTCATCCAATACCACCATTTACAATTTGATGGTAATGAAAAATAGGAAAAAAAATTTAACTTGGTGTCAAATATCTTAACTAAAAGCTTGGAACGCGTTTTGCACACGGCTGGCCGCACAGTTAATTAACCATGCGGCGCGCACGTGTACTACACGCTAGCAAAAACGCGTTTTTGCAAATCGCTTGCACGCACAAAACCCTAGGTTATTAAATAGCGTTGTTTTAACTGAAAGCATGTCGAAATCACTTTGTAACCCCCCAAACCCTTAGTAACCCACTAAAAACACTTTTTAAATCCAGTAAAAACACTTTGTAACCCCCAAAACACTTTGTAACTCCCCAAAACACTTTATAACCCCCCGAAACACTTTGTAACACCACCAAAAACACTTTGTAACCCTAATTAAAACAACTTTGTAACACCACAAATAACATTTTGTAACCCCACCAAAAACACTCTATAACCCCCCAACACTTTGTAACCCCCCAAAAACACTTTGTAACCCCACCAAAAAAAGTTTGTACCCCCCCAAAACACTTTGTAACCTCACCAAAAACACTTTGTAACCCCACCAAAAACACTTTGTAACCTCACCAAAAACACTTTGTAACCCCACCAAAAACACTTTGTAACCCTAATTAAAACAACTTTGTAACCCCATCAAAAACAGTTTGTAACCCCCCAAAACACTTTGTAACCTCACCAAAAACACTTTGTAACCCCACAAATAACACTTTGTAACCCCACCAAAAACAATTTGTAAACCCCCCCAAAAAAAAACACTTTGTAACCTCACCAAAAACACTTTGTAAGACCACAAAAAACACTTTGTAACCCCACTAAATAATTTGTAACATGCACTAAGAAATCACTTTGTAACCCCACATACCTGATTCAACATTTACCAACACAGTTGTGCCTTTCTCGCCACCACGACGAATATACTTCAATTTTGGCATCATAACGAAAGTAGATGAAGAGAAATCGAACAGAAGAAAACCAAAACAGAGTACGAAAAAACTTCAAGTAGAAAAACGAAGGAGAAAAACCTAAATACAACTTAAATTACAAAAGACAAAATACTCCAAACAAGCACAAATGATGACACTAATGGAGGGATCAAAGAGAAACTGAAAAAGAAAAAAATGGCGGTTTAGAGAGGTTATAAGAGAGAGAAAGAAGTGACATGCATTGATGACAAAATTAAAAAATAATGATAACAATAAAGTAAAACTGTCATTTACAAAGTTTTGGGCCTTTATTGCTGCAACAAAATACAAAGGGTTTGGGCCTTTATTGCTGAGCATGTTTTAAAATGATCTGGGCCATTATTGGTGCAGCACATAGAATCTCTGGGCTTTGAAATTTCAGCCGTATGGTTTATTAACCATACAACCGGCCGTATGGTTTAAAAACCATACAATCGGTTGTATTCAAGAAATTGTGAAAAACTTGAGTTAATGATTGAAGCTCAAGATGATATTATAAAGAAAGTACGTATTGGAACATACCTTCTAACATAATATTAATGTCAGATGGCTCAAACATAATTCTTCCTCCCACACCTAGATCAAAGCCAACCTAATTAAACTTCTACATTAAATCCTAGAGTCCTAAACGAAATTCTCCAGCGAAGCCAACCGAAACTTGTCTGTTGCTTCTTCATTTCTAATCTTATCATTTTTTTGTGGAATCAAACATTTGGTGATTTAATTTATCGTTCATGCAATGAGTTGTATATATACTTGTATCTATGATTAGATATTGAATATAGTTGATGATTTATTTTCACGCTTTCATTTATGCAGTTATGGCTTCGCATTTCAGTTTTTTGTATTTATATGTTGTTATTAAAATATTCCAGGTTACAAGCAACACCAAAATGAAAATGGTGACATAATTTTTTTCATGGCAATTGTTTAATGCTAAGATGATTTTTTGCAAGTGTATGTATTTTTGTAAGACTTGTTTATTTTTTGTTCAGTTACTTTTTTCATTTTTTCCAGGTTAATGTTTATTTTGTTCCAATTCAGTGTTTATTTTGATTCAGCTAAGGGCTTGTTTACTTCAGCTTAAATTCAATTTAGTTCAACTCTTAATTCCTTCTTTTAAACAGAGTAAAATATTACTTTCAACTGTATTCAGTTCAATTCAGGACAATTCAGTTAAGTTCAATTTAGTTTAGTTTAGTTCAATTCAGTTAAGTTATATTCAGTTGAATTAAACAGACCCTAAGGGCTCGTTTACATTAGCTGAATAGAGATGAACTGAACTGAAGTGTATTAACTGAACTGAACTGAATATAATTTGAATAAATGAACCCCTCAATCCCAAATTGAAGTTTGTCTCTATAACAACAATTTTATAAAAGTGGGGCCGCCCAAACTCTGATGTCAATATAGTTGCCAAAGTAAACAAGACATATCACACAGAGGCATTAGGCAGGGACAGAGTACGTAGTTGAGATTGAGCTCAGCATTGAAAATGATGGGGCTGGCCTTGGGTTGGTTAGAGACTCAGATGAGGGTACTCGTATTTAAATGGGGATGGAGTTAAATAAATTGAGGGGTTGTTTAGCATTGTAATACTAATCACAACACAATATCGTTACGATGTGTTTGTTATGGGTTTTGGGAAATGAAAACAAATTTGTAAGTGAAACAAATTTTCTTACATGGTTATCTTACTAAATCTAGTGGAAACAATTTCTGTTTCCGAATAATAATCATATACGTTTCCTTAATAATATCAAACAACTAATTTAAAAAGGATAACACTATGTATTACCATTTGCCCTTTTTATTTATTTTTAATCTATTATATTTATTAATTTCATACCAAACAACCCCTCAGTATTTTTTCAATGATATATTTGGGTATTAGACTAGTAGCATATTCCCAGTGATATATCTAAGTTTAAAAAAAAATCTGAAATACTTCCTAGTACAATTCAATTAGCAACACTAATGGTTGTTTCTTTTTTGAAATGCTAATGGTACCTTCATTGAATTAGCCAATCGTTAGTTAACTATAGTTAGTATATTTTGGGGAAATTTTTTTAAATGTAAACAAACAATATAGTACTTTAACTTTTTACAATTCAATTACCACTAACACCACTTTCTTACGGTATGTGTAAAAAATTGATGTACTGTATTTTTTGTTTAATTTTTGAAATTTCCCATAAAATAAATTAATTATAGTTAACTAAGAATTGATTAATTAATACTGATTAATTGGCCAGAGATAACAATTAGAGATATTAATTGAATTTTATTAGCAATCTAAATATATTTCTAAGAGTTTTTTAAAACTCATGTACGGAGTATAACATTGGTAATATGCTAATACAAAGATATACCACCACGGTAATCCTAAACTAACTAGCCATGCCAACATAAATGGCAAAGAGGAGTAATTAAGTAAGAAAAATGAGGGACAAAAATGGAAGAAGGCGTTATGGAATTGGAATTTGGGGGGGAAAACAAAAAAGGAGGAAATAAGGAAGAGAGGGGAGGGAGGGAGGAGGAGTTTGGTTGCGTGGGGTGACAGAGGACAGAATGATGAGCCTCTCGCATGCGTCTCGACTCTCGATTCTACCTAGCTTCTCTTTCAATATTTTATACTCTATCCTTCTAACCACATACACATATTCCAGTATGTCCCAATTTAATTACTACATTTTAATATATGGTCTTTAATTGTTTCTAATTTTATAAATATAAGGAAAATCATAATTATCATAGATCTAATTTAATTCGTCTCAACATGTACTTTTGAAATATATAATTTTTATAATTTTTTAATATGGGCAGTTCAAGATATTTTTATTTAAAACTGTGTCTCGTGCTATGTAAAAAAAAATGAATGTAATAAGTAGATTAGGACGGAGGGAATACCTTTTTTTATTATTAAATCTCTATTATATAAGTGATGCCGGAGCAATGACATATTCGTATATGTATTAAATATTTCACTCAAAATTAAATGACAAAATAAGTAACATCAATCAATCAACAAAAAATAAAAGTTTTTACTTAAATATCAAAGTGCAAACTCAAAATTTATAACGACAATTTCTAATTTAATTTATTAGATCATAAAGTGAAAAAATGTTTTTTTTTTTTTTATTTATTTGAACTCATATTAATACATATACGAATATATCATTGCTCCCGCATCACTTTATATTTATTTGGACTCATATAAAAAATTAAAAATGTTTTTGAATTCTTGCAACAAATGAATTTTTTATCTCTCACAAATAATACCCATTTGTTGCAAGAATTCAAAAACGGAGGAAGTATAATTATTTTTACTGTACACAACAAAATAATACAACTATTGTGTAATATATGTGATGTATAAAATATACATTTGTTGCATTTATTTTATTATGAATGAAGTTTATTATATTAGAATCATATTGATACGTTGACACAAATAATCATTCCTTATTCATTATTCAATAACAGAAAAGGACTATACAATAAAAAAAAATATATAATATTTTTATATATAAGAATTTATTAATTATCTCACACTTTGCGTGCATATATTGATATTTATGGGTAATATAAAATAAGGTGAGAGTTGACACCGGTTGAATTGGCTGCAGCAAACGGTGTAAGGTTTTGTTCTGCTTGCGAGATTAAAATGGATGTGTGTGATTAAAATGGGTTAGAATGGATTGTATTGGTATTTATTATGTACATAATATATAAATACCAATAGATTGAATGGATAAATTATAATGGATTGCATGGTTGAAATAATATAATTGAAATAGATTAAATTAATTGAAGAGATTAGATGAATGGTTTAACTTAATTGGATTGGATGACAATGGGTTGGATTGGATTAGGATCTAAGTTGCACAGATACATAGACGGTATGAAATACGTTAGTTTGATAAATATGAGGTATGGGTACGAGAAAACAATATTATTAAATACTATAAAAATTAAGATTTTTTAATTAAATTTTCAATATCATTTGGAATATTTTAGTTTAATTATTAAAATAAGATAAGAAAATTAATCTTTCAAAAGTATTACCTCCGGTCCCAATTTGTTACAACAAATTTTGGTTGTACGCTTCCCAAGACTAAATTTCTTAGTGTGTAATTACAAGTGAGAGAAAGGGGAAAAAGTACGAGTGAGATAAAGAGTAAAATAAAAATGTTGCAAGTAATGTGAACCTTCATTTTTTTTTTACAAATGTTGCTACTAATTGTAATCGGATGTAGTATATGAAAATATGAAGAAAAAAAACAGGGTAAATCTATAGTAAAACATTTCAAATGAAGTAAGATATCGGGTATATTAGGAGTATCAATATCGTATTAGTATCCAATACGGTTACAACAGCCTCAACAAAATATCCATGCTACCGTACATGCCAATTTTGTTGACACACACATTTAAATGTTTAGCGTTCACAAGGCTTAAACTTAGGCCAAGATTTTGTATTCTATATTTCTATATGCATATACGATATACCTCCCACTAGGGTTGTTCAGTCGCATCGATCTAAAATGTCAAATATTTGAAAAATTCAAATTCGCCAAAAATCTTGATCTGAAAAAACTGAGATATTTGATCAGGTCCGAGTTTTTCCCCAATTTTTTTTTTTTTTTGTGTTTTTAACATATTTTTCCACATATATGAAAATCCTAGGTACTTAATCCGAATGCACGAAAGATTGGGTACTGATTTAAAGTAACCGAAAAATCCGAATATCTGAGCCAAATATCCGGAATCATAGTTATCCGATCCGAAAATTTTAAAATTTTCAGATGATTCGAATATCCAAAACAAAAATTTTCCCGATCCGAGTATTTCCATATATCCATTCCTAAATAATAATAAAAAAAAAACGGGATTATATATCAAAATTTGCCAATTGTATCAAGTTGAACATTCCTCGATCGCTACCACTTTCTATTTTGTTTTATTTTTAAAACTTTATCCTTTGCCCTTTGTAGCTTAGTTAGGCTATTGTTGGACCATAATTACCGAGTAAGGTCATGTTCTATAGGACTGAGAAAACATGAACTTAAATTAAATTAACTGAACTTAAATTAAAATTAACTGAAATTAAATTAAATTAAATTAAATTAAAAAAGTTAAATTAAATTAAATTAAAAAAATTTAAATTAAATTAAATTAAAAAAAATTAAATTAAATTAAATTATATATATATTTTTTATTTTTTTTATATATATTTTTTTATTTTTAGTTTTATTATTTTTTTTATTTTTTATTTTATTTTTTGATTATTTTTTGATTATTTTTTTTATTTTATTTATATTTCAAAGTAAACCCTAAAACCTTCATTTTTCACTGCCGGAAAATTGTCGTCAAAAAACTCCGCCGAATAATCACCGCCGGAAAAGTCACTCCGAAAACTGTCGCTGGAAAAGTCATCCCGAAAATCGTCGCTGAAAAACTCGGCCTGAAAATCGTCGCCGGAAAAGTCACTCCGTAAATCGTCGTCGGAAAAGTCACCCCGAAAATCGTCGCGGAAAAACTCGGCCTGAAAATCATCTCCGGAAAAGTCGACCGAATAATCACCGCCGGAAAATTCAATCTGAAAATCGTCGTCGGAAAAATCGTCCAGAAAAATCGTCAACGAAAAACTCAGCCTGAAAATCGTCGCCGGAAAAGTCGGCCGAATAATCACCGTCGGAAAAGTCGTCCCGAAAAATCGTCGCCGGAAAACTCGGCCTGAAAATCGATGTCGGAAAAGTCGGCCGAATAATCAACACCGGAAAATCAGTCCAAAAATCGTCGTCGAAAAACTCGGCCTGAAAATCGTCGCCGGAAAAATCGGCCGAATAATCACCGCCGGAAAATCATTCCGAAAACCGTCGTCGAAAAACTCAGCTTGAAAATCGTCGCCGGAAAAGTCGGCCGAATAATTACCGCCGAAAAATCAGTCCGAAAACTGTCGTCGGAAAAGTCGTCCCGAAAATCGTCGTCGAAAAACTCAGCCGAATAATCACCGCTGGAAAAGTCAGTCTGAAAACCGTCGTCGGAAAAGTCGTCCCGAAAACCGTCGCCGAAAAACTCGTCCCGAAAATCGTTGCCGGTAAAGTCGGCCGAATAATCAGCGCCGGAAATGTCAGTTCGAAAACCGTCGTCGGAAAGTGTCGAGCGGAAAAACAATGCCCGAAAATAATAATAATTATGAAATGAACTTAAATTAAATTAATTTAATTTAAATTAAATTAACTAAACTTAAATGAAATTAAATTAAATTAAGTCAATAGAAGTCCTAAAGAACGGGGCCTAACTCTTTTACATGTGCATTTTGCATGAATGAAAATGGACTATTGCCTATTAGACCATTAAAAAATAAAAATAAAAAAACCATATCAGGTTACAAGTATGCTGAATAGAAGTACTCCCTCCGTAACATATTAATGGAAACGATTTGACATAAAGTAGAGATAAAAAATGTCAAATCGTTGTCATTAATATGTTATAGAGGGAGTATTTACAAGTTGGTCCATAAAGTGAGTTGGCAATAAAAACATGTTGAAGATGTGTAGCTCATTTGTTAGAGATGTTGGAAATAAAGGGTGTTTTCAAGGCTACACATGAAAAATGACTTTGATAGAGAAGGAGTTGGTGTATCGTGGATTCGTGGTAATTAGGAACACTGACTCAGTTTTTCAGATTGACTTTCTCATCGACGTTTTGGCAACGATTTTCCAGTCAACTTTGATGGTTAACTTTTTACTGACGACCTTTTCTGACGAATTTCCGATCAACTTTCCCACAAAGATTTTACGGTTAACTTTTTCACTTGAACATTTTTCGGTCAACTTTTTCAGGCTCCTAAAAATTAAAAAAGTAAAATTATAATTAAATTTAAACTTAAAATAAAAATAAAAACAAAATAAAAAATAATAATAAATACAAATAATAATAATAAAAAAATAGAAGTTCAATTCAGCTGTTCAGGCTCTGTTCTTTTGGACTTATTTTCGATTCAATTTAGTCCAATTCAGTTTAGTTTTACGCAGTCTAAAAGAACGGGCCTTGTTCAGGCCCTGATCTTTTACACAATCAAATGAGATCTATCTAACTATACTGTACAAAAAAACACAACAATCAATTCATTAATTCATAACTGAAATCTCCAATCACAAGATTACATAATTTTATCACAAAAATCCCTTTAAAAAATTAATCACAAAAATCCCTTAAAAAAATTAATCACAAAAACTGCTAATCAAATCATAGGATTCAGTGATTCACCATTAGGAGAAAGAGAAAGTGATACTGATGTAACCTTGAACTTACGTACCTCAGATTAGTAAAAGATGGATTGATTAGACCTCAATGAGAGGTGGTAATCAATCTGTGATTTAACCAGAGAATATCAGAAAAATAGAAGGAATAGAATTCTCAAGGTTATGGCTCAATTGTATTTGTTACAGAGAAAAAGACAGAGAGAGAATAGGATAGTAGGAGATAGTTTTTTCATTCCTAAATTGTGCCTACAAGATACCAGGCTAAATACTCAGTACATCTTACAGCTGGAAGGAATATAGTACAGAGTACATAATAAAAATAACAACCTGCTAGCATAATAAAAGGTAATAATTATTTAATTATATTCTAAAATTTAGTGTCATCAGCACATGAGCACTCTTTAGCCAAGTCATCCTCCATGTCCACGTCATCATTCTTAGTCACAGAAATCGCATCAATGCTCCCCTCTTGAGCTGATCCTTGACCCCAAGGATCAAAATTTGGAAATTTCTCTTCAATGCTAGCAGCATCCTCCCAAGTAGCATCTTCAGGTGAGGAATCTAACCATTGTATTAGCCATTGGATCACTGCCATATTATGCCTCTTGACAGACCTTTTGTTAAGCATTGCCAGAGGTTGTCTAGAAGTAGCTTCATTCCCAGTAGTGAGTGTGGTAAGTGGGAGGGCAGTTCCCCATAGTGTTTCTTCAACTGGGACACATGGAATGTAGGATGGACTTTTGAACCAGGGGGTAATGCCAAGGTATAGGCTACTTTCCCTACTCTCTTGATGACCTGAAATGGACCATAGAACCGTGCAGCCAACTTTTGATTGTTCCTGTGAGCTACTGTCAGTTGCCTGTAGGGTTGGAGTTTTAAGTAGACCCATTCCCCTTCTTCAAATTTTCTCTCAGATCTTCTTTTGTCTGCTAATTGCTTCATTCTGTTCTGAGCCCGAGCCATATTCTCCTTCAAGATTTGAATAGTGTGCTCTTTTTGTTGCAGACTCCTATCCAAAGCCTCAACATTACTAGCCTCAGTGAGATAAGGTCTGTGAATAGGGGGTGGCTGATTGTAGATAACCTCATAAGGGGTTTTGTTAGTGGCAGTATGGTAGGTAGTATTGTACCAATACTCAGCAAGAGGTAGCCACTTGGCCCACTCATGAGGTTTAGCAGAAGTCATGCACCTCAAGTAAGTTTCAATACACCTATTGAGTACTTCTGTTTTTCCATCTTTCTGGGGGTGATAGGAAGTAGATAATGCATGTTTAATTCCCTGTAGCCTCATGAATTCCTTCCAGAATGAGCTTATAAATATTTTGTCCCTGTCTGAAATTATGGATTTAGGGAACCCATGTAACTTGTAGATGTTGTCTAGGAATGCTTGTGCAACAGTAGCAGCTGTATAGGGATGTGATAGGGCAATGAAGTGAGCATACTTACTAAGCCTGTCCACAACCACCATGATGACTTCCTTCCCCATAGATTTTGGAAGCCCTTCAATGAAATCCATTGTTAGATCATCCCATACCCCTTCAGGAATTGGTAGAGGTTGTAAGCGCCCTGGACTTGCTGCATGATCATACTTGTTCTTTTGACAAACATTGCATTTTTTTTATATATGTGGCTACTGAAGGCCTCATACCAGGCCAATAGAAGAGCTCTTTAACCCTTTGAAGTGTTGCCTGGATCCCTGAATGCCCCCCCTGAGTTAGAGTTGTGCAACCAGTCCAAGATTTTTCCTTGTAAATCTGCACTCTGACCCACTACTATCTTCCCCCTCCTCCTTAATACCCCATCCTTCCATGTATAGAGAGGGTGTGAGGTAGGATTTTGTTGGATTTCTTATATGATTTTCAGAACATTAGGGTCTTGAGACCAGTTGTGCTTAATTTCTTCCAGTAGGGCAGAGTGAATAGAAGTGACCAACATTTGCATGAGCTGGCTGCTATGCATTTTAGAGAGAGCATCAGCTGCTCTATTTTCTGTTCCCTTCTTGTATTCAATTTCATAATCATAACCAGCCAATTTTGAGAGCCACTTTTGCTGAAAGGGGGTTGCCAACTTGTTGTCTAACATGTATTTTAAACTTTGTTGATCAGTCCTGATGATGAATGGGCTGCCCAACAGGTAGTGGTGCCATTTCTTAACTGCATATACCACTGCTAACAACTCCCTCTCATAGGCTGAGAGGTTGATATTTTTTTCTGACAGTACCTTGCTCACATAAGCAATAGGGTGGCCATCCTGCATAAGTACAGCCCCAATTCCCTTCCCTGATGCATCAGCTTCTATTAGGAAGGGTTTAGTGAAGTCAGGAAGGGCTAAGATTGGAGGGGTAATCATGGCTTGTTTGAGGTGATCAAAGGAAGCTTGAGCTTCAGGATTCCAAGAAAATGCATTCTTCTTTTAAAGATTGGTGAGGGGTCTGCAGATGCTGCCATACTCCTTGAAAAATCTTTTGTAATAGCCAGTGAGGCCCAAAAACCCCCTAAGCTGTTTGAGTGTGGTGGGTACAGGCCATGCTAAGATGGCTTGAATTTTTTCAGGTTCTGTGGTGACCCCAGCAACAGATATCACATGTCCCAAGTAGTGCACTTGGGTGGTACCAAATTTACACTTCTTCAAGTTAGCATGTAGGGATTGTTGTTGCATAGTGTGGAGGACCTTGTGTAAATGATCAAGGTGTTCTGCCCATGTGGAGCTATACACTAATATGTCATCAAAAAACACCAATATTAACTTCCTTAGGAAGGATTTGAATACCTTGTTCATCAAGGCTTGAAAAGTTGAGGGAGCATTTGTTAAGCCAAAGGGCATGACAAGGTATTCATAGTGACCCACATGAGTTTTAAATGCTGTTTTGTGAATGTCCTCAGGATTCATTCTAATCTGATGGTAACCAGATTTAAGATCAATTTTTGAAAAGTAGGCAGCCCCATGCAATTCATCTAGTAATTCTTCAATGAGTGGGATAGGGAACTTGTCTTTGATGGTGGCCTTGTTTAATTCCCTATAGTCAACACACATCCTCTAACTTCCATCTTTCTTTTTAACAAGGACCACAGGGGCTGCAAATGGGCTAGTGCTTTCCCTTATGGTACCCTGATCACTCAACTCCTGCACCAACTCCTCTATCACTGTCTTCTGGCTGTTGGGGTACTTATAAGGTCTGAGATTGATAGCATTGGTCCCAACCTTCAGAGGAATCTTGTGATCATGCGCTGCCCTTGGCGGTGGTAATCCCCTTGGTTCAGAAAAAACTCCAGGAAATTGATCCAGAAGTGCTTGTAGTTCAGCTAGCATAGTAGTGGTGTTGGTAGAACTCCCAAGTTGTGGGCTGCAATGCTGATCAGCTGGGGCTACTTGCATTAGAGATAACTCCCCTGAACTGCCTAGTAACTTATCTAACTTGGCCTGAGGAATAGTCTTCAGCTCTTTGGGTTTGGACCCCCTAATTTTGATCATCTTGCCTTGATGTTTGAACTCCATTGTAAGATTCTTGAAATCACACACAATGGATCCTAAAGTTGATAGCCATTGTATTCCCAACACCATATCACACCCACTAAGGGGTAGTAAATATACCTCAGTTTGGAACATATTGCCTTGCAATTTCCAATCAAGTTTCTTAATGACTGAATCACATTTCACCCTTCCTCTGTCAGCCACCTTGACCCACATGGGTTTGATGGGCTCAATCTTGCAGTCCAGTTTAAGAGCTATGTGATAGTCTAGGAAGTTGTGGGTGCTCCCACTGTCAAGCAACATATGTAAAGCCTTTTTCCCATGGTGAACCTTGGCCCTCATGGTTGTAAAAGATGTGGTACCTTCTATGGCCTGCACTGATAACTGAGCACACTCTGTGTGTGTTGCCTCCTCTTCCTGCCCTCCTGAAACCTCTACTTCTTCAGGCTCACTGTCCTCCAGATCTGCTATCTCTAGTTGGAATACCTGAGGCCTTCCTCTGCCTTTGCCCCTACAGTCATGTCCAGGTACATACTTCTCATCACAGAAAAAGCATAGGCCCTTTGCTCTTCTGTCATTAAACTCAGCTGTAGTAAAGGTTCTGCGATTTTGGGTTGATGGTGGGGTTTTTTTTTGGTATGAAGGGTTAATGGAAGTAGATGGGGCTCTTTGTGGTGTAGTAATGCCATTTTTCCAGTTGGTGAGGGGTAAGGGTGAGCTATTTCTTGGGTAGGGTGGTGTAGGAAGTAAAGGAGGAATTTTGTGTGGTGACTTGTTTTTTTTGGCCTTTTCAGTGGCTTCCTGTAGTTTTGCTAGGCTCAAGGCTTGTTGGATAGTTTTTGGGTGGAACATTCTTACAGTAGTCTGCAAGGCATCATCCAGTCCCCCTAAATAGCAACTGAGCAGGTGCTCTTCAGATAGATCCAACCTACAAGCTATCATGTCAAAGGAGTCATGATACTCTTGGACAGTCATCCCCCCCCCCCTTCTATGCTAGGGTCTTTAATTCAGTCATAGGGTCATCATAAGGATCCCCAAACCTCACAGTCAAATCCTGGACATACTCATCCCAAGGTGGTACTACATTTCCCTTCCTTCTCATATAGGCCTGGTGCCACAACAGGGCCTTGCCTTCCAAATGAACAGCATCTAGTTTTACTCTATTAGCATCAGTGACCTTATCTAGATCAAAAAATTGATTGCATTTGTAGAGCCAAGATTTTAATTCAATGCCATTAAATCTAGGGAACTCTATTTTAGTTAGTCTAACTGAATAATGTTGAGGATTTACCCCATTCTCTAAACCTGGGCCATTAACTTCATGGTTTTTTTCAGAAACTATTTTGGTCATTTGCACAGATAAGCCCAACATCAGTTCATTCAGCTCAGTAATAGCCTTAGAGTTCTTTTCAATGTTTAAGCTGTTATTGCTACATACCTCATTGATCCTTGCACTGTGTTCATCCAGCATTCCCTTCATCCTTTCTTCCATTTTCTGCAGTTCAGCAGTAATAGCCTCCATTTCAGCTCGAGTTTACACCATTCTGCCAAGGATTCAGCGGCTCTGATACCACTGATGTAACCTTGAACTTACGTACCTCAGATTAGTAAAAGATGGACTGATTAGACCTCAATGAGAGGTGGTAATCAATCTGAGATTTAACCAGAGAATATCAGAAAAATAGAAGGAATAGAATTCTCAAGGTTATGGCTCAATTGTATTTGTTACAGAGAAAAAGACAGAGAGAGAATAGGATAGTAGGAGATAGTTTTTTCATTCCTAAATTGTGCCTACAAGATACCAGGCTAAATACTCAGTACATCTTACAGCTGGAAGGAATATAGTACAGAGTACATAATAAAAATAACAACCTGCTAGCATAATAAAAGGTAATAATTATTTAATTATATTCTAAAATTTAGTGTCATCAGCACATGAGCACTCTTTAGCCAAGTCATCCTCCATGTCCACGTCATCATTCTTAGTCACAGAAATCGCATCAGATACATGAAGATTTACAAAGAAAAGGCCAAGAAAAAAAAGTAATTTTTTTTTTAATAATAAAAAAAAGAAACTGAGTCATGGGCTCAATCAGTTCAATACATTTCAATCTGGTTTAATAAATTTTCTTAAGTTAAAAAAAGTTCATATAAATTTAATTTAATTTTTAAAAATAAGGATCAAGACATTGATAAAAAATCACACGACAGCTACAAAAGAGATCAAATCTAACAAATACAAAGAAAAATGAATTAAATAAAATCCTAATTCGACAAAACTACGACCATTGATGGGATCCGGCATTGATGAATTCCATCGTCTTTTACATCGATGTCCGATCCTATGTAACTTTCTACAGTGAGGTTATGCGATCTGTTGTAGTTTTTGAATTGAGTACAACTTAACCAAATTGATTGTACATGTAGATTTGAAATCTAATTCGATAACGTATAAGCTTCTATCGACAAATTAATTCTTCTAAAATCTAATCCTCCATAAAGAAAGAGAAATAAACTCAACTCCAAAATAATACTTTAATTAAAGGAGACAAAGAACGGTGATAATGAGCTCGGCCTGTTCGCGAACGTTTCTGGCTCGGCTCGGTCAAAGCTCGGTCAAGGCTTGGCTCATTTTAGCTCGGTTCGCGTTCGAGTTCGGCTCGAGAAGTTAACGAACCAAGCTTGAGTTGTGGTCAAGTTCGGCTCGAAAAGCTCGTGAACAGGCTCGATTAACTGTTTATATATGCAAATAATATATTATGTTATATAAATAGATTTATTTATTCTAGTTATTATATATATGAATAAATTAATAGTCTTATTGTTAAATATTAACAAAAAAAACAAACATCTTCAAAAAATTTATAATAGAGAACACATATAAACTAAGCATAAGATTAGGTGAAACTATTCGTGAACAGTTCGATAAGGGCTCGATCAACGATTGGTCATAGCTCGGCTCGATTATGGATCGACTCGTCAAAGTTCGAGCTCGACTCGATTTCGACTAAATTTAAATGAACACGAGCCGAGCTAAGCAGAGTTCGGGCTCGGCTTGTTCGATAATCACCCCTACTCATACCTCATAAGTCATACTCTGTTTATTTTTTTGTTTAGATATAACACTTCTCTTTTCACATTTGCCGAGACATAACTCGGACTCATAATATCTCTAAGGTTGTGTTCTATTCGTCTTATTTTTTATGATCTGATCTGATCTTATTTTCTTATAAGATAAGATCTCAAAATGTATGAGAATCTGAACTTATATTATGAGATCTGGTCCGATACAAGTTGAAGGGAACACACTCTAGATATATAAGTGTGAAAATTATAAAATTTATGTATTTGAAAATGTATTTCAAAATGAATCCAACAAGATCCCACATGACTATGTTTTTCTTCATGTATAAGTAACAATTTAACAATCAAATTAAGTTAAATGAATAATGTCAAAATCAAAGTGTTTCATTTATAAAAACTCGATGGAGACTCGAGAGGTCATAACTCATAAATTGGGGTAATTTTTTTTTTTTGGTGTATCCACCCGGTTCACCCTTTTGGGCTAATCCGGATTCGAAGCGCGTCCCGGGGTTAAGGTTTTAAACACCTCCCAACGTGCTTGTTGGGGAACGAACTGTGATTTTCCCTACCAAATCTAGCTCCTGGCACCACTAGACCAAGACAACGTTGGTAAGTTGAGATAAAAATATGATTAGTGAAAAAAAATTACCAACGTCGTCCATCAGAAACATGCAATTTTGTAGGCGTAGATTTTACTGTAATAATAATACGTATGCATTAATGGTGAATTTCCAAATTAAGGCTATAAATAAAGAAAGAGATTAAAGAGGAGAGTAAATGCCAAATAAAAGCCTGGTGAACAACAGAATACAACAGAACAGAATAGCAACGTCATTATCAGGGTCAGCTTCATCAGGTAAGAGCTGCTGCTGCCTTTTACTCCGTATTTGCTTTGTCTTTTTTATTTGATGCTCACTCTGTCTCTAAAAGATTGCCCCATTCACTTTTTTAATCTCCCGAAACACAATTTTAAATGAAAATATCTTTAAATACGTGTGATAAAAAATTATAAAAATTACATATTAAAAAGTTCACATTGAGCCGAATCAAACGAGATCCTATTTGACTATATTTTTTCTTACATGTATAAAATTATAGGGAGTCAAAGTTACCAAATGAACAATAACAAAAGTCAACATGGGGCAAACATTAAGGGACGGAGGGAGTACTTATTGTTGTTAATTTTCCTAATTTAAAAAATACATTCAATTTTATATCAATTTTCAAATTACCGTTCACATCACTATAGATAAAAAAAATTATTATTTTATTCAGCTGAAGACAAACCTCTACTACCAGTAGTAATTTCAAATAAAAAAACCCGCTACCCCCAGTAGTGGTTTATGTGCATTGTTTTTTTTAGGTGTATCCGTATCTCTTCTTCTTATTCTGTATATGGATTCAGATTCTGAGAGACCTACTAACAGTATTGCTTTGCACTGAGTCGGATATGACAAGACTTTGACGTTTTTTTTTACAGTTGAATACAGTACATATACTCTCCTCTTTTTTCTTTTTCTTTTTTACTTTTTTTTATTTTTATATAAAACAAAAGATACTGTTGGATGATGATGTGAGGTGATAGTGGGTGGCCAGGTGGGTTGATGACTTGATGTATTGTAGTCCGTTACAATATATGGTAATTTCCGCAATCCTAAATTTAATTTCGTACTTAATTTTCTTTAATCCTTTAGTTAATACCATGTCTATTTTCGTTTATAAAGTGAAGTGTGAGAATAAATTACTATTTCATACACTTTCCGTGTTTTTTACTTCTACATTCTCCGTTTCAAATTCCCCAATATATAACATAAAACTAAAAAAATATACTCCATATTTACATATAGTAAAAAAATATATAAATTACTCTCTCTGTAACATATTAATGGCAACAATTTGACATTAAAAATGTCAAATCATTCATTGCCATTAATATGTTACGGAGGGAGCACATATTTAAAAAGCACATGGTGAGACAAATTGTTCAGGACTATATTGTTCTTTATGCACATAAAAGTTTACAAATGAATAGTCAAAACCAAAGAAATGTAGCAAGAAAATATAAACTGAGGGAGTATTAGAATATGTAGATGGAGAAGTGATAAACCACTAGCAATTAATGGTTAAATGGTACACTAATAGGGGTGAGATGAACATTTTATTACTCCTCCCTGTCCCAATTTAGTTGTTACATTTTAATTTGTAACATTGTTCACATGTAGTATTTGTTTACTTGTAGTTTTATAAGCGTAAGGAAAAACATAGTCATGATAAATATAATTTAATTCGTCTCGATCAACATGTACTTTTCAATTTTTTTTTTTATTATGTGTAGTTCAAGATATTTTTATTTAAAGTCGTATCTTAATGGATATGAAAAGGTGAATGTAGCAACTAAATTGGGACGGAAAAAGTACATAAGAGTATAAGACAAATAAAATTCACAAGTGTCCCTATTTTCTTACTTTCTTCAGATTTGTGTCAAGGCTTAATTCGAATGTACCATGTACAGATTTATGTTAACCAATATGTGTTAGTTGTTTTTTTTGTTTCACTAGTAGCAAGTGGTTTATCATCCCTCGTATTCACATCGAATCAAAGTGGATCAAAAAAAAATTCTAGATTAGATTAGAACAAAAAATAAGTGTAGATAATTTCTTATCATATTATTTATGCTTTTGTATTATCTAAATTATATCTAATTTTTGTGATAAAAAATTTATCAAAAAAGTCCTATGTTTGAAAAGGTGAATACTCATATTTATACAAATCTAATAAGATTACTTATTTCCACTAGACTGGTGGACCAAAATTACTTGTTTCCACAGACTGAAGCAAGAACCAATTGAAAATGTTTCAAATATTTTTAAAATATTCTTTTCCTAAAATTTAAAGATTATAGTCTAGACTGAAATTTTCCGAGTTTGGATCGGACGGGACCGTTAGACCATAATATCCATTTCTCATGAATCGATGATCAAACCAGAACCAGTACAGTGTGGTCCAATTTCTGGACCAGACTAGTTTGGTAACACCCATATTTACAACTAGTGTTATAAGCTAAAAGGTACCATACCGAACTACGGACAACAAGGCCCAATAATCAATTGTTGCTAAGTCCGCCATTACACAATTAATCACACAAGTAATATTGTATACTAAAGTACTTGAGAGTTTTACTCTCTTACTAGTTACTACCAAAGTACCAAGTGAGCTATGATGATATAGTGGCAGATCTAGATAAAACAAAAAAAATGAAGTCAAATCGCATTTGATTAATTTTTTGGAGTCAAATTGACTTATTATGAAGAAAAATATTATAAAATTCTAAATGTTTTACGTAAAAAAATTATTCCTTTTTACCAAGCTGGCGTTGTCATTAATTACTTTTAATGAAAGAGGGGGCCTGGTGAGAATCGAATTTGCAATGCAAGTTGTTTTTCAGCATCAGTGCGTTGGAGTTCTATCCTCTCTCTATCATCTAGAATAGACCTTAGTCTTTATACCAATTTTAAAATTCTAACGGCCGGTTTGGTAGCCGGTTATAAATGGAGGTAATGAAAATGAATTTATAACTAGATTTGGAAGGAATGAAAATCAAAATTTATTCCCATGGTGGTGCTACCGTAACGCCAATTTATCTAATTTTCTTCACAAATATTCATTTACATCTAATACCACCCTCCTACATAGTAATGGAGGGTAATGAAAAATAAGAAGAAATTTTAATTTTGGGAATGAAAAATATGTTTTCCACGGGGATTTTGAAGTTTTCCTTAACAAATTACACTTTAAATTTATTACCATTACCAAAAATTCATTACCAACAACCAAACGGTCCATGAGTACCTACTTATTTTAGACCAACCAATTGTATCTTTCAATAAAACCATGCTAAAGTATGAGATTAGGAGGGTAAAACCTTCTAGTTCAATTGGGATAGCTATGACTTTTAGGGTTACGAGATTCATTTCTGAAAATTAAAGTATTATGATTATACATATAAATCACCAGGCTATTCAAATTATGAGTACTTTGTTCTTGAAAAAATTGTACCATTTTTTTTTTCCTACAAAAATTGCTCTCTTTCCCTTTTAAGCAACATGATCCATACCTTTCTCTTTATTTTTTCTATCCCACATCTAAAAAATGAATTCACTTACTCACCCAATATAACTTTGTATAATATAATATATAAAAAAAAAAAAGATGAGACAATATTTTTATGCTACAATACACTACCAATTAGAATTGGGGAGGGAGATAGAGTATCAAAAATAGAACTTAAGTTCGTTTGGTAAGGTGTAAAATGATATATCTGAAAACCATTATCCTCATTCTATATTGTTTGATTGAATTGAAAATTGAAATGGAAAAGTTAGAGTGTAAATGATTTTACACCATAGTTGAAAACGTTTTCCTTCCAAAATAAAAAGAAAACTATTTTTCATTCTCAATTTTCTCATAACTCATTTTCCATTCAAGCAGCCAACGGAAAACTTTTTTCAAAATGAGTTTTCCATTGTAAAATGATTTTCATAGAAAACCATTCTACACTGAAATGTTTTAGGCCTTACATCCTTAGAATAAAGTCAAAAATGAAAATGATGTATACACCTCAAACCCTATTGTTGGTCCAATTCAAAGAAAGATTCTTAGTATATATCAACAATGATATTATATCTAGCATATCAAATTAGTGGCCTAATTTTGTTCTTATATATATATTAAAATTAGTTAGTAATTTGACTATTGTATACATACATTAGAAAAATATGGTTTAAAAATGAATTTTAATTAGATTTATTTGGAGAATCATGGAAGAAGCGTTTATTTTGTATTGTACAATAGCTATAAATGTTATCTTATGGAGTACTTTAGTATCTCTAGCTAGTTATAAAGTTTAAAGTCAAAGTAATAGACTCTAAACCAAATATATATATTGTTAATTAAATAGATAACCTAGTCTAAATTTGTTAGAAATAGGCCAGTTATAGTCCAGATAATGAGCTGGGCTGTTCTGGCAACTCTAAAGCAACAGTTGGATTTTGATTTAAAAAAAAAATACTATTGGGTTGGGCTATATTGGGCTTTAGTAATTCAATAATGCATTATTTATTAGTTATATATTATCCCCTTCTCAATTAAAGCCATATTTAAAGTTTGAGGTCAAAATTGTAATCTCACACCCACTCAACCAACGCCATAGCTGATTAAGTTGAAGCGTTGAGGGTCAAGGTCAGACTCACATCACGTGCATGGCTCGCAATGCACGTGACCTCTTTACACGTGCTGTCACGTTAATCTGCAATTAGACGCACGTGTGAGAAACCACCAAGAAATGAGGGATTGAGGAGGAGAGGTTTGTGGGAGGGAGATTATTGTCATTGACTGACAGACAACCACATATAGGGGATATAGCTTCTTTATCTTGGTGCTTGAAAACTTGTTTGACACAAATTATGGTACTAATTTTTAATTTTTAAAATTTAAAACGGGAAATAGAGACATATTTAGGGTTGTTCATCGGTCCAACCGGACTAAAAATCGGATCGGTTTTGCTCGGACTAGACCGGGTCGAATCGGAAAAACCGGTCCAAAACCATACCGGACTAATTGGACTCAATTCTCAAAATTTGCTATACTTTTTTAAATAGTTTTAATTATATTTTGAAAAAATAAAAGAAAAGTGATTGTTTAATGCCTATTTTGAATGTCTAAAAATGAAATAATTCATGATATAAATGGGAAAAAGAAAAAAAACCACCAATGCTATTACATATGCTACCTAAAATGGTACTCCCACAACCCGTTATTACTTGCTGCATTCTATAAATTTAATTTGAATTGCTCATTGTAGAACTTTGACGTTTTCCAGTTAATTTTATATACAAAATGAGTAATATATTCATGATAAATCTAATTTGATTGGTCTCCAGATTTAATATATGTGATTTTCTATTTTTTTTTAATATAATATACATGTAGTTAAGGATATTATTGAAGGTTCTATCATGGGATATGATCGAAAAAGGGAACGTAGAAAGTAAAAAAAAAAACACTATGAGAGTAAAAACTTTGGGAACACAACTCACAAATCAAACGTAAATCAATGTACTCCCTCCGTAACATATTAATGGCGACGATTTGACATAAAGTAGAGAGGAAAAATGTCAAATCGTTGCCATGAATATGTTACGGAGGGAGTATTTCCTTTGTCCCAAACTAAATGTTGTAATTTGACAAAAACTAAAACTTTCACAATTTTGGTCAAAATGAAGTATTTATTTTGAGATGGATGAAGTAATAAATATTTGATTTAACTAATTAAACTAATTTATTCTCTATTAAATATAGCCCTAATGGCACATTTGGTAACTTGTTATATATGATGTTACTGAGAATGAATTTATATATCTAAATTATAAAGAAAAACCAATATAAATTCCCATTATGTCTAATTTGTCTAATTCTTTTTCACAAATATTCATTCTTATCCAATATCAAAATATCAAATAATAATGGATGATAATGCAAATATGGGGAAAATAAAAATCAAATTTGGGAATATTAATATGTTTCCAGGGAGGTTATATAAAATTTTTTCCTTTGCTAAATGATACACTACATCATCCGCTCATATATAATTATAACGTTTGCAATTTGAGCATATTTGTAATCACTCATATAATTAGCTTTCGTGCTTTATAAATGCAAACAAATATGTCATGCGTGATCTCATTGTAATCGTCTCACTGTATACTTTATTGTGATATATTTATTTTTATAATTATTAATAAAAACACCAAAAGATATTAAGAATATAAATTATACATTAACAACATTGTGATTGATATAAAGCAGAGGAAGTAATTGTTTTTTTTTTTTTTTATTATCACGCACAATTAATTAATAACAACTAATCGAACCCTTAGAAAAAAAATATACACAGAAACAAAAATGCATAAAGAAGTCACATGATGGCTGACACTAACTTCAACCTTTGTCACGTGCTTGGTCTCTCATAGTTTCGTCTATTACAAAAAAAATTAGATAGTATATAAAAAAAAGTGAGAAGGAAAAAAAAAGCTACAAAGTATTTAATAAGATTGGAGAGGCTCCCCCCGCTCATGGTACAATAATTCTAAATTTTTTTTGGTTATTAAACATAGTTTTTGAATTATTTAATTCTAATTTTGATATTTATAAGCAAGACTGTATATTGAAAGAGCAAAATACAAACATGATTGTGAGATATAAATTGTACTCCCTCTGTAACATATTAATAGTAACATATTAATAGCAACGATTTGACATTTTTCCTCTCTACTTTATATCAAATCGTTGTCATTAATATGTTACGGAGGGAGTACTTCATTTGTTATTTTTGTAATTGGAACATTGATATTATACCCCTTTTTTTTCTTATTGGCCCTGTTTGGTGATTAGAGTTTAGAGGTTAAAGTTTAGAGTTTGTGGTTAGATGGTTACTTTTTTGTTCAGAGGATTTGATTGCTGATTTAAATAATTGTTGTGTAAAGGTGTTTGATAACATTTAGCTGATTGTTTAGAGTTTTGTACTTTTAGAGCATGTAAAATTACATTTATAGACATATATTTTTTTTTCAAAACAAATTTAAGCTTTAATAATATGTACAAAAGAGACATTTATTTTTTCTCTCTCCAAAACTCTCTTGAAAAAGCTCCTCTACCCAGCTTTTTCAAAAGAGAGTTTTGATAAGAGTTTTTGGTACAAAACCCTCTTTAATCCTCTCTCTCAACAAACACCCTAAATAGAGTTTTTACTAGTCAAAACTCTAAACTCTCTCCAAAACTCTAAACTCTCTTTAAAACTCTCTCCACCAAACACCCCCAATGGAGAGATTGTTATAATAATAATAAAAGAATGGATGAAGTGTGATAGAGGTGATTGTAAATTTATTGAAGTAAATTCCATAATAATAAAAGATAATAATACTCGGTAATTAATTAATTAAGAAGTGAAAAATAATACGTGTTGGTTGAAGTGGGAAGTAGTATACACAAATGGAAGGGTAAAATATAAAGGAATGTCAAATCCTTATCCAGATTTACCAGTAGACAAACACTAAAACCACTAATTAATCTAACTAACCTTTGTTCCCCTCTTTGTTGTGGTAATTGCTGTAACACCATTAATTAAAAATTGTCTTTTCACCATTTACTTTCTTTCTTCTTTTTTTTTTTAAATTATTAAACTCGATCTATAATTTATACCGAGCTATTTTACATTCTTCAATGCAATTTGGATATATCTAATATACTTTAACGAGTATTTACTTACCATCTTTGATGTTTCGTGTAACATGTGCTCGCCCCCCCCCCACCCCCAAAAAAAAATAAAAAAAAATAAAAAATGCACATGACTTTAACTTAGTAAATTTGATGAGTATTTTAGTTCATTTAGTAGAATAATAATGTATTACTTGATATAAATTTGTATTGAAAATAAAAGCTTAAATCAAGTGAAAATAAAAAATTTAGTGAAATTAACAAATAAAAGGTGGTGTTAATAAAAGAGAATAGATAGAGTTTAAATATTTATACTTCATCCATTTCTATTTGGTGTTTCTTGATAAATGCGTACAATAAAATATATCTTTGATTGGAGTAATAAAATATTAGTTAACTATATTGTTAAGAAAATAAGAATATTAAGATTCCAAACAAAACAACACAGATAAATAGAGGGGTTATATCAGTAATAAATTAATTAAAAATAAAATGATTTGATGTTAAAAAATGACTCCTCTATCCCTAAAAAAAACTGCTCCATTTTATATTTGGGTGAAATTTAAGGTGTGTCTCATTTTTTGTCTTGTAATGAGTAGATGCAAATGTATAAATGTAAAATGTTGGCAAATTAGTGGTAATTAATGGTATGCAAATTAAAGCTATAAATGTAAAATAAAGGGTGAGCCATATTACTAAAAAAAGAAAAAGAAACAATTAAATAAAACGAGATGGATGAAAAAGAAAGTTGAACTGTTATTTGTACGACTGAGGGAGTATAAAACTATGATTGAGAAAATAAATTTGTTATCTAACCATGAAAGACAATTATGATGGAGAAAATAAAACAATTAGAAATAAAATTGTCAATATAACCATGAAAGATCATACTTTTAATAAATAAGCTATGCGTACTATTATAGCTTTGTGTAATAATTAACGAATGAAATGAGTAGTTTGTTAATCAAATAGTAAGTGCTTTGTTTTTAACTAGAACTAGAATGAAGGTCATGATTTTAAATTTTGTACACACATTATCTATACCTCCTATGTGCAACAAATAAATTTGCACACATTTTAAGAAACATCGAAATAATGTAGCTCGATATTATCAATAAATCAGAGTAGAGTGACACAAACAAAGGAAACATCAAATATGCAACAATAATGTAAAGATATTATCATCATTATTAATGTACATATATATAGAAATTAAAATATCTTATCATATGGATTGAAACAACTAGCAAAGTAGCAAGAATGCTATATATGAATGGATTTGATTTTGGATAATGCATGGGTTATAAACTACTGTAGCTGATATTTAGTTACTACCCACCACATCAGTACTAAACAAGAAAAAGAAAAAGGAAAATAGGCAAAAACATATTGAGAATTTGAGACATGTAATTGGTTGAGGATACAAGAAGAGGAAACCAATTAAGTGCGTTTGCAAAGCAATGCATGAGGATTAAACTTGCTACCCATCACGGCCACCACATCAATCATTAGTACACCATCAATTCACCAAACCATTCAATGGAATGAATGTACTTTTGTGCCGCCCAAGACCCAAAATCCAATGTCTTACTCTGAGTAAGGTTTAGCCATGTTCTTTCAGTTCATTTCAGTTTAGTTCAGACAAATTTAATTCAGTTCAGCTCGGCTCATGTTGAGTCTAAAATTTAGTTTTATTAAGTTGTTCTGTTAAGACAAATTAACTTCATTTCAATTCTGAAATAGAGAACTGATGGTTTATTATTAGAAAGAATATTGAGTAATAATGTTCCACTTGCTACTGACAAAAGAGAGAAGCTATATATAAGGCTAATACAACTAATTAACTAGTAAACCTTAATTAAGGAAAATATCCTCTTATAAATTCAGATTAATTCAATCCAAAAAAAAAAAGAAACCAGAACCTTAGAGAGATAAAAAAAAAAGGAATAAAAATAACACATGTGGAAGAGATCAAGAGATCATCGGCATCTTTCTATGTTGGTTAAAGAATATTACTCCCTCGATAAGTCTGTTACATTTACTTTTGGATTATTGATTTTAGTACTCCCTTCCTTTTTCTTTGTTGTTGGAATTTTATAACAATTTAATCAAAGAGAATCTTTAAAATCATATTCAGTCTATAAGGGAAAAAATACTTGCCATATAGGGTTTTAATTGTTTGATTTGTTTCAATAATGAGTCTGTGATGAAATCAAAATTTTATAATTTTTACAATTGTATTATGTAATTGAATATATATTATGTAATTGAATATATTGAAGGCCAAATGTATGTATTGATTGTACACGTTTATCAAAGATAAAAATAAAAATTAGAGAGGGTATAATGGGATAAAGTTTGAAAATTTAAGGCGGGGCCATAAGATTAAAAAAAGATGTAATTTTAACACCTAATTTGAACTATACATAATACATTCAATAAAAATATTAGCAAATAATTTAAGATAAGTGAAAATATTGATTATACAAAGTAAGAACACTCCTGATCACTCATTTGATTATTAGTAACAAATTGTGGTAATAGAAATAGATTTAAAGTATAATGTTGTTAAGAAATAAACCTTATCTCAATGAAAACCTATTTCATTCTAATGCTTGCATTTTCTTCATATTTTCTATATACTGTATCACATTCCATAATTAATTACCACTGAGGATGATTGCATTGGAAGAGAATTAATATTTGTGAAGTAAATTTCTAAATGTATGTATCCCATTTTAGTAAAATTGTGTAATTGTTTAGGGCCTGTTTACGTTTAATGAATACAGCTGAAATGAAACTGAATTATCCTGAACTAAAATAAAATAATACAACTGAAAGTAATATTTTATAAGAGAAAGAAATTGAGAGATGAGCTGAACTAAACTAAAGTAAAGAAGCCCTTAATAAAGCTCGAATATACTCTGTCGGTTTATTTTGATTCTTATTAGGGAGAACACTCATTTGTGCTTAGTTAGCAAGGGATAGTAGTAATCAAATACTAGTAAATGATAAATTTATTGATAATAGTGGGTAATAAATAAAAGATAAAATGCAGGAAGAAGCTAAAAGGTGCACAATTCCCAAGGAAAAAGGAAATTTAAAAAAAAAAAAGAAAAAAAAAGAGGGAGCAGAGGAATCTGGCTGTAAACTTGGACACTAATGGGGGAAGAGTAGAGTACGTATGTAACAGCGACAAAGCCTGTTAAATTCGATTCTTTAGGAGTTGAATTTTAGCTAACTAATAATGTGCTCTTAATTACTTTCATTCATTGCTCTACTTCCACAATTCCTGCTTTTTTTCTTCTTATTATTACTACTTTGATTAATTTTACTCCCTCTCTTTCTTTCGGCTTTTTTTTTAGTTATGTTTGGAATCTTGTAAACATATATTGGAGTTAATGATTATTATTTGATTGAGTTTTTATACACCGTACGTTCGTATATTTTGTTGATTTTTTACATTATATCCAATATATATATATATATCTAAACTTTATAAATTGTCTATATGACATTCTAATAATATATATATATGTATTGTTGTTTTGAATCTAATATATTTGCCTCTTTGGAGATATTATCGATTTGTAAGTGCCATTTGGCTTTTTATTAATATATAATCTCTTGCCTTTTGATCAAAATAAAATAATATCAATCAATTATTAGTTTATTTCACTAATTTGGTTAATTATTTTGTTATTTAAAGTGCAGTTTTTTTATACCCAACAACAAATCATATTAACTTTAATGACCTAAAATTCAGCGAAATTAACAAATTCATTCAAGGATGGTTTAGCAAATAGGATATCATGTAATAGTTTTGTGAGTTTAAGGGTACAATGTAGAAATTATCAAAACCATGGATATGGCCGTACTAGGTTGAAAGCCCTATTATTTTTATTGAAAAAAATGCTTATTTTAATACTTTTATTAGTGTCCATGATAATTAATGCAACATCTTTTAATTTATGGTAGCCAATCAGAATGAAGATTCAATTGAATATAACATTGCAATAATAAATGTTTTCAATCAACAATAAAAAAAATATTTTATATAAATAGAACGATTCCAAATGTAACTATTAAAAAGAAACCCTAAAGCGGAATACGTAAACAACAAAGTGAAACGGAAGGCGTAACTCGACATGGTATCAGAGCCAATTGGTTACTTCAACTATTACCATATGATTTTAGGATGGAGTCACATTGATTTTGTGCGTGGTCTAGCTCTCCTTTTGTTCGGGCTTTCTGTTGATCGCTTATAGAAAATTGACATGAAATTAGTTAGCATCTGAAATTGTGGGGCTATATTAATACTTCCTCCGTTTCAAAAAAAAGCAACAGTAAAATTTTTGCACTATTTACGTAGTATACTTTAACCAAGTTTTGAGCTTTACACATAATAAAAAACATAGTCAAGTGGGATCTTGTTAGATTCGTCTCGTTAAATACTATATTAATATCAACTTTTTATATTTTTTCATTATTCATAATTATAGATATTAATGGTCAAAGTTTCGTTTTGGCATGTGTGAAATGTTGACTGTTGCGTTTTTTTGGAACGGGGGAAGTATTATTATTAACAATTCCCATAAGCTTGTATTAAGTGAAGTGCTTATATATTCTTATAGTTATAAACAGATTATGTAAGTATCTAATTATATCATTACCGTACCCGGCCTATTTAATTAACTTTATTTTAACTTAAAAATAGAAAAAATTGATATTGTTATGGGGCAAAATACTTTCAAATATGGGCAAATTCTATTATGACAAATTAAATGACATTATTCCATTAGATTTCGTATATATACCTTTTGTACGATAAATCGAAACAATAGAACACACCCTATCTGAAATAAGTGTAAATCTGAGACACACAAATTAACTTGTTCAAACCTTCATAAAATAAGTCCATTTCATACCTCACATGTTTTTAAAAGCTTATATACAGTGTAAATATGAAAGTATATATGAAAACATGGACCTAGTCACCTAGCTAGACAATAACATGAGTTGAAAAGTGAAGTTCAACTTCAACCCAACCCACTCCTCTTAAAATGGAACTGGAACATGAACAACTGTTGACAGTAATTAAAATTAATTCTAAACTAAACTGCTTGCACAGTTGCACACGTGTTGAGATCCTCTAGAGTTGAGGATTGGTAGAATTGGTAGAGTTGTGAGAGCGAGAGTTTTTTAATATTTTTTGTTTTACTTTTACAGAAATGATCTTAGCCATTGATTGTTTTTTAAGAGTGCAGATTTCAGAAATCTATCAAATCTACCAAAACTGAAATTTAGAGGATCTGAACCCGTTGCACACTACCCTTCTAAACACTAAAGTATATGTTTCTTTTTTTAATAATATTATTTTATTTTTATAAAATAAAATTTTATATATTTAGACATAATAAAATAATTTGGACCCCCCCTTTTTAAACACCCTCACAATCCAATCACTCTTCTCCTCATCTTTACTACACACCTCTCTTCACCCCCATACATTCTCCTTGCTAGCTTCTTTTCTCTTCAGATCATTCACTACTCCATTTTAATTTTTTTCTCATAACCAAACAACAACAACAATAAATAACATAAGTATTATTATTTCATTTTTAGGAGTAGAGAAATTATATTACTACTATATATATATTCTGTAAAAATGGAGGCTCCAGATTTTTTCGTGGAGGATTTGCTAGATTTATCCAACGGTGGAGATGATATAATGACCGACGCTTTTTTTGACACTATTACTGTCAATTCCACTGATTCTTCCTCTCTTACTCCTGCTTCCGACAGCTGCAATTCCTCCGTTTCTTGTGCTCCCTCCTTTCCCGACGTTTATCTTAACGGCGGCGACCTTTGTGTTCCGGTATGTCATTTTTTTTCCGGTTTCAATTCATTTTTTTAAGAGCATCCACAATAGTAAACTACAGACTCAATACGTAGCTTTATTTGTCCCATCATTTTTAACTGAGCTACAACTATTTGCAATTACAAGATACAAATGTTGTGACTCTTCATAGTTAATGCCATAGTAGCAAAAAAGGGTAACAAAGAAGAAAGTGCAACCAGCAACCTATTTAACCACTTAATGGTTGAGGTACAAGGTGTTAGTTGGACCCCTTTTTCTTACATTTTTTTTCCACTACAGAATTAACTACAGAGCTATAATGTATCTTGTCATTGTGGATAGTTGTAGCTCGAAAATAATAACTCAAAAAAGTTATGTTACAATTGGCAAACAAAACTATGGTTTGTAATTTGTCATTGTGTATGTTCTAAGCGATAATGAGGACATTATATTGTAATTTCAATTGAATTTTGGCTCCAATTGGTTGGAGTAAAACATTTTCAATGTTAAGTGATTTTATTAAAAACAATTTAGGGTGAAAAATAAAATTTTAAATTCATTTATTTATTTATTTTAATTGTTAGTTGCATGAAATTAAAAAAAATGGAATGCAAGTAAAATGGATGGAGATGGAAGCTAAGGAATATAGTTTTCTTTCAAAATGAAAACGGTTTTAACTTATTTAACCAAACAATGTAAAATTAACCAAAAGAGTCTTGTAGGATAAATTTCTAATTTCATTTTAGCTCCCAACATTGCGGAAATTTGATTGTTCTTTGTTTGTGTTAATGTTTGGAAAAAAAAAAAAACCAGTATGATGATATGGCGGAGTTGGAATGGCTCTCTAATTTTGTGGAGGATTCTTTTTCTACCGACGACTCCCACAAGCTCCAATTTATCCCAACGGGCGGGCCTCCACTTGGGCAACCTTTCCCGGCCCGGCCCGGTTCCAACCCACCAACAACGGTCCCGGGTAAGGCCCGGAGCAAGCGGTCCCGTGTGGCGCCCTGCGACTGGTCCACGAGGCTCGTCATGGTGTCCGCACCGTCCCCAGCCACCTCGTCCTCTGACACGGGCCCGAAGAAGCAGCTGTCGCTGAAGAGGAGGGAAAGTGGTGGGCCCGACAGTGGGCCCGGCGAGGTGCGGAGGTGCCTGCATTGTGCGGCGGAGAAGACCCCGCAGTGGAGAACGGGCCCTATGGGCCCGAAGACGCTTTGCAACGCGTGTGGGGTCAGGTACAAGTCGGGCCGGTTGGTGCCTGAGTACCGGCCCGCTGCCAGCCCGACATTTATATCTGCAAAACACTCAAACTCGCACCGAAAGGTCATGGAGCTCCGTCGACAAAAGGACGTACAAAGACACCCACAACCACACCATCATCATCATAATCATAACCATCATCATCAACCACAACAACAGTTCATTGATGGCAGCCGCCGCCATATGATCATGGCGACCGGCGGCGGCGGTGGCATTGGTTGTGAGGATTACTTCAACTATCATCGTCATTTGGGAGGAGCCGATTACCGGCAAATGATATAATAATCACTCAAATAAATTTAATTAGTGTAGTAATTTTTGATTCTTAGAATGAACTTTTTTTATTTTTACTTTTAACTGTAAACTTTACTCCCTTGAATTTTGACATTTTTAAGTAATTGAGAAAATTTTATACCCAAAAATATTCAATAGAGTTCATTAAGTTTAATTAGCATTGTATTTTCATTAGACATCCTTTTTCCTCCATATAATTCATAGGGAGACAAGAGGGAGTGAATGAAAAATAATTTCCATCAATTGTAGAAATCAAGCAAGCACTACAATAATTGTAATTGTTATTTAGTCTTCAATTTTCTATTGTCAATCTTTTCAAAGTTCAACAATTTGTTACTTAGTTGCCCAATTTGGCAAATGAAGAGTTTCTTTTTTCCCATAATTCATTGCTTGATTAGTTTAATTTTGTTTTTCAATGTTAGTTGTAGTGTGGTGGCTTGTAAAGAATTAGATGATAAGACATAAGAGTCATAAGTAGTAGAAACAAGCATATGGCATGCGGTGGACGATAAGTGGTATGCCACTACTAATGATTTATGGCTTGTTTACTTCAACTTAAATTCATTTCAATTCAGTTCTATTAAGTTCAATTCAGTCCAGTTCAGTTCTTAATTTCCTTCTCTTATAAAATATTACTTTCAGTTGTATTCAGTTCAGTTCAGTTTAGCTATATTCAGCTAAAGTAAACGAGCCCTTAATGCCCGTAATTTTGGTTTAAATTAATTTGAACTAAATTTGTTTGAATTAAACTGTATTAAATTAAATCATATACTTATCAGAAACTGAATTGAATTGAATTTAAATAAAATTTTAAAAATTAAATCCAATAAAAATATGGCTTTATTGGAGTATATTATTAAGATAATGATTATGGGTAGTCGTAAAATCAAAAAGTCATCACAAGGGTAGCTTGGATTATAAGCCTAGAAATTGAGTAAGAACGCACAAAAGAAAGGTACCGTATAGCGAGGGGGAGGAGGGGGTACTTAGAAAGCTTGAAATCACATGTCACTGTCCCTGTTTTGACTTTTTATTAGTTACAAAACCATAATCCGGGCTTCAATACGTGTACAGTATTAATGTATTATTATACGAAGTATCTACGTACTCGGTAGTCTTTATACAGTAACAGAGCTGTGCTCTAGCGGTACTACATGTACCTCCCAGGGCATTTACCTGTGTTCGAGTCCTGGGGGAGTCATGTGTAGGATGGGGGGGGGGAGGCGTTAAGGGCTTTGGGCTTTAATGGGCTGGGGTGTGTTGCCTAGTAGTAGGTACTCCGGTTCAGGTTCGTCACACATTATTAAAAATAAAAAATATTATTTATTCACATAAATTCTTATATGCAATCAGCCGCATGGTTTAAAAATTGTGCGGCCTATATATAAGGAGGGGTTATAAAGTTATTTTGAGGGTTACAATGTTATTTTGTTGGGGGTTACAAGGTATTATTAGGATTACAAAGTTAATGTTGGGTTTACAAAGTTATTTTGTTGGGGGACTTTGTAACCCCATACACAAATTAACTTTGTAAGCTCTTTGTTTGTTTTTACAAAGTGCGCCACACTATTTAATAATTGTACAATCCGCTGCACCAAAAACGCGCTGATTATTAAATATTTGTGGATCGGACAAGGTCTTGGTATTGTGATCGAGGCTTGCAAAAGTGAGGGATGATAACCCATTTTCGAATAGAAGGATGTGTTATTCTTTCTGATACGTGTATAGAATAAATTAAATTGGGTAATTTATTATAGAACTAATTAACTCAAGACCTAATATCGTTCAATATAATTACTTTTATAAACAAATTATTATACGGAGTACATATATGGTATGGATACCAATTGAGTTATGGCCAGTTTATGCTCTTCCACCTCTTGCGCAGAGATATTCAATTCGGTCCAACCGTCCAAGTAAGACTTGAGAGGGAGAGGTTGTGGAGAGGTAACATTGGGAGTCTTAACTCTTAACTCTTAACTAGGTCTTAGGATAAAGAGCATTATTTGATATTAAAGTCACGGGTGGACCTATGGTGTACTTGTAGCACGTATTGCACTAGTCCTAAAAAATGTTAGACTCATATAGCAATATAACTTGAGGCAATTGTCTTGCTATGGCTCTAATGCTACTCCGTCTGTTTCACTTTATTATTTACGATTTTATTTTCAGTGTTTCTTTTTAATCTTTATATTTGATTTTTTTTTCTTTTTGTATTTTATTCTCAACTACTCATTTTATCACAAGTAATTATTATTTCTTTCTTCAATTTCATTATTAATTAAATTCCCCATTTTCAAAAACATATCTATGTTTTACGTATTTATCTATGTTTTACGTAATTATTATTAATAATTTGTGTACAAATTTAATTTTCTTAATTATTTAAATGCAAAAGTCAAAATGTAAATATAAGTACTCCATAATAAACTGGAACAGGGGGAGTAGTATACTAGTTCAACTTTCGTGGAAACACATTTAATACAAAATTTTGACTTGCAATGTTTCATTATTTTGTTAATTTCATGTAATTTTGTTACTTTCTTCTCAATGAATTAAATCCCATAAAATAATACATTATCTTTAAACTTCAAAACTTACACACAACTTCATATCATTTCTAATTAGATAATATTTTTTTTTTTTGAGGTAATGTATGAATGTTTTAGTTCATAAATAAATATACAAAATTGAATTGTTATGAAAAATTTGGGAAATTTTAATATTATTGTTGTTGTTATTATATTATTTTCTTTTGTCCCTTAAGACCTCTAAGCTCGGGATTAATTTGTATGCACATGCACATCATCAATTTGCAGCGAATACATAATTACATCAAGAATCAACATGTCATACTAGCCAAAAAAAAACATGTCATGGCAAAATTATGAGTTAAGAGGCATTGCACAAATTTTCATGGCTGATGATTTTTGTATGGATTAAAAGATTAGCACTGCATTGGGATTAGGGGAAACGAATTAAAGAGCTAAAATACAGTTTTAAAGAGATTACGTACTGCATTAGTAGTCCTTTAACCTTTGTTCAACTCAATTTTTTCAATTGACGTTGACCTTTTCATGCTTCATGGTGGATTCTATTAAATGTACTAGTATACAAAATCTTACAATGATTTAACCGAACTTTAGCTCAAATTTTGTAAATTTTTACCATAAATTTCTAACTTTTTGCAGAAATTGTTAAGCTTTGTATAAAAGTTATGGTTTTATTAGAAATAAGTTACAATTTTTTTGGTGAAAAATTATTCCATCAAATCGTGAGATTGTCTAGCTAACAGAAAACTTGTCATTAAATGTATTGTACTTTAATACTTAATTAACATAAGTATAATTGTATAAGGAGTTGATTATTTCAAATCTTCTTTGCTAAATTAAAAGTTTTGTGTAGCGAGTAGTTGTTGTTACTGTACACGATGAGCAACAGACTTCCCATCAAATTAAAATCACGTGTCAATCAGTTTAATTTAATTTATAGAGTAATACTTTCACTTTTAACCATTTAAGCAAGGGTGAGCTTTCGTTAGCTTTTGTTTAAGATAATCTTAATTTGTATGAATTGTATTGCTGATTTGCTGGCACTGAAAGAGTAGAATCTTGTACATATAACAATTGATTGGCCGGAAGCAAATGCTAAAACAATGGAGGGACGGTGGTCCCATGTATGTATGTAGGGAGTAAATAAGTTTTAACATTAATTAACAAGGAGTAATTAAATTAATACTAGTAAACACAAATTCCAAGAAAAATTTCCACTAACTTTAATGCGATAGGTCAATTAATTAATACAGAAATGTATTTCAACATTGGGATTATCAATCAAGAGGAAAAATGGCAGCCAATAGAAATAAAACTTTAGGGTTTGTTCGGAAAAAAATATGATTATATATGTGCTTGGTTTTCAGTGAAGTTAGAGAGAGAATTGAAGAATGAGTGAAAGATAGTTTTTGATGATACATCGTGGTGGGTACGATGGGATGATTTCTATTACTCACAACTTTAATTTTGTTTTTAATTAATTTGTATTATTCCTTTTGATTAATTTTATTTTTTCAAAGTAATAGTAATACGTATGCTCTTGGGTGTATGGGGGGCATATGCTTCTTTTGTAACATAGCACAATGTCGACATTATGCCTATTTTAAAGGGATATTTGATCAACTCGATCTTAAGATTGCTACTCTATTTAATTTTAATGGTCGAGATATTAATAAGGGTGCATTCGATCTTTTCAATTTATTAGATTTGAATCAAATGTATTTGAACTTATTACACTTGATCGATCGAATTGAACTAGTCTGAAATTATTAAATTTGAAACTAACCCTAAATTTTTTGTATAAAGTTATTAAATTTATTGAGTTGATAAATTTACATTTGTTACTTATTTCGTAATTTACTGTTAATTCTACTTTGAATATTGACAATGAATATTTGTAATTAGTAGAAATGCTTTTTTTATCTCTTACCAATATGTTTTAAAAAATTAGTAATGTTGGGTTTCATTTGATTCGGTAAATATCCCTTTTGTTCTTCCCATTTACTAAGATGATGTTCGTACATGTTTTTTTTTTCAAAATTGAATCTTCCCTTTTTTGGTTATTTATTTGAATTTTCCACTTTTTTATTTGTAAGACAGGCTAAAATTTATTACCTATTCTTTTTCATATACAACTTTCAATTTTTTTTAATAAAATCTCATTTTTATCTCTTTTCATTTTCCCCCGATTCCAAATGTGAATAACAAAATATTATGTAGGGACTTAATTTTTATTAATAAATATTTAGTATGCGATGGATTAAAAAGTATAGTCGTATTTATTTATAAAATTCCTATATAACCTCTATATTATTTATTTATTTTATTATTAATTTACAAACTTTACCATTTTACACTTGTCGAGAAAGAATTTTAAATTTAATATTTCTAATTATGTATTTGTAAATATTATAAAAACTAAATAATTCCTCTGTTTTTGAATTCTTGCAACAAATGAATTTTTTATCTCTCACAAATAATACCCATTTGTTGCAAGAATTCAAAAACGGAGGAAGTATTAAAAATCGAATTCAATAAATGCCTTCAAAAACAGTTTAATTTATATTGAATTGAGAAAGTAAATGTTATAACAGTAAAAAAAAAAAAACAAAAAAAAAAAACAGTAATGGTAAAGGACTAAGAGCCAAAACAATATGCATTTGGGGGTTATAAATAATGTCAACCTGATCCTAGACAATATGTTGTGTACCCACGGGGTCCACTACTCTAGTTTTTATTCATATGTTTTGTGGTGCTACACTAATACAATATCTATATTTTATTATAAGTTACTAATTTAAATATTATTGTGTATTAGTCATAAGATAATAAGATAATTATTCCTAGGTTGGAATATGGGCAATTGGGCAGTTGGTTTAACCAAGGTCCCCCATGTTAGTGATCAAAGCAAGATTTCACGTGCTATATGCGTGAATGTATGATTTGATTTTTTCCCCCCTTCAGAAAAAAAAAAAATAATAATAAACCAAACCCTAACTAAGTGATGATTATCCGTGTACGATTTAGTAGAAGATATTCATTGTTTGTTAATTGCTACTACCGACTTATTACAATCTTTGTGTTTGTTTAGTAGGAAATAATATAGGCATAGTAAATAGAATTTTCTAATCAATTACTCCTTCTTTGGTAATTACAAATTTTTGTGTCAATTTTAAATTCTGAAACCCAACCAAACACACACACACATATATTGTTGAACCCCATATATCATATAATGCACTAATGAGTATCCCACATCGGAAGATGAGGAGATACTAAACTAATTTATAAGTCTAGGAGTTACTCCTCCTATCACCAATTGATTTTAGGAAGAAACCTCATATGGCTTGTAAGTGACATAACTCTCATCTTCCATATTAGGTTGCCTAGACCCGTTTCTAATATTCAATCAAATCTAACATGGTATTAGAGCTCAGATTGTGGTTCTCTTCTAAACTAGGTATTATTAAGCATTGGAAAAATGCCTGGTAATGGCCTGGTCTATCATCCTCCAAGAAAGCTAGCGAATTACCTTGGAATTTGGGGAGTGTCTTGCTTACAACTCTTCATGAAGATGGGGATCGGATGCTTTTATTGAAAATTACGGAGTATAAACATAATTCTTCTTTTTTTAATAAAAAAAAAAAGTAAAGCAAGTCATCAAAGTACTATTGTTGTACGTCTTAGAAATTAAGTAGTCTTCTTGTTATACGTCTTAGGAATTAAGAATCATAGATTTGATTCAGAAAAAGCTATATTTGGTTTTGGTCAACTTTGCCTATTATGGGGAAAGTCTCATTTTGTAAAGGATATTATTGCCATAGGGTAATAATTTGAGAACGCGGTCAATATAATATCACGCATTATTTAGTAGAATTAAAGATTTTATTATTATTTTTTTTTTGAAACTAAAGATTGAATTAAGTTAATATTTGTAATTTTTGAATATTTTATATGTAACCTTAAGTCATTTTTTTTAAGATTTTTTTTGTCAACGATCCGACTACCTTACAAATACAATCATCCCTTTAATTTTTCGGTGTTTTATCCATTTCAAGAAAAATAAAATATCTCGTTTTGTCACAAGTGTTTGATCTTGTGTTGCAATTACTTACGAACAGTGTAAATAATTTACTAGTAGGGACATGATCTTTTAGAAACATCGGCACGTTGCATAAAGTAGGCAAGTAGCTTAGCTCGCAAAGACAACAAGTTAAGGAAGGGGATAGTGAAAACATAAATGCAAATATACTACTTTGTTGGCTCAAAATGCATGGTACACTGTCAAGTACATTGCATTGTACACACTTTAATTTGTTGTACGTTATATAATTTTTTAACTTGATAAGGTCGATCTTGATATTAGGCTTTGAATCGGGTCGCACTACAGGTCACATGATCCAATTTGGTTAATAACACACACGCGTGTTATTTGAAAGAGCAATATAAGAAATCCTCACAAATGCATGTGGTGAGTTTAGAATTAAGAACTCGAATTTGATGTTTGATCACAAGATTCAACTAGTAGGCTAAGACTTGTATCTCTGTACGATAAATATATATATATATATATATATATATATATATATATATATATATATATATATATATATATCATACATTCATACCCCATATTATTTATTATTTTTTTAAAAATAAAATAAAATTTATACGGAGTCGGATTGGGGGGTACTGTAGTGTATACTGTATAGTGTATATGTTATGTGCATGGACAGAGGATGACCTACGTACATGTGAAATTAAACATGCATGTGGGGACGAAGGAACCTGGCACATGCGCTACGTGATGTTTATGCCTTAGCTGTTTGATCAGACTTCTTCAGACGTCCTTTTCCTTTTAAGGTTTTTCTTTCTATTATTATTATCATTATTATTATTATACTCCCTTCGTAACATATTAATGGCAACGATTTGACATAAAGGAGACAGAAAAATGTCAAATCGTTGCCATTAATATGTTACGAAGGGAGTACATAGTATTAGATGAATTATTATATACTTGCTCCGTTCCTTTTTACTTGTTGCATTCTCTTTCACAGGTTTTTTAGGAGAAATAAATAAATTGGTAGGGAGCATAAAAAATTAGATATATTTATTGAGATGGTAATATAAAATAGGTAGAATAAAGTGGGTAAATAACAAAAATTATGATAGAATATGTAGAATTTATATGAACTTCACATGCCAAAATAAGAAATGCAGCAAGTAAATTGAGACATCTAAATAAGGGAAATGTAGCAAGTAAAAAAGATGGAGGGGGTACTTTTACCTCATCATATCATATTATTCGCAATTGTGTTAACATTAATTATTTTACTAAATTTGTTCATTTACTTTGTGAGATATCTTCTTTGAAATGTGTGCCTAAATGCTATGTTGAAATTAAAATGGGAAGAGAATGTATTTTTCATTAAATTTTCGACTTAGGGCTTGTTCTTTTGGAATGTATTAATCTAAACTGAACTGAAATAATAAATTAAAATAAATCATAGGCTGTACTCAACTGGAGCTGAGTTGAGCTGAACTAAAATTTCATAAATTAAGTCCAAAAGAACAGAACCTTACCTATGCGTAGTATATAATTGTATAATAAAAAATCTATGATAATCTATCCAAAAAAAAAAAAAGAGAGAGCCATGGCTGTGTGTCTTTTAATTTGTCTAGGGATCTTACCATGTTATCTGGTAAGAAAATCAAATGATTCTTGTCTCCGGTTACCATTACCCGAATTTTGCCTTGAAGATTTCTCTCTCATCCACCTTAATTTTCTGACAAGTGATAGACTTTATATATAGTAATTACTAAAATTTAATTATCCTCTTGTTCGTATGGTAAACCCCCACTTTAATTAAGTTAATCAATATCATAATGGTACTTTAGTTTCTGTAAACTTCAGTTAAATATTACGGCCGGAGTATTAAATTAGCTAGCTAGCTAGCTAGTCAATATGTTATTATATTCATGTGTCATCAATTATTACTGTACAAGACAATTTCATGATTGCTGATTTATTTATTTATTTATTTATTAAATTCAAAGGAAATGGTACCCTTCAAAAAAAAAAAAAAATCAAAGGAAATGGTATTATTGCTGTCAATTCACATGTATATAGACATAGAGATAATGGAATTGAGTAAGTGTTCTTCATTTAATTTGGTAATTAAATTAAATGAATTAGATTAATACAAACCTCACTACTGTACTTGGTAATAAAATTGAATACATAATTAGATTAAGGGTTCGTTTGGTATGATGCAAAACGTTTTCCTTGAAAGTTATTTTTTCATTTTATATAATTGAAGCAATTAATTTTCAGTTCAACCAAACAATGAAAAATGATTTAAATGGAAAATTATATTGCATGCAAACAAACAACATGAAACTTTTGTGAAAATGAAATTTTCCAACGTAAAAGATTTTTCATGTAAAACTATTTTCATCTGAAAATGTTTATTTGCACGGAAAATACGTTTTTACTCCCAAATTTGGGGGAAAATGTTTCCACTATGATGTCAAATGAGTTTTCACGCCAATTTTATTTTTTCATCCAAAGTAAACGATGTAAAATTGAAAAACTATTTTCAAGAAAACCATTTTTCGCTCTAGTAAACGGAGCCTAAGTATAAACGCTATATAGCAAGCTTAGGTGAGCAGGCCAGTTTGGGTGGTAGTCCACTTTCATTAGGTGATTGGTCTGCAGCAATTTGCAAGTAGTTAGCAAGCTGTATGCAGGCAGGCCAGAGAATGAAACTCACTAATCAAGCTAACCTTTATTTTCTTAGGCTTATAGTTTTGTTAGGTGCACATGCATGATGTATTTACTGCTAGCTACCTTATTAATAATAAATGGTAGTGTTACTATCAGCTCTTACTTGATTATTTTTTAAGGTCTAAGTCACATAAGGATATGACCGGAATCAGTAACGGTCTGTTTGATTATTGATAATCATTAATAAACAATGGTAATGAGAATAAATTTTTAAGTTAATTTGTTAAGGAATTTATAAGCCTACATCAATCAGGGAACCTATTCCGAGCTATCTATATTATTACTACCAATTACCATTTAAAAGGTGACATTAGACATGAATGGAAATTTAGATAGAAAATTTGGAAATAGATGGGGATGCATTCCTATGTAATTTGGAAATAGATGGGGATGCACCTATGCAATTTGGAAATAGATGGGGATGCATTCCTATGCATGGACATCTTCATCATATTTTTGTTGGAAAGTTACATGTATAAACAATGAACATTGAGGTTTTAATTTCACATTTGCCAAGATACAATTTTGATCGACAATAATATATCTAATTGTAAAAATTATAAAAAATAATTTTATGTATTTTGAAAGTGTATAACAAGACTAATCCAACGATGCTCCAACCGCTCTAAATCGCATTCATTTTCATTCCTAAGCTAGTTAAGTTCATTTCAGTTTCGTCTTGGTTAAGTCTACAATTTAATTTAATTCAGTCCAGTATAAGTGGATTCAGATTTATTCCGTAAAATAAAAACATAACTTTATTTTTTTTTATCATGAAACCTTTATTTATACTCCACTTGACTTGATTTTTAAAGATACAACTCTCACCCTCCTTGAACCAATATTATTGCATACATGCTGCTCTAGAATTAATCAATTCAAAAGATTAGTGTTTGGCTTAGTGGACAAGCATTTTAAACATCAATAATGAAGTCTTGGGTTCCAATATCATTATATATACTTATTTGAGATGACTTGTTATCCTTCTCCACTCAAATGTGTGTCAGCTAAATTGAGTCATGTGGCCTGATATAGGGTATGACACAATGTCTACGCTTCCACTCAACATTACCAATAAATTACTAAATAAAAATTTAAAGACTTACACAGCATCATAAACAACTGTGATGTATTATAACTAGTTTACTTTTACTTTCAATGTTCTACTTGTACCGCTGATAGTTTAAGGTCATCTCGGAACGTTGTTAGTTTAGTGTCATTCCGGCCTTATTCTGACTTGACTTAGGTTGATTTTGCTTAATTTCGTATGCCATCACATCAAATTCCCCAAATAATTTCCGATTTCATCAATAGGTTGTTTTGTATAAGTGTTTTTTATGTACTACAGAGTATATAGGTACTTGTTGAACTCTATATGTGTGCATGTACTAAACTACTAATAATCGAGTGTTTCATATTGGAGAAAGATGAGTGAATAAAAAACTAAATTATAAGTCCAAGAGTTAATCCTTTCATTACCAATTGGTCATGGGATAGAAGGAACCTCCTTAGATTTGTAAGTTGTAAGTGGACCGAACTTCTCTCCGTATTTGGGTTGCCCTAGTCTGTTTGCTTGTCATATTCTAGCAAATTTAACAATACGTAATAGTTAATTCATGTGTTCTGTCATTTCATTATACTAAGGGCTTGTTTACTTCAGATTATATTCAGTTCAGTTCAGTTAATCGCTATTCAGTTCAGTTCAGTTCATCTCTATTTAGTTCAATTAATACACTTCTATTCAGTTAAGTTCAGTTCAGTTCATCTCTATTAAGTTCAGTTCAGTTCAGTTCATCTCTATTTATCTAATGTAAACGAGCCCTAAGATCTTGTTTAATTAGTTCACCTTGAGAAGTTAATTCTCATAGGAAATCTAATTTAATGAATTTTTTATTTATTTGGGAAATGGTTTAAATTGTTTATTTGACTATAGGAATTCGTAATATACACAATTCCAGAATTTACAATCACCAAGATGAGATAGGTTATTAATTTTCTACACATCCTAGAAATTTCCATTTCCCTTGTAATTTACAATGTAATTTAGTTATTTCATATTTCCATGGGAAATAAGCTTGAACCAAACGACCTCTAATAATAGTTTAATTTAATTTGATTAGTTATTCACCATTTTGAATAGGAAGATTTTGGCCTTGAAAGATTACTACATAGTTAATTATGGGTTGTCTCATAAAGATTGCTACATTTCTTTTTTAAGCCATCACTTTCTCTCTCTTTTTCCAGTTGCTACCTACCTATTCAATACAATCCTTAATTAAGTAAAAAAAACCATATATAGCAAACTTTTAGGGGCAGAGGTAGTATTATATATACAATAGTTTTAGAAGAAAAAAAAATGTCGTGTGTGTGTGTATGTGTTTTTTTTTTCCTTTGAAAAGATTTGGCCGAGTAACACAAATTTGAAATTTCCAACCAAAATAAATAAAATTCCTCTTCAAAATAGAATTCTCATCAAATTCTCACTCTCTCTCCTTCAATTTACTGCAACAAACAACAATGGGAAGAAAGAAGAACAAGGGATCAACTGAATAATCCATAAATTTTTGGTTATTTGGCCAACAATTACCTACTTTGCATATATAATTTGTTAATGTGAAAGTATTGAGTCAGACTGTTTGGCCTAATATTACTGTCAAACGGGCTAAACCCATATACAAAACATGTATATTTTGTATAGATATATTATTGTTATATAGATTTTCTTTCTAATTTTATTTAGTTAATTTATTATTTAATTTAATTAATTCGAGTTTATTACCTATTTTTTATTTTATAGAATTTTCATTTAATTTTTTTATTTCTATTTGATGGAGAGTTCGAGCTTCAAGAAATAGTGAATGGTCTTATCAATACTGAAATGTATAACTCATCGGGGATTTCTATTAAGTAGGATAAATAAACAAACTAGGATTTATTTATCCTACTTAATATAAGGAATTTCATTGATGATGATTTGATGTCATTGATTTCAGTGTAAATGCCCACAAAATGTGCCAAAGGTTGTTGATTTCATTATCTCAAAAAAGCTGCTACTACATAGCTGACTGCAGAGTATATATACCACCTACTAAAGAAGGAAACTTAACCTAAGCACATGACTCACTAAGAACACACGTGAGCCCAGCAACCTGAGCAACAAAAAAAGGCTAAGCTAAGCCCAAATAAATTCTAATACAACCCATAGACAAAGGATATTACAGTAGGAAAAATAAACAAACTAGGATTTATTTATCCTACTTAATACTCCCCCTCAAGCTTGGTGTGGGGCAGAGGAGAGAACACCAAGCTTGTGCAACAGATAGTTGTGTTGATCCACTATAAGTATCTTAGTGAGCACATCAGCAACTTGCTCCTGTGAAGGTACATGTTCAGTAGTGATCTGCCCTTCCTTAATTTTGTCTCGAATAAAATGAAGGTCAACCTCCAAGTGTTTAGTCCTCTCATGAAGAACAGGATTATCAGCTATAGAGAGGGTTGCCTTGTTATCACACTTGATAACAGTAGGTTCCAGAGACTTGAGACCCAATTCTCTAAGGAGTTGACTGATCCATAACACCTCACAAGTGTTTAGTGCCATGGATCTATACTCAGCTTCTGTTGTGGATCTAGCAACCACATCCTATCTTTTGGCTTTCCATGAAACAGGTGAATGTCCATATAGAATGCAGAACCCTGTGGTGGATTGATAGGTCCATTTTAGGACATATTTCCCGGGCTCTTTTCACTTGTTTTCATTTTCTTTTAGGCTTAGTTTTATTAGTTTTAGGCCTTTTTAGCTTAGTTTAGGTCTTAGTTGCGTTTTCTTTGAATAATGTCTTTTCTTGTCGTTTTTGCTAATAATTGAGCTCTTTTGCGTTACTTATGCGTTGTGTTCATTCATGTAGGTGTTTTGCATGTTTTCGATCAATTCTTGAAAGCCGACAAGGGTCGTGAGAGGTCCCGAGAAGCTTTGAGAAGTGTGCCGCAATAAAGCCAAAATGACAATCACCACTTTTGGAGCATTGGTCAACTTTGAAAGGCCATAACTTTTTACATACTTATCATTTTAAAGCGATTCAAGTTGGAGGTTAAAGCTCGTTCTGACAGCTTCGAAACGCCTGGTCATAAGATAAATTCTGATAAGAAATGAAGGAGTTATGATGTTTTTAAAACTGACTGTCTGGCTGTCCAGCGGCCGCTGAGACGTTTCCAGCGCCCGCTGAGACCTATTCAGCGCCCGCTGAGATGTCCAAGCGCCCGCTGAACTGGCCAGAACAGTCAGTAGCTCGTTTTTTGGCTCCAGCGCCCGCTGAGACCTCTCCAGTGCCCGCTGAAACCTCTCCAGCGCCCGCTGACTTTTGCCCAGCGCCCGCAGAGAAGGCCCTGTTCGTATCATTTAATCTGTTTTAGGTCTTTTCTCGTGCTTTTTTTTTTTGGGGAGTTGTATAAATACTCTTTCTTCCCATTTCTTCAAGGTAGCTTAGGTTAGAGGCTCATTAGTTAGGGTTAGCTTAGTTTTTAGTTTCTCCATCTAAATTTCTCCATTTTTGTAATCTCTACTTCCATTTCTTAGTTTATGCAAGATTTTGTAGCTTTGTTGTTCTTCTTCTTGCTCTTGTTCTCCTCCTTCAAGGTATTTTTATGCTTTATGCTTGTTGTTCATGTTTTTATGTTTTAATTCTTAGTTTTGCTTGTTGTTCTTGTATTTGTTGTTAGTTTTAGTTTGTTAATTGTATTTGTTGTTGTTTAGTTGTTAGTTTTGTTTATTTAGTTAGTTTAATTGTTGTTTCCCTTTTGGTTTAGTTGGTGGTTTAATTTAGGTTTTGTTGTTAGTTTAGTTTTTAGTTTATTTGTTAGTTTGTTAATTTAGTTGTTCTTAATTTTAGGTTTAATTTATGTTTTTAGTTTTAGTTTTAATTATAGTTTTAGTTATGTTTTTGTTATTTATGGTTGAGTAGTTAATTTCTAGGGTTTGAGTGAAACTTCTCAAATCCTCCATGATTGTGGTTTAGTTGTTTCTTGGCTTTTGGTTGTGATAATGTCGGTACCTTAGGATTCGGTTATGTTGAGTCTTGTGTCTAGCTAACATAGGATTCATTGAAGAATCCCCACCGAAGGACCGAAAGGTGAACGTGGGTGATGACTTCCTTTGCCCGATTGATGGAAGCACCACGAAAGTTGGGCCTTCGATCAAGGGAAAGTTACCGGTCTTCGTGATTTTGTGCTTAGGACTCGTTAGATGTGTCGCTGCACGAAAGTGAGTTGTATATGTCTTTCCGGTCATCGTACTAGCTCGAAAGAGTGGTACGATCATAGAACGACCTCCCCTTATCCACGACCTAAGTCTAAGTTTCGATTGATTCATAATTCATGGTGGTATGAGCTGTGGATCTCTTACCCTAGTCCCTTTTGTTTTTGTTTCCTTAGTGTAGTTTTAGTTAGTTCTCTCCGCCTCTCGCGACCATCACCCGACCTAGCTTGTTCGACGCTCACGCCTAGATTAGTGCAACGTACCTTCCCCGTGTTCGACACCCCCACTCATACTACGACGGGGGTTTTTATTTGGTAAGAAAATCCCTCCTATCATGGATTTTCTGGTGGCAGAGCAACCTGCCCAGTCACTGTCACAATAGGCTGTAAGCCTTGCAGCTGGGGTACTTTCCAGGAGGATCCCTTGAGTTGGGCAGTTAGATAGATACCTAAGCACTCTTCTTGCAGTTTGCAGGTGTACAGTAGTTGGTTGTTGCATAAATCTGCTAAGAACATGAACTGTATATGTGACATCAGGCCTAGTCAATGTGAGATAGATGAGCTTTCCCACCAATTTTTGATATACTTTAGGATCTGGCAAAGGATTTCCTGCATTCACAATTAGTTTAAGATGAGCATCCATAGGAAGTTTGAGTCCCTTCTTATTGGCTTCTCCAAATTCAATTAATAAATCATTTAAGAATTTCCTTTGTGATAGGAAGATACCTTGATCACTTCTATCAACTTCAATGCCAAGAAAGTACTTGAGGTCACCCATGTCCTTCATGTGGAAGGTCTTAGATAGATAATTTTTAGCTTTGTCAATTTCTTCTCTGTCATTCCCAGCAAGTATGAGATCATCTACATATACTAGGATGCATATGAACCTCTGACCCTGTGGTTTTGTAAACAATGAATAGTCAGTTTTTTATTGTATGAACCCATAAGATTGCAAGGCTGATGTTAATTTGGCATTCCATTGTCTAGGTGCCTGTTTCAGCCCATATAGAGATTTGTTTAGCCTGTATACCTTGGTGGGATTGGATAGACAATAAGAACTTTTCTCTCCCTGAACTGTATGAATTGATTTTCCTGGACCTGCATAACCCATTGGTGGCCTCATATAAACTGTCTCCTCTAGGTCTCCATGTAGAAACGTATTTTTTACATCCATTTGCTCCAGAATCCAGCCTTCTGAAGCAGCCACTGCCAGTACAGCCCTTACAGTTGTTAGTTTTACTACAGGAGCAAATGTTTGGTCATAGTCCACCCCATATGTTTGATTATTGCCCAAGATTACCAACCTTGACTTAAACCTTTCCACTTCTCCTGCTGAATTGAATTTTGTCTTGTATAACCACTTGCAAACAATTGGTTTCTTGCCTTTTGGAAGCTCTACAACATCCCAAGTGTTATTTTCCTCCAAGGCTCTCAATTCTTCATTCATAGCTTGGATCCAACATTGCTTCTTGATAGCATCTTTGAAGTAGATTGGATCTTCTTGTTGTATTACTTTAGACATAAAGTGTAATACCCCGAAAATTTGGGATATTTTAAAATTTTTATTTATTAATTAAATGTATAATCAATTGACTATTTAATTGATTATTATTTAATTAAATATTATTTTGTGTAGCCATCTAATCATTTTAAGCCTGGCCTTAACTTTTTTTTTATTTTGTCTTGCCAAAACCCGAGCCCAATTGTTTCCTGTGATCCATATATTACGCAGTCCATCCTTTTATTCATTTTCTTTTCTCCTAAATATTTTATTAAATTCTAAGTCCAAATAGGCCATTTAATTTGGACTGTTTACATTTTTAGTCCAAACTTTTTCCTCAACATTGGGCCAAAGACCCAATCTTTCTTTTCTTTCTCTCCTTGGCCGGCCCCTATAGTGTTAATTGGGTCCATTTTAATTCTTTTGATTTATTTAATAATTGAGTTGTTTAATTAATTAAATTATTATTTAATTTAATTTATTAAAACCCATTCAAATCTAACCTAACAAACTTTGTTAGTCAACCTAAATTTTCTCAACTCTCCCCCTATTCTAGTCTCTCCTCACGGCACCCCCCTCTTATTTCATTAGGGTTGTTTTCTTTCTTTCTTTTCCTATAAATATAGGTTTGGCAAGTTTATTTTATTTTCTTTGCTTGCTTAAACTCAAAACCCTAAAGAAAAATTCTCTCTTTTTGTTCTTCTTTGTGCCGTGAAGTATCATCACCAAAAGGGTGATTTTTGTTGGATAATTTAGCGAATCAGGTAACTTTGCTAACCCGTTTAATTCCGGAACAACCTATTCACATAGTTAATTAGGATTAGAAGCATGAAAATTATAAAAAGAATTAGTATCATGTTAGGGTGTTTTTCGAACTACATGAAATTTATGTACATGTTATTTTTCTAGATTATTTTATGTAGTTTCTTGAAATCTTTAATTGTTGAATAATTACTTGTATGAATTTATTTATTAATCAAATCTTGTTATTTCTTGATGAATTTTTCGTGGCAGTTTCTTTACTGTTTGATTATGAATCATGATTTATTTCGTGGCAAAATTCGTCTTTTATTGCTTATAATAATTTAATCTTTCAAACCGGTAAAACTGTCCAGATTTGGTTTACGAATTATTCAGGATACTTAATCAATACGGATGGCTACGAAAATTTAGGTGGAAGTGAATAATAGTATTTTACAGATTTTGCTAAATTTTCGTAATTTTTGAAGTTCGTCTTCTATGGTAGAAAAATCTGAAACCGAATTCATCCTAATCTGACTCGTTAGTTATAAAATCACTTAAAATTAGTAAATGACGTTATTTTTAAACTAAATTTATGCACGTTAAACCTTGAACCTATATTTAACTTTCATTAAAATTTCCAGATTATTCGAGACCTTTAGACGGTCGTTCTTAATTTAATTCTTTAAAAGTCAGATTGTGTAAAGCAGGGCGATTGAATTATTAAAATATGTTATTATTAATGCTTGAATTTTTCGAGTGACCTAAGTATTAAAAAAGAGTTAAAAATACGATTTTTATGATGAATCTTGATTAATCTTGAATTAGTATTGGTAATCTTTAATTTAATCTTTAATTATATCATGTTATTTTGCATTCTTGAATTTAATCTTGTCCTTGATTGAACCCTAAGATGCCGTGTGATTTAAGTATTTAAAAGAATGATTTTTGATCTTGTTCTTGAATTAATCTTGATGATTTAGTGTTTGTCGTATAATCTGTTTTACTTAATTAATTATGAATAATTATCTTTAAATAATTTAAAGTGGAATTTTGAATATCTTCACTAGAAATGTCGATGACTAGAAATTATGTGAAAAATAGTATTTTTATCATGTTTTAGGTAATTTATGTAATTAATTGTTAATTTATATGATTTATTAAATTGATTATATGATGATTGAATGAATTTATCTAATTATTGCTATTTTAATGAAAATGTCGAGTGGCCTATTTTATTTTTGGTCAATTTAGTTTAATTTTGGACTTATAATAATATTGAGGTAATTTTAGTAATTAATATTGTTATTATTATTATAAAAGTTACAATTAAAGGAATTGTCAGAGATAAGTTGTAATATGAAGGGATAGATATTACTATTGCTATTATAATTAGTATTACGAATAGTATTATTAATAGTATTATATTATTATTAAGTAGCAGTAGGGATAAGTTATAATAAGATATTAATAGGGAAAGAAAGGAAACAGAGTAGGAGGATTACGAATCGTTTCGATCTCTGGCTAGGAAAGACTTGGTATTTAAGGTGGCCAATATACGTGCCGCACCTCTCTTTCCTGGGACTTCGAACGGTTCATTTCCGAATACGGTCACCTAGTATTTCCCGATATAAGATAAGATATAAGATTTGAAAGATATAAGATGAGATAAGGACGCCTACCTGATGACTCGAGTAGTCAGACTGGGTTAAGTCGAAGCCACTGCTCAATGGGACGAACACACGAGTTCCCCCGAGTAGTTCTGGGTCTTAGGATATGTAGTCGTCTAAGTAGTAGTACACGAGCTGCTATTTAGGGGTTATGGCCATAGCTTAGGCTTAGTGGTGAAACACGAGATCCGCTACGGGTTGAGTACACGAGCTCACCCCGGCATGTTCTAGGAAAGTTGTGGTGAAACACGAGATCCACAACGAGTTATAGTGACTGGTCCAATGAAAGATGATAATGATATGATATGAATTATAAGATATGGTATGGATGAAATGAAATGTTAAGATATGATATGATTACGGAATTATGGAAACCATATAGTATAAGTTAGGGATTAATTGTATAGGTCTTCCGCTGTGTATGATTTGATGTACGTATTTGTACAGGTACGTTATACGTATTTATACTCGTATGATGTAATGATATATGAATTTGTAATCGTATGTTTTGTGTACATGTATACCTGTGTTGTATTCGTATTTGTACGTATTCCTAACCGTATTTTGCAGGGATAATTATACGTATGGTATACGTACCTTTATACGTATTTTATACGTATTTCTAACTATATTTCTGCAGGTATTTTATACGTATTCGTATACGTATTTTTGTACGTATTTTTATACGTATCTCGTATATTTTGTATACATTATATTAGGTTTTATGTGTGTTTTCATGTGTATATTCTATGATATTATGTGTTTAGCGGTCCCTCAATTAAGCGGGACAGCCTAGTTACTCGCCACTGACGGTGGACCCCCCCCTCAGTTTCAGGTGACGATGCAGCAGCATAAAACGGGCTTCCGTTGGATGGGTTTGAGTGTGGATGAAGTTTAGATTTATTTTAGTTATTCCAGGACTTATAAGACAATATTATAGTTTTTATTTATAATCCCAGCCTGTTGGGAAGACATTTACTTAGTTCATGTAACACTTTGGGCACTATATGCCTTATTTGACTTTTGGATTTTAGTTCAGTATTTTAGTATAAGTTGCTTAATTTTAATTAATTAATTCCATTTATAGTTTAAATTGTTTAAGTGATGATCCGAATGTCGATTTCCCTCGTCAATCGACAAGTCCAAAAAGTCGGGTCGTTACATAAAGCAACTGAAATTCTTATTTGCTGCAATAGTAGTTATATTTGCTGCTTTGTCAGCTTCTTGAATTTGTTTTTTCTTTCCCAAATCATAGTCCTTCATCCATGTTGGATCTCTGTGGCTCCTGCTACTCTTCCTCATAGGGGCACTTGGTTCTGCATGACTTTCTTCATCAGATTCCTCTGGATCAGTTCTCTGTTCTGTGACAGGTTCAGCATGAGGTATTCCCTCCTCAACTATTCTTCCTGCTTCTTCTATTTCATTGTCCTGAATATTCTCCATTTCTAACATTTTTCCTTCTCCCTCTTCAAGTTCTTCCCAGATAATTTTTTTAGCAGTAAAGTAATCATTTATACTCAGTCCATTTTGTTTTTGTTCATATAATTGTTTGTTCAATCTATACTTCCTAGATCCATTTACTACAGAGAAGCGTTGTTCTAACTACATCCATATCTTCCTAGCAGAGGAAACAAACATTATAGACTGTTTGATAGGTTCACTTACATTGTTGAGAATCCAGGCAATGATCATGTTGTTACATGTATCCCATTGCTCCTGCTTTTCTTTGTTCGTTGAATCCCTTTCAATTGTGCCTGTCACAAACCCTAGCTTCCTCTTGGAAGCCAGACAGACCTCCATGGATCTCTTCCATCCTCTGTAATCAGCTGATCCCTTCAATTTCTCAACCACTATGGTTCTTGGTCCGTCTGATGGATGAAGATATAATGGGTTCTGCAGGTCACTCATTGATATTTTTGCCATTTAGCAAAGTAAAAATTTTAAACTTTAACTGGTTGCCTTTACTCCTTACAGCTCTGATACCATAAAGAATTTCATTGATGATGATTTGATGTCATTGATTTCAGTGTAAATTCCCACAAAATGTGACAAAGGTTGTTGATTTCATTATCTCAAAAAAGCTGCTACTACATAGCTGACTGCAGAGTATATATACCACCTACTAAAGAAGGAAACTTAACCTAAGCACATGACCCACTAAGAACACACGTGAGCCCAGCAACCTGAGCAACAAAAAAAGGCTAAGCTAAGCCCAAATAAATTCTAATACAGCCCATAGACAAAGGATATTACAGTAGGAAAAATAAACAAACTAAGATTTATTTATCATACTTAATAATTTCAATTGCGCTTATATTCATCGCTATAGGAATTGATTTCAAGCTTTCCCCAGCCCCTTCTCATTAATGGAATCCTAGCGTATATGAAGGAGTGTGGTTTGTTCGAAAAATTCCTACCTCTCTATCTATCTCTGAGATGTTTGAATTTTTCAAAACTCCTACAAATTCCCCTTTTGTTTTTGCTTCTGTGAAATTGCATCTCTTTCAATCCCGAGCCCAATTGCCAAATAAAAAAATTAACCCCACCACTGATTCTCAATAACCACTATTTCTAAAGGGGACCCGCTATCCGTACAAGTAATTCGGAGCTCCGGGCAAATAACTTATAAAATTAATCTTGACAGGTGGCAGGTGGGTGGAGGTTTGGTGTCGTTGGTGAAGATAAAACTACCGTAGGCGTATTGAAGATTTAATGTATATGCTACTTTGATTTTACAATGTGTAAATGTACTATTATAGACAAATATTATCATTTGGAGTGTTTTTATACGAATTGAAGTACTCACTAATCACTGTAACATAATGTGTGTAGTTTCAAAATATCAACTTTACAACATACTTAATTACTTATACAAGGTCAAGTTTGCATTATTAGAACTTTAGAAGCTATTGAATTGCCACTAAAATAGCTGCTAAATATTGTCTCTAAATAAACAAAATGCATCTATATATAAGATTAGAGAGGAGAATATGGAATATAATTATTCTTACTTAACTTTAATATCATACGTTTACATATATATATATATACAAGTGTTGAGCTGTAAAGCAAACCAATATTACTAAATTAAAGGAGATAAAGTCTAACTTAAACTAACTTAGGAAGACTAACTCAATTGTGTTAAATTATAGAAACGGAATCTTTGACTTAGAGAAAATAGGAAATAAGTTAAATAATTTAAATTATACAATTCAAATTATTTACTAATATCCCCCTCAAAATGGATGATCTTTGAATCAATCCAATTTTGGACAGTAGAACCGAAAGACGAGCCAAGGGTAGTGGCTTGGTAAGACAATCGGCAAGTTGATCATCACCAGCAATGTGTTGAACACGAAGGCGACCAAGCTGTACATTTTCTCGAACAAAGTGAAAATCAAGAGCAAGATGCTTCATACGTGAATGAAACACAAGATTTTAAGAGTAGTTCGTAGCACTTAAATTATCACAATAAATAGCAGGAGTAGATTCAAGGGGAACATGAAGCTCATGGAGAAGAGATTGTATCTAAAGACGTTCAGTTGTGGTGGATGCTACGGATCGAAATTCTGCTTCAGTTGAGGAACGAGCAACTCCTTGTTGCTTCTTAGGGCTCCATGCGAGAGCATTGCGACCTAAGTAGATAATATGACCAAACGTGGACAAGAAGGAGTCATGATCACCAGCCCAGTCCGCGTCAGTGAAGGTATGGAGGTGTAATGGAGAGTTACGGTGAATCACGAGACCATGATGAATAGTGCCATTAAGGTAGCGAAGTGGTCGATGAAGAGTTGTCCAATGCTTGTCTGTGGGTTTATGCGTGAATTGATATAGTTTACCAACAGCAAAGGCAATATCAATACGAGTAAAGGCAAGATATTGAAGACTACCAACAAGAGCTCGATATTCAGTGGAATTAGAAATTGGTGTGCCAACATCAAGTTGTAAAGGCGGATGAGCAACCATAGGGGAGGATGAAGGCTTAGCTTCAGTCATATTGGCACGAGCCAAGAGATCACTGATGTACTTTTGTTGAGAGAGAAAAAGGCCATGAGGATGTGAAAGTACCTCAACACCAAGGAAGTATGAGAGTGGACCCAAATATTTTAAAGAGAAACGAGTGGCTAATGTGTCAATGAATTGTTGAAGATAATTGGGTGAAGGACCGGTAACAATAATCTCATCGACATACACCAAAAGATAGATAATAAGACCTCGGTGATTGTAGATGAATAATGATGTATCAGCAATAGAATTTTGAATCCAAAAGAGAGAAGAAAAGTGCGAAGCTCATTATACCAAGCTCGCGGAGCTTGTTTTAATCCATAAAGAGTCTTGCGAAGCTTGCAAACATATGTAGGTTTGTCTTTGTTAACAAATCCAGGAGGTTGAGTCATATACACATCATCAGTTAGAGATCCTTGAAGAAAAGCATTATTTATATCAAGTTGACGAAGAGACCTCCCTTTTGTTACTGCCAAAGAGAGCATAAGACGAACTGCAGTTGGTTTGATGATCGGGCTAAATGTCTCAGAAAAATCAATACCAGGACGTTGGTGAAATCCTTTAGCAACTAAACGGGCTTTATACCGTTCAATAGTTCCTTGAGGTGTGTACTTGATACGAAAAACCCACTTGTTACCAACAAGATTTTGAGAAGAAGTATGAGGTACAAGATCCCATGTATGATTACACATGAGAGCATCAAACTCATCACTCATGGCGGCTCGCCATTCAGGACTTTTTAAGGCTTGAGTGATATTGGTGGGTTCACACGGAGTAGCAGAGGTAGTGGCCGAATAGGCGTACTTGGGATTAGGTTTAGTTATGTTATTTCTGAGTCGAGTAGTCATGGTATGTGAAGGAGTGGAGGTGCAAGAGGTTCAGTTTGTGTGGAAGTGGTAGGCGAAGTAAGTGGGGAGGGAGAGTTAGAATGTGATGGAGGAGAGGAAGGTTCTGATGTGGGTTGAGTTTGCGTGGGATTATGGTACGTGGGAATAGTTTGTGGAGAGGAAGAGTTAGCTATGATAGGAAGGTTAAGATCAACCCAATCACCAAGAGTAGTAGATGAGGAATCCAACGTATTAGACCTGCAAAGGTTAGGAAAAGGAAACACATTTTCCACAAATTTTACATGGCGAGATGTATAGATACGATTAGTAGAAGGATGTAAACAATGATAAGCATTTTGAGTTGAAGAATAACCTATGAAAACACAAGGAAATGATTTTGGATCAAGTTTATTACTAGTATAGGGTTTAAGCCAAGGATAGCATAAACAACCAAAACTACGTAATTTATTATAATTAGGAGCATATCCAAAAAGCTTTTGAAATGGAGAAATATTTTGGAGATTGGGGGTGGGAAGACGATTGATTAAGTAGGTAGCAGTGGTTAAGGCAAGCGACCAAAAAGATCGAGGAAGATGAGCATGAGTTAGAAGAGATAATCCAATTTCAACAATATGTTTATGACGACGTTCAGCATACCCATTCTGTTCAGGGGTATGGGGAGGAGATAAGCTTAATGCAATTGTTTATTTGTATAAGAGTGAAAGGCTTGGATGGTTCTGAGGAATTTGGGATGATACTGTTATCAGAATTGGCCATGGTGGTAAAAAGAAGAGAAGAGGCGGAAGAGTGGGAAAGGATCAGTAGAAATCTGATACCATATAAGATTAGAGAGGAGAATATGGAATATAATTATTCTAACTTAACTTTAATATCATACGTTTACATATATATATATATATATATATATACAAGTGTTGAGCTGTAAAGCAAACCAATATTACTAAATTAAAGGAGATAAAGTTTAACTTAAACTAACTTAGGAAGACTAACTCAATTGTGCTAAATTATAGAAACAATCTTTGACTTAGAGAAAATAGAAAATAAGTTAAATAATTTAAACTATACTAATTCAAATTATTTACTAATACTATATACCTTGATTAGTGAGTAACGTAGTGACAGATTTGATGATCAGATAAATCAATTATCGGAATTTTGGGCAAACGCACATTGGAGCTATACCTAACTGTACGTAGGTCGTTTTTTTCTAGCCTAAAATCTCATGGTTAGTTAATTATGATGATATTTGTAAAATTGGACCAAAAATCAATCATTGCCAGTTAATTAACAGCTTAAAGCACTTAGCTAGTGTGCCGTTATACCAAAATTATTTAGGTCAAAACACTTTACTCTAGAATAAATATATTCAATTCAAACAATAATAATAAGGCATTAAAACATTGGATTTAATACACTTCTATCACCATTTATTACAAATCAGTCTTTTAAAATGTTTATGATTTGTTCTATACAATTTATTTGAATATATTAAAATTTATTGGAATCGTAAAAGAAACAATGCAAACTTAATTATACTGGAGTTGAACTTATCAAACTTTATATGAACATATTTTGTTGAAAATATGTTTGAAATAAACAAATCGGAAAGCTTTTAATGATAAAAAATAATTATAAGTTTGAAATAAACAAGTTGGAAAGCTTTCAATCATGTAAATATGCATGAAATGTAATATATTGTAATGTCAGGTGGACAGCATCACCCCTCTTTTAATTTATACAATAAAGAAATATAAATATTTAAATTTTATGCGTTTAAGAGGGTTGTCAGTCAGCGAACCCTCAGAGTCATGTACTCAAACATACATGTATTTTTAATCTGTGCTTATTAATTAATTCTTATGGGCATGGCATTATTAATTAGGCACGCAAACACACAAGATCAAAGCAAATATACAATTCAATGATGGATGGATGTGTTAGTTAAAAGTCATCTAGACACTTGCATGCTTTAATTAGGATAATAATAACAGCCTTGATAGCAATATTAGCATACCAAACAACCGTTAAACAAAATTATTAAGGTAATCTGAATTATATTATGGGTTATATTATTATATAAATATACACTTTAAATTTTGGTAAGTGTACGAGGAGTGTGTGAGTTAGGTGGTGAAGTAGCTAACCAATCAATTAACACTTTATATTTATATTAGTTGCTAAGCACATGGCTAGCCCTATAAACCCAACCCGCCCGTTCTGTGGTTATTCTTAGGCTAACTCTTAGCTTCATTATTTAATTTTAACGGCTTCTTAATTACTTTATTAATTAATTAGGTTAATTTCCCAAGTATGAAAATTTTATCAAATATTCAATAATTTTAACACTCTATTAGATTAGTTAATAGAAATAATGAATTTAATTTATTTTTTTAATGTTGATATATTATTCTTATAATTATCCCGTTCAAAAAGTTTTACAATTCACGTACTATCACAAGGAGTATCTGGTCCAATCCTATATGGTCAGATTCCTTGAAAATCGAGAAGGCAAAATGGGAATCACCATACCAAAAAAAAAACCCTTAGTGACCATGAATCTCACATTAATAGTAGCACCATGTCTATAATAACTTGTCAATAAACTCGCAACTACAGTATTGTCTAGCCTTACTAACAACCACCCTATTAGTGCACACACTATAAAAAATTGGTTCATTAACAACGGACACACATTAATGACCGGCCTAAATTCCGTTGTAAATGTAGATCTAGCTTTTATGGCAGTTTTTTAGCCCGTTGCTAAAATCCACCTAATATCTAACACAAACTCTATTAAAACTGACTCATTTACGACGGGAAAAAATATTTGCGACCCTCATTTTCTATGACGGGGTCATATTTTTACGACGGGAAAAATCACTTACAACCCTCCTTTTCTACGACAGGGCCACACTTTTGCGACGAAAATTCTCAGCGTAAATAACATTTTTTCTAGTAGTGACAATACAGATATATATGTGGGATGTGGACATACACAAATTAAAGTATATTATATTCCTATATATATCACTATCCTAATTAATTAATACGAAGTAGACTCTTTGATTAATTTGTTAAACTACGCACACAAAATTTGAAAATAAGACGATCGTAGATAAATCGGTTTCAAAAACAAAAAAGGCGAGTAGATAAATCACATATTTTCCTTATCAAATCCAACACCATTACAGCTAATAATTATAAATGTGCGAGTAAGAAACACATAAATTGACACTTCCTCTACTCTACATTATTACTTGCAGTTTGAGGGAGTGATTTAAATTTGAAGGTGTAAACGAGCAAATTGTTCAAACACCGATAACTATACTATTATTTTCCTTTTACCTTGTGTTAAAATTATGTTGATCAATTTTTTCATCTACACCGGCCCTAGGCCTCAAATTACTTTCTCAAAATACATGCCAAAGAGCTATATATGTTGTAATTAATATGAAATCGAAGAAATATATATATATTGAAGTAAGATACATAATCTTTTGATATCGCACACATATACATTCAATAAATACAATTGGAAAAAAAAAACAGAAAAAGAAAAAAAGAGAAAAGTAAACAGCTGGTGAATATGCCTTAGCTTGTGAAGTTCATATATGACTTCCCTTTCAAAATCAACCAATTATGCACGAGATAGGTTTCATTAAGTCAAACATCTCGTGAACATGCACAAAGAAAGTAAAATTAAGGAACAAAAATGAAAATAGCATAGAGAGATTAATTTAACCTAAGTTTTATAGACTATATATATATATATATATATATATATATATATATATATATATATAAGTAAATAATATGCACAAATGAAATAAATTAAAACTTGGGAGCAAACTTATTAATAAGGTCGATCTTTGAAATTAAGGTGATTTTTGATCATACAAGCGATTATCTGGAAATTTGCAAAATTATCAGCTATTTAATTTAATTAGTAAGTGATTATCATGACTTGTTTGCCTTGTGCGATTGAGATGGAGCCTAAGACCTTGAACCCTGGACAGATCAATCATGCTAGGGTAAATTTTCTTCTCTCTTTTATTTTATTTATTTTAATTACTAGCTGCATGCATGCTGTTTCTTGTTTTTAATATATATATGAATATGATAACATTTTTGTAAATCCTTTGATACTTTCTTGTTTCATGTATGAAATTATTGAAAACATTCCAATCTCTTTTAACAAGTATTTAGTATTGTTATTGTATAAGATGTTGAAGTTGATAAGTTAAACTTACATTGCCCTATAAGAGGACTTTTTTTCCAAGCTCCCCTTAGCCCAGTGGTTAGAGCTTCATGCTCTACCGTGTTAGTATCGGCAGTCAATGCCCGGCCCCCTGCCCCACCTGTCAAGGTTCTTTTCTGAGATATGAAGTCTTGTACAAGTCTTGTATACATTTCCTACTAGAAAAAGATTGCCTTTTAATACTACCTCCATTGAGTTTTATGTGCAACAATTAAACATTTTTCCTCTCTGCTTCAAGTTTTATTGGCCGTAATGATGATGTAGTAACTCATTTGACATATTAATTAACCCTAGCATTTAAGGGGATATATAATAAAGTGGAATGCTCAAGTGTGTGGTGAGTATTGACCCCTGCACGGCACCTCTCGCTAGGATGCAAGGTGGGTATATATAGACATCACTTGTTTTATACCGTTTCCTCATATAAGCTAAGAGGGCTATATACCTTCTTTGATTCTTCAAATCAATCAATCACAAAAGAAATTTTATTAAATAATTTCCTACAACCTTTAGTACTCCGTATTTGTTCATTCTGTGGATAAAACATGAAAATTTGAGGGATTTTTTTTTTAATTAATACTCTCTCTGTCACGTATTATTGACAACATTTGATTATTATTTTATGAGAGATTAAATATTCAATTGTTGTCAATAATGTGTGACGAATGGAGTAGATAACCCAAGTATGTAGTAATGCAAGTCTAATTACAATCAAAACCCTGGATTTGGATACAGGAGCAGGCTGAAGCAATACAAAAGACGGAACCAAAAATAATCTCAGATGCAATCGATCAGGTAAAGATCAAAGAACCAAACGTTCTTATTACCAAATCCAAATGGTTTGATAGAACTTTCAATTTAGATTAAAATTGGTAACTTTTTACAATAATTTTACAATACCTTTTTTATATAAAAAGTTGGGATTTTGTGCTAAAAAATTACTATCACAGTGTCGCAGAGACTTGCTAATAGCCAAAGCATTAATTGCACAAATCATTTATTTTAATTAATTAATTAATTAATTGACTTTTTTCAGCAAGTCTGTCTGACTGTCTGACATTATAACTTTTCTCTTAAAAATTATAATTATTGCGTATAAAAAATCATAACTTTTAATATAAAGTTATCTAATTTTTTTAAAAGTTAAAGATTTATAATATAAAGTTATTATTTTTTTTCAATTAAAAGTTAAGTGAGACTATCTTACATGAGAATTTTTATTTATTTTTTCTTTTTTAAAGTCATTAAATGGAAAATGTGAAAAGGTAAGCAAGTTGGGAGTTGGGTGAAATACTTTGGGTCTGTCCACAAATGGCCCGTGTAGTGTCATGCATGTTGACTGTATATATGGCAAGATTGTCAACGTACTTTGGGCTTTTAAGTAGCCTTTTTGAATTGGGCACTTTAGTGGCAATGGCTCATATCTCGCTTGTATGTCACAATTGGGAAATCTGCATATTCTTAGACCTCTAATATAACTACAGTACGAGTTATAAATAATTAGTTACTCATTCTGTAACATAAAACTTTCAATAATTGATTTTGTACGTATTTTGAGAAAACGATTTGAGTGTGTAAACGAAGGAATTAGTCATAATGGTTTTAATACAAGCAAGATTGTGATTATAAGTTACTAATATTAAAATTATTTTGACTAATTCCTTCGTTTACATCTCTAAATCGCTTCTTTAAAATGCGTGCAAAACAAATTGGAAATTTAATGTACATTTTTTTCTCTTGAATTTAAAGTACATTTTCTATTCTATATTAATTGGGAATTTGAAATTTCATGTTTGTTAATGTATAACTCAACATACACATTGAAACAACAATAACAAGATCTTATACTGCTCATATTTTTTCTTATGTTTAATCATTTGACAAAAAAATGTGAGTTTTCTTTGGTCAAATAGGAAAAAAATTCTCCATCCCACATTTTGTGTCCCATTTGTGTTCTACTAATTTTGACTGGTTCAAAATCTATTTTTTTATTTTTAAAATTTAAAAAGTCGGTCATAGTAATTTTTTGAACCAATCAAAATAAGTATAACACAAATGAGACACAAAATATAAAACCACGGTTGACACATACTGCAAGTGATTTAAATGGAGATTTGACCTGGTTTTCTGATCATTTAAATTAACGATATATATAATCCTTTGAATTATGTTATAGAAAAACTTCAATTACATAATTTTTCTCATTGAGTATATATTTTTTTATTAATGTTTATATATTAGCAGGAAATGGAGCCGAACACTAAAGATGAGATTTTTAATGATGGAAGAATTGGTGAGAGTATAGTCGATGAATGCACCAAGGATGAGAAGATCAAAATGTGCTTATGTACCACCATCTTCATTCAATCCCCTGAGGATGTTAGTCATGTGGAGCCTCTTACAGCTCCTTTTTAGACTCTTGCTTAAAACCTAATTAAGTTCAAGTTTGTAACACATGTTGATTATATTTTATTGATCAATATCCATTTTATGGTAATATATGTACTAATCTATAGAATTAATTCATTACTTGTTTTATATTAGTTTGAAAGTTTGTGGTAGTATAAAATAGGAAAATTGGAAACTAATAATCCCACCTTTCACACTTATCCAACTAATAATCACACCTTTTATAAATCCAGGATTCTTCCTTAAATCATGTTAATATTATTAAAATTGGAAAATAACAGACCTCCAAAATTGACCTTAAATCATGTTAATATTATTAAAAGGTCCAACAGATGAATACAATATAAAAAGGTGGGATTATTCCTGGATTTATGAAAGGTGGGATTATTATTGGGATAAGTGTGAAAGGTGGGATTATTAGTTTCCAATCTTCCTATAAAATATATTAAGTTCAAGTTTGTAAACAAGTAAGGGTTTAGTTTGAAAGTTTTGAGTTTATTACTGAAGTTTTTGTTGTTTGGGTATCATAAATGATCCTAAAATATTACTATTATTAAAATGCCCAAATGATTACTCAATTCCACATACGCACAAATACACTCAATGAATCTTACCAAAGACTCATTTAATCAGGTTAGGCCCAATGCCCACCTAACTACACTTCAAGTAGCTCAATGCCACTTTTCATACCACTTGTTCAAATACATTTACTATAAATAAAAGGAAAAATTGTAAAAAATAAGTTAACCTTTAGCCGGTCTTCTTAAAATAAGTTAACATTTTGATTGACTCAAAATAAGTCAACCTATCACACATATCTGCTCAAATTAAATTTTTTTTGTATAATGTTTTAGTGGAAAAAGTTAGCAATTTCAATGGAAAATCAAAGTGGTGTATTAACATATCATTATTTATATGGTTTTCCATTGAAAATGTTAATTTGATTAACAAGTAAATAGTGAAAAAACTTAATTTGAGAATGCATGTATATACGATTGACTTATTTTGAGTTAATCAAAAGGATGACTTAATTTGAGAAGACCAGCTAAAGATTGACTTATTTTTTACAATTATTCCCAAATAAAAGCCATGCATTCATCTACATTCACATGTTATCAATTTCAATGCATCATGTTATTAATTGCTCTTATAATCATAGGTATATTAAAAAACTTCTTACTTAGACTTCAAAGGTGTGCTATTTCAGACGACCCCAAGCAAGTTTTCTCATATTCGTATTCAATTTCAAAGCACCAAGCTATTAATTTCTCATTATACAGTATTTAGGCTCAATCCACTATTAGATCAAAAACACATTTTTGTCTTTCCACAAAACAAAAAGATCTACTTCAGACCATATTGCTTCTAATCGAAAGAGTTTCTTTGTTACATAAATAAATTAAGTATAGCAAAACCACTTTTCTTCTCTTTCTATTGCACTTTAAAAAAAAAAAAAGACTACATTATATTATTTTGTTTGGTTCATAAGGTCAGGAAAATAACTTCCCATAGGAATTCTTATTTTATGGGAAGATTCATCCCATGTCAACTTCTTAGGAAATACTTCATCCGTAAACGAATTCTTGCAACAAATCCCTCGTCACGGACTCCAAAATAATTTTATAAGTATTTTAAGTTGGTAGATTAGTAAAAGTAGGAGAGAGAAATAAGATGAAGTGGTCTTTTTAAGCAAAGCTGGTATTTTGTTGGTAGATTAGTAAAAGTAGGAGAGAGTTTTAAGTAAGAACTTACTAAATATGGAAATTTGGTATTTTGTTGCAAGAATTCAAAAACATCCAAAAATAGCAAATATTGCAAGAATTTATTTACATAGAAAGTATACATTTTTTTAATGGGAATTAAAAATTTCCCTAAAAATTTGTGAGACCTTGTAAGTTAATTCCACTACTTTGTTAGAAATAGAATATTCAAAGACATACTAAACCCTATGGCTGTGTTAACCAACTACCACACCAATTTCTCATTTCCTATGAATTTCTCACATCCTTTTGCCTTTATATACCAAAATGATGTATTTACCATCTTAAATAACTTTTATTTGTGGTTTAAATATCCACTCCTTCAAAAAAAAGTCAACTAAAAGATTTTTTTAATTTTTTTTTGTGGAAAATAGATACTCCACCTGTCCCATTTTGTGTTGTAACGTTTATTTTTTCACATCTCTCAACACATAATTTTAAATAGATATATCTTTAGAAGCATATAATAAAAAATCATAAAAGTATATATTAAAGTAATATCAAGATGAATCAAACAAAATCTCATTTGACTATACGTTTTCTTATATGTACGTAATTAAAGAGAGACAAAGTTGTCCAATGAACAACAAAAGAAGTCAAAATTGTTGCAAAAAGGGACATAAAGTGTACATATATCAAGTAAAAAAATAACCCGGAGCAATGTCGAGCCGATACACTAGTTTAAAAAATCAAAAGAGTACATGTCTTGTTGATTATATACTTACTCCGTTTTCAAACTCTTGTAACAAAGATATTTTCACGCATGTCGAGACAAAACTTTGAAGATTAATATCTTTAGTTATGTACTTGTAAAAACTATGAACACTAGATAATAAAAACTACGAGTTGAGACGATTCAAATTGCTCCTAGATTAAATATTGTGATCTGTAAATAGTGTAAAAATATTCCCTCCGTAACATCATACTAGCAACAATTGATTTTGCACGTATTTTAAGGAAGCGATTTAAGATGTTACGGACGACTACATCATTGTTGTAAAAATTTTAAAACACAAATATAAAACAGGGGCTGCGTTCTGCGCTCCAAAGGCAGCACTCGATCTCTGTGGAACCTCTCTTTCTTTCACTCTATTTGTCGAACCGTGACTGAGTTGGGCGTTGAAGTGACTTTTTTGCTGCCTTTCCTCCATTAAAGCAGAGCTTTTGAGGTAAGTTTTCTTTGTGTTGAATCATGGAAAATCAATTATACAATGGAGATTAGTTTCGCACTGTCGCTGATGTAATATAGTTACCTAGGGTTCTTCTAGGTTGGATTATTGAATATAATTAGGGAAGCTTATGTTGAGAATTTCCAATCGAATTTTGTTGCTAATGTGCTGTAGACTTTAGTTTATATTAACTCTTCAATGTTAGTATCAGACTACGAAAATGGAGGTTTTCTTCCTGGGCTAACGGCGGCCGCTCCTCCTGCCCTAGCTCTGGGACGGGTCTGAGCTGTAAAACCATCAGTTGCTTTGTTTAAATTCTTTAAAAACTTAGGCTCATTGTTATCAATATTTTCTTAGATTAAAATACCTCACAGTGAAACAGTCAAGTCATCTTCTATGTCATTGGTGTTCAGATTTTTTTTTTTAAAGAAAATTTAGAATTTGACAAATTAGCCTGCATAATATGGAGGAGTAGAGTTCATTTCACTTACAAACCCTAGGAATTTTTTCCCAAAACCAATTGACAAATGTAAGAGTAACTCCTAGACATAGTTGGTTTACTCTCTTTTTTCTTCCACATGGACCACTCACTAGTCAAGTCATCTTCTATGGGGTTCAACATCATATTTGGAATTAGGATCTTCTCCATTTCTTTCCCTACATTTCCTATCCTATCCTAAGATTTTGACACCTCATTTAGCATTAAAATAAATAATTTAAAAATCCTCTACATTTCTCTCTTCATACAACCTCAACCATTGATTTAGAAAATGTACCTTCCATTTCTTATAAGAAATGGAGAGGATCTTTACTCCATATTTGTGGTATGCAACCGCCGCATTTTGTAATAATTTGTTTTTAGTTGTTGCAGAGAGTTTGTTGTATAATATATTCCAAAATGAGTACAACAGTGCAAAGAACTCCTAAATCTGGAAGACAATCATTGTTTTTCAATGATTTAGCAACACCCGTCTCATCTAGGAGGGGTAAATTTTCAACTCCTGGTCAGGCAGCGGCAGTTTCAGCCCTTTGGCGTGAAAAATTTTCAAGTTCTGATCTACCACCTCCACCGGTATTTACTTTAGAGGACCGGTCGGACTTTTCACCGGAATCCGGAATTATGGACTATCCAATGTCTCCTGAAGCAAAGTCAGATCCTAGAACTCCTCTTCAGAGCTCTGGTCGAGAATTCTCAACACCACTTAGAAGCAAACCCGAGGCCAGCACATCAATGGGCTTAACAGCAAATCACCAAAACCAACAAGGGTCCCCGAGTATGAATTGGTGGTCTCCTGGTAAAAGTACTGGTGACCAAGAAGAAAAGGGAAAGGGTTCTCCAGTGGAAGGTGTAATGCAGCCAGGAGCTTTGATTACAGTTCCAACACCAAGGGAAGTAGCAAGGCCTGAGATGCAAAGGAGTAGTCTGCCTGCTGGAAATCTCAATGAGGAAGAATGGGTCACTATTTATGGGTATGTTGTAGCATTCATTCTGACCTGTAATTTATGAAAGTGATTTTTTATTAATGGAGCTTCCAGTATATGTATTTTTTGACTTTTAGTACATTATGTTAACAGATTCTCTCCTGGCGACACCAATCTAGTCTTGAGGGAGTTTGAAAAGTGTGGTGTGATATTGAAACATGTTCCTGGGCCAAGAAATGCTAATTGGGTGCATATTCTCTATCAGGTATTTGGTTTTGCCATAACCTTGTGTAGTTGTGTTGTTGCTATGCTGGTTTTAAGTGTGTTTTGCTGGATGGTGCTAGACATTGATTTTTACTAGAATTAATTAGATAATTCTAGAATAATAATCTTTTTCTTCTTTAATTTTCTGTTAGTTTGTTACTGTTTTTTCTATTAGTTTGTTACTGTTTCCGTTAGGAGTTTGTTAGTAGCCATGAGTTGGCATATTAAGGGCAATTAAGTCTTTGATAGCAAGTCTATTAGCCTATAAATAAGGGGATGTAAACCAGTTTAGGGATATATGAAAAAATAACAGTTTTCTTGGGCTATGTTAGTTGGGAGAGTGCTTGCCTCTCGAAAGTAAGCAACACTATCATCTACTATTTCTGTTCTAATTTTCCAGTGTGCAGCAACTTGGTATCAGAGCGGGCCATTCTGGGCGGTGAAATGGGCGGCTCAACTCAGTCACAACGGTTGGACGCGGTGGAATTGGAGATTGCCACCTTGAAGACAACTCTGGTCGACCAATCCGCAAAGGTGCAGACTTCTCTACAACAACTCACGGAGGGTTTCTTGAAGCACCAAGAAGCACAAGAACAGTTTAGGGCAGAGATTTCTGCCCAGATTGCAAAAATTAACCCTCAAAATAAAGAGAAAGAGTTCGAAGGTCCTTACGCGGCAGGTGGTCGACCATCGGAAGGAGGGAACGTGGGATGGGGCCTTGGTGATTTAAAAGAATCGAAACCCTAAAAGAGGTGCGAGAGGAATTTAGGGTTAACCAAGAAAATTTCCAAGAAAACCTTAAACGAGTGGTGATGGGTCGACCGGCCGGCGAGATGGGGACCGCAGGTGACGCGGACGCGGCGGTAGCAACGGCGTATGGTGCAGAGGAAGATATGTGAAGGTACAACTCCAAAGAAGTTTTGACTGTGCGGTGGTAGTGCAACCTTTGGGGGAATCTTTGGCCACCGGTGATGGGGGGCGAGGCGGCGGAGGCGACGAAAGAAGTAGAATCGGTGGTGGCAATGATGAGGTGGCTGGCCTTGAAGGAATTTGGAGTTATAGAGAAGGAGTGGAGAAGGGTTTTCTTGAAGGAGATGAAAATTTTCTGAATAACCTAATTGATTTGGGTGAAGTAATGCAAGAATTTGGGCCTGTTCAATCCACATGTTCTAAGCCCAATAACCCTTACCTATTCCCAGAACTAAATATCCCTTACCTACATCCCACATTCCCAGCTAACCCATCTTTGAAGAACCCTAGAGGTCCAATTAAACAACACTCTTCTGACCTTCCTTTTAAGTGGGACATGATTGAAGTTGGGCTTACTAACTTCAAGCCCATTTTCTTAGTTTCATCCTTTCAATCCCATTACCCAACCCCCCACCCAATATTCCAACCCAAACCTCCTATTATAAACCCATCCAAACATTTAAAACATCACACATCTTTTAATGGCCAAGCCCATTCACTAATATCCAACACCCCGTTTCTTCTCTCTTATTCAGTTAATGAGACCAGTGATTTTGGTCGGCTCACTACCTCAAGACCCACATCTTTTTCATCATTTGCTCATTCCATGGCAGCTTCTTACAATCTCCAACATCTATTTACCATACTGAAGGGAGTTAGAAGCCTTGTCAATGAGGCGCTGGAACGAAAATGGAAACCGGGCATTAATTTCAAGTTCATCCGTGTTCATCTGTACGAAGGCCGGGAACATGAGGTGTATTACCGCCCACCTTGAGGACAAGGTGGTTCTTCGGGAGGCGGGAATTGCTAGACATTGAGTTTTACTAGAATTAATTAGATAATTCTACAATAATAATCTTTTTCTTCTTTAATATTCTGTTAGTTTGTTACTCTTTTTTCTATTAGTTTGTTACTGTTTTTTCTATTAGTTTGTTATTGTTTTTTCTGTTAGTTTGTTACTGTTTCTGTTAGGAGTTTGTTAGTAGCCATGAGTTGGCATATTAAGGGCAATTAAGTCTTTGATAGCAAGTCTATTAGCCTATAAATAAGGGGATGTAAACCAGTTCAGGGATATATGAAAAAATAACAGTTTTCTTGGGCTATGTTAGTTGGGAGAGTGCTTACCTCTCGAAAGTAAGCAACACTATCATCTACTATTTCTGTTCTAATTTTCTAGTGTGCAGCAGATGGTTTTTGGTTTCTTTCATTAATGCCTGTAGACTACTGTTACTTCAAGAAATTCCATAGTAATATTAGTAAATGATAAACCTCCCTGTTTGTAGAAGCTTCATATAACGGACCATATCCACCACCATATGCAAGTGGTTTTATTGGGAGCTTCATCTTTCCCCAGATAACACCACCATAAATAATTGCGTAGCATAGTATTTTGATGCTTTCCGACTTTACATTGACACATCGTTGTACCTTGTTTATCACCCCCTTTGTTTCTATTTATTTAGTTGCTTGAGGAGCTTCCTAAATATTCCCGTTAGCTCCACTTTGCCTAAATAGTTATTTTTTCCCCCTTAAATGACTATTTTACCCCATTTGATGATTCTAAGATTTCTAACTATCGATCTGTCTATATTTTAGTACTTTTTCACAACAGACATTTTCCCCTTAACAACATCCAATGTTACTCTTAAAATGTATGCCAAATGAGAGTGGAGCAATTTGATTGAAACAAGGGATTATGTTTCTATCTGGATGTTTGCAGTTATAGAGATGCGTATTCTAGCATGAAGCAGTTATATGTTTACTCCATAAGCATAATACAGATAATCATGAAGAAGATTGGATTTTTTTTTCCTCAGCATGTTAATGGTAGTCCTTGCACTTGTTTGTTTTCAATTATGTCTATTGCTTTCTTTCAGTGGGCTCAGGGCTTTAGTTTCTGATACTTGGTGGCAATTTTCATACTTCTCCTCTCTTTGTGTATTCACATAGCAGGTCCTTTATCTTAAGCCTTGTGTTCTAATTTTGTGGAAGCTTTACAAACTTATTACTTATGAATTATGATGAACTATATAGATTCTAACGTTCTATGGTGGCTAATCATGTGAAAGATTTTCTTTTTGAGCAAGTTTCCTTTAGGTTTTAGAAAATTGAATAAAGAATCGGGAAGGCAAAAAGAATGCTGTATGCTATCTATGAAGTATTATCTAATGTAGTAATGTGTTCCATTTAGAGGGTAGGATTGCCTTTGTCTAGACTTGTTCAATCAGCATTTACTCAATAACTAATTGCCCCACAAAACAACACAAATTCTACAGAAATAATGGAGATAACCCTCATTTTCTTTCTCTCTCTCTCTCTCTCTCTTCTTGGGTTTTTCTGTTTTTGTGGGGGCTGGATCAATTTGCTTGTTTTCTTCACTTCAAAGACCTAAACAATTTTTTTATAATGTCTGCCGTTGAACATTGATATATTTGAGAATTTCAACAAAAAAACGCCGCGATACTTTCTAAGCTAAGTTCAACCACAAAGAAAAAGGAAAATCCAAAAAAAAACAATAAAACAATTGTAAACAATGAGAAAAGGCAAAAAAGAAAGAAACGTATATCAAATACTTACTTTCTAGAGATTCCAACTCTTTTGAGTACTACATTACTATCTTTAGTTTTTTACTATGCCTGAGTCAAGATGAGGCGTCTCCTATTATATATTAAGGTCACAGTAGCTTGCATCGTGCCTCAATATGAAATAAATTTTGTGCAGGGCCTCAATATGACTCATTAATTTATCAGATTTATTATCCATTGTGAGCCCATAGGAAGCCATATCCAACCCTTTTATTTGTGAGCCTAAAGCCTGGCCAAATCTAAAATAATCAGGGCTTAACCCTTTTAAAAAGAGGCTGGGCTCGGGCTGCCAATGGGCATCTAGCCCGTTGAACACCTCTACCTTAGTCATTCATTTGATTGCAGAGTTGCTCTTAGATGTGGTATGTAAATGCATAATGAGAAAATATAGCAAAAACAAGTGAGGAGACTAGGTTGGGCAGGATGCAGTGATTTCCTAGCCAACAACTCTGTAAACTGTTATTGTGCCATTCTTCCGTAGTACGCGTCCGTCTTTTCCACGCCTACCATTCTTTGCTGCTAGCGGTGGTTATTTGGCATGAATAATTGAATATATTTTTATCATATCTTATTAGATCAGTGGCAGCCATGCAATATTGCAAAATGTTCTTGCCCTGTTCTATTGCATTCTGTCATTGTTGTCTTGATTTTTCTTTTTTATTGTAAAATATTCTCTGACATGAATCAACTGGTTTTAAGGATTCAACCCTTAAAAAGTGCTGTCCAATTTATTTGTTTTGTTAGGAAAAGTTTTCCCGAGATTCCTCAGTCCCCCTCGTCCCCCAGTTTCTTGTCTAAACGCAAAATAGAAACTACTTTGCAAGTCATTGTAAAAAGTACATCATCTCCTTTTGAATAAAGTTACAGTTCATCCTTTTCTAATAGTACATCATCTCCTTGGAATTTATTTCCCATGAATTATAACTTCCCATTGGTATATATTTCCCATGTCAACCAATGGGAAGTTGTAATTCATGGGAAATAAATTCCATTGTAAACTTCCTAGGAATTTGACATGGGTTGTTTCACTTGTTTGGTTAACACTTGAATTTCCTAGAATTTGATTACCTATGTTTTAAGCTCACTAGTTTAATTTTTCTTTTAACCTAAAAAATTATAAGATTAATAGAAAGAAAATAAAATGTTAACCTAATGATGTAAATTGGTCCCACCTTAATCATGGGAATTTCCATTTCTAAGGAAAATAAAATTTCCCCGACTTCATGATGTCAACCAAACAACACCTCATGTTTATACTTCCAGAAATTCCTATGCATTTTAGCTTCAACCAAACAACAGTTAATGTAACTGTTGGCATTTTGACGGTTAAATAGGTTGTTGATTGAGGGATTAGTTCTTTTCACACCTTCAATTTTCCTTTCCACGGCTTTATTACCTTTTCATATTCCTACTCTGCAGGCACCAAAGCTGTTAGTTCTGTGAATTCATTTTCTATGGTAAGCCATGCTGTAAGAAGTTTGCAGCTTATTTTCAAGATGTCATCAAGACTTTAATCAAACATTTTGAATCTGCTAAAAGGTTTTGATCTTTTTGCCATGCACAACTTTTATTTTTTGGTTGGAAGGAATATAGATTAAAGTTTTTTTTTTTTGAAACAATAGATTAAAGTTAACCCGTGCACAACTTTGCCACAAGATTTTAATGTTATTGCACAACAATGCTCTTTGCTATGCTACTGAAGATTTTCTGGGGGAACTGTCATTTTGGCAGGTTGTTTTACTGTAGAAACTATAGTTTGAATGTCTGATATTGTTTTAATTTTTTTGGGTGAATTATTCTGAGTCAGTAAGAATATATTTATATCTTGTGTGAGCCCTTTATTAAGTTATATATCAAGGGGTTTTCTCTTTCCACGAATCTTCTGCAATTTTCTTAAAGGTATCTCAGCTTCCATCGAAAAATGCATCACGGCACTGTTCCTGTATATCAGTATATGTGTTACATTGTGCCCCTCATTCTGTTAATGGAGGTTAGTTTGAATGGTTAATATCTGAGCAGATGCTACTTCCTTTGTTATAAGCAGAATTGTGCTGATGCTCGTAAAGCACTTAGCAAGAACGGTACACAAATAAATGGAGTCCTGATACTGGGAGTGAAACTTGTTGATCCGTCCCAACGCCAAGCTCTTGAAGAAAGGGCCACCAACCAAGGATTTATGACTCTACACACTTCATCATCTTCTGGTTTCAATTCTGAGCCAACTTCTTCACAAGCCACAGCTCGCCCGTATTATCTCCAAAATGGTAGTAATGCAGCCAAGCAGTCTAATGCAATTGCTTCCCCTGCAAAATCTGTTGTATCTAAAGTTATGGATCTGATGTTTGGTGTCTAGACTAGATACGCGCTGAATGTTATGGAGCTGATGGTGTATATTGTATGTGCGATGCAGTAATATACCCTATCGATCAATCTATGGCGAGAGATTTTTATTATTTTTTATTCTTGTTGTAAACTTGTTAACAGCAAAATGCTGGATTTTATACCTTTTATCATTCTTTTGGTTCTTTCATTTTGGACTGTTTCAAACAATCTACTGGTAACTAGTTGAAAATAGAATTTGAATTGGAGGAGATCAGTATATTACATCAAATGACGATTAAAATTTTCAGATCTTGTTCATTGTTTCTGGTGACATGTTAATGTACTTCCTCTGGTGTTTGATACAACTCGGTAATTGCTACATTTGGATTTACTTTTTCATTTATGTTTTTTTAATTTTTTTTTTTATCAGGAGATAATAATTGATTAACCTATGTCAAAAGGATAGCCTATGTAAAGAGCTTAATCAAATTGGTTAAACAGTAAGTGAATTTTTGATAATTATGACCGGAAAAATAGTATGCAGTTTGATTGATTTCTCTAAAACAATAATTGATTATGAAATTGTTTAATGTTATGAGGCCGGTACGAAGAGGGCAATCAAGTTCCTCAACTTGAGATATTTGGAGGTATCTCAAAATGGCATTTTTGTAAATAATAGCAGCTTTATTGTTTTAGTTGAAAAAAAAAAATTAATTTATTCCATTATACTTAACAGCAAAATGAGGGAAATGACTCCGTTTGTTTCCCTTCGCGCGAGATTTTTTGTGGGCCATGGAGTCAGAATGCACAGTGCTAAATTAGTTAAAATTACCCGCGATAATCGTGTTCCTCCCCATACCATAGAAAGAAATGGTCATGGAAAGATGCAAGATTGAGAGTTGAGTGAGAAGATAAGTACAACATCAACAATACCATCATCAACAATACCACCATCAACTCCATCAGCAACGACGATCACTACCCATTGCCGCAACGACGATCACTACCCATTGCCGCCATTGACGGTGAAGGTAAGCTTCTTTTACCTGAACCCTGATTGTATGTTGATCAGTTGATTAATGGTTTATTATGTCTTATTTGAGTGTCTATTTGCTTGATTTCAGTAATAACTAGTGGCTAATTGTTCTCTTCAAGAATAAAGCTAGTTTTGAGGTGGATTTTTTAGTGGGTTGTTCATGCATTTTTTGGAAGAAGAGAGTGGGGAAAAGGTAAATACAAAGTATTGGAATGGAGAGAGAATTGATGCCATGGAAGATAAAGATGATTAATATAAAGCAAAAGCATGAAAGATAATGTTGTAATTTAGGTGAATATTGGAGGAGATAATGATTGGAAAATAGAGTAATACGGAGTACATTAATTTATTGTTGTGGTTGTACTTGTAATTTAGGTTAATATTTTTTTAGTTTAACATATTTTGCATTTTTAGCACCATTATTTTTACATTAAATTTAATATACACTCACCATGAAGAAGAACAAATTGAGTTGGGCAGATAGCTATATGTCTATTAATCATACTATATGTATATGCAATCTTATTACATACAGGTTTATGTAACAATAAATACTATATATATGAATCAAGGAGAACAAATTTTTGGCCATGAAATGAGTCTCGTAAATTGAATAATAATAGATCCAATTTTAAATCTTGGGTGTCATGTATTTTGCAGGTCAAAACAAATGGCAACAGGAGAGTGTAGTACACGTATATTATATGATAATGGTGTAGATGATGTGGATATTGAAAACATTTGTAACGATTTCAATGAGGATTTGGATATTGAAAACATTTGTAACGGACTCAATGATCATGAACGTGTAGTCATACAAAAAAGTACGGTTATTGTTGTAACGCCACAATCGCAACGGTCACTAAGAAAACGTAAAAATATTGAAGAGGAATCAGACAATGAAGAATCACCCGCTGAGCCACCCAAAATTGGTATGTTATTCAGTTCATGGATGGAGGTTGAGATCTTGTACAAGAAATATGGAAAACAAGAAGGGTTTGGCATAACAAGAGTTCAAGGAACAAAGTCTAAAGATAAGAGTCATCGACGGTCAATGACCTGAAGGTGTGAGTGTTGGGGAGATCCTGAAATGAGGTAAAAAAAAATTCCCAAAAAAGGTCGCGTGACATGGATATAGGAGGAAGTGCCGTTCTCGATGAGGGTAGCAAAAGGAAGCGGAAATCCAAAAAATGCTTTTGTCCGGCCAAGGTGTATGCTAGTATTAACCGTAATGAAGTTTGGGAAATAAAGGATGTAATTTTAGATCATGAAAATCATACACCACAACCAGGTCAAGCGAAGTTGGTCAAGGAGTATAGAATGCAAAGTTTTCACACGGGTGTTAGGAGGAGGTTATTAGATAGCACAGATGTTGGCATTTCTATCCCACAGTTACACGATACAATGGCAAGAGAAAGAGATGGTGTTCAGAATATGCCATTTAATGAACAAGACATGCGTCATGTCGTTGATAAAGAAAGGCGATTGAAAATGGAAGGAGGGGATGCAAATGCATTAGCTAATTATTTTGAGAAGATGCAAAGACAGAATCTGAATTTTTTTCATGCATATAGGTTAGATGAGAATGGTTCCTTCAAGGATGTGGTTTGGGTTGATGCTCGTAGCTAGGGTGCTTATGAGGAATTTGGGGATGCCATTTGCTTTGATTCAACATATTTAACAAATGAGTATGACTTACCATTTGCTAACTTTGTTAGGGTAAATCATCATGGCCAGTCGATATTGCTTGGATGTGCATTAATATCCAAGGAGGATTGTGACACATTTACATGGTTGTTTTCCCAATGGTTGCTTTGCATGAAAGGTAAGGCCCCTCGTGCCATTTTAACTGACCAGGCAGCAGCTATGCGAGGACCTCTTGCAGAGGTAATGCCTGATACGCGTCATAGGTGGTGTATTTGGCACATTTTGCAAAAGCTTCCAAAAAAATTTGGAAAGGACGAAAGGTACACACTTAGTAACTTTAAAATATATTGTTAGTGTTTCTGTTATTTATACAATAATTTATTAGACATTGCTATTGCTATTTTATTGAACTTATTATTAACTTTTGCTGCATTTGTTAATTGCATTTGTTAGTAAATAATTATCATACAAATTTAACAAACAACATTATAGGTATGAAAATATTAAAGAAGACCTGTTTAGAGCAATTTATGATTCATTCACTGTGGGCGAATTTGAAAGCGCTTGGGACGAAGTAATTAGCAAGTACGCATTACAGTCAAATGAATGGTTGGCTAATTTGTTCGATGAGCGACATATGTGGGTTCCCACTTTCATGAAAGATGTTTTTTGGGCTGGGATGAGAACGACACAACGAGTAGAGAGTATAAACAGCTTTTTTGATAAATTTATTAGGCGACATACTAGACTATGTGAGTTTGGTGAAAAATATTGTGCAACTGTTGAGAGGCGTGTTTGCCAAGAACAAGACGCGGATTCAAGGGATGTTAAATGGATAAGAAACATCTCAACTGGATTTCAAATTGAAAAGGTTTTTAGGAAAATATACACTGATGCAAAGTTTCGTGTTGTTCAACGCGAATGTGAGCGGCTTATGTATTGCTTTGTTAGGGAAGAGAAAGAGGTAGGGCCAAATAAATACATGTTCTTACTTGAAGATCGTGTGTGGGTCTTACCTAAGGGGTGTCAGGAGGAGGTCATAATTGATAAGAGACGAATGTATTGCGTCCATTTTGACAGTGAAACTAAGGATGCTGTGTGTGACTGTAGAAAATTTGAAACGGAAGGCATTTTGTGTCGTCATATGATTAGAGTATTAGACCAAAACTTTGTCAATCCCATTCCTGAAAAATACATTCTTAGAAGATGGCGTAAGGATGTGACTAGGAAGTATTCATCCATCTCAGTTGCATACCATGACCATTCTAAGACTCTGAGAGTGAAGCGGTTGGACAAAATCAATGTCGCAATGGAACCTATTTTTGATTTAGCTTGTGGTTATGATGAGACAACATCGATTGTGTTACGTGGTGTGAGGAAGTTAAAGAAGGAGGTCAATGAATGGCTTAGTCATAAATCAAGCGACGAGGAACCTCAAACCCAAGATAAAACATTGACTACATCGAGCGATGCTAATTTGCAAACACAAAGTAGTATTGGTGCCAACAAAACACCTTCCTCAACTCCAAACAAGAATTCCCCTACAAACCCCCCTTCTTCCTCAACTGCTAGGCAATATAACATAAAGGATCCACCCATTCCAAAACGAGGTCGGGGAAGAACAAAGTCTAATAGATTTAAAGCTATTGGAGAACCTGGATGGAAAAAGGCAAATTCTGGATCGCAGAATAAAAACAAATCCAATACAGCATCGAATGCTAAGGTATGACATACTTATTTTCCTTTTGTTATATATATTATGACATACTTATTGTCCTTTTTGTAATATATGCATGTACCTTTTGAATTTTTTTTTTTTTGCAAGGGTACAAGAAACAGTCAAAATCAAAAGGCGTCAAAATCCCAAAAAGGAGGCACAAAAACAAAAAAAAAACCAAAAAGGTACGAATCCGATTAATATTATTATTATGATTATTATTATGATTATTATTATTATTATTATTATTATTATTTTAAATTTTATTTAGGATGAAAATTGCGATTGTTATAATAATATTATCATAATCCGTTCATGTAATTGCGATGATTTAGGATGAAACTAAGAAAAAAGCAGTTGCATTGGCTACCAGATCTGAACCCAATAACGAATGTTTGAACATTGAAGAGGATGATCTACTAAATCGCGATTCTATTATATTCGAGCAATGATCTACTACTTGGAACGGGCAAGAATTGTAAGGAGAAATCTCTTGCATTTTAGAAATCTCTTGCAATTGGCATTTCGATGAACGACAATGATTTGTTAAATCGTAACTGTATTACGATTTGATATTTTGTACCTCTTATGTATTAATGCAACTGCTTATTTTAGCCTTATTATTATAGATGCTACTGCTTATTTTAGAATTATTATTATCTATAACACAATTTTAATGCAACTGCTTAACCTTTAAAGTAATTTTAATGCGACTATTATTTTAAATTTAGGTATGAAATCTTTGCATTTTTCATACCAAGAAAGACAAGCAAAGAAATTAACTTAAACTTAATTTTCATTTCTCGGGTTATTCATTTTGTTTTACTAAATATTCATTGTACTAAATATTCAATTTAAGACATGTTGACGAATGCTGAAAAACAATTCTTCCAGCATCATCAGACACCACCACCCCACCATAATCCCCCGCCACTTCCATTACTATTAGCATTCACAATAACCCCAATAAAGTGCTTAAACTGGCTAAATTTCGTATGCATTTCTTCTGGCCCAAATTGAGAAAAGTAAATACCTACTATATACAATATCCATTAAATAATACACTAACTACGTAATACAAATCTTCTCTTCCAGCATCATCAGACACCACCACCCCACCATAATCCCCCGCCACTTCCATTACTATTAGTATTCACTATAACCCCAATAAAGTGCTTAAACTGGCTAAATTTTGTATGCAGTTCTTCTGGTCCAAATTGAGAAAAGTAAATACCTAATACAATACCCATTACATAATACACTACCTACGTAATACAATACTCATGTCTACATTAATCTAAAACAAATCATTTTTTATCAGAAGACAATAACTCCATCACATATTCTTTTGCTTCATTAAAATCTGACATTATGTCTTCGGTTAGGAGGCAACCACGTTCATCATCAATTGTCCTATCCTGTTATTTTCACCATGAGTACCCATGAGTACTATACTTAACTTAGGTTGAGTTTACAAATTAAAAGAAGCACATACCAATTTGAATTCATGGTGGTATTGTTCAGCACATTTTTTAATTGCCCCCAGCATGTAGACACCACAACTGTAGCTGCAACATTTATTAGGCGACGTGCAATGTTAAGTTTTTGGATACACTCAGCTAAGTAAAGTAAGTATTGTTCAGTACATTTATTTATTTTTGAAAGATTCACTCACCCATCTTGTTGCTTCTCAACCTTACAAATCTTACGATTCCAGGTATTCAATTGCCCTTGTACCCAAGTTTCGTCAAAGGATGAGAAAAAAGTGTCCACAGCCACACTCTACACAAATAACACTTTCCTTTTAGCCATTAAGAGTACATTGTAAGTTAATTATGTTATTAAAGTATTATATTTAAACCTACTATTTTGTCAATTGTAGAGCTATGCTGCTGTAAGGGTGCTCTTGACGACGAGTCAATAACCCAAACCTCTTGTTCATGTACACAATATGCCACACACCACCAGTGTTTCGTCTCCAAGACTGGGACAAACACCTAAGCCATTTTTAAGGATATAATAAGGTTAAGAATGTCATATTTTTATTTTCCAGTATTTAACTATTATATATATACAAAGCCCACAATTACCACATAGAACTGATTTGCTGATGTTCCAACGTATGACGACCCGGCTGCTCTAGCAAGCCGGAGGGTTGCCTTCCACTCACCACCATGGTTAGCAGCTTCTTGCAACAGTCTTATCTATGACACTCACCAACAACAAATAGTAAGGAAAATACCAAAATAAAAACCACAAAGAAGACGTGATCCTACAACTTAAATACTTTCTTTTTACCGTAATAGTTGGATCCATCATATATCTTATACTCCTTCCCTTGAATTGGTCTTGCCAATTCCGAGTATACAAAACAGCGACAACACGAACATACTATAAAAAAATTCCAAAAATAACAATTATGTGCTATGGATGGTATGTATTAATACTGAAAGCTAATAATGAAAGTACTCACATTATCATCTACACCTCCTTTGTCCGAACATAAAACACTCAAACAATTTGCAACTGAGGCGTAATGATCACCACACTGCAACATGATTTGTTCCGATGCTAATGACCAAGATCTTGCCTTTTGACTAAACATTTGCACAACAACATAATATACCAACAGTAACAACAAAGGTTATATTAGTGGTAAATACAACTATAACATAAAGTACCAACAATAACAACATAGGATATATTAGCAGTAAATACAACTCCACATTGCGATTGCATTTGCGAATAGCCTTGTGATTGCGCCCCATCTAGGGTCATCACCTCCCTAGACAGCCTACGCAGAGCACGTCGGCATGAACATTTGCAAACGCAGAGTACGACGGCATGAACATTTGCACAAGAACATAAAGTACCAACAATAACAACATAGGATATATTAGCAGTAAATACAACTCCACATTGTGATTGCATTTGCGAATAGCCTTGTGATTGCGCCCCATCTAGGGTCATCACCTCCCTAGACAGCCTACGCAGAGCACGTCGGCATGAACATTTGCAAACGCAGAGTACGACGGTATGAACATTTGCACAAGAACATAAAGTACCAACAATAACAACATAGGATATATTAGCAGTAAATACAACTCCACATTGCGATTGCATTTAAACCAGACATACCTTCTACTTTTGCCCGTAACTAATATGGACAAATAAGTGACAATATTGTTCCTCATGTCTCCATCAGATGTACAATCCACCTCCTTAACAGTCTCTACATTACGAACAAGCCTTCTTGGGCTTCTTGTAATACTTTTCCGGCCACTCTTCCGCTTTTGAACTTTTTCACCTTCAACTCTAGAACCCTCACCATCTGACATTGCAGCATTGAAACAATATTTTCTCCCTTGGGTTTTACTCGTGCCAACTTCCCCAAACGAAAATGTTTTACCATCCTCGTCATCAAACGTTATATCTCTTAGTAGTTGATTTACAAAACTATCCGTCATATCATCCACATTCTTCTCTTCACCCTCTGCCTCGCCAGCATCACCCTCTGCCTCGCCAGCCTCACCCTCTATTGCCTCACCCTCTGCCTCGCCAGCCTCACCCTCTACTGCCTTAGACTTCCCCTGATCTTCAGCAGCTTCACCCTCACCCTCACCCCCTACAGCCGCAGACTTCCCCTGATCTTCAGCAGCCTCAGCCTCACCGTCACCCTCACCCTCACCCCCTACAGCTGTAGAATTGCCCTCATTTTCAACAACCTCAACCTCAGCCTCACCCTCTACAGCCATAGACTTGCCATCATCTTCAACAGCCTCACCCTCAGCGGCCTTAGTCTTAGTCTTCCCGTCTCCTGCTCCAGACTTCCCCTCTACTAGCCCAAACTTCCCCTCTACTGGCAAAGACTTCCCCTCTACCACCGTTTCTTTCCCGCCAGTATAACCCACTCCTGCAACAATCTTTTCCGCCCTAGTCTATTGTTGCCTCAACATGAGAAAATAAACACATTCGGATTATTGGGTAAATTATAGTTCCAAAAAAAGTAAAAATTAATTAGAATTACTTAGAAGTGAGAAGATAAACACATTCGGATGATTGGGTAAATTATAGTTCTAAAAAAGTAAAAATTACTTAGACAATACTTAGAATATGTTGTTCACCTACATTTTTGGAAACCACTTCATTCACTTCATCATCGTCGACATAGTACTTGTCAGATCTTGTAACAGTACATTGTGACAAATCACTCTCTTCATCACTCTCCTCCTCGGATGGATGCCATTCTTCATCATCGTCCGATACAAACTCCTCCCAGACATCATTTGTCTTTTTCCTCCTCTGACGAGGGTTTAATTTATCAACTGGCCCATTACGCCTTCGCTTTGGCCGATCCTTTTCTTCTTCGTCAGACTGTTGCATGTCCATAGAAGTTTCACCACAACCGCCACCATTTCCCATTCCCATTTGTTGTAAAACAAGGTTGGCGACCTTTATAAATTAAAAATTAAAACTTTAATAGAAATATTTTAAAAATGCCATTAATTTATGAAACATGCCACTGTTGACTTTGGTATTTTTAAAATGCCATTAATTTAAACAGCATGCTTAACAACACAGCATCATGCATCAAAGATACAATCCATCGCATATGTAAGAACCTGATGTACCCTTGTTACACAGGTATTAATGTTTGTAAAAATGCTTAAAGTTTGAAAATTCACATGATGTATCATTTTCACAAATGTAATAAGAAAATCAGCCAAAGCCCTTAAAGCAATTACAATTTTGAAAATTGACAAGATAAAAATCCAACTCACTTTTTATAGTTTTATGTTTTTTAAGACAACTGAAAAGTTAAAAATAAGGTGAAAAACATACACCCCATCAGATAAAGTTTGGTACCTCACGAGCCATTGATTGAGGTCCCATTGTATCCCTAGCCATGTAGGGATGTTGTTCACCGTATGCAACATCAACACACTACAACACACATAACAAATCAATTAAAATTTAAATAGAATCAAAGTTATTTTTAAAGAAAAAAACAAAGTTGCCTTGTTAACTGAAATATATACCCCAACTTTTCCATAGTCACCGCCTTTATCAAAACGATCTTCCTTCTTTGCCGCATTCACCAACTTTATTGTCCAAACTCTAATGCGTGGAAACACACCCCACTCTGCAGGGACTTGTTTTAGGCGATCCAAATACATAATCTGCACCAAAAACAATTTATAAATTATAATAAAATTTAATTTAATGTATTGAATCAACAATATTTTAATGTAATAGCTTACCGCCAAGAAATATGTACAACCGCCACACCCCCTAGCGTATCCGTCTCTGTAAAACCTCTTTGCAAAGTTCTTGACACAAATAAACAGTTTGTCAAGAACTAGTTGTGCCCAATCATATTTACAACTTTCCAACGCAACTGTTATTGCAGGCACTAGATTTGACGACAGTTTTGCACTAGTGGAAGGGCATAAGACATCACCTAACACCATGATTAGAAAAGTCGTTTTGAAGTCACTCTCACCATCAACATCCCACTCACCTTCTATCAAATTGCGGACATTCCCTAACAAAATATCCTTATAAAAACCACTACAATCATCTACGCCATATTTTTCAACGATAACGTTCACCCTATCCAACATCTTATTATTCACAGCTTTCTTAGGAACTGACGTACCAGTGGCTGGTATACCTAAGACCCAATGAACCTGTGTTTTGTAGATTGGGTAATCTGTCCCTCCTGGTAGCATCAGAACCTTCCTAACTGGATCCACCCTAGTCATCAACCAATAACATAAATTCCTTGGAAGAACACGCTCCCTTAGCCATAGTAACCCCTCAAACCCCATCTCTTTTACCCAATTCCTTTGCAAGTTTCCCAATTTTGCAACGATCCTTCCAAAAGTCTCAACCCGACAATTTACATTTGGTTGGTGTTCATTGCATTCCCTCAATTGTGTCTCCAACACCTTGCCACGTTTTCGTACGATACTACCCTTAGTCTTGACCTTACCCTGATTTTGTAGGAAAAACAAAATATTAACCAGAATCAGGCTAAATATTCAAAGAAGATTTACACAAACAAACATTAATTCACATTGATAAATGATTGAAATATTGAATGAAGAATACACAAACAAATACATACTAAATTCGAACCCTTAATGTCAGAAATTTTTAATTTAGAATTACCTAAATAGATCTTCAAGCATTTTTTTTACAAGTGGTGATAATTTATATAATTAATTTTCATTGATAAATGATTGAAAACATTAATAAATGCCAACTAATTATTAGTAGTTATTATTGAAAACATTGAACATATTTATGCTGAATTCAGTGAATTGGAGAAAAAATCACTAATTACTCTAAAAAAAATCAAGAATATAGCATCTAAATTAGTAATCAAAAAAATGTAGATTACCAAAAAAAAAAACAATGAATCAATTACAAAGAGAAAAGGAGAACAACAGAGGAACAAACCATAAACCCATAAATGAAGAGCAAAAACACAAAATAAAGAGCCCAATTCCTCTTAAACACAGATAGAGGGATTCGATTCTACTAAATACATGAACCCATAAACAGTCATAGCATAGAAAATGGGTATAATACCCGTAATGAACTTAATTTTTTTTTTAAACAAGTGGTGATTATTTATATAAATAATTTTCATTTATGAATGATTGAAAACCACGAGTAGTTATTATTGCTAAACAATTTTGCTACCCAGTGCCTATACTCTTATCTCTGAACATATTTATGCTGAATTCAGTGAATTGGAGAAAAAATCACTAATTACTCTAAAAAAAATCAATAATATAGCATCTAAATTGGTAATAAAAAAAATGTAGATTACCCAAAAAAAAAACAATGAATCAATTACAAAGAGAAAAGGAGAACAACAGAGCAACAAACCATAAACCCATAATTGAAGAGCAAAAACGCAAAATAAAGAGCCAAATTCCTCTTAAACACAGATAGAGGGATTCGATTCTACTAAATACATGAACCCATAAACAGTCATAGCATAGAAAATGGGTATAATACCCGTAATGAACCCAAAGAAAAACCCCAACAAACTTGAAGTATATCAAATTATTTCAAAATACATGAACAAATCCAAACGAAATCCAAAAAAAAAAATTATTAAGAGTTATACTTACATTGAATACATCAGGAGACATCACAAATTTGCCTTCCATCTCCGTCTTTTTTGGCATTTCTAGGGTTTGAATTTGTTTGATTGTGGGTGTTTAGGGTGGAGGAGAGGACACGAACGGCGGCACGAACGGCGACACGAACAAGGTGGTGGAGGAAAGGGCGGCACAAACGAGGTGGTGGTCTTCTCTTCGTGTTTCTTCTCTCTGCTACTTCTCTCTCCTAAGCAAATATCATATGAATTAAAAATGTTTATACTTTTAGTTTTAAAAAGTTCAATATAGGCAAACTAGGTAAACTACACTATAGTACACAAATATCATACTATATTTTTACAACAACATTATGAAATGAGTAATAAATATATTATGTGTATATAAATTGACTTTATACTATAGATTATATTCAGCTAAGTTCATCTCTATTAAGTTGAGTTCAGTTTTGTTCAGTACATCTCTATTCAGTTTAGTTCATTTCATCTCTATTCAGTTTAATTCAGTTCATCTCTATTCAGTTTAATTCAGTTCATATCTAGTAAGTTGAGTTCAGTTCTGTTCAGTCCCCTTTTTTTAATTAATCAGAACGTCAACCACGTTCGTCGTTTCGGACAATGAGGGTAAGATGAGCTAGGCTTGATTAATATTTATCGAGCTCGAGCATTAACCGAGCTTCCAAAAACTTTGTTCGAGCTTGAGCTTGGCTCGTTTAATAGAAGCATGCTCTGGAAATTTTCTTGCAATGATCAATACTTTAGTGATTTAAAATAAAAAACAACAAAATTGACACACTAAGTGCTTGAATAAAAAAATAACAATAAAATTGACACACTAAGGGCTTGTTTACTTCAGATTATATTCAGTTCAGTTCATCTCTATTTAGTTCTACTAATAAACGACAAAATATTGTCTAGGCTTGATTAATATTTATGGAGCTCGAGCATAACCGAGCTTCCAAAAACCTTGTTCGAGCTTTTGGCTCGTTTAACTAAAAATTAAATTTTCTTGCAATTATAAAAAAATATCTTAACATCCACTTTCTCTCTCTATCCTTTTTACTCTCACAACAAAATATTATCTAGGGTCAAAGTAGGTCAAAGTAGAATACTATCTTAATATCAACTTTTTTAATTTTTAATTATTCATAATAATAGTTATTTAGGGTCAAAATAATGTCTCGTCATGCGTGAAATGTTGACTGTTGCGTTTTTTTGGAACGGATGAAGTATGTTTTTTATCAACAATGCCACGTCGATAAAAAAAAAAGTTTAGTTTACACGATTGCCGCCACGTTGGGTGTGTGTAGAGATGGTGGGTATTCTTTTAATCTTTACTTTTCTGTTCTTTGTTTTCAACCACTCACTTTAAATTATTGTCTGCTCTTTTTTAATTAAATTTGATATAATACCATAATATATTAATAATTTAATAGCATACTCATGTCTTACTAGAGATATGTAGGTTTCACAAATCTAATTAAAAGAAACATGCATACATATTGCATATATAGGCAATAATCACATATCAAATTAAAAGAAAATGCATGTTCTATGTAGTTAACTAATTTAATAACATGCATACATATTGCATATATAGGCAATAATCACATATCAAATTAAAAGAAAATGCATGTTCTATGTAGTTAACTAATTTAATAACATGCATACTCATGTCTTACTAGAGATATTTAGGTTTCACAAATCTAATTAAAAGAAACATGCATACATATTGCATAATATATAGGCAATAATCACATATCAAATTAAAAGAAAATGCATGTTCTATGTAGTTAACTAATTAAATAACATTGATTTGTGACCCTTGTTGTTAAACAAAATGGCAAGGGTAACAATCAATGTTACATAAAGAAACATTTTGAAGAGTTATGTAAAGTTCTAGGAAGTTATATAATAATAACATTGATCTGTGACCCTTGTTTGTTAAACAAATTTCAAGGGTCAACTATCAATGTTACAAAATAACGCAAAAATAAATGTCATCATAATACAAAACAAACTTCATGCATAAACATCAAAATAAAAGTGTTGTTGGTAGGGCGTTCAGTGATCAGTGCCTCATAATAGTGTACACGATATCCTCGTTTTGAATCCCGGACTCACAAAGCAAGCGTGGTCCCCTAGGAATTTCAAAATTGTGGCACGCTAAATAGAAGCCGTTGACGTCCCGCCCTATCTGATTAGCCCACAACTCATACAATTCCTCCATCGTACTATTTGAAAACAACGAAAGCTTCACATCAATAGGGAAATTTCGGACCTCACGCATTTTGACATTGACAAACCTTGAGTCAAAATTCATCGTTGTCTCCTACAATGTAATAAAATAATTAAAATGGGAGATGCGGTTAAACTAATTAAAAACAACTATACACAAAATTTCGTACCCTAGAATAAACTTGTTAAACAATAATTTACTAATTGAAAGGAAGTATGTATGTGTGTGTGTGTATATATATATATATTATATACATATACATATACATATTCACCTAAGTAAAAATACCTAATATTAATAAGTCTTACAAACCTACAATCTAGTCTTATCATCCATCATCATTACATTTATAATTATGTTCCCAAGATAAGAAAATCATATTAGAATATTGTAAGTTTGTAATTAACATATATCACCAAAACAAGGTATATGATTATTAAAAAAATAAATTATCACCTAAACCATCAAAATCATACTTCAATATATTTTTATCCATTTCATCTACTTAAAAAACATGTCTATATCCGTCAAAATCATACTATAATATCAAGCATCATCATTACATTTATAATTATAATTCCAAGATATTGTAAATTTGTAAGTAACATATATCACAAAACCAAAGCATATGATTAAAATTAAAAATCACCCCTAAACCGTCAACATCACACTAATATATATATATATCAATTTTACCTACTTAAAAATATGAAATAGAACCTACAATCTACTCTTATCAAGCATCATCATTACATTTATAATTATATTCCCAAAGATATTTTAAGCTCTTAAGTAACATATTTTCACCAAAACAAATTATGCGATTAAAAAAAAATAATAATAAACAGTAATTTGTATACTAAAACCGTCCGACATACACAATAAAATTTAAGCCATAGATTTTCGTTTTTTAACTGAATAATTAATAAAATGGCAATATTCAACTTAAAAGAAAAAAAGATAAAAACAAAATATACTTCAAATTACACCAAATCACAATAATAGTAAATGTACTTACCAAGCCATGAACGAATAGTATTGCTCCATCCTCCAATCCGACATCATCACAACTTAAAGTTGGAAGTACCTTCCTGTAATTGTAGTGTATACATACATCATCCGCAGAGTAGTTAAATCTCAAAGCTACAAAATCATACATGAACTTGAAGATGGTACCCCCAGTAGCATAATATTGTAACCCATCGTCCCCAGGGTTGTTCGATCTAATGGTGCACCTAATTAACCTCGTTCGCCTTTCCCCTTCTGGAACAGTTGGAGCATGTGGCCTTGGACAAATGCCATTGATTTGAGGCACTACCTGATCGTCTGTCAGTTCGGTTTCATCAATTAGAAACTCTCTGTGATATATATGTACTAAGGCATCCCTTAGTTCATCACTTACGTGTCCATAGAGAGTTTCATGCAGATTTGAATCCTCTTCCGTGTCCGAACTTAAAACGACTACTTCTTGTTGCATGCGTTGTCCATTACCAACATCTTCCTCTTCCGGCTCGCTTAAAGACTCGTTGAGGTCGATTACCACTTTACCCTTTCCATTGTCGTTGAAAACCTCCGCAAGCTCGACAAATGGCTCATCAGAGTCAACAATTTTGGGTTTTTTTGATGAAGTTTCACCAACTTCAAATTTTCGTTTGGAATTTGTGTTATTAGCTGAAGATGAGCAAGACATTGTTAAAGTAAACAATGGAAAAAAAAATGAATGATTAAGGTGGGAGATGGGAGAGACGTTGGGGATGGCAGAGGAAGAGAGAGATGGTTGAGTTTGGATATTTCAAATGAGATGAATGATTTGTGTATGAATAGTAATGTATTTGGGTTCCCAATAATATGTACTTGGTGGGGCCATTGGTAGTGTACATAAGTGGAGAAAACATTTTGCCTCCAAAATTTTGCCTCCTCTTTTAGCCGGTTAATAGGCTAATATTGTACATAAGTGACGATAACTTCTTAAATAAGTATTAACTTTAGCAAAAGAGATACTTCAATTTAATTAGTTTATATATTTACTTGTTTACAATACTTATTTAAGGAGTATAATTTCTAAAATAAAAATAAGTACTTCCTCCGTTTCCAAATAATCGCAACAGTTTTATGGTTTCAAAATAAATGCAACAATTTTAGTATTTCCATTTTTTTAAGTCACCTATCTCTGACATCTAAAAATAGACTAGGAGCCCGTGACATCCAATTTGTTGCGTTTTTCTTAAAACTAGTTTATATATTTACTTGTACGGAGAAGCTTATTACATACATGGTTATGTCACAATAAATTAATTTAACCCTAAACCTCACTTGCAGCATATGATAGACTTATATTAGCAACAAAACCATACTAGTTCGTGTAATTCAAGTTCTATTTAATTTGTCTTTTTTTGGAACCAACATAATTAATTAGTTTATATTGTTAATTGTTTACCTACATAATTTGTTTATACAGTTAATCGTAACAAATCCATTTTTGTAAGTCTCTTCTTCATTGTCTATCTCTCACATCATCACATACCTCATTGTCTATCTTTATCCCTCATACTAGGAGTCCGTGCCATCCAATTTGTTGCGTTTATCGAAACGCAGGAAGGATTAAATTTAGCAAAAGAAATAACTTCAATTTAACTAGTTTATATATTTACTTGTTTAAATACTATATAAAAACGAATCATACTATATGTACGGAGAAGCTTATTACATACATGGTTATGTCACAATAAATTAATTTAACTCTAAACCTCACTTGCAGCATAGGATAGACTTATATTAGCAACAAAACCATACTAGTTCGTGTAATTCAAGTTCTATTTAATTTGTCTTTTTTGGAACCAACATAATTAATTAGTTTATATTGTTAATTGTTTACCTACATAATTTGTTTATACAGTTAATCGTAACAAATCCATTTTTGTAAGTCTTTTCTTCCATTTTTGTAAGTCTCTTCTTCATTGTCTATCTCTCACATCATCACATACCTCATTGTCTATCTCTATCCCTCATACTAGGAGTCCGTGCCATCCAATTTGTTGCGTTTATCGAAACGCATGAAGGATTAAATTTAGCAAAAGAAATAACTTCAATTTAACTAGTTTATATATTTACTTGTTTAAATACTATATAAAAACGAATCATACTATATGTACGGAGAAGCTTATTACATACATGGTTATGTCACAATAAATTAATTTAACCCTAAACCTCACTTACATACATGGTTCCCGTTGAGTTGGATTTTTTTATGATTAATGGTTGAGTTGGATATTTGAAATGATTAATGGTTTTTGTATGGTTAGTAATGAATTTGGAAGTAACTTTGTGGGGCCATAGTAGTGTACATAAGTGGAGAAAATATTTTGTTGTTTTTTTAATCAATAATTAAAAAATGTTGCTAAAAATGGTTTTTTATTGCTATAATGAAAGGATATCAAATTCTTAATTATATGATGATAATTAATACTACAATATAAAAGGAATCATACTAAAGATTATAATAATCTCATTATATGTAGATATTATGATAATTATTGTTGAATGTTGATAGCATCATACTATATGTTATGAGAATCTTAATACTTGTGGTTATAAGTTATTAAACACTATAGATGAGTTATGGGTTATGGGAGACTGCCTTTTAAAAATTAATTATTTGGAAAATTGAACAATTATTACCAAGTTTTTAGTTCACTTTTTCAATTACTACCAATTAAATTATTTTTTTTTGGTCAATTACTACCAAGTGTTAAATTCACTTGAAAAATTATACTTGGCTATATCCACTAACAAATGATAATGCTTAAAGGTAGAATAAAACTAAATCTAGAATAACTTCATTAATTTTATAATAAATACCATGCTAAAACATGGTTTAAAAGACAATAGTTATGCCTAAAACATGGTTTAGATTACAATACTTTTTCAATTACTACAAATACATCAGTTGTTATTAAGAGTTAAGATGAATAAAAATGTTGTTATACAAATACATCAGTAGAATCAAAATAGTGGCACATGTCTGAAGCTTGACCCAATTTTGAATAGTATCCACTCGGTGGCATAGTGCAATGGTGGATGCATTTTCATTCCTTATTCCCCGAACTTGATCATCCTCCAACCACGAGAAATAGGTACAACGCCTGCACTTAAAATAAGCTTTTCCAGGGTTATTATCAGATTGAGATATATGAAAAGTAGCAAACCTTGGTGGATTACAGTTACACAAAGGAGGTCTGAATGTTAAAGAACATGGAGAATTTTGAGCGTTCATAACTTAATGAAGATTTTAACTGAATGAAGCAAGTGTAATCTATAACAAAGTTTGACAGTTTCACAAATTTATAAACAAATAAAGTGGCCGTTGAGATTTTTAAAAAATATCCGTTGAAGATGTTAAAAAAATTTGGAAGTAACATTGGAAAAAAAAAAATTAAATCAAATGCTTGCTTCCCTAAACGTGCTTGCTTCCCTAAACGTGGCTAAGCATGGATCAAGAAACCAAAAGTGGTTTTAAATGGTTGTAAGTATTTGATGTGACACCAACCATCAAATCAACCTACACTACACCTATACCTACACTACACCTAGACCTATATACCTATACCATTTGACACCAATTATATTAACAATAACCAAATATGTTTACAATTAGCATAATATGTACACATACTCCATAATATGTATAACTATAGATTAATTAATCTATATTTGGGGGAATTTCCAAATATTAATAATAACCAAATATGTTACAAAACATAAAATTATGGAAATAAATAACAAAAATTATTTTTAAATAGTAATAATTTAGTATGGAATAAAAACAACTATAAAAAAAACTATGAAATTACTGAACGGCAAATAATAACTCCATAATATAAAGATTTCAACAAATTGTTTTTTCACGTATTTTGAGGAAATGAATCAAAATGATTATAAGTTACAAGATGGAATATGATTATAAGTTACAAGATGGAATGGGACTATAAGTTAGTTGTATTAAAATGAATAATTGTTTTAAAGAATTTTAGGGCCCTACATTATAATAACTTTCCTAAATAATTATATAAAAGTTTTAAGGCCCTACATGTTTTTGAAAATAAGGCCAAATGAAAGTGAGATCAAACAAAAGTATGGCCCAAAACAATAACATCTGTTAATTATGACAAAGGAGAGAAAAGAGGTTTAGGGTTATAAGTCACTACTATATTAACAAGTACACTACTATATTAATAGCCCAAAATATTAACAAGTACCCTTACTATATTTAAGGCCCTAAATATTAACATCCCAAATTACCAATTTTGTGTTATGAGTCAAGGGCAGTAAATCAATTTTGTGTTATGATGGAAAACAATGTATAGTTTTTTCGTTAAAATAATTTTGATATCAATTTTGTGTTATCAATAATTTCGTACAATACCCCAATATATGAGGAGATATACCTTATGAAAAACTTTATGTAATGTTCAATTCCTCCGATGACATTAAGGCTCATGTAGCATCAATCTGGGAAACTTCGATATTCTACGCGATCTCTCGATCAAGACAGGAGCTGCCATAGCCTTGTAATAAACAATACATAAAGGGAGAGGCACTTAAAAATAAATATAATAAAAATGTGAGTACACATGCTTACATGGATATCACCGTCTATGTCTTTGTCCCGAGCATCCCTAGGATGTTCCTCTCCATATGCGATATTAAACATCTACATAAATTTTACCTATTATAAGTACCCCAATGACAAATGTCCAAATCTTTACCTAATATGAAAACCGTAAACACTTACCCCCAGAACTCCAAAGTCACCGTCTTTGCCATTTCGATCCTCATTGCTTACTTTCCGGATATCCTCATTACACCAAAACTTTATTCGAGGCCACTCGCCCCAATAGATAGGATTTCTTTGAAGTCGATCGAGATAAAAAATCTGTGAATAATGAAAGGTAGACCTGTTACATCACATATTGTATGCATGATGCAAAAAATGTTTAACATAAACATTAAATAAACAAATTACCGCGACGAAGATGGTGCAACCACCACAACCCGTAACATAGCCTTTCTTGTCAAATGTCCGAGCAAAGAGTCTTACACTTGCCATTAGTTTTTGGAGAACTAAGCTACACCAATCATATTTCTCGGTTGTAGTAGCAGCTGGAACACAATGAACTAAATCACTTGCCAGCTTAGGACATTGTGTTGGACACAAAACCATTTGCAATGCCAACATTAAAAACAACATCTTAAACTCATCCTTTTCTTCTTCTTCCCATCTTCCCTCAGCTCTTTCCATGAAGGCAGGGGTCATTAAAATACCTTTCGTTAAACTACCACAAGCCAACTTCTGTAAAATAGGATTTTCATTTTGATGCGGTGCATTTGTTTTGATTGGTAAACCAATGGGTCCTCTAGGTAGTCCAAGTACCCATTGTACTTGACTGGCACTTAATCTGTATTGTTCCCCATTCAAACCCACAAACATCTCGGTTTCTGGGTCTATTCTAGTCATCAACTAGTAGCATAAGGTCCTTGGCAATTGCTTCCCTGACAAATGCAACAAGCCCCCAAATCCCATTTCTATTACCCATTTTTTCCTACGGTCGTCAAACTTACTACACATCCTCCCAAAACTCTCAACTCGGCACGTTACATTGGGTTGCTGGAAAGAAAGTGAACCTCATGAATATTTGTGACGAATGTCAAATCTAATACAATTGCTATGAATTAAATTAAGCCAGGTCACTTGTTGTAACACCCCGTATTTTTATGTCATTTATCTAGTAATTATTACATTAAATAATTTTACGAAAGTAATTTTATATCTCCTTTTATTAAAAATAATATTTCCCACTCTAGCTTTAGAAGTGATCAATAGTTCTTAGATCTCTAATTAGGTCCCTATATAATAAGGAGGTTAAATAAGTAAAATAAAAGGATATTTAAATATATATAATTATGTATATAAAACAATAAAAAGAAGAAAAAAAACACAAAACAAAAAAAAAATAAAAAAATAAAAAGGAAAAAGAGGAAATCAACTTACAGCCTTTACAAAGCTTTCATTTTAAAGCTTGCTTCTTACTACTCCTCACTACAGAGGAACGTCTCCTTCTTCTTCTTCTTTTTTTTTTTTTTTTTTTCCTTTCACCATTTATATTACTACTTCAATCTTAATCACTCTTAAACTCTACTTATTCATCTTCACCTTCTCTTAGTTTTGTCACTTTTGTGGGTGATTGAATATAACAAAGTGAGTTTTGAACCCTTAGGGTTTGAAGTCGAAGTTCAAAGCAAAAGGGGCGATTTTCGAGTGTTTCCTTAAGTATTTTAAAGGTCCATCAAAGTAAGTGTTGATCTTAAGTTTTAATTTCAGATTTATTCATTTTTAGGGCTTTGTCAAGTTAGGGTTCTTGAGTTAATTAATTTGGGGGGGAATTATGTATGTTATTGTTGCTGTGTTTGATGTTGTTGCTGTTGTAGTGGTCTTGTTTTCTGTGGTATGTGACTACAATATTTGTTATGCTATTTTGTTATACTACTACAATTGTTATTTTGTCGTTGTTCTGTTTAGGCTCTCTGTTTTCGTTGATAAGTTCAGTTTTAGGTCTTGGTTACTTCATGAAAGTTGTAGATCTCGAAAAGATAATAAACTTAGGTTCAAGAATTTCATGATTCGGATTTATATGGTAAGAGTTATGCCTTCTGCAAGTTTCTGGTTGCTGCTGTGATGTTGTCTTTGATGCTGTTCTGTTTGGATCGTTTTACGTAGTTCTGTGCTGGTTTTTAGAATTTGAGTCCTTCACAGAAGTTGTAGATCACGAAAAGATAATGAATTTAGGCTCAAGAATCGCATGAATCGGAGTTGTATGCTAGAAGTTATGCTTGCTGCAAGTTCTTGCTGGTTTGGTGGTCTTGTATGCGTGTAATGGTTGTATGCGTGTCTTGTATGTTGCTTTGATAGTCTTGTGTGTGGTATTACTAATTTAGCATATAGATGCAATAGTGATAGAATCGTGGTACATGTAGTATCGCCTTGGATTAAGTTGAGTCAATTCTAGGTATACGATAAGCGACTTATACTACATATGTTAATATATTGTAGATTCCGGGTTTGTAGAAGAACTTTTTTGACTAGTGTTTTGAGGTTTGTTGATTGTTATTGCGGATAAGGTAAGATTTCTTACTAAACCTGTACAGTTATTTTGTATGTGTTTGATTAATACTGTTGGATTGGTTTTGAGAACTTACATTGTGAAACCCTTCTATAAAGCTTGATTATTTGAATTGAAAATATTATTATTAAAGTTTTATTTTGAAAGAAGTTATGAAAATTTGAAGATTTATATTATTCGGAGGAAGTTCCTCAATGAGACTAGTTTGAGATTTATTTTATCAAGAGGAAGTTCCTCTATATTTATTTAGTTTGAGATTTATTTTATGAAGAGGAAGTTCCTCTATATTATTTAGTTTGATATTTATTTTGAGCATGAGCAAGTTTTTCAATTTTTAGGAGTTTTTCATATTTCTAAAGTTTGGGGTTTGCCGGTAAGCGGTATTCTCCGAGTTGGAAGCATGTTGAGCTAACATTCGTCTCAACCATTATATTTAGTAGTTGGGGGTATGTTGATCAATACTCTTGCCAATTGTCTTCCTTCTTGAGTTAACAACGTCTCATGTAAGGGGTATGCATACTAGGGGCTTTGGTGTTCTTTTCTGGTGAGCCTAGCTAGCTCACTAGACCTTTTCAGTAATGTTGCTTCCTACTCACAAGGTTTCGAAATTATTATTATTGTATTGATCATATAGAGTTTTAGAAAGAAAGAAAGTTTGATACAAATCTGTTCGAAAGTAAATTCTGGTTTGATCTAAAGTTTATTTATATTGTTTATTTAACCCTGTACAGCATTGAAATGGATTTGCAAGATATTTCTATATGTCTTGCCTGCACATTGGTTAGTTTTGTTTATTTAAAGTAGAAAATCTTGCTCAGCCTTTGGCTGATATTACAATGATCAATGTGCAGGGACTTGATGGTGACCGGCTTGTCGGATTAAGGAGTGCGATCATTTCCTTTTAGATTTTTGACTTTATTAAGGCTTCCGCTGTCATTTAATTATAATTAGAATTTAATTTGGGTTGTAATAACTATTTTTGGTTTACTTTGTTGGACTGTAATAGTTAGTTAATTAATCTTTTAATTATTAGTTTACAGGTAGAACCACTAGCCTTGCGGTGACTATAATTAGTTATCGCGGCATAACAACCTTGAGATTTTCTGAGTTTTATTTCAGGTGATATGTATTATTTCCATATCGGAAAATTCAGGGTTGTTACACTTGTAACGACCCGACTCGCTTAAATCGGCGCGGAAGAAACCGATGAGTCGAATAGTTAAAAACTACAACTTAAAATACTTAAGAAATAAAACTAATTCCTCAAATATTGTTATTAAACCACCAAAAGTACAAATACCCACAAGTTTGTACATAAACTAATCCAAAAGTCAAACTAGAAATACTAAAATGCGAGTAACTCCAACCACACGTCAGAGTCTAAAAATAACGTATGAAAGTCCATACAATATTCTAATACTATTTAAAAATAACAGTAATAGAAAATACAACCAACAATAGCATAAATAACAACGTCGCTCGCCCAACCCAAAGCTAAGCAAGAGTATCATCATCAGAAATACCTGAAAAATATACAACAGTCCACCATCAGTGGCGAGTAACATAACTGACTCACCCTAATGGGAATACACATGTACATAGCACAAATCAAATAATCAATATCAAAAATCAAAGTACGAGTTCAATCCACACGTGAACTCGACTCAAACTAACCTAATCAACTATCTTTGGCGCAATCATTCATATTCTAGACCGGACTGTGCTCGTACGAACGCATCTTACGCATTCGAACTTTCTACTATGCTTGGATTTGAGAATCTTACTCCCAAACCCCATGAAACCAATCTTACTGGAAATCCATGTCAGGTGAAACCAATCTTACTGGAAATTCACTAAGATCACATAGTATGACTCCAACTATCCCAATACCGCGGATGGAATAGGGGCAACGTCTTAACCCAAATACAATGAATCTTACTCAAAGTATTAGGCGTCTAAAAATGAAATCAAGCAAATCATTAATTAATTCTTTAGTCATTTTAATCATATTATTCATTTTATATCCCAACATAACTAAATTAAGTTCAAGAATTGCCTCTAGCCTTGATTCTCGAAATTAACTAGTTAAATCATCGAAGTTATTCTCAAGAACTGCCTCTAGCCTTAATCTTGAGTCTAACCAATCATAATCCAATATTCAATAATCATTCTTTAATCACTTTAGACACTTTCTTTAACTTTCTTTATCATTTAAACCTCTTTCTTTAACTTTCAAGATTCAACCAAGAACTCATAAAGACTCATCAAGAACTCATAAAGAACTCAAAGAACTCATAAAGAACTCATAAAGAACTCATTCAAGATTCAAGATCTTCAATCAAGAACTCAATCAAGATTCAAGAACTCAATCAAGAACTCATCCAAAATTCATCAAACTACACGCATAATCATCATCAATCAATCGAAAATCCAACTTTTACTCATCCAAAATTCATCAAACTTTAACATAATATTCATGATCCCAAATCAACATATAATCAATCATAATATCATGAAAAATCATCATCAAAAACACCATACAAACACATAAAAATCAGATTTAGAAATCATACATGAAATCATGGATATTCATCAACAATCAACCCAAACATGCATTTAATCTATACTATAAACATAGTATACCAAAAAGGTTGAGAAAGTATGTTACCTTATCGAAGATTACACACTAAAACAACACAAAAGTTGCTGCCCGGAACAAAGTACACACGGCCCAAGCAAACACGAACACGGCACCACCACCACGCACCACACGGCTGCCTCACGAACTGCACGGCTGCCACGGACTATACCAGTCGAACCACCACGGCTGCACACGGTCCTCTGCACGGTTCACCACTCGAACCACCACCCTTGCTTGGTCTTCAACACGGCACCCACACGGATACAACCCAAAACCCAACCCGGACTAAAGATCTTGAATAAAACAAATGGGTTTAGATTGTGTTTAGGATACTTAAAGATCAATAGACTTTGAATCTTTAAGTTCAAGGTTAGAATTGATGATGAACAATTGATGGCTTGTTCATCAAAAATGGCGTGTAAGTGGAAGAGCAAATGGGGTGAGTTTTTGTGTTTGAAATGGATGGCAAGAGCATTAGATGGCAAAGTGAGCAAAAATGAGCAAAAGCCTTACTAACTCCCCTATATATAGAGTTAGTTAAGGTGTGAACACAAGGCAAGTGGCAAGCCTTGCCATGCCACATGAGAACCGGCCAAAGAGAGGTAATGGGCCTAAAAAAAATGGGCTCTCGTGCTCAATTGGGCTAATTTGCGAAAACCGCATAACTAATCATGCAATAATCGATTTGGCCCAAAATATTAGATAATTAATTAGAAAATTAAATAATAAAATTCTAATCAATTAAATAATAATTAACATAAATAATAAAAACTGAAAATAAAATAATTCGAATTAAATCGAAATTATTCACATAAAATAAAATAAATAGTTCAAAATTAAATTTGAACTAACACATAAATATACATAAATACACATAATTATCGGCAAAAATACCAATAAAATCTGGGTCATTACATCACTTACCCGTTTACAATTTTCATTTCTATAGTTAATGACCGTTTGCCTTTGTTTAAGTTTTGCACCAACAGAATTTGAAGACTGTATATCCAAAGAAGCAAGACATTGAACTAAGTTTCATTAAAACTTGTAAGTGAGAACAATGCAAACAATCAAAAGTCAGTAATTCAACAAAAATAACAATAACTTAAATAGACAAATCCTAAAACCATTTGTAACTCTAGTTTGCTCAATCTTATGATTAAACTAACAATCACTAAGCATGCATCCCATGTTTAATTGTCTGTGATAAATTTACCCGACATACATAGTAGATTTTGAAAAAAGGAGCATATATAACTGATTTTGAAGAGGTGCACATTGCAATTTAATTAGTTGCATTTTTCGAAACGGAGGAAGGATTAACTTTAGCAAAAGAGATAACTTCAATTTAATTAGTTTATATATTTACTTGTTTACATACTATATATAAATGAATCATACTATATATAAATAACTTCAATTTAATTAGTTTATATATTTACTTGTTTATATACGATATATAAATGAATCATACTATATGTATAGGGCCTATTACATACATGGTTATGTCACAATAAACTAGTTTAACCCTAAACCTCACTTGCAGCATAGGATAGACAGAATTGAACTAAGTTTCATTAAAACTTGTAAGTGAGAACAATGCAAACAATCAAAAGTCAGTAATTCAACAAAAATAACAATAACTTAAATAAACAAATCCTAAAACCATTTGTAACTCTAGTTTGCTCAATCTTATGATTAAACTAACAATCACTAAGCATGCATCCCATGTGTTAATTGTCTGTGATAAATTTACTCGACATACATAGTAGATTTTGAAAAAGGGACCATATATAATTGATTTTGAAGAGGTGCACATTGCAATTGCATTTGCGATTAGCCTTGTGATTGCGCCCCATCTAGGGTCATCACCTCCCTAGACAGCCTACGCAGAGCACGTCGGCATGAAAATTGCAATAGAGAACTTTTAATAAGTGTCAATTTTTTAGATAGCACCTCTATAGATAGAAAATGTTTGACAAACCCCGGGATGAATACAAAGTATTCATTATTCATCGCATTTAATTAGTCTAATTATATGAATTTCTAAGTTCATTTGTTATATTAAAACCGGGACAACATAAGTAATCAACAAATTTAACATAGATATAATAAAGTAGACATAACAACAATCACCTATCCATAATTATATGCATTTCAAGTTCACAACAACTTCAACAAAGTATGCAAAAAAAATCCTAATAGTTAATGCTTGCATACTTCTCCAATCATAAACTTACTTCATCAATCAAAGAGTCAAATCTAATTATATGCATTTCTAAGTTCACAAATTTAACACAAGTAATCAACTAAGTTCACAAAACCATACCCTCGAAGGATCCTCTGTAATAACAAGACAAAAGGATGATCAAATTAATATTTAGTGAGTGTTTGGTTAGGATTTGGGACAAGGAAAATGACTGTCCCACCATTTTCCTTTGGTTAGGATGCTCACAAAATATAATACCGTTTTCATCTCCCACAGTAGCATGCTCCTCTTGCATCACTAGTTTACTACAAAGCAGTGATATTAACATGGATGAAAAATGATTCATTTGACAAAAGTTTGATTAGCCTCCACTCTCTCTCCTTTTTCTTTCATTAAATGCAAACTCCACATTTTTAAGTTTCTCAACCACAGAAGCAATGCCATGATAAAAAAAAATAAAAAAAATGCTCCATGTCACTGTATTATATCCAGCATAAAAAAGAATGAAACAAGTCCCGAGTTATGGATGTCAAACTTGAAATAGAAAGGTAAGTTAATTTTCGAAGTTCAAATCGTTTGAGAATAAAACTGCCACAACTATAAATTGTAGTATAACAGTTCTTACATCGAAATTGCTAGAAGGCGAGACTAGGTTCTGAAATGCAAAATTTCTCAAAAATGGAGCTATAATTTGCATCTGCAACTAGCCAACACTCAAGATGACTCAGCAACAATCCATCTAGGCAATGTCCACAAGAAAATCAAGTATCCTCTTTTTGGGGTTTAATTTGTTCTGCCCCTAAGACAATTTTGTGGTACAATTTTGAAGATGACTACTCAAATCTAGGGTTTGTATGTAAAACTCAAATCAAACTACAAAGTATAAAAAATACGTTCCAATAAACCTAAACAAAATCAGAAATTTCCAAAACAAAACAAAAAACTTCAACAACAATCCAACCATAAGAACAAAAAATTTACATATTTTGCAACAAATACACACGAATTCGTATTTAGGGTTTACTCAAATAAAGTAGAAAACTTACCAAATCAATACTTCTGGTCATCCCCGCCTCGCCGGCATCTACATCGGCATCAAGCTATCCGACGAGATCCGACGAGATCGACATGCAGTGAGGTAAACCCAATGCTCTGCTTCTTTCCTTTTCGTGCTTTCAATAATGGATGAGGGAAAAGTAGTTGGAGGTTGTTGTTGATAAGAGAGAGAAAGAGGAGGAAGTACATAACAGAGTTAAGTACGTTAACTTACAGCAACAACAAACCACACTTCACATTTTCCTTAAATTTCCTAAATACCCTTCACTTAACAAAGAAAATGCTTATTTTACCCTTTGAGATACTTGTTAGGCATCTCAAGTTGAGGAACTACGAATTTCCCCCGGTACGAATATCTTGTATACAAATTCGAAATGGTGAGAACTTTTTGAAATGTACCAAAACAAAATTAGAGATTATTTTTAGAAGACAAAAACTAATGTGCGCTTAAGGGCGTTAGATAAGAAAATTAAAAGTAAAAAAATAAATCTTGTATACAAATTCGAAATGGTGAGAACTTTTTGAAATGGTTGAAAAGGCATATTGGAAAGCGCATAAGTTGAAATGTTGTATGAAAGGTAATATTGAAAATACATAAAAAAATTTCCCCTTAATATTATTGGGAAAAACAACGATTTTACGGCTAATTTTTACCTGTATTATACAAATATTTTCGTAAAGGGTGATTTAGGGGTTGCAAAGTGGTATCAGTTTAAAAGATTAAAAAATAAAAAACGATCTTGAAATTAAAAATTCATGGTTACACTTAAGAGGGCATATAGGATAGACTGGTAGTGTTTCGTATTTTAAAAAAAATTATAAAATTGTTTTACTTTTTGGAAAAGTGATTGAGAAAAAAAAATGTTCGAATTCTTATTTGAGGCCTATAATGTGTATGATATCTGTCTAGACAAGACTCATATTAAATTGGTTTGATCATTTAATTGATATGGTCTATGTGAAGTTAAGTTTCAAGATCTAATAATAAGCCACTAATAAGGGCTTGTTTACTTCAACTTAAATTCAGTTCAGTTCGGTTAAGCTCAGTTCAATTCAGTTCAGCTCTCAATTTCTTTCTCTTATAAAATATTACTTTCAGCTGTATTCAGTTCAGTTCTGTTCAGCTATATTCAGCTAAAGTAAACGAACCCTAAGTTGTCATATCAATTTATGTTCATTGACTACCTTTTATTTTGTACTCCATATTTCATTAAAGTAATAAAAAGGTATACGGCGCCCACTTGCTACATATTCTACCTTTATTTTTGTCATTTAGGGTGCGTTTGATTCAACTTAAATAAGTAATTCTGTGCTTATTTACAGAAAATTTAGATCAGATCAGAAAAATTAAGACCAGATCAGATCAGAAAAACTATAACTACAAAAATAACTACATTTAATCAGAAAAATTTAGGCTAGATCAGAAAAATTCAGATCAGAAATTTTCAAACGAATCAAACACCCTTACTCTTTTTATTCAACCAATTTAACCCTATTTTTTTTCATCTTGTTAATAAATATCTTTACCTTTTAGTTGTCCTTACCACTTCACAAGTTTCTCCTAAAAAAATATATTAGAGGAAATGTAAGATCCAAAATGGCAACAAAAAAAACTGCATGAAAATGTCATTTTTAGCTAACGGTTCGAAAATGATCCAAAGTTTTCGGTAACAGGTCAGTCGGTCTACTTTTTTTTAGAATGATTTTTCTTTGATGTTTCACAAAAGATAGGCTAACTATTTGGATTTTAGGAGTCAAAAAAATACATAATGTAACTAAACTAATTATGATTTTTTCATCGAAATATTTCCTTTGATTCTTTTTAATTGCAAAAAGTGGGCTTATGGACTTTTTACATGTATAACATTGAATAATATTTATGATTTGTACATAATGAAAAAATATTTAAGTGTGATCCTACTGGATATGTTTTGTAGCCTAATATTATTTACAAGTGTATAAGACTATACTTGAAAAGTCGGTCGGTTAGGTCGTTAACGGGTCATCACTACTATATAACGGGTATTCGAGTTCCCAATTTTTCCAGGTTAGTTTTCAGTTCGATATTAGGCGGGGTTTGTTTTTTACACTTGGCACGTATACTAGAGTAATAAATATAATATAATATAACATCCAAAATGCCAAAAAAAAAAAAAAAAACCTGCATGAGATTTGGGGTTGCCAAATGCCAGTCACTAGTCAACAGGTGTAAAACATGAATTCCTCCTATTGACATCATCCAGAAGGCAAAGCAACAAGCAATTCAATACAATTCCCAGTGCACTGTTTGTTCACGAGTAATTTGCATCCAACTTTTTTCACCTGATTTCTTCCCCCCTATTTTCTTCTGCCCAAGCAAAGCCTTACTCTGTTTTCTCTCCACCACATTTTGTCCTTTCATTTTGGGGAACCCCAAACACTTTCTGTCTTTGCCCTAAAATACCAATTTCAAACTCTGCTAATTGTCTCACACAAAAAACACACACCCACTCACATTCAAATTTCAAATTCACTTTTTCAAAACTCTGTTGTTTCTTTAAATCGAGCTATTTGCATATCTGTTAAGCTCAAAAAAACAGTTCAAAATTTCAAACAAAACCATTAATGGCGGAAGTTGAAGGAAAAGCTAAAAGTTCATCAGTTACAGCAGTGAGTGGGCCATTAGTGTCGCAGCCTTCTCCATGTCCGATAAGTGGGAAAGTGAGGCCATCGAGTATTGATTGTGTTAATGTAATATTAAGGGTGCTTTGTTTGGCAACTTCTGTGGTTGCGCTTACATTCATGGTTACTGCTAAACAGTCTTCAATAATCTCAATTTATGGGTTTCAGCTTCCTGTTTACTCTCATTGGTCCTATTCTGATTCCTTTGAGTAAGTAGTCTTCCTAATATTGATTGCAATGCATTCTGTTTATCTTTATTTAAAAATGCATAACTGAAATTCAATCTTGTTAGATTATCTTAATTGATTTATACTTTCAACTATTAACTTTTCATAAATGTCTATGCTCAACTTTATTTCCCCTGGAAATTAATTTAAATTTCTGTGAAATAACTAAATAACCTTGTATTTGGTTAAATATCAAAAGTATGGGAAATACAAATTCAAAGGGAAATGGAAATTTCCATGAATTGTTGGAAATTATTGACCAACCTACCTAGTGATTATAAATTCCTGTGTCTATTACCAATTTCTACCGTCCACTAAACATTTTTCCCTTTGCCAAAAAAAAAAAAAAAAAACTAAACATTTTTAACAATTTCCTAGGAAATAGACAAACGAAATCATTTCCCATCAAATTAGACTTTCCATGGGAACTTATTTCCCACGGTAAACCAAACAAGCTTATATAATGTTATTTGGCAAATTATGTCATATTGCGCACGTTTTGCGTGTAAAGATATTTTAAACTTATCTTTTAATTTGTCTAAAAAAACTCGAAAAATTAAAATATTTGTCAGATTTACACTCATTCACATAGTCAATTCTTTTTTTATATTTATTATGTTCTATTGGCTATTAAATTTCTACGATAATCACAATGTAAAATTTTCATTTGAAAAATGTTAGGCCGTCGAATCATGCTCATACACATACTAGTACAATATTGTCCGCTCTGGGCGTTAACCCGCACGACTTTGTTTTTGGGCACCTTCCCAAAAGGCCTTGTACTAGTATATATTGAGCACTACTATATAAATAGCTTATTCTCTTGCTATTATTTCGATGTGGGACTTGGGATGAACTTATTTTCCCAACAAAAAACTATATCAATACAAGTGTCTATTTATAGAAAATTCAATAATTTGAATTTTAGTGTATTTATTTTATTTTTAAAAAGTTTATATTTTGTAATATTTTTATTTTAAAAAATTTTAAAATTGTAATAACTTTTTTGAATAGTGAGGAGTGATGCCAATTGAATTTTTTTTGGGGGGTAACATAGATTTCCAGGGGACACAATGCTCCCGCTTGGTTATATAATAGAGATTATTTAGTACATTAGTGTTTTGGGTAATTTATTGACCACATCAACCAAAAGTTGAAAGTGATAGTTGATGTCCAGGAATATGCTATATACTCTGTCACTCCCTTTGCATAAAACTATAAAATACCCTTAAGGTTTAAAATGTAGATGCAACATAGGCTCACCATGCCCGGTGCTAATTAATTTTACTTTGTAAAGAAGGGGTGGATGAGATTCGAACTAGTTACCTATGTATCACATTGATTTTGATACCATGTTAAATGATCATTTCAACAAAAAATTTAAGCTGAGGCCCGAAAATATATTATTTACTCTCTATTAACTGCATTCTATTTCGTGTTTCATCATTGAGAGTATTCCACCACCCAATTTTTGTTAATTAAAAATGCGTAGTATTAAGGTGCATCATACTCAATTTATTACACCTAAACTTATCCAAACTTAACTTAAAATGTTGAAAGCAAATTGGCTTAGATTATGCAATTTGTTTTGTCGTGGTTTTGTCTGAAATTTGAGAAGGGTGCAGGTATCTGGTAGGAGTTTCAGCAGCAGTGATGGCTCATTCCTTGCTTCAGTTGATGCTTAGTTTGTCAAAGCTGAGGAAGAAAGCTGTTGTAATTCCGTCTCAGAATTATGCATGGGTTATCTATGCAGGTGATCAGGTAAAGTCTTCTGCATGTTGTTGACTCCTACTACGAAAATCTCTTTTTTTTTTTTTAACTTCACTTTTTTTTTTTTTTTTAATTTGATTCTTTTAAAAAGCTTTTCTCTTAGTGATGCTATGATATCCAATGTCCATAATTCATTTGGTTTCTCTAGTGTGTATTTTATGCTTTACAAGTTTTGAAAACAAATCCAGTGTCCATAATTCAACAATTTTCAAAATTCAAATTGGTTTATATTGGTACACTTTAAACGTGTGCCCTCTCCTTCTTATTTTTTCTGATCTGATCTGATAAAATAAGATCTAAAGATGTATGGGAATTTGAACTTATATTATGAGGTCTGTTTACTTTACCCTCAAACTATACATTATGTATTACTTGTACTTTAGGCCAGTAGAAAGAGTTCAACAAACAATCCATGTTTACTTAATTTCCCTCAAACTATACATTTTTGTGATATTATGTGTTGTTTTTCTATTGACTTTTCAAAATCCCGTTTTTTTCTCCTTAATCCTTTTTTTCCCCTCTAAAACTCTATTGGCTACTAATCAGTGGTGCACGTGTAATAGCTGTCGGTAGTACCTAGTACGTACTTCCTATAGGAAATTATAATTCAAGGGAAATTTATTTACCTAAATTTACTCCTAGAATTTACTAAAATTGTATGGTTGACTATGCAAATTTGAAATTCTCATAAATTTTCATTAAATAAGGGATCTTGATAATTTAATTATTTCTTATAATTTGTGGGTTGTCAAAATTTTATTTTCTCCATTTTCACAACAAGTATGAAATTAAATTCATGGAAATTTTGAATTAACCAAGCAATACATTAATCTTAGGTAGTGTTTGGATATGTGGAATTCATTTCAAATTGATGAATTCAAATTATGAAATTGTTATAATTCAAATGACAATTATTTGTTTGGGTTGTTTTTAGAATTTGAAATGACATAGTTTTGTTAAGTATTTGAAATACACAACATTTGTTTGTTAAGCATTTGAGTTGGGAATTGGGCCAAATTCAATTCCAAGATTTTTTTACTTACCAAACATGTAATTTGGCCCAACTCTAACATTTCAAATGAAATGTTTGTATCCAAACATAGTATTACATAATTATAATTTTTTTAATAATGCAAATAAATAATGCAGATATTTGCATATGCAATGATGAGTGCGGGGTCAGCAGCATCAGGAGTGACGAGCCTGAACCGAACAGGAATAAAACACACAGCTCTGCCGAATTTCTGCAAGCCATTGCACGTCTTCTGCAACCGAGTTGCTGTCTCCATTGTCTTCACCTTCTTGACTTGCTTATTACTTGCTGCATTAGCTATTCTTGATGTTATTTGGCTTACTTGTTACTAATCTAATCTTATCTTATATATATATTCTTCTTCTGTTAGTTCTTGCTTACTCATATCATATCCTTATTGTCAATAATGAGATATTGTGATTCTCAATACATGTATTTCCTGTGCTTCAACTTTAAACAATATACTTATGTATTTATAGAGTCAAGCGAGTGAAGTTACTATATCAAAAGGCTTAAATTTGAGTGTTGCTTATTATGGTATGAATCTGATCGTTAAGTCTTGCGAACGTTAATTAGTTAAACCGGTTTGGTTCGAGGCCTAGAGTTTTTCTTATATTTTGTCCCGTTTTCTCTAGGACAACTTTTACAACTTTGACCGTCTAATTTTTGTGTATAGAACGCTTTAGTATAAGTGACCTAAATAGTAACTATTTCAAGGTATAATTCAAGGAGGTATTACCCCAGATCAGACAAAGGGAGATAAATCCATGCTTGGAAGCAGGAAAAATGCGTACAGTTCCACTAAATTGTACCTTGATCCTCAAGTAAACATCCTAATTATCGATTAGATTAAAGCATTATTCTTTTACTCTTATTCTTAAAAGGGATGTCTCGTTACCTCTATTCTATTCACAATAATAAGGGTTGTAATACAACATTAAGATGTATAAAAATGTAAAACTTCACACAAATAATAATTCACGCATTTTGCTCCATTCACTTGCCATATACAATAAACAAATTAAACAAATACATACAAATCTATTGAGGTAGATTTGATGATGCCAATTTGGGTTGCTCTAAAACGAATACTGGTACGAGTACAGACACAAAATGGGTACGAGAAAATGTCACTGAAAAATTGAGGATACGGATACGTGAAAGAAAACAATAAGAAAATCTATAAATTTCAACATAATTTCAATAGAACAATGAGGTAAAAATCAAATTTGGTGTTGAGAATATAGTTAATAATTATATAAATTATTCAAAAACTAAAAGACATAAACAATTAAAGCGAGAAAAACAACTCGGGGTACTTGAGTAAGCTTAATCAGTTAGTTTAATGTGGGTACGTGTGTTCAACGCGTATCGGTGTCAGACACGGGATACGACAGGTTGGAGATGTGTCCGTGCTTCCTAGAATTCAGGTTGCAATATGGTTGTGAATTATGAGCTTTATTTTAAGTTCGTTTGTCACTTTTGATCAAGTGAGTTGTCGTATAACCTAATTCAGACATAATTTGGAATTGTAGTAGCAGATTTTGAAAAAGTTGACCAAACATTTTCTAGCATGTTCGTAGTGCGAAGATGTAGTCGAGTCACTTATATACCTTTGTAGGTCTACCATGATATGGATCCTTTTTTTGATGCTAAGTTCTCATATTTCTTAGCTTTAGATAAGTTAGGATAACTCTTCGAGAGGAAGAGTTCTTGATTTTTAACTGTTTACTTTTTCTCAAAAAAAAATTGATGGATCATGTGTCATGCTTGTCGTTTTAGGCATAATATTTAAAAATTTTACAAGATAAGTGGTGGTCATACTGTTAGTTGATGATATAGCTGATTCACTTAATTTTTTTTTTTAATTTAGTGTGATATATTATTAAAATTTAAAAATAGAGCCATTCTTACAAACAGAGGGTCCATTTCAATGAAAAATTAGGATTATTCTTATGAACAATTTTGATCACTTTTGCAATCAACAAAATAAAATAGGGAGATACTCAAATAAATAAAGATCAAAAGGCTACTTTTTTGCATTAATATATAAATTTTAGTTATATAATGAAATGGGGTTACTATTATCGAATACATAAGGTTGCGGTTGAGGTTACTCGTATGAATGAATGACAATACTCTTGTAAACAAATGTGGTCACATCATATAGTCAGCCGACACAAAATGCACGCGGCAAATATTTCTATGTTCATTTGTTATGCCTTGTGCCTACGATGCCTTTTATTTTCACATGATAAGGTAGGTTGAATTATAGTTTGTGATTCCTTTCATAAAAATAATACCTCTAACACGCATTGCCCAAGGTTGTAGGAAGAAATTCATTGTTGGTGAGAATTGAACCTGTAAATCTAGTGTCAATCCTTACTATGCTAAATCTTATCAAACACAGATGTTTGATAAATGCATAAGCAATATTGGACAGGTATGTCCAAAATCACCAATACATCATATATTGTACTAACATATCCAAATAAGTGAAATAAGTTTAAAATAAAGGGTATTTAGATTTTTTAACATAAATTAATTAACATTGACAAATTTTATGTACAATAAATAACTAAATGCAAAATTTCAATATCAAATGCTTCTTATGTTGTCAAAAGGTTTGCAACAAATGAATTTTTTATATGCAAAAAAAGGAAAATTTGCGAAAAAAAAACACTTTTATTACACTTCTTATGCGAGAAACCATCTTTAATTATTATTATTATTTTATGAAAAATGAAATCTTTTTTTTTTTAAAATGCGAGAAGAAACCTTTTTTTTAAAAAAAAAAATTGCGAAAAGAAACATCAAGGTACTAATCATACGTTGACCATGGATTAATTAGTTTTGACTTTGATTATGTACCATTATTATTGTGCTTGATTAGTGCTTTTAAATTAATTAATCAAACTTGACTTTTTCCGGCCGTTTTTCGACGATTTTTTCCGAAAAAGTTGGCCGGAAAATTGTCATTGTAAAAGTTGACCGGAAACCCTCATCGGAAAAGTCAGTTGGAAACGGTTGCCAAAAAAGTCGGTCGGAAACGGTCACCGGAAATGTCAACCTGAAAAATGTCGCTGAAAAAGCCGGTCAAAACCGCCGCAGGAAATGTCGCTCGAATTGAAAAACATCAGACATAAAATAATAATAATCAAGTTTAATTAATTAGTTTAAAAACAATAATCAAGCACAATAATGGTACATAATCAAAGTCAAAACTAAGGGCTCATTTACATTAGCTGAATAGAGATGAATTGAACTGAACTGAACTGAATAGAAGTGTATTAATTGAACTAAATATAGATGAAATGAACTGAACTGAATATAATCTGAAGTAAACAGGCCCTAATTAATCTATGGTTAAGTGTTAACGCATGATTATTGATTGGTACTTTAAGGGGGTTTTTTTTTTCGATTTTTTTTTAAAAAAAGGTTTATTCTCGAAAAAATAAATAAAATTTAAAAGTGGTTTCTAAAAAAAAAAAGTGTTATAAAAGTGGTTTTCCTAAATTTTTCTATTTTTTTTTGGTTTTTAAGAAGATTCAACAAATTATTATGAGCAATCGAGGAAGTATAATTTGTCACCAAATTAAATAATTAATATAGGAAGGATTAACAAACATATGCTGATATGCCAAATCTTATCAAAGAAAGAGGATTACAGGAAGCATTGAAGCATTTTACTGAGTTAACCGCACATGCTTCTATCTCCAAGACTATCTCGAAGAATTGTTCTTCAATGAGCTAACGAAAAAAATCTTCTGAAATTTCAATATTATCACTCAACTTCATCGAAGTATGCTGCATCAATTCACAATTTCCAGGTTTGCCATAATCAAGTCTGTGCTTCTTCTCTCTCAGTTTTCTCCATTTCTTGTTATTCAGTGTTAGTTCTCAATTTTATGGCTTTAATTCAACACTCATTGCCCTTATTTTACACTCCATCTAAATCTCAAAAACGCAATTGCCTGTTTCGTGCTACCCCACGAATTTCATGTCAATTGTCCAATAACTTACAAGACGATGATGAAAACAAAAAACTCAACAATGGAGTCGAACTACTTAAGCTATCTGTCACTCTTACTGTGATATCAACTGCGCTGCCACAGCCTGCGGTGGCTGCAAAACTTGCTGAAAAGAAACGTAGTGGTAAAAAAATACCCGAAGGATTGACCCTACAACAGTTGAAATCATGGTCACAAGGTTTGCCAATTGTTAGAGATAGGTTGCCTTATACTGATGTGTTAAATTTTAAGGAAGAGGGTAAGCTTAAGCATATAATCAAGCCTCCTAAGGCTGCATTGAGGGAAAAACCTGAGAGGGTTTTAGTTGTTTTGGATGATTCTAGGGTTTTAAGGACTGTGTTGCCTTCTTTAGATAGTAATCCTAAGTTCTGGAGTAAATGGGATGAGTTGAGCATTGATTCCCTTTGTGTTAATGCATATAGCCCACCAGTTAAGAAACCAGAGATTCCTTCTCCTTATTTGGGTTTCTTGTCAAGGGTACCAATTTGGTTCTACTCTTCGTTTTTTCGACCCAAGACTATGTCGAAGAAGGCATTAGAGTTGAAAAGTATGAGGGAGGATTTGAAGAGGCAGAGGACAGAGGAGCTGAAGAGGATGAGGGAAGAGAGGGAGATGATGGAGAAGGAAATGAAACAGCAGAAGAGAATTGAGCAGAGAAAGAAAAGAATGGAGGTGCAAAAAATGAAGTATGAGGAGTCATTGCGTGAGGCTCGGAAGAATTATAAACGTATGGGGACTATATGGGCTGATATGGCTAGAGACTCCAATGTGGCTACTGGCCTTGGGATTTTGTTCTTTTACATATTTTACCGGACGGTTGTTCTTAGCTATAGGCGGCAGAGGAAGGATTATGAAGATAGGGTAAAGATTGAGAAAGCCGAGGCTGAAGAAAGGAAGAAGATGAGGGAGCTTGAGAGGAACATGCAAGGTTTAGTGGGTGATGATGATGAAGAAGAGGGGAAAGAGGGTGATCAAAACGCTTACATGAAGATGGCTTCGCAGTTCATGAAGTCTGGTGCTCGTGTTCGTCGGGCACGCCATAAAAGACCACCACAATTTCTGGAGAGGGATGTAGATGTGAAGTTTTCAGATGTTGCTGGGCTTGGAAAGATACGACTTGAGCTGGAAGAGATTGTTAAATTTTTCACGCATGCAGAAATGTATCGCAGAAGAGGAGTGAAGATACCGGGTATGCCTTCTGCAATATTGTATCTTCTTCAAATTGATATTTACCTGAATTGCATGCTTATTATGTGTGTGTCTTTAGGTTAAGTTCTGTCAACTAAGACAGTTTTGTGGTGCCATCTTCAGGCTGTACCTGTTCTGATATCTTATTTAGGTTAGTAATATGAACTAAGTGAAAATTGACTTAAGAATGTTTTTAACTCCTTGCTAATGTATCAATGTTCTTCATTTTCTGTGCCTGAGGTGCACTTAGCTTCTGATTAAGGGCTTCTTGTTGAATTTCATATCTGGAAGCGAGAGTAGGTACTATATTGGAATAATGATTGAGTTCCTTTGTATTCTTTATAAAAAAGACTTGCATAGTTTTGTTTTATAGAAGAATTCAGGAGAAAGGCTGCAGTTCATTTTTTTATTTTTTTTTGTAGACAGTTAATATTGATGCCAAAGCTTCCAAAGCTATACTTTCAATTCCGAAGAATTCTTGGAGGAACCACTTCTAATTGTAATGTTAATTCAGAAGAATTCCTTCTTTTTTTTTTTTCATTTGATTATAAAACTTTGAATTAATATATAATAGAACCTAGAAGGCTAGAAAGACAGGAGAAAGAATGCCTTTTGATGTGTGAAAATGTTTGATCGAATATTTTGATATCATATCTTTTAGAGTAAGCTTATATAACAATAATCTTCCTCCCTAATGAAGTTGTGCTGATTTCAATGTTTTATGTTGTCAAGTTGTCAACATATGTTTCTTTGTATCTAAGACTAATGGTGAGCAGTATCAAATTTTCGTTGTTGATGAAAAAAGAATTCAAGTCTTGACGTACATCTGGAAAGATTTGTTACTACTAGATACCTGGTTAGAAGACTTGTCATTCTTTCCAACTAACTTATCAACTCATAGGGAAATAAAAGATTATCTACCTCTGTATCTTTCCTCAGTTGTACTTACTGTACCCTACAATTATTTGATCCAAATTGGCTTCACCATTGCTCAGTCCTCACTGCCAAAACATGTTGCATATGGTTTGATTTATTAATTGGGAATACTATGAAAAGCACAGACTATCAGTATATTAATCAAACCTCAAGGCACTATATTTTCTTTAATGCTTCACATATTATCTTTTGTCAAATAATTGATGTATCATTAATTATGTTGAAGGTGGTATACTGCTTTGTGGACCCCCTGGAGTTGGAAAGACACTGCTAGCGAAGGCTGTGGCTGGTGAAGCTGGTGTGAACTTCTTTTCCATTTCCGCTTCTCAATTTGTGGAGATATATGTTGGTGTTGGTGCTTCTCGTGTTCGAGCACTTTACCAAGAAGCAAAAGATAATGTAAGCTGTATTTGATATTTGCATTCAAATTTCCTTTTTTCTCTACAGTTGATATTTATGAAAAATCTTTAGATGTGTGATAGTGCTTGTATATACTTTAGATGTTGATGGTCTTTATCCTTTTTTTTTATCATGAAAATTTTGCTATTGGATTTTTATCTATATACTTTCTTTTTCTGTTATGTGGGCAATACATTGAAAGGTGAGTTAGCAATAACATTTCTGTTATGGTTTGGGACTTGGATAGTCTCCAGCAGTGGTCTTCATTGATGAATTGGATGCTGTTGGGAGGGAGCGTGGTCTCATTAAGGGTTCAGGTGGACAAGAACGTGATGCTACATTAAATCAGGTTATCCAGATTTCCTGCTCCACATCATTTGTATTTGTTGAAGGAGAGATTTGAAAAAAAAAAATGATCATATTAGTTAACTGCCTTGTATATAAATGACAGCTCCTTGTGTGCTTGGATGGGTTTGAAGGCAGGGGAGAGGTGATAACCATTGCTTCAACAAATAGACCAGACATTTTAGACCCAGCACTTGTCAGGCCTGGTAGGTTTGACAGGAAGATACATATTCCTAAACCTAGCCTTCTAGGGCGTACTGAAATTTTACAGGTGCGCAACCTTATTTATATATTTATTCATATGCTAGATATTCATAATTAAATATATATATAAATCATATTTGGTGGTTTTACAAGCTTCTTAGTTAAGCCTTCTAAAACATCAAATTATTATTCTTGTTTCTTCAGGTTCATGCTCGGAAGAAACCAATGCCTGAGGACGTGGACTTCGTGGCTGTTGCTAGTATGACTGATGGAATGGTAGGGGCAGAGCTTGCAAATATTATCGAGGTTGCTGCTCTTAGTATGTTGCGTGACGGAAGAAGTGAGGTAAATTCAGCCTTGGAAACATTGGACAGTGAAAAATATTTTCATGTATTTATCCTTGATATTGAAATTATGAAGTCTACAGAAATAGAAATGAAACATGCAGGTGTCAAATGCGGAGTTGTTTGGGATAAAATTTTAAAGGGAATTAAGGAAAAAATAGCAACCCTGCCTTTTTCTTGTAAAACGATCTTTGGAACAGGCAAGATGAGCCTGAAGTAAATACAAAGAAGTTTACACAAGAGTATATTTTTCTGGGAATTTGTTTGTATGTTTTTGTGTATCCTGGGATCTACATTGTTGGCTTTAAAGCCTTTAAATATACATCAATCAAAAACCTAGTGAGTACCAATCAATTACAAATTACCACCTGAACAGGGAAGGAAAGAATATATCAACATATGTACAAGAAAAGAATAGGTCCAAACAACTGTACAAATAGAGACCCAAAAGGAAGGGCATATAAAAGAACCAAATATTTTGGTCTTTCACAGTTTCACCCCACATCAGTTCTCCAAAATAGCTTTTAGCTAATAGCTAGAGATAAGATTCAGATTAAGTGTGAGTGAGGACATTTGCTCGTAGCAATAGTTGAAATCCCCAAATTACAATTGGAAAATGCTTTGACATGTTGATATTCAACAACGATTTTCACTCTAAAGCAAAATCTTTATGAACTGTAGCTTTTCTTACTTTCTAGATTTGTTTTGAGAAAGGATACATGTGTAGGTCAGTCTAAATGACCCTAAACACCTTCAAACCATTGAGTTAACCCGTTACTGACAATTAAAAATTCTGGATAAAGGTCTTTTGCTTTTCTTACCAGTTAAGGACATATTGTATACTTCTCATGTGCACTTAAATTCAAAGTGCACTCACAAATCTGGCTTAATTGACCTGATTGCACTTTCTACAGCTATCCCCATAAAATGGCAACTGAGGTAGTGTTAATCCAACCAGCTGCATGTAGTGGCTCACTATTGGCTTTAATATTAAGATTCTATTGCATGCAGATAACAACAGATGACTTGTTGCAAGCTGCTCAACTGGAAGAAAGAGGAATGCTTGACAGGAAGGAGAGGAGTCCTGAATTGTGGACGCGAATAGCTCTTAATGAAGCAGCACAAGCTGTAACAGCTGTGAACTTCCCTGATCTTAGGAACATAGAATTTGTATGATCTTGGATTTTGATTCAATCTTTTTCAAATACCATACTCATTAATGAAATCATTTCTCTGTGCCGGCGTTGGATAAATTTTCTCTTGTTTCTTTGGCAGCTGACTATTGCTCCTAGGGCTGGTAGGGAACTTGGTTATGTTCGTTTCAAATTAGATGATGTCAAATTTAAGGAAGGAATGTTAAGGTATGTCCTTAACCCTATTATACTTCCCTTATTGTTTGTCTATTTGATACAACAAGATAGCCAATGTGGTTCTTGTTGCTGTCAGTGAATGAGGATGCACATTATGACATTATGTAGCATTATACGCAGCTAATATTGAGACATCACATAAAATAGATTTAGGTGAAAGAAACTGGTGAATGGAAAGTGATAGCTAAAGTAGTAACAGCAGCAGCAGCAGTAGTAAGCAGAAGAATCTGTAATTTGTTTCATTTGTCCTTATTAGTTATGCTGCCATCGTTTGGAAAAAAAAAGAAAAAAAATTTGAAAACTTTAACAGTGTTCAACTCATAGACAAGTAGATGTGTTATCTATCTATGGTGTCATAAGATGCGTCAACTTAGCTTTAAAGTTGTTGTCAACTTTTAGAAGAACTATCCTTACATCTCAATCATCTTCTTTGCAGTCGGCAGACACTTTTGGATTACATTACAGTTCAGCTAGCATCTCGAGCAGCTGATGAGATATGGTATGGTGAAGACCAGGTAAGCATAATTAGCATGGCTTTTGTGCCTTAGAAATACGGAAACTAAAATTTTTCCCTTGGTTTTTTTTTAAAAAAAATTGGGTAAGAAAATCCGTGCTACACATATAGGGGAAGGGGGATGCTAGTAATAAGGTTTGAACCCCGTATCCCTTGGATACGAGGTGGAGTGGGCACCACTTTGCCACTCTTGTTGACCTTAATTTTTCCCTTGTTTTGCTGGTGGTGAAGATTGCGTGTGTAGGTTTGTAATTGTGTTACTTGTCTATGCTCCCTTTTTGTCAAATATCTAATTTTGGTTTTTTGTTCGGAAAATTCGCGTGTTTAAATCTTCCATTTATATTGTTGACTGCCTTATATTGCAACAAGGCTCATTTAGCCCTAACCTTGTAACTGCTAGATGCTGCCAATCCAAAAAAGTTAAAATTCAAATTAAAATTAAAATAAAGCATTACACCACTTAGAGTTTTTTTATGGCTAATTTTTGGACGATTGCTAATGATGCCAGATTTTTAAAAAAAAAAAAATTTAAAAAACTTTGATTGGTCAAAAACCAATTCTTGTGATTGGATTCATATGTAGAATTTGGCCATGCAGCTTTATGTTTCAAGGAATTTACTTTCTTGGTGACCAAACCGGGGGTACTTGCTGCTGCAGAGTGGCAAACTCAACTCCATAGATGCACAAAATTTTCAATTTAGTGCTATGAATAGAGATGGTTCAGGAACTCTAGATCTAATAGTATAAATGGTTCAAGATTACCGGAAATATAGTTCTTTATATGGTTGAGCCTTTCTGCGGTATACTTCTTTGAAGTTGCATGCGAGATTTTGCACAAATTAGAAGACTGCCTCATAAAGTGGTAGATTCCTGGAGTTACCATGCTGTTAATAAGTTAAGTGTAACTTTTAATGAATCAAAAAATATATACTTCTATTTTTTCTTTTGTTTAATTATGAATCTCTTTCTGGATATCCTATATCCATGTATTGAATGAATTTGTTTATGTGATGGTGCATGGCTGATACTGCTTTGTTCTGTTTCTCAATCTTCTGGTTTAATTAAGCATACATCTACAAGGGTAAAGTGGATTACATCTGATGAAATATAAAAAATCAAAATCAAAAGGCAAGGGAATTATGTGGTAGAGAATTGATGTGGACGAAACACCGCTATTTGTTTGCTAAACCTTGCTTAATATCTAGCTTCTAGTTTATATATAATTGTTTTTTCTGCTTTTTCATTGCATTATGTACGTATTGCTGTAGATGCGACTCAAAATGCACTGAACTCTTGCAGTTAAGCACAATGTGGGCTGCAACAGCTGACAATGCTCGGTCAGCAGCTCGAAGTTTTGTTCTGGGTGGCCTTTCTGAGAAACATTATGGTTTAAACAACTTCTGGGTTTCCGAAAAAATTGATGTATGTATCCCCTAAAGATGCTTGTAGTTATTGAAATTTTAGCTCTTGGTTAAAATAATTGACACCAGGTCTATACTTCTTGTATAAATACACTTATTCCTGGTTCTAATGCATAATATAAATGATTTGAACACTAAACATTGAAATCTCCAGGACATTGATCTGGAGGCCCAAAGGATTGTCAATATGTGTTATGAACGTGTAAAAAAGGTATAGTATTGGAATACTGTTTGGACAATGTATTTGTTGGCTGATATTGTTGTATTGACTGTGTTTCTCTTGGTATAAGATCTTACAACAAAACCGGAAGCTTGTGGATGTCGTGGTTGATGAACTTGTTCAGAAGAAAAGCTTGGCAAAGAAAGAATTCTTTAGCCTTGTTGAGATGCATGGGTGTCTCGAACCCATTGCACCGAGTCTTGTTGACATCAGAGCTGAGAAGCGTAAGCAGTTCCGAGAAATCATTGCTAATCAGGAAGCTGCTACTGCAAACAAAGTTTAAGGCATAAATGTAGAAAATCGTTAGTCTCCTTTCAGGTCTGTTCTTTCTTCATCTTTTGTTGCCATCTAGGAGTTTCCTCCATTGTTTCCTTTGAGCATTTTTCTACAACTCCATGAGATTGAATTGGAAACAATTTTTTGCTAACTTATGGGAAAGCTAAAATGATACAGGCTTGTGTTTGATAGGCGTATGAGTTTTTCCTATTTATATAATGACACTTTATCTTGTTACTCCAAAATTAAGCGGGTACCTCATAAAATTGTGTTATGTACTATAAAGTATAAACAAATAAAAAGTAAAGGAAGTCCATTTCTCTTCCATAAGACTTAATTAGTTGCCAACCTTTTTCTACACCATCTCAATTTAATTGGTAAATTGCATATCTGCTTGAGCATAGCCAATCGGTATTTATTGGTTGCACTAACTCAGGTTTAGTTGATGGAGTATGCTTGTTTGCTCACCTATATCTGAAGTTCTTCGGCTGTCGTTGTAATGGAGCAGAAGTCAAACTTCACTGACTTTCTACTGCAGTGTTGGGGCTCGTTTGCCATGTAAAAACATTGTGTCATTCCTGCTGGCTTAAAGTAGCAGAATTTCGGTTAATCACAGAGAAATGGACAGCAGCAAGACTACAGGATAGTTCCAATGTCGATGTTTGCCATTTGTAAACTCCTTTTGTTTGTTATATAAAAGAGAGAGAGAGAGAGAGAGATTCCCAGGTATAAATATTGGTGCTGTAATTAGTTCCAATTTTTCTTTTAAGACTGCCATTGGTTCAGGTTAAACTAGTGTGAAGGGAAATATTTTTGTCCAAGGATCTTCTGTTTTGCGAATAAAGAAAATATAATCTGATAATTTGTGCCACCTATCCTATGCAATGTGCATGCTCTTCTTTCATGGTGGACTAACTTACTCAGATAACAAGGCAGTTGTACTACTACTCCTACTATTCAAGCAGTTCAGTGTACTGATGTTATCTCCTAATTTAAGGCACTGATGGCGGCACTCCAACCGCTCAAACTGGAGTTCACTTCATGAAATCATAATCATGTAGGCATGTAACATTATTATGTTGTAGTGTTTTAAAACAATTTTAGGGTGTATTATTTTTACCATAAAAAAAAAAGTTTTAGTTCAAATGAGTTCAGATAATGTCAAATTAGGTGTAATAAGTTCAATAAGGTTTGATTAGGTACAATTAAGGGTGCTTATCAAACGAATCGAGACCGAACACCCTTAGTCTCGGCTCGTTTATATTTTGGCTCGGCTCGTGAGATCGTCGAGCTTGGAATTTTGAAGCTCGGCTCGAGCTCGTGAGCTCGAGTCAAGCTCCTTTGTTTAAAGATTTCAATTTTACAACATGCATAATTACAAGTTTAACAACATACACACCACATTTTAATAATTCAATGTTAGATTAATATAATTGTAATTTATATAATATAATTCGTAATATATTTGTTAAGGAACTTATATTTATAGTATTTTATATATTTAATTAATTGAGCTTGTTCACGAGTTTTTCGAACTGAGTTTAATCAAGCTCGGCTTGGATTGTTTAACTCTCGAATCGAGTTTTGACCGAGCCGAACTTTGATCGAGCTTTGACTGAGCTGAACCCGAACTGTTCACGAACATGTCTGGCTCATTAGCACACCTAGGTACAATCAGATTTGATAAAGTCTAATTTTTTTCCCCAATAAACAAGGCTAATCAGGTCCAAGTTCAATAGGTTTTAGTCGGGTTTAATAAATTCAAATCAGCTCATGTCTAATAAGTTTAAGAGAATGTACCTGTTGTTGTGATCTGTAATAATTATGAAACTTAGGGTGCGTTTGATTCATCTGAGTTTTTATGACTTGATCTGAACTTTTTTTAACTAATCTGATCTGAATTTTTCTTATCTGATTTAAAATTTTCTTATCAGGAATTATATGAAGTTTACTGAAATTCTGTTGTACATTATAAATGCAAACTATCATTAATATTATTTTAATTTTAATAAAAATAAGAAATAAAAAAATTTATTAAAATTGAAGAGATAAAAATAAAATTAAAAGTAAAAATTAAAATTAAAATTAAAAAAAAAATAACATTTTAAAAAAAATTAAATTTAAAATAATATTTCTTCCGTTTTTTTAGATGGAACACTTTTTCACGTGTATCAAGACAACTATTTAGAGGTGTTAATGACTAAATCTTTCAACGAAATTTTAATACAATCAAATATTATATTATATATGTATGTCTCAAAATTTCGTTGATGAATTTACTCGTTTACACCCTTAAATCACTTCCTTAATATGTGTTAAAAAAAGTGTTGCATCTAAAAAAAAAGGAGGAAGTATAAATAATAAATAAATAATAATAAAATAACTAATCATCAGTATGCATAAGTTGATAATTATATTACTTGTATACTATTCTTTATTTTTGTTAAGCGCAAATAGTATTAATTGACTTATAAGGAAGAAATAATAAAAAAAAAACTAATCTGATATGAATTTTTTGAAAATAATAATAATAATAATAAAAAAAAAACTAATCAATACAAGATTGCTGATTTAAGTTGTATCAAAGCACCCTCAATTTTTCTATCATGTTCCTAAATCCTAATTTTTGTAGGTATACAATACATATTACGAGCTTGACTCTGGATTGTATAAACTTGAATGATTATGAATGTTTGTATGTGCTACTCTTTTTTTTTCTATTGAGGGTATTAGCCTTGTGGTTAAGGCCTCTAAATTCTAGGCACGAGGTATCGGTTTGATTTTCAATGCATGCATTTGTGAGGATTTTTTATCTTCCTCCTTACATATGCGTATCAGTATATGTTGGCAAAATTGGGCCGGATAACCTACAATTAAGCCGATTCAAAGCCTAGTATCATGTATCCCACACATTATTATACTAAAAAAAATATTTCTTTATCTATTGTTGTACACCGAGCATCAACCAAGTTGAGTGTTGACTGAGTTGAACTTTGATCGACTTTCATTTTTAATATCTTAGTAGCATCTCAAAGATAGACAATATTATATAGTATTGATAGTTAAGTTTTTGAGTCGAGTATCGACTTGCTGATACTTGACTCAACTCGTTAAGTTTTTGAATCGAGTTTTAACCAAACATTGACCGAACTGAGCCTGTGTAACTCACGAGTTATCTCGTCCCAGGTCCTATTTACAACCATTTTTACAGGGTACTGGAAAAGATGTACTTGAAGTGTGGAGTGTCCATTACAAAAAATATGAAGATGTTGTATGAGTCATGATTAGTCATTGGAGATTAATAGGATGTGACTAATCAAGAGTATTCAAGACTCGTGAAGATTGAAAGTTTAACTGCTTTTTCCCAAAAATTTCCAGTTGCTATTTAATAATTAGGAGTTGGGACTCGGGAGAAGTGAAAAAAATTACTCCCTGCTCATGATGCATGCTATATTGCTATATACATAAAAAAAAAAAAAAAAATTGTGGCTAAATTTAACCATCATTATTTTTTTGAATTTTAAAATTCATATTTTAGATACTTAATTCAATATTTTTAAAGTTTAGCATTTATTTATTTATTGAAATTCAAACTACTGTATACTCCTTTCATTTTTTTTTGTTTTTTTTTTTATTTTTACGGAATCAATCTATTTTAGTCAACACATTTTTCACTTTGTAATAGTGATTTTTAATGGCATTTAATGTTTTAACTTTTTTTTTTTGAGTCCCAAAGCAAAGTTACATAATCAAACATAGTAAATATAGAGTTGAGATCCTCTAAAGTTTAACATTGGTAGATTTGGTAGAGTTGTGAGAGTGGGAGTTTTTAAATATTTTTTTTTTGACTTTTGCAGAAATTATCTTAGCCATTGATTGTTTTTTAAAGGTCCAGATTATAGAAATCTACCAAAATTGAAATCTAGAAATCTGAATTCGTAAATATAAGTTTTGTTTTCAGAATATTCTAAGCAATACTTGTATAAAATTTCCATTTACTACCGCCTTATTAATTCACAGAAAAGATATCAAATAGGAACTAACATTATCATAAAAAAAAAAGCGGAGAGAATATTTTAATTTATAGTACCATATAATAGGAAGGTTTAATTTCAATTATATTCTAGATTTCTAACTAAACTAGTATATTTTTTAAAAATAGGTAGTACTCCGTATATATGGAGTAATAAAATATGCATTTTAAAAATTATAAATAAATATTGCTAACGACCGTCCTGTGACGCTGAATAAGCAATAATAATATACATTTAATTTCCTCAAAAATAACAATGTCTTAAAACAACGTACCAAATTATAAATGAAGATATTTAGTCATCAATTAAGAAAAAGAAAGTCTAAAAAATCAAAATTCAAAGCAGAAACATAAAACACATAGTCAAAAACAATAATAACTTCCACGTCCCTTAAAATCCTCTCTCCAACGTTATTATCATTTTTGCTTAAAACCGTTTCCTCCTTATTTTCATCCCCCCCCCCCCCCCATAGCAGTATAAATACCCCCCCAACCCATTTCTTCTTTCTTCATTTTTCATTAATTCTCTAATTATAATTATAATTATAAAATTATTCTCCATTCAAAAAAAAAAAATTATAAAATTATTCTTCTTAATTAATCAAAAACCCTAGCTTTATTCAAATTTTTTTTATTTGAGATTAATTATACACAAGTAATTGAAAATGGGATTTGGTTCAGCAATTAAGTTGATAATTAGCGTGATAATGGTAATGCAATTAGGAGGAGTGATGGGTTATAAGAATTATGATGTGGGAGGTAATGCTACTTGGAGAGTTCCTGAAGCAAATGATACTTCTTTCTTTGATCATTGGGCTTCTTCTAAGCCCTTTCATGTTGGAGATTCACTTCGTATGATTCTTTCTCTTTTCCTTTTTTTTTTTATAAATGTTTTTGTACATATTAATTTCTTGAAATTTTATTAGTGTTTAATTTAATTTAATTTGATGCCTACTAGTTGCATGTTTATTTTGTAATTCATGTTTGTTTAGTGTTGAGATCCTCTAGAGTTGAGGATTGGTAGAGTTGGTAGAGTTGTGAGAGTGAAAATTTTTTAATATTTTTTGTTTTACTTTTACAGAAATGATCTTAGCCATTGATTGTTTTTAAAGGGTTCTGATTTCAGAAATCTATCAAATCTACCAAAACTAAAATCTAGAGGATCTGAAACCGTTTGTTTATCTATCATTTTTGGATGTGTGACTCTTGTTTTTAAAAAATAAATCAGTATCGTATGTATCATCTTTTGTTAAATTTGATTGAATATTGGAAACGAGTCTGAGCAACTCAACATTGAAGAGAAGAGTTAGGTGGCCGTAGAAGATTTCATTCTAAAATCAATTGATAATAGGAGTAACTTCGACTTATTAGTTTAGTTTTTCATCTATGTGGGGTTCAACATCTTTTCACTTTTTTTTTGAGAAATATATTTATATTTATTTGCCATGGTCATGGATTGAACGTATTTATATTTATATTTATTTGAAATATAATCCTACCTTTTTTTGTAAAAATGAATAATTAATTGGGCGCACAATAAAAATAAAATTTTAGAAAATAAATAGGTGATTTTTATTTTATATTATTTGATGTAAGTATTGTGTAAAATTACAGAAGTTACTAGTATTGTTGCATGGAGGTAGTATTTGAAAATATTTTTCCTAATTCTACTTTCTTTTATTCCGTGAATAAGAAGTAAATAATTACATAAGGAAACTAGAATCAGCAAAAAAATATTTTACCTTTTTTCAAACATTTGCTACTTGTTTTAGAATCTCATTCCGGGTGTAAAATAATTTGGAATGATGAAATATTATTGTTTTGCATTTTGGTAGCAATTTCTTACCACTCGAATTTTATGTTACCTTTTTCTCAAATGTAAAGGTTTTGTAAAAAAATATGATGAAATCTTTTACCCCTCAATTAAAGCACACAAAATTAGAATTTTTTTTTTTATTAAGGGTAGTTCTGATCTTATGATTTTGCTTTTGAAGGAATTATTATGATTTCTAGTATAGTTTTTAATACGTTTACACTAATTTAGTAGTGTATTTTAGAATTTGTGTTTTGAAATTCTATGTCATCAAATTCTGTAAATACATGGAATGAATGTGTGTTTCATGACATGTAAATCATGGGTAACGCCGTAACGTCACTCAAAATCTGTTTTGTCATTAATTAATTAATGGTCACAAGATATGTTCATTGCTTATTTTGGATGTGTTTAATTTGTTTTTCCCAGCTATATATATATATATATATATAATCTCAAGAAAAAGTTTTCAAATTTGTCCAAAATAGGCGTAGTTAGATAAACATGCATTCTTTTATAAAATCCTTATTATATAAGTCAAGGTGGAGCTATATCTGTATGACGTCTTCAAAAAGTCTAAGGCATCTTTTAACACAATCTAAATCTAAATATTCAAATTATAACAATACCAACTAAAAAGATTTTTTTTTTAAAAAGACAAAATATTACAAAATATACAATTAAAAAAAAATGAAATACAAATAGCAGAATTCAAATTTTTTAAAATTTTTAGCAAATCGACCCCCATGTTTTTTTATAATTTTTTTTTTGGCAAAGAGACGACCCCCATATTGAATTGTTATAGTTTTACCCTCAAATAATTTAAAGTTTTGGTTTAATTTTTTTTTTACCATATGGAGTGTATATAGTTAAGCTCAAAATTTGATGCACGTATAATTTAGCTTGCATAAAAAGCTAGTATTAATAAGTGGTAGTGGTGATGTGATGGGCAGATTTTGTGTACAAGAACGACTCAGTGATGGAAGTGGACAAATTCGGGTACTACCATTGTAAAACCAACAAGCACATATCATACCATGATGACGGCAACACTTACATTAAGCTGGATCGTCCTGCCTTGACTTACTTCATTAGTGGTTTATTTGACCATTGCAATCGTGGTCAACGTTTAGCCGTTGATGTTAAGCCTCCTCCTCACTCTCAGTGTCCTATGGAGTCGCCATTGCCGTCGCCAACTCCACAACCTCATCAGCCGGCTGGGTCTCCGACCACCGCACCCGAAGCTGCTCCGCAGATGCATAAGTCCGGTGCTGCCGCCTTGGCTCAAGCCTCTGCTTTGCTAGGACTAGTTTCTTTGTTCTTGGTTTGATGATATTTATGTAGTAGTAGTAGTGCAACAATGTCATTAATTTAGTTTAATTTTGAGTTGGTTATTATTGATGTTATTAGGTTATTTTCTATGTAATCGTCGGATATTATTATTCTTAATTTTATGGTTATATGTTTTTGTTGGATTATTATTTAAGCAATGGAGGATGTGTTTTTTGTTTGTAATTGATATATGTGCATTTTGTTGCTTTTTTTGGGTGCGATGAACGTCCCTTAATATGTGCTTAGAATATTCTTTTATATTTTCAACGCTTTGCATGCAAGTATATAGAGGAAAAGAGTTTGAAAAACTTTGCATGCAATGCCATTGTAGTATTTGAGAATTTTGAAGGACGACTCATCTTTAATTTCATAACTTAAACCATTTTTTTTCCTCCATTATTGATGAAAAGTTCTAATTTGTAACATAATGCAATCAATTATAGCAATAATCAATGAATAACAAATTAATTTAGTTAATTACAAATTGTAGCAAAATTCTAGAAAGGATGAATACCTATATTTTTTGGATTTTAAATGAAAAAGGAAAGAAGTGAGAGGAGAAAGGGAAATAGTGGGAGAAAGGTGAAATGTATAGTAGTTTTAGCAAAATGGAAAAGTGTAAATGGAGTTTAAAAAAAAAAAGCAAAAAAAGAGCATGATATATGACATTTTGTGAGAAGTTTGTTTTTAGAAGAAAAAAAATTAAGAGGTGATGGCACGTAGGATTTTGGAGATCCTTTTTAATAGACCACTAGCAATTTGGCTTGAGTGTTACTCCGGGTCACAATATTTCTTTTTTTTTTATTTTTGTCATTGATATACTATTATTACCAATTAAATTTATCTACTATGTATAATAATTGAAATCATCTTATTGAATACAATGAGATGTAGGTTACCGGTAAGAAGTTTGTTCACATAGAGTGGGTTGTGAATTCGATGCTTGTAGTCACCATTTGTTTTCATATATTCTGGCTTTAAAATGGTGTGAAAAAATCATCACAAACACATGGACTAATGCCATGACATTGTCTTGGCATCCACATACGTGACGCAATACAGTGCGATAAAAGCCTTTTAATATATTATACTGGTATGTCGGCCCGAGCATTGCTCCTGGATACTTTATGTATTACACCTTACAAAACTATAACTTGATATGTATCTATTTCATCCTCTTATGAAAAATATATCTATACTATCTACTAAAGTAAAAGCCACTAAAAATAAGTTTTCCCTCCTAAACTCCTAATTTCCCCCCTTCTAAGTATTTATAGTGATATTTAATGCTTCCCCTTTTTCAAAGAAGCATTTTGTTTTTCTTTTTTTCCCCTAATACAACTATGTATATTTTTTGTTTCCCCTTATTATTTATTGTTTACCCATCTAAAATCTTACTACTAAAAAAAAAAACTTTTTCATCTCAAACTTCATATTTTTTTTCCTGAATGCACATTCAAGTAAATAAAATAAATGCAGCTCCTACCTTTCCAATATGGGAAAAAACATACATTGGGAAAAAAAAATTACATTAAATGAAAAAGGTTTATAGCCTTATTTTAAAAATAAAAAAAAAGTTTAAAACCAAGATTTAATGTCATGGATTTGAAAAATAAAAATATGAAACTCAACTACCTTTTTTTTTTTTTTTTTGAAAGGTGAAACTCAACTACCTAATACTGAAATACACTTTTATTTCTAAAAAAAATTACTTGTAAAATGAAAACCCGAATTTTTTTTACTTTTCGCACATAAAAAAATCATTTTTTCTCCTACCTTTTATCTTCAGATTGTACGTTGTCTCCCAACCTTTTTTAGGAAAGTAAAAAATATTAAATATTAGAGCATTAAGGATGGTATAGAACAATCTCAATTTTAAAATAAAAATATAAATCCAAACACTAATTACTTATTTATTATATCGATTTACACATGCATTTTTCTCCATAAAATTTCAAAGTTTAAATGCATACCTAATGCCTATATATGACATAATCCAATAATAGTAAAGGTCATCATGGAAAATTCATTGAATGTAAAGCAATTGAATTTTATCCTAAGCGATACAGTGAAGAGAAACAAGATTATTTAAATTTCACACCAAATTATTTCGTTTTGTGGGTGAATGTCCTCCTTATTGTTATATAATATCTTAATATTTTCATGTTTAAATAGTTAATAAATATGTCGTGATTGAGTTTTTTTTTAATTATTCAATAATATAATGTCTTAATTTTTATATAATTCCACACCAAAGCAATTTGAGATTCTTATATAATGTCTTAAATATTAAATAAATATCAATTACTTTGATGTAAATTAAATATTTAATTTAGTTGGATCATTATCATCATATTTTTCTTCTATATATTAACTTTAAAAAAATTAAGCCGTGCATTGCACGGGTATTATCTAGTATATATATATATATATAGTTAACTTAATATATAAATGAAAGGAATATATACTGTTATGTGGATTTTCAAAGCATAAATAAAAGTGGGTTGAGCTGGTAAATACATGACTCTAAATTATAAGTGGTCATAGGTTCAAATATAGTTCTAAGCACAATTATTTTGTTAAAATGATATGGCATACTTATGGTACATGCACTTTTGTGAGCAACGGCGAAGTAAACAAACCCTTGGTTACTATTTTTTGGGGGAAACAAAAAATTCCTAATTAATTAATGTGAGGTTTTTAACAAGATATTTCGAAAAATACCCTTTATTTTGACATTTTTATCATTTTAAGAAAATATATTTCGAAAAAAACCCTTTATTTTTTATATGACCAACATATATGCGACTGAATTTTCTAAAAATTACATTAAAATATTATAATTTTTTAAAAACAAGATCAATTCATTAATAAAAAGTCGCACAAGATCTGTTGTATCAAATACAATTTAAACTCAACAAAAACTACAATAGTCGATGAGACATGAGATTATAACGTTGATTAAGTGGAATTCCTCCCAAAAAAAAAAAAAAAAAATCTAAAACCTTCGGTGTGTTAAAATTTAATAAACGTTATCCATCCTTCTATCTCCACAATCCCGACTTCACTTGCAAGAGTTCCATCTTCTTCTCCCATTTCACAGGTAAACTCCTGTATCTTCCTCTCTGACTTTAATTTTTAGTTATTTCTTCATAGCTTATCTATCTCTGCTTGGCTTTTTATTTCTCTTACTCTTTTAGTTATAATTTTGTTTGAAGCATGATTTCTTGGCTTATCCTCAAATTATTTCAATCTTCATGTATTGGGTAATTTATTCTATTGCCTTCCAAATTCCAATATATTATCTTCTGCCATTTAAATTGCTATATTACTATGTCCTTTTTTCTCTACATTATATCCTAGTTGTATAGTTCTTTCTGACTTTTATGTTCTTCATTGCTTAATCGCACTCCCCTTCTAATTTCATAAACTGGGTACTTGATTTTGAATATCTAGCGATTTTATTTACTTGCCTTAATGCTTTGCATTTTTGCTAAAGGTTTTGTTTGTTTAATTTTTTAAAATAATAACAGTATTAATCTGAAGATTGCATTTTATTCAAAACAGGATTGTATATAAATGGCATCAAGTTTTGTAATCATGTCTGCTGTTGGATCTTTAATCTCTGTGGGAAGCCACTCGATTGACAAGAAAAGTTTCAGCAAGTCACACAAATTATCTTCTTTGGATTGCATATCTTCAAATTTTTCAAGAGGCAGTTGCAGTTTTGTAGTACCCAAAAAAAGGTATTCTCTTAAGATTAAAGCTGCAACAAAACAATTGCACTTCAACAAGAATGGTGCTGCTATTAGGAAGTTACAAGTAAGTTATAATAATTGCAATTTGAACTGATATGATGTTAGTGGTTTTGCATAGACTATCGAGCTAATGTCTTACATGCTTGCTATAATTTGGAAATTCAGGCAGGTGTGAACAAGCTTGCAGATTTGGTGGGTATTACTCTTGGTCCAAAAGGCAGAAATGTGGTTCTGGAGAGCAAGTATGGCTCGCCTAAAATCGTGAATGACGGTGTGACAGTGGCCAAGGAGGTATGGATTCTTTTATCAGATGAGCTCCTATAGACCTATACTATTTATCTTGTCATTTATGGAAAGCTCTATTTAGTGTTAGTATTTAGGCCCTGTTCTTATGGACTTAGTTTCTTATATTTCAGTTCAATTCACATAAATTCAATTCAACTCATCTCCGGATGAGTCTAGGATTTGGTTTAATTCAATTTAGTTCGGTTTAATTCAATTCAGTTCAGATTAATTCAGTCCAAAAGAACAAGACATTAGTACTCTCTGTTCCTTTGGATTTAATTTCTGATTAATTCAGTTAAGCTCGGCTTTTGATGAGTCTAGGATTTAGCTTAATGCAGTTTGGTTCAGATTTTCTCAATCCAAAAGAACAGGCAGTTCTTGATGAGTCTAGGATTTAGCTTAATGCACTTTGGTTCAGATTTTCTCAATCCAAAAGAATAGGCAGCTCTTGATGAGTCTAGGACTTAGCTTAATGCGCTTTGGTTCAGATTTTCTCAATCCAAAAGAACAGGCAGCTCTTGATGAGTCTAGGATTTAGGTTAAGTGGTTAACACATTCAGTTCGGTTCAAATCAATATTTGATTAATTCAGTTTAGTTCAGATCAATATCTGATAAATTCAGTTCAGTTTAGATTAATTGTTAATGAGATGATGAGATGAAATGGAATTTATTGCTTTGCTTGACATAATAAGTTGATTTTGTATTGCAGGTTGAACTTGAAGATCCTGTGGAAAACATTGGTGCAAGGCTTGTTAGACAAGCTGCTTCGAAAACTAATGATTTAGCAGGTGATGGGACCACTACATCTGTAGTTTTAGCTCAAGGTTTGATTGCTGAAGGAGTAAAGGTGTGAACAAGCTACACAATAGCCATTGTAGGCCTCTTAAAGTTTCATAATTTCACATTGATACCTCTGCTTGACCAATAAGTGATTATATTATTTCAGATTGTATTAGCTGGAGCAAATCCTATTCAAGTAGCAAAGGGTATTGAGAACACTGCAAAAGCATTAGTATCTGAGTTGAAATCCATGTCCAAAGATGTAAGTTTCTTTTTGCTGTGGAATTTATTGCTTAAGAGCTATACAACTTTAATGCGAGCTTTACCTAGTTAGTTTCAGGATTTGCTCATCTCGAATTTTCGATTGCATTAACTGACTTTTTTCCTGGGGTTGAGGGATTTATGGTTAAGGGGAGCCTCATTGGATTTAGTTTGGGATTCTTAGGCCAAGATTTTGTATTAAACTGCCATAGTGTATGGCTTGATAAAGCAACGAAGAAGATTATTGATAGATATAAGCTGAGATAGCATATTGTACACAATATTTTCAAGCATTCGAGGATCACTCCCAACTCCCAAGAACTAATAACAAAGCATCAATTCATATGATCATATCTTGTAGATCAACCTGGATTTTGTTTGTAATGTTTACAGGTTGAAGACAAAGAACTTGCAGATGTTGCTGCTGTTAGTGCAGGAAACAACTATGAAATCGGAAATATGATTGCTGATGCCATGAGCAAAGTAGGGCGCAAAGGTGTAGTGACTCTCGAAGAAGGAACAGGTGCTACCGATAGCCTTTATGTTGTAGAAGGAATGCAATTTGACCGTGGTTATATCTCACCATATTTTGTCACTGATAGTGAGAAAATGATTGCTGAATATGAAAACTGTAAGGTATGATATTGTTGAATTTATTATATTCGTGTTTCAAATGTTCTTTTCTTTCTTAATTAGGAACATTGATATCTTATTTTCTCGCAGCTGCTTTTGGTTGATAAAAAAATCACAAATGCAAGGGATCTTGTTAATGTCTTGGAAGATGCAATGAAGAACAATTTTGCTGTTTTGATACTCGCTGAAGATATAGAGCAAGAACCTCTTGCTACACTAGTTGTAAACAAACTTAGAGGATCGCTCAAGATTGCTGCAATGAAAGCACCAGGTTTTGGAGACCGGAGACGTCAATACATGGACGACATTGCTGTCGTTACTGGAGGTTAATTTTTTTATTATCAAGAATAGTTTCCATTTTTTTAACCTAGATTTTGTTCGAGTTTCTGTGGGCTAACCTATTTTACGAACAGGAACTGTGATCAGAGATGAGGTTGGTTTATCTCTTGACACTGCTGGCAAAGAGGTGCTGGGACATGCTTCGAAAATTGTGTTGAACAAGGAGACCGCTACAATTGTTGGGGATGGAAGTACACAAGAAGCAGTTGTTAGGAGGATCGCCCAAATTAAGAAGCAAGTGGAGGTAGATTTTTATATGATATCCCTTGATTTATATTCTTACTGATGCATTATTCTAGTTTCAGTTATGTTCTTAATTTGAAGAGTCATGAGACCCATGAACCTGATACAAATGAAATTGATTTACAGGATGCAGACACAAATTATGAGAAAGATAAACTAAATGAAAGAATTGCAAAACTTACAAGTGGGGTCGCTGTCATCCAGGTGATACTCCTGAACTTAGAATTGTTAGTCAGTATTCCTCCTCGAAGGACATTTATATAAGACTTTGAATCATATGTTCATAATTCTTCATGCACAGGTCGGAGCACGAACTGAGACCGAGCTAAAAGAACGGAAGCTTAGAGTGGAGGATGCTCTTAATGCAACAAAGGTATTCTCAGAATAGCAAGTCTCCTATCAGATCGTCTCACTATCTGACGGGATAACTTTTTACTAAGAAATTGCCAACTTTTTAGCATAATTCCACAACTTTTTATATAAAGTGTAACCAGTTTCATAAAAAGTTATAGTTAAAACTTAAAAGTTCTATTGGACAGTTAAATGATCTGACATGAGATTTTGTATTCTCGTAATTTGAATTCCCTGGATTGCAATAGACTGAGGGTGCAGCTCTGACTTGAAAACTTAAAATCTTCTCAGGCAGCTGTAGAGGAAGGAATTGTTGTAGGTGGAGGGTGCACATTGTTGCGCTTGTCATCTAAAGTTGATGCCATCAGGGAAAATCTGGAAAATGATGAACAAAAGGTTTTCTTCCTAACCATTTAAGTTGATGACATTTTCTGGTCACATTTAAGTTGAGTTGATATTGATGATTTGTGAAACAATTTCAGCTTGGAGCAGACATTTTCAAAAGAGCGCTTACTTATCCGCTGGACCTAATTGCCAAAAATGCTGGAGTAAACGGAGCTGTTGTAATAGATAAGGTTTAAACAGAGAATTTTAAGCTCTTGTATGCCATGATAACTAAATAGATTAGCAGCACTTCTTTCAAATAATGACTCAAATGCAACTTATCTTAGGTGCTTTCTAATAACGACCCAAGATTTGGATACAATGCTGCAACAGGAAAATACGAGGATCTGATGACTGCTGGAATCATTGATCCTACCAAGGTTTGATTTACAGTACTGTTTTATGTTTATTATCTTATGTATAGGAGTTAGGATCTGAAATCAAATTTTATTTTCTTCTTTATTCTGCATCATTTGTTGTAATATACAGGTGGTTAGGTGTTGCATTGAGCATGCTGCATCTGTCGCAAAAACGTTCCTCACATCAGATGCTGTAGTTACTGAGATCCCAGAGCCTGAACCTGCGTCCTCGCCTGCTGCTAACCCAATGGACAATCCTGGTATGTTAATATTTTCTTCTTTTTAAGCTTTTTATCACAGGTAACCTTGTACTTTTTAACTTTTTCTAAAATAACATATCTTCATTTTAACTTTTCTTCTGTAACAGGCTACTCATATTAAGAAGCTCCATGATTAGAGCTATGTATACACCATCAATTGATATGGGCGCGACCCTCAGTGTTTGGTTGCAGAAATGCAATGGTGGGGAATTTTTTGTTGCTAAATTTCGGAACGAATATTAAAAAAAATCACCCAGAGAGGAGCAGAGCAGGATGAAGGAATCAGAAATTTTTGATAGTGTATTTCTTGACTGTGTTTGATACTGTTGAGCAATTTTTAAAACTGATAGTAGCAGGATCAAACCCACTAAATTAGCCAGATGTAAACGTGATTTTGTGATAGTTTTCAGGTTTGCTAATTTATTCCAGTTTAGCTAATTGATAAAGAAACACATGCACTTCTTCAACCTGGTACCTGTTTTCAAGCTTTGCAAAACGGGTTCGAATATGTTTTCAAGCCCTGAAAAATCCCTATCAAACATCCATAATTCATGTGATATAAAGAACTAGCAAGTCTAATAATTTCATTCATGGTTGACTATACTGGTAATAGGTTTGGAATGAAGGAAATGTAGAATACATTGGATGGAAGAAAGAAAGGGGAGAAGTACTTTTATTTACAAATGTAAGTTTTGGGAAAAGAAAGGGAGTTTGAGTTGCGCCTGTAAATGGGGAGTGCAATTCTACTTCATAAGAGCACAAAGTTTACATATTTTTTCAATGAAGGATTTTAGATTTTTAGTCCACTTCATAAGAGGGCTTGAACTCCTGGTGGGTCCAGTCTATGCTCGTTTGACGCCTGGTGTTACTCTTCTTTCCTTTCCTTTTGGGAGTTAATTTATGGTATTAGAAAAGTGAATAGGATTCACATGTTGAAAATGGATGTCAAAGTCTTTGGCGAATTGAATGGCTAGAAACGGAGTCGAACCAGACATCTGATCACTGGTCAGAATCAAATTATGCATGATGTGAGCCTACATTGAGTTTAATAATCATATAGGTCAAGACTTTCAAAAATATATTTTTCTTGGATGAATGAAGTACTTGACTGCAACAATAAATTATTATTCATTGCGTTCTAAATTTTGATGCAGTTTACAGTACTCATAGTCTCATATCGAGTAATAATGGGTGATAATTTTGACACTTATCAAATTATTTTGGCACCCACTCCCTCTCACATAAATAATAACAATGGTCATTGTTCATGAGCGAGTGCCGAAATCACTAACATATGCATAGAGTCAATGTCTAGTTGTTCTTTCTTATACTGTAATAAAAGTATAACCATGGCGGAGCTCATGCATGCCTACCCCTGGGCCCTAGCAATGTACAACTAGTGGCAATTTTCTAAATCCCAATCAAACTAATATCGTGAAATTTGTCTCTACTCAATTGATCATATTAAACTCAAACGAGTAACATATATATTTTACACACAAAATGATCATCTGATTATGATTCTATTGATCATAAATGAGCAGGAAGGAAACTTACAAATTTTGTCAATTAATAAGAAATAAATGAGCAACTACATGAACTGGTTATTCTTTTAGGTAAAGTACAACCGTAGCGTGGCCTATACTCTATAGCCCTACATGATTAAAAATTGAGAATTAATAAACCAATATCGCTCTATTTAAAAAAAAAAAAAAATCAATTACTATAATCAAGTTATAATCTTTCTCTTTGATACTCTATTCCCAAGTTCTTCTACTACCCTATTTTGAATTTCTGATAAATAATTTTATATTAAAATAACATTTAAAAAAAATTCAATTTGTAGTCTCAATTAGAGCCAGCAAAAACTGACACGACACGATAATATAATTCAAACACGATTAAGTAAACGAGTTGACACGACACATTTATTAAACGGCTCGGGTTTGGGTCAAGGGGTTCAACCTGTTTATATAAACGGGTTGACATGACACGATTATACTTGAGTATTAATTTTATATTGAAAAATTGATCTGACACGCTAACACGACCCAAACACAGCACGAAATTAATGGGTTTGAGTCAAGAACTTTGACACATTTAAGTAAAAGGGTTGACATGATACGACACGTTTATTAAACGGATCGAGTTTAGGTTAGAGGGTTCAACTCGTTTATATATGCGGATCGAACCGAAATCAACACGACATGACACGATTGACAGCTCTAGTCTCAATTAAAAGGTACATGTATTGATATATGGTAAAATTGCTTAAGATCTTAGATTTTTTTATGCATTCTTAAAAATAATATGGGTACCTTGCGCGTTTCATGAGCGTACACTGATTGAACGCGTGAAAAAACAGCTTTAACTTCACTTGTGCACCGTGAATTCCACACATGGATATTGGTTTATCAATTCTCATTAAAATTATGGTTTTATGATAAATTGATAACTAGGGTTTGACCACTTGATGCTTGACCTTGTTTCATAATTTTAACGGGGTTTTTTGGCAAAATTACCTTAGTTACACCATTTTTTGTAAAAAAATACCTTACTTACAAAGGTTTGTTCAAAACTACCTTTATTAGTCGATTTTTAGTTGACCACTACTTTGTTCACTATTCAGTTGTTGACTTTGATTTTTTTTAACAAACTGATTGTTTTTTGCATATTCTGACCGCAAATTTGTCCTTTACGACACAAATGACCCATCAAAATCTTGAAAGCGATAATTTTTTTTTGCATGCAAAACAATGAATGCTTACCAAGACAAATCTGCGATGCAAATAGGAGCCTATGCGATATTTTTTTTTTGCAGATTTCGACCTCGATTTGATCCTTTAGGAAAAAATGATCCTTTAAACATTGATTGTGTGAATTTTTTCCGGAAAAAAGCAAAGTCAACGCAGAAACAACGAACAAGGTAGTGGTCAACAAAGAATTAACTAATAAAGGTAGTTTTGGACAAACTTTTGTAAGTAACGTAGTATTTTAGAAAAAAGTGGTATAACTAATTAAGGTAGTTTTGGACAAATAATCCTAATATCAACTATTCAAGGCATTTGGGTGAAGGCCACGGACAATATAATGAAATCGAATGTTTAAAATATAAAGACCACAAAATATTCTTTCAATAACATCATTAGACAAATAGACAAAAACTTTTCTTTCTTTTTTTTTTTTTCCCTTTCTTTTACTGAAGTTAGTTGTAGCAATAATGCAATTATTAGGATGGACCTATTTTTAGCTTTCTTTCTTTTATTATTTAACTAGTGTACTGTCCAACCCATGAGATTTACGTACGTCGTACAATATCAAGTTATTAAAGATAATGTTTGTGCTCTGGTTCTTAAAATACAGGTAATAATCTAAAATTGTATTTATTATAATATTTTTACTATTGAAATCATCCCAATAAGTTTTAATATTTGATATATTTATACTAGCTAGTATGACTGTTTAAGATTAATTTACATTTGTAGTCGATAAAAATAAACAATTTATGAAAGTCATTATAAAGATTATTGTAGACAAATGGTGTTGACTAGTGAGGTATATTTTGATACTTAATGATGATTAAGCATTGATTTTTTTTAGTTAAAACTATAGATTTGGGGGCAAGTTTGAACCTTTATTAGACTTCAATTCATTAGGAATCCATTATATTATTATTGCAGACATATATTTGACATTATTTGATTTCAATTCGTGTACCTCACTGCTTTAAACAATTCATAGGGTCCTATGTAAAATGTACTCTGTATTTTACAATATATAATATAATAATTATTTTGTGGAGGGCCCAAGTTTAACATAAAATTAACATGCGTTGCACATTTTGCATTGTTTTTTTTTTTTTTAAATTTACACAACCACCCAAAAGAGGGGGAAGGTGAGTTTAGTATGTGAAAGCTCAGCTCAAAGGAGGGTATTCTTGTATTTTTAGGCTACAACTCTACAAGAATAGAGTAACATAAATACGTGATTCTTGGTCCTGGTTCAACTCTCAGCGTACGCATTTGTGAGGATTCCTTATTATCCCCTTACAGATGCGTGTGTTGGCTAAAATTGGGCCGAGTGACCTGTAGTAGGATCCGATTCCAAGGCCTAGTATCCCACACATTATCCTATTAAAAAAAATTAAATTATAATAGTAAATTAGTTTTTTTTTTTCCGCATGATACCAATTTAGTTTCCGAAATTCACGATCCACACGTACCTCTATTGTTTAAGGAATTTACTGTATACCCCACATTTTTAAATTTGTACAGCTTGTTTCGAAAGTGTGCAACGTACTAATTAAGTAGTCAGAATTTAATTACTTATAATCAAGTCGTACTATATCTATCTTATATTTCACCCTATCCATTTTAATCGCAACAAATGACTTTTTTTATATCTCATGAAAAAATACTAATTTGTTGCGATTAAAATGGATCGGAGGGAGTAATATTATTCCGATGCTTACACTTATTCGAAAATATTAAAATAAAATCGAAAAGCTAACAATTTTTTATCGTATGTGCGTATTTGCTACATTTGTTTAAGATTTTAGAGGAAATCAGTACATTTATGTAAAATATAAATTTCATGAAATTTTAGCGGATCGGAGAAGTGGAGAACGGTGATCGAAACTCACAAGTTGATATTGATTTATCAATTCTCATTAAATTGTGGTTTATTTACAATTAGGGTTTATTGATCACTCGATGCTTGACCTTCTTTCATGTATCGCGCAATAAGGTTTGAGATTATTGGGCGGAGATGCATTATGCATGTATAATTGTATATATATAGGCCCCGTTTGGTAAAGAGAGGTGAGTGTTAGGGCTTGTCAATAAGATTTGGGTTTGGGCTTTGATGTGTTATTATTTTTATCATTCTTGTTATTTTTATTAATTATTATTTAGATTTTTTTCCCTCTAAACATGATATCTAAAATAGAAAATTAAATAAATCAGCTTTTACCAAACATTTAAGTTTTACCAAACACATTCATATAAACAGTAGTCAAATTCATATAAACAGCAGTCAAATTCGCAATCAAACACACTAAATTAAAAAGGTAAAACTCTAACAACAAACTCTAAACTCTAACAGCTAAACTCTAAACTCTATTTGCCAAACAATGCCAAAATCATGCATAATTTTAACGGTGCATGAACGTGCCCAAGGCATTTGCTATGAATTGAAGGCGACAGACAATGAAATCGATATTTAAAAAAAAAATAAAGAGCACAAAATCTTCTGTCACTAAACATCCTATCATTGGACAATTAAACAAAATCTTTTTCTTACTTTTTTTTTTCTTTCTTTTTCTGAAATTCTAGCAATGATTAGGACCTCTTTTAGTTTTCTTTCTTTTATTTATTATTTAGGGTCTGTTTGATAGGGTGTAAAATAATTTTTCTGAAAACTATTTTTCTCATTTTACACTGTTTGGTTGGACTGAAAATTGAAATGAAAAAGTTTGAGTGTAAAATGGTTTTACACCATAGTTGAAAACATTTTCCTCCCAAAATCAAAGGAAAACTATTTTTCATTCTCTATTCGTATAACTCATTTTCCATTTAACCAAACAATAAAAACTCTTTTGAAAACGAGTTTTTGTAAAATAATTTTAATTTTATATTGAAATTTTTTTACGCCCCACCAAACGAACACTTAATTAAGCTAACTCCGTGCCAAGAAGAAAGTCATTATTAGTAGGTCGTTTCCAAATTGTGCAACTATGTACGCACAATTTAATTATTGAGCTTTTTTTAACATATTTTCTTTGTTTTTGAATTTTTAAGGATAATAAAAATATAGGAAACAAAAAATGAAGTTTGTTTTGTAGAAACAAAAATTATATAAAAAAGTGACACACTTACAATGATGTTACAAAGTCTATCTTACACGTGGGGGTAATAAGTAGAGTATTCGTCCAATGATATTCTAATAATGAGCAAAACTACACCCCTAGTGTAGCTACACTCGATCGATTGTAAAATGTATATTTTGATATATAATGATGATTAAGTATTGGTTTGTTTTAATTAAAACTGTAGGTTTGGGTGCAAGTTTGGACCCTTATTAGTCTTGATTATATTAAGAATGAGTAATGATAAATCAATAACAATATCTAGACAATTACGTCCATATATTATGGTATTTTAGTCATTTTTTATAATAAAACAAAACAAATGTGCGCACCCATTTGACTTTTCCTTCAACTCAAAAATAAATTCTACGAGTAGTATTTTTTTTATCCTAAGTTTTATTATTTTTAGTATTCCCTCCGTCTTTTTTTACTTTCTACATATTTTTATCTGGATGTCTCAATTTACTTGCTACATCTATCATTTTGGTATGTGGCCAATGTAGGCCTCACATAAATTCCATCTATTCTACTAATATTTTTGTCATATATCCACTTTATTCTACCTATTTTACCCTTAATTTTTTTATCTTCTCAATAAATAGCTTTATCTTTTATTGGTATCTACCACTTCACATATTTCTCCTAAAAACTTATGCTAAATAAAATATAACAACTAAATAAGGACGGATGAAGTATGCGTATATGGATAATTATGTAATCCACATATGGTTATTGATTTATCAGCTGTCGTTAAAAATCCATTATTGAAGACATATTTTTGACATCATTTGATTATCTTGTACCTGGCTGCTTTAAACAATTCATAGATCATAGATGTGATATGTACTCTGTATTTTACAATAATTATTTTTGTGGAGGGCCCTAAGTTTAACATAAAATTAACATGAGTTGCACATTTTGCATTATTTTTTGTAAATTACACACAACAACAACCCAAAAAAAAAAAAAGAAAGAAAGAAAGAAAGAAAGTTGCGTAAGTGAAAGTAGAAGTTTCCATTTGCTCGACATTAAATTTTATAGGGAGTAGAGTAATATATTTGGTGGGCCATATACGACTTTTTAACTTTAAGTAGGGTAATCGATTGATAGGGCCATAGACCGCAGTACTTTGTCTCATCTTTGGGCTGATTTGGAAATAAAAAAAAAAGATTGGCCCTAGGACCAAATAGTGACCCAAATTAGATGGAAAGAAAACGAATAAATAGTGGGCAACTAACTACAAAATAGAATATTCCAATTTACTACAATTGGCAAAAGAAAATCCAACCCTAGCTCGGTAGCTCCTATGAATTTTATAGGCACCTGCCACCTGGTATGGACCAAATCTTTCACTCCATAACTTATACTCACTCTGTTTTTTAAGATGTAACACTTTGACTTCGGCACTATTCATTCGACTCTCTTTAACCGTTAATTGTTATTTATATATAAAGAAAAATATTGTCATGTGGGATCTTGTTGGATTCACCTTGGAATACACTTTCCAAATATATAACTTTTACAGTTATATATTTAAAGATATTACGAGTCAAAGTTGTATCTCGGCAAGTGTGAAAAGTGAAGTGTTATCACTAAAAAATCAGAGGGAGTATGAAGATGTAGATTTTTTATTATTAAAAAATAATTACATTAATCTCTAACATTTGTAATTTATAATCATAACTTATTTTTCTAGTATGGTGAAAATTTGTTCTAGTTAAATAATGTGGTATTCAAATATTGAAGTAGAGCCCAGTTCTTTTGTAGTTCTTATATTACCCATTCAGGTGTACACATTTTGTTTTACTCATATAATATTCATTTTTTAAATTTAGTATGTATTTTTGCTTATGAAATAATTTTAATTTGCTCATTTAGTTTTTTATAATGTTTATTTTCTTAAATTGAATATTAAATGAGCAAAATGAATATTAGATTAGCAAATATAAGTATGGGTGTATATAAAGGCAAATGTACACTAAAAAAATTGGTCCATTAACGACGGTTACATATTAATGACAGACTTAAATCCCGTTGCAAATTTAAATCTTTTGTGACGATTTTTGAGCTCGTCAGTAAAAGTTACCTAAGACCTAACCCAAACTCTATTAGAAATGACTCATTTACGATGATATTGGACGGAAAAAATCATTTGCGACCCCCTTTTCTGCAACGGTGTCATATTTTTACGACATGAAAATCATTTGCGACCCCCATTTTCTACGACGGGGTCACATTTTTACCACGGGAATTATTGTCGTAAATAACATATTTTCTAGTAGCGATATGATATAAATTATACGCAGTTTTTTTGGACTTAATTTCTGAAAATTTAGTTCACTTTAGAAAAAATCAGTTCAACTCAACTTGTGTTTACTGTTAAAGGATTATCTCAACCAAAGTTTAAGCTTTCGTGACCTCTGTGTCACGTTGGCTCTGATTCTATATCAAATGATCATCTCAACTAAAAGCTTAAGTTAATAGTTAAGGTTCATGAATATGTTATATACTCTATGATTTATTCTAGAATTAGTTCAGTTCAGTCCAGTCCACATTAATTATTGATTGCTAAATAAGATCATACTCTATTGCATATCTGCATTATTATTAGCATTAAACCAATGTATATGAAAAATAAATAGCTATATATTGCCTATTTTCTCTGGCATCTCAAATTTCAACAACTATTCAAGCTAGTCACAGACTCACAAAAGACGTTAAACTAAAAGAATAATAATCTGAATTTTATCCTGCAAAATTACATACTCTGTTGTTTTTATTATTATATACTCCATATCCTTTAAAAATTAAACGTTTAAAGTGTGGGCAATGTCTTTTTAGTCACTGTCTTTTTTCACCTCCGTCCAAAATTATTTACAAATAAACTCAAAACATTTCTAAGTCAAAGAGTGTGTGTTTGATGGTCTTCATTCTTCAATAATAATTTTTTATCCTTTTTTATTCATCATGCTGTAAACGAGGTTTTTTTTACAAATGGGTACGTAATCCAAATCAAATAAATGGGGTTTTTTTTATCATCACTATAAATGAAATTACTAAGCATCACCTAAAATTTGAGTGAAATTTCCATATTTCCATTTAATTAAAAAAAAAAAAAAAACATAGGTATCACAATCCCGACTCGACGACTCGATCAAGAACAGATCCAAGAAGTCACAAATCGCTCACTTTTTAAAATTATTTTAATGACATGACATCTGAAAATAGTGTGGTAAAAGTTGACTCAACCCAAAAATCAACCGTTTATTTTAATGGGTTAGGTTGGGTTGAAATATGAGGTTCGTTTTCCTAACCCTTACATCCTCAACATGCGGGGTTCGATTCCCTAACCCTTGCATCCTCAACATGCGAGTTTGATTCCCTAACCCTCAAACAATATCAGTGTGGTATTCCTATGAGAGAAAACATTGAATGCAAGTTCAGTCTATCATACCATGTAAAAAATATCTAGCAATATCTAATGGTAAAAAATAATTTTAAAAACATAAAATTAAATACTCCGTCTGTAACGTATTAATGTCAACAATTTGACATAAAGTAGAGAGAAAAAATGTCAAATTGCTGCTATTAGTATGTTATAGAGCGAGTGCATCCATGCATTGTACATTATGCATTATTCATTATTTTAACGAAAATTCCTGTCTTTGTAGTTTGTAGACTTTGTTCTTCTTTTTTAAATAGTAGTCGTAAAATCCTCTCTCTTTTTTTTTTTAATTAAAAGTATTTTTTTGTTGGGGGGGTAATACCTTGGAGTGTTTTACAAAAATATTATTTTTGAGCAAAAATATTTATCAAAATAATGTTATTGCAAAATTATTTACCAAAATAATGTCCACGTAGGAAAGAGGGTGTTTTTTTTTTGCAGAAATATCGATTTTGTTATAAATAAAAATCGCTATTTCAGATAGCGATTTACCCTTTAATTAGAACAAAATCAACTTTAGTCATTGATCTTTACAACAAAGGCATTGCTACTTTTTTACTTAGGACAAAATCGCTATCTCATTTAGCGATTAACAAAATCGGTAATAGGGATAGCGATTTAAGCTGCATCTTTATTTTAATAAAAATTGCTTACGTGGACAGTATTTTCGTAAATACTTTTGCAATGGCATTATTTTGGTAAATATTTTTACTCAAAACAATATTTTTGTCAAACACTCTAATACCTTCGTTTATAACTTATACTCCGTATCTAATAATCTAAATATCTGAAATGGGTCCCTCTATAAAAATGTGTCGCCTTTGAGCTACTCAGAAAAAACTCAAGCTCTCGGCACAAATCATGTGACCCGAAATGAAAGAAAATAAAACCTTGCAAAAAAGCTAAGATGTTAAAGGGGGTATTCCAATTTCTCAATTTCCCTTTAGAGAGGAAAAGTTAAAGGAACCCCACTATATTTTTGTGATTTTTAATTTTTTTTTTAGTAAGTTAGTGTATTAATTTAATCATAATTTTAGCTTTAAACACTCATGATCTTACTTTCTTTATTCATGATCTTGCATATAATTAATTCGTGATCTTACTTTATATCAAAGCCAAGCCAACCCTTCTTCGTCATATAAGTTTTTTTTTAATGGAAATGTTGTGGTGCTCTAGCGCTGAGCGTGGTGCGATTTGGACATCAAACCGTACCAAACCGCAAAATTACGGTTTGCCATTTTTTGAAACTGCACTGCACCGTAATTTATATCAAACTGCACCAAACCGCACCGCAAAATACGGTTTGGTGCGGTGCAGTTTAACCAACTTTTAAAATTATAATTTTATAATTAGTAGAGAATAAGAACAAAAAAACCTTAGATTTATTTTTTTCTTAAAGAGTTAGAAAATTCTTAGAGAGTTACGGGTTTATATAACTAGATAAGGTCCAAAAGAAAAAAAAAAAAACTTCATAAAGGTAGTAGGCCAAATAAAAAGTATGAAATTAAATATTTTAGAACAATTTAAAAAAATTACGGTTTTTGGTTTGGTGCGGTTTCAAAATTTTCGAAAACCGCACCGCACCGCAAAATTACGGTTTGGTAAAATTGCAAACCAAATCGCACTTTTCAAACCGCAGACCAAACCAAACTGCACAATTGCGATTTGGTGCGGTTCAGACCGCCCTCTGCTACTCAGCCCTAGGTGCTCTGCCTTTGTCTATGCTCACACCCTAACTTGACTGCTAGAGCATAAATGTTATTTATGTGCCTTAGTTAATAATTATTGTGGTAAATTGCTAGCTATGATAACCTACAATGTGGCTCTAATAAGTAATAATGCATAGTATTGACTATTGAGTCGGATTTACCTTACTGTTGATTGTGCAAGAAAAAAAGTTAAGTAAAAACGACGTTTGTTTTTCTTGAACAAATAATTTCTAATATGTTCATACAAACTCATATAAGTTTAAATGTTATAAATTTATCATAGGAAATTTCAATAATAGTTTGCAACTCTTCTTCAAAAAAAAATAAATAATAGTTTTAAACCCAATATTGATTTAGTACCTATTTAATTTGGGCAACTAAATAAATATTGATTTTTGGGCTCTAGCTTATGAGTTATTACCATAAACTCTTTTTATCAATATAAAATTGTAACCTTTTCCTATAAATTTATAACATTTTACAATTTTGTATAAAAAGAATAGTATTATACTAAGGGTAGTGTGTTCTCTTCACCTTAAAGAAAAGTTTGTTTTATTGTATGTTCAGATAATCAGTTGTAATAAGTTCAATAAAGTTTGATCAGGTCCAATGAGTTGTGATAATGTCCAATTGTTTCTATAATTAAGGTTAATCAGATCTAATAAGGTTTAATAAGTTCAATAAATTTCAATTTGAATACATTTAGATAAGTTAAAGTCTAATAAATTTTAGAGATGCATCCTAAGAATATAATATTATAGTTTTTTAATGAAAAATTATCATGTCAGACCGTGAGACGCCGACCTGACAAGAGACTAGCTAATATATAATTCCTCCATCACTTTTTGTTAAAGAAATTAATGACATGCAATACTCAAATGATATTGGTAGCACACTGTTAATCACTGGCTCTCATAATGAGGATTTTCAATATCACTATTTTTTGTTGATCTTGTTAGAAACATTGTCGATCACAGATTTTGAAATCAAAAGGATGAAAATTTTCTTCCCATAATCTCATTTGTATAAGGAAAAAAATTCAATTCATATTTTATTTGATTCACCGTCTTAATAAGTTTTTCAAGAAAAATCAAATTTTACAAGTTAAAGTGATAGAGTATATAACACAATCTTGGACTCAATTATCAAATTAATTCACCTTTGAAATATATCAGAGTCAACGTGATACAAAGTTTACGGGTTCAAATCTCATCCAATCCGGCCTTCAATTAGTTAGCATCGAGTATAGTATGGCACCCACATTTTACTATTTATTTAAACTTTTAGTTGAAAAGATCCTTTAATATTAATAATATTAATAGTCAAAGTTGCACACAAAATATTACTCCGTAACAAATATTTGCAGTCAAAAATCAAAACATGATGATAAAATTATATTACTTCCCCCGTTTCAAAATAAATGCAACAGTTTCCATTTCAGGATGTTTCAAAATAAATGCAACAATTTTAATCTTTCCATTTTTGTAAATCTTTTATTTCTATCTCTCGCATCCACTTTCTCTCTCTATCCCTTTTACTCTCACAAGAAAAAATTGTCTAGAAGTCCGTGCCTCTTAAATTGTTGCGTTTTTTTTAAACGGATGAAGTATATAGAATTTAAATAAACACAAATTAAGCGTAAGTGAAATTATTGTTATCAGTTTTTCACATCTCAAACTTTTTTAATATAACTACGTTAAAATTTACATACTACTACTGTGGTTGGATCGTGATAGAAGGCATATAGTATGATTAAATATAGTACGGACTATAACTTTTTATATTGCATGCATGTTCAACATGTACTGCTCAAAAACAGTAATGATCTGAGTTGAGTTGGGGGCATGAAGAATAGTACTGTAGTAGTGATGTCTGTCACTCTGTCGTCTCAAAATCCATGATGCATCAATTTGCCACAATATATACTCACTGATAGTTGAGATCCTCTAGAGTTTAGCATTGGTAGATTTGGTAGAGTTGTGAGTAGGAGTTTTTAAATATTTTTTATTTGACTTTTGCAGAAATTATCTTAGCCATTGATTGTTTTTTAAAAGGTCCAGATTTTAGAAATCTACCGAATCTACCAAAATTGAAATCTAGAGGATCTTAACTCACTCACTACTTACTTAATTACTCCGTATTTGCAATATTTTCTCTAGCACAGAGAAATACGAGTATATAAAATGGTACGAATCATTAAAATATAAATAAAAGATATTTATGAAAAATATGATAAAAATAGGTTGAATAAAGAGAGTAAATGACAAAAATAAGTGTAAGGTGTTTGGCTCGAATTTTTTGCTCTCGGTTGATTAAGCTCGTTTTTAGGCCTCACCCGACCGGTCGGGTCACGTGGTCGGGTGAGGCAATCGAGTCTGAGTGTCTGAGGCAAGTTTTGAGCAAATTAGGGGATGACCCAATCGGTCGGGTCACCCTGCTGTTTCGCTTTTTTCTTCGTGTCTTTTGGCCTTCTGTTTTTAGCTTTTATTTTTTCTACTTATTGTGTGTGTCTATTTGTATTTTGCTTTAATGGCATTCGAATCCCTTTAATCATGTCTTTTAGGGATCATTTTTTGTCTTATAAATATGGCTTCAAGATTTATCAAAAGACATCACACATTACATCAGTTTTTGTTTAGAGAGATTAAAGGCTCGTTTACATTAGATGAATAGAGATGAAATGAACTGAACTAAACTGAATATAATCTGAAGTAAACAAGCCCTAAGTTTGTGAGATTTTATTTTGAGAGCCTTTTGTGTGTGTGGGAGCTGAGTACTATAATTTCTCCCATACATTGAGTTGTTCCTCAATTATTCTTATTAGTGAATTCATCATCATCCTCCGCCATATTGTTTTTTTGTTTTCTCTATTTCTCAAATTTCTATTATTTTCATATTTAGATTAAAGTACTTAATATTGCAATTGACAATAACCATCTTCCGCAGGTATATTTTTCTTAACAATAAGGGTAGAATAGGTAAAAATTTAGTTAACCCTACAGAGATAATGGAGCACGTAAATTAAGACACCCAAATAAGAAAAATGGAGCAAGTAAATTAAGACGCCAAAATAAGAAAATTGTTGCAAGTAAAAACAGAGAGAATGAGTATATAATATACCAAGCGTAGCACATACTAATTATATTCATAAAATTTTATACTAAACGTGAAACCAATGAGATTATAGTGGAGTAGGTCATTTTTATTTAATTATTAGATAAACTTCCACAATTACTCCGTAGTATATTAATGGCCTAATATGGGATCTCAAGTCCAAATGAATCAAAACAATTATTTGTCATGCAAAATCACTCATATATCCACTAACACTCAATTTGATTAGGTGTAAAAATACTTTATGAGAAAATTATTTTTTGTAAAAATTCATATGAATTCCCAAATTTCAACTATTAGAGGTCTTCTAATATTAATCTTAATTATCAGTTATTACACTATAATCCAAACTTTGTAGATTATTTTAGGATATTATTCCATACTAATGCATGACTGGATCTGATTTATTTCCTATAAATGGAGGAAGAACCATGTAAAATAAATAGGGGACGGGGGAGGATAAGGGTAGCCTTTTGAATTGATAGCCGGTTACAATAGATTAACCTAGTCAATGGACTAATATCGTAGATCCTTTTAAGTAAAACATGCATGTCATGTATTCAACCAGTTGAAAATTGACTTTACTCGAACGTCAAGTAAATTCAAATAACATAGTTCTATTAAGTCCAGATAATTAAAAATTATAATAAATTAATAATAGCATTTATCAATGTAAATTATTCAAAAAATTTAATTGCTTGGAGTTAGGATGCTTTGTTTGGAGTTATATAAAAAAATAATTAGGCTAGACTAAGGTACAAAATTCATGGGAAAAAAAAAAGAATATCCCATTTACATATATACATTAGAGAGTCAAAGATAAATCTTGGAAGTTTGGTGTTTCGGGGCAAAAATCATTGTCAAAATTGAATATAAACATGTTTGAAGCAACACCCACTCGTAATTATTAAAATATCTGAATGCCATGACAAAACAATAATATTTCTCGATGCCTAACGACGACAAATTCAACAAAATGCACCAACCTCTATATAATTTCATTTTATAGTTCAAAGTTTCCAACGGAATAATTGGGAAAAAAAAAAAGAAAGAAAAAAATCATGGAAAAGGAGTGAAAGAAGAGACAGAAAGGGGGGAAATTTTGAAAAGGACAACTAAAAATACAGTAAAAAAAAATAAAAAATCATGTAAAGGCAAAGAATCATCCAGGGCTTGATTGCTTGAAAAGAGAGTGGTGAAAAAACGAAATTAAGACTTTGGACATTGCAAGATGAGTGACGAAGTAACGGACAAAAAAACAACCCAAATTATTATTATTATTTTTTTTTGATAGAACTCAAATTAATTATGACTTATAAATTTTTTTTTTATCTAAGTGAAACTTTAATTTTTAAAAAGTAAATATAATGTACCGTCAGAACATTTTAAATTTTGACATTATTTTACTCTGTTTATTATGATTTCACCAATTCATTCTCACAAAAAAAATTAGTAATATTCTTTTCAAAGAAAAAATATACCCACTTAAAAAACACTCAAACCGTCCTAATTGTGTTTCACTGATTTTAATTGGTTTAAAAAATTAGTATGACCCATATTTCAAAGTTAAACACAAATTGGACACAATATAATGGATAGAGAGGAAATGATTATTTTAATGGAATTACTATCTTGTCTTTATCAAAGTGATGGATAATTTAGGTGGTAACAGTGTTACTCTCCCAGTTATTACAACAGATCTCTTTATTTTTATGTTTGTGAGAAGGGTTGTGGTGACAATTGGTGAAAAAATCGTCTTTAAATTGCTCAATTAGTCCTATGGATCCCAAAATTTGTCCTTTTTATTGTAAAATAAATCCCATTGTAATCTAATTCTCATTCATTCAATTAAGTAATTGGTAATTTTATTTCTTTCACTTCTTTAATTTATAGCTTTCGATCAATGTTCATGAATTATAGCTTTTTCATTCCTTTTACAATGTATGGGTAGTTTTCCCGCTTCTAGGATTTGTGGTTATGTCAGTGACTTATTAAGCTAATTGCTCAATAGTTATTGGTTACATTTAATTCCTATTACATATTTTATATGCTTCCAATTATATTGTGGCTAGATTTTATTGTATTGTTTGAGTAATGTTGAGTTGTGCGTGAAATGTATAGTAAGAACTCCACATCATAATTAAGATATAGTAATGTATATTTTATATGTTTCCAATTATTATATTGTAGCTAGATTTTACATATTTTATATGCTTCCAATTATAATGTCGAGGATCTAAGTCCTGATTTAATCTAACTATTAAATTGAATAGAGTGGTTAAGCCTTGATTAATTCTTATAATTGACTACAGTAAACCCTAACCCTAAAGTTTGAGTTATATAATTCTTAACAATGTCCATCATAAAAATAGATCGAAAACCAGTTCAAAATAACATGAACAAATGTGCAATAAAGATTGGAAGAGGAAGTAGGAGACAACATAAGTACTTGTAGTTTTACTCTATATATAGTACAAAATTGTAGAGAGGTCTTTATATGCTACAATTCTATGATAATGATTTGAAATAGAAATCAATATTATAAAAGCATTTCTTTTACAATGATTGGGAGTAAATTAACTTGCTCAAACTAATTTAGCGTGACTTATTAATTACTTGCAATAGTTTTTTTTTTTTTCTGGAACAGTTGTTATGTCAATTATTATTCAATTAAGTACGATTGTGTAATTTATTGGCCTCGTGAAACAACTTTGCATGCAAACACCTAATCAATTGCTCGTAAAATGACATTTTACCACCTTTTTTTTTCTCTCAGCTCTCAACATCTTAGGCCTTTCTTGCTCCCTATAGCTAACAAAATGTTTAATTTGCATTGAGAGTTAATTTTGGAATACATGATCTCATACACACCGTCTACGTTTTACTTACCACTGCACTATCTTAAAGATAGATATGAGTTATAGATCGGATTATTATCTATTATCCGTTTAACCCGTTTTTTAATGAATGGCTGGAAAATTTAATTTAAATGGATGAAAAACAGGTGAAGAGTGATAATTTTCATGTCTGTCATACTTGTTTATTAAATTTTACATGTAAAGTTACTTCTTTTTTTAGAAATAATTTATATAATGTTTATTATATCAAAAGTTTTATTAAAAAATATATTAAATATTTTCATTCACTTAGCACCTGCTCCTCTCGGTAGATGACAGGTTGATTGAGTCAGGCAGAGCGAGTGATAGATGCTCCACCTACACCGAATTTGATCCATTTTTTTAATCCCTACCACCATCTTACATGTAAATCTATCTTTGATGCACTTCTTATTATGCCATCATAATACGCTTGGTTTTTGCCGCAAAAATGGTGGCGACGAAAATAAGTTAAGAAGGACATAAGTGCAGTATGGATATAAACGCATATAAAACATAAAAATACAATTAAATTTATAAAATTGTTGTTTCATTGTAAAAGCACGATTCTTTACACTCTATCTATATAGTGGAATCCCAGAATCAATTTTCAACGATAAATATTTGGGAAAAAACCTTACTATAATAATTAAAAGGGGGAAAAATGGTTGTGTTATTATAAGGACATCCCAATCTCAATCCCATCCTCAAGGCCTCAACCCCTACTCTTATTATAAATCTCCACCTACTTAAACCATCCTCGTTACTCTTTCTTTCGTTATCACTTTCTAACGGGCCATTTTCTAGCATTTGTCATTTTTTGTTACTATAAAACTATTTCCCTCCTTTTATATACTACACGTACACACACTATTATTAATCAAACACCTTAGCTTCTTTCCCCTTCTTTTTTTTTCATTGCCACATTTAATCAAACACCTTCTGCTCACTCAACTACACTCCCATTAATGGCGGAACTACTCCATTACCCAGACTCAGAAACCTCCCAAAACGAAACAACTTCAACTTCTTCTTCCAATTCACAACTCACCCCCAAAATCAAACGCAAAAGAAACCACAACAACACCAACAACAACAACAGCAGCAGCAGTAACAACAGCAACAGCAGCAACAATGACAACAACAGTAGTAATAGTAAACATCACTCAGTGTACAGAGGAGTAAGAATGAGAGCTTGGGGGAAATGGGTATCAGAAATCCGAGAACCTCGGAAGAAGTCGCGAATATGGCTTGGCACCTTCAACACCCCTGAAATGGCGGCGCGTGCTCATGACGTCGCTGCTCTCTGCATCAAAGGCACCTCTGCAATCCTCAATTTCCCCGAACTCGCTCCTTCGCTCCCTCGCCCTGCTTCCACCTCAGCGCGTGACGTTCAAGCTGCTGCTGCTCTTGCCGCGTCTATGCTTGAATCTCACGCGCCACCTACTGAAACTGAAACGGAGACGTTTTCTTCGTCTTCTACTACAACCACCACCGCCGACGACGAAGTGAATGGGCCACGCGAGGAGGATCTGAGTCAAATCGTTGAGTTGCCTAGCTTAAGCGACGAGTTTAGTGACTCAGCTGAGTCGATAATGGTGGACAATTACTTGCCGGTTTGGACGGAGGAGATGGGGTGGTGCGGGTACTTGTACGAATCAGCGGCTGACATTTCTTTGCCTGATTATGGGGTAGGATATATATATACTGATTATTAATTTTAAAAAGTTTATTCAGTCTCTGTTTTGGAGAGTATTGTTTTTGTTTATAATAAATTAAATCCACCCAAAAAGAAAGTGGTTATTTCTCTCTATTCTTGATAATTTTTCTGGTAGGTTGTATAAATATACTACTACTAGGATTATTTTGTGTGTGGTGATTTTTTTTTTTTTTTTGTGTAAAATGTCCAGGAATTCAAATTGAAAACCAGAGTTATTCTTAATTTTCTTGTTAGTGTACAAAGAGCATATGAATGTTCATCTTTTTTCAAACGCAAAAGATTTTGTTTCACAATTCAATGCAAAATTAATTTACAATTGTTTGTTTGAGTGTCAATAATCAATCATAAATTGAGCTATAATAAATTAAGGAAATAAGGAAAATATTTTGTCTAGCCACCGGACAATTTACTCACCTCTAATAGAAAGTAATGATGGTATTGGTGAGTGAAATATGAGGATAGTGAGAACATAGCAACCCAAAATTACTTTCTACATTCCACTTTCTTCTATTTTTAGTTGAGAACATATTATTAAAGTGGAATGTGAGAAATAATTTTGAAGTGTCAATATCACTATTCGAAATCTAACTCACTACCCACTAATAATAAAGAGTTATTAAAAGCTTTGAGAATAAAGTCTCAGTTAACATAAATAATAGTAGTGGATTAACTCGGTGGGTAGGTGTAGCAATGACCAAGTCTTGTCCCAAGAAAATGAATTGGTTACATTTTGTGCAAATTGATAGCCTCATAGGCTGCTAGAACTAAAATCCAATGCACCATGTCACCTCACCTCCACTCTAAATTGGAGATTCAAGATTCAACCCTGCTTCAAGAGGCTAAATCCAAGAATTTTCTGGTCACAATACTCATAGTCACCAACTCACCATATTCTTTGTGTCTTCTTTCACAGGCTGCTCTTCCTTATCATTTGTACTCCGTAATCTGTATGAATTTTGTGTTTTCCTTTCTCGGAAATAACATAAGCTTTCTTACTTAATACTCTGTAAATGTCATTTCTTTAGTAAAATGATTTGACATAACTTTTAACTAAAAAAACTGGAATTTTATATTTTAAAACTCTAACTATTTACAACACTAGTTAAGCTATATATTAAAGGTTATGGTTTTATACGCAAATGTTATATATTTAAATGAAAACTTATCATGTGAGATCGTCAAACAGTCTGATGGGAGACTTGCTGCTTAAAAAATACTAGTTTCCAATTTTCCAATCTATATATTGTACATTTCTTTTTCCTTTTTTAAGACTATATTTTGCACATTTGATTGGGAGATTCAAAATTTATTTTAGATTATATTATCAAATTAAAATAAATTCAAATTAAATCAGATAAAGAAGAACAAGTTTTGATAAGAAAAAACGCTGTAGAATAAGTATATAGACACAGTTAGGTAAGATGAATGTTTTATTTGGAATTTTTGACCTAATTTAGCTTACCTTGGACTAAGAAAGTGATTTACACCAGATAATCCAAGTATATAATTCAAAGATCAAATACCATGGTAGAATAGAGATCGATCTAAACTTTTGCACGTTTCATTGGTCAATAATATTCCTTAGTCGACGCCAATAAACAGTTGTTAGTTTGTTACTTGTTAGATACATAAGCATAGTCAATCAATTATCAAACTATACCTTAAATTTCTTGTTCGGTTTGCATCTTGTGAGATAAATATGGACATTTCCCTTTGGACTTAATTTTTAGGATTTTAAACCATTTCAAACAAATTTAGTTCAATTCAACTTCTACTAATTCTGACGAACACTTTATAAACCCTACGCAATCCATTAGGTAAGGACACATAACATTAAATTAACAATTTGAATTTTTTGTCCATAACACTTTCAAGTTTAATCCTTTTATTTCATAATATTTACGGCCCGTTTAGTTGTTGCCTTGTACTGTTGGAAATAAATTGTGGTAATGATAATTGATTTAAAGTGTAATTTGTTAAGAAAAAACTTCATACTCTCCATGAAAAAAAAACTTTCATTCGCAAACTTGAAATTTCTTTGTCATTACCATCCATTACCATGCAGAAATGTGGTATTAGATGGGAACGAATATTTGTGAAAAAAATTAGATAACTTGGAGTCAAACTATCACCACTATGGGAATCTATTTTGATTTTCTTTCCAAATTTAGTTGTAAATTCATTCACATTACCTCCATTTATGACCGGCTACCAAACAACCGTTAACTCATTAATCATTGTACTAAAGAATAATACAGATTACTAGAGAAATTGGAGTGGTGCCTAATAGGCTTGTCGCCAACCTATCAAAAATAACCTACGACTCTAACTATAGTAGTAGACAAGGAATTAGGGTCGTACCCAAGGGAGTTTAGTTTAATTCCTTTTATTTCTTAAAATTATAAATTATATAAAGGGCCTTGGTGATTGTTTAATCAAGGAATCACTAATTAAAACTAAGGAAAGTGAAAAAGATTAAAGATTGATTTAATAGGATTTGAAAATTAAAGAAAATTCCACGGTTTAGGATCAACATGAAAAAAAATCATGAAATAATTAAAAAATAATGTTCAACAATTCATTAACAGGTTTTAACCAAGATCTTGCAGGTTTTCGCAATTTACTAAATCTACAAATTCATCTAGCAAGCTCTCACAATCTACTAGATAAACCTTCCTGCCTAATAAAATCTTAAATCTATATGGAGTTTTCACCTCTCGGCTACCGACTCGATATCAAATATATAAATTCAAGAGTAGATTGTAGGGAATTAAAAAAGTCATGAATCTCAGACCAAAAGAATTCAATTAAATCAGTCTACCAAACATAATTCACCTAAACCTAGATCTAAAAAACTACTCACACATATTTAAAAGACTTAAAGAATTAAACATAATGATGATCAATAGCATAATTAAAATAAATAGAGAAGAAAGAAATATCATAATCAAAGCGGAAAGATTGGATCTTGAATTGAATTGAATGAAATTAATGTGTTTTACAAGAAAGAATGAAGTGAATAAACCATAAAAAAAACTCATAAAATATAACCCTAAAGAAAGAATAAGGGTTTACAAGTGAGAAAATTAGGTATTCATAGTACAAAATGGGCCCAACGGATTGAAATGCAGCAACCCTGGTACCAGGATTTATGTTGGGGGTAATTTGCAAGAGTCAAAATTGGAGCATTTGTCTGAGACTCCGGTACAAGGTGCATGCACCTCGGTACCAGGGTTTATGCCGGAACGGTTTTGGAGCTTCGAAGCAAAGTGACCATGGAGGCATCACTCACCTCAGTACCTGGTCCCTCACCCCAATTAGGTCAGCAGAAACCCCCGTTTAGGGAGGATAAACTCCGGTCCAGGGTCTGGTCTAATGTATCAAGTTCAAAAGGCCATAAATTCTTCATTTAAGTCGAAATTGGGCGTGTAACCTATCGTTGGAAATCCCTTTTGAATCTAATTTCCAACGCCATTTGAACCGCGTCAATATGATGTGTGAAGGTCAAGTTATGTCCAAAATAATGAGAGATGGTGAAAATCGTTCGAACCAAAGTGAACAACTTCAAATCAATTTTTCACCAATTGACACCACAACCTCTCCTACACCCACCATGACTTTGATACTTCTTCGGTGCTTAGCTTGGACTACTTTGATGGTTTTTGGCCCAATTAGAGCATCTTTATCTAAATCATGTCAAAATCATAGAAAAGACGCAAAACACTCCAAACCAACTTATTAGTAGTAAAAGTAAAACAACTCCTACCATAAAACCATACAAAATATAAGGAAAAAAACATGAAATAAACGAAGCTATCAGTTCCACATATTTACTTGATAAATAAAAGACATAAAGGAAATAATATAAAATAGACTGATAGAGTATATAACATATTCTTGTCTCTCAACCATCAGGTTTATCAAATTCACCATAAAATATTTTCAATACAAACAAAAAAAAAATCTCATAAAAAGAAAATATTATTGCTGTGGCTTACATAGCTACCACATTGCCACTTAACGAAGGTCCACGTGACCAAATTAAACAATCAAATAAAATAAAATATATAAAATGAAGAAAAACAAATGAATATTAGAGGTAAAATTAGACGTCCAACCAAATGGATTACATATAAAACACAGGGTTAGGTTAATTCAAAAGGGATTGCCCAATTTGATTAGTAAATGATATGTAGCCGTTGATTAATTAGTGATGTTAACAGTGTATCACCAAAAAAAAATTGTAAATTGATGAAATGATTTGGAGGGAAGGCATTAAATAAAAACAGTGGGTAGCTTTTAGGAGACAGCAAAGCATTTAATACACCAAGATTTGGCTTTAAAAAAAAAAAAAGAAAAAAAAGAAAAGAATGGATAATGACTATTTACTGGTAAAGGTAACTTGTCTAAAACTGAACTGTATTGTCTAAAACTTGTTAGATTGTCTTGACTATTGAAACAAGTAATTCAGGTTTATTCTTCTTAGCTTCTTCCTTATTAATACTATTTTTATATGTGTTTCTGGTAAACTTGATGAACATGCATGCATTATGCCACATTGTAATTGCCAGGTCGGCAGGTGAAGAAAATATACCTTTTTTTTTTTTTTTAACACAAGATAAGGTCAACTAATAGGTTTGGAAGTACGACTCTTATCACAAAATTATTGATCTGGCATCTGAGCTGAAATTATCCACGAAGGTGAGAATGAACTCATCATGATCGTGTGATTATATTATTGCACGGGTAGAATATTGTTCTAGTGCTCAATCAGTCGATGGCAGATCTTCGCTCCCTAATTTATCTACAGTAGATTATTGTTGTACAATTATTTAGAGAGTGAGGGCAATAACTATAAGATATTTGTAAAAAAAGTTTGTATTTATTTTTTTGAGGTTTGTTGTCCTTATTGCTACCAAAAGTTACTACTCCGTATAAGAATGGTTACCAAATACAGAGTGTCTATTTTTGTGTGTTGTACATTTGTTATGGTGGGTCTCATACATATATATTTGAATAAGTTATCTGTTGTATGCTGTTGAAAGATTTACTGCTGGTCTGCTGTATAAGAAAGATTTGTAAATGGATCATGTGGCATATGGACAAACCTTTTGCCCATTGCTATTGTTCTTCAATACATACATGGCCCCCAATTACTAATTCTTCCCTCTTCTAATTACAATGATCAAGTAGAGTTTCAAGTCAAATTCTTAACCAGTCAAGTTTTGGCCCAGTCAAATTACCGTTTAAGATGCATGCATATGGATACTTCAATTAGGTAGTCATACCCACATCAGATATCAATATTTCATGGATACTCGATACTTTATTTAATCGCAATTTACTCCTAAATTATTTAATTAAGATCCGTATAAACCACAATCATGGAAGATAATAAAAAATCAAGAAAAAAGTGGTGAAAGAAGGTGACAAATTAAAGGGCAATGATAAAAAAGGAGGCCAAAAAAAAAGTTTATGAAAACATACAACTTAGTTTTTAGTGCAGAGAAGGAGGTACATAAGTAGGGATAAATAATGTCTCCTTGCATGGCATAATCATAAATCATAAATCATAAATCAATGTAGTTTGGTTTAGTGATATGTTACGTTCACTAGAAAAATGACAAGCAGCTTCAGGTACGGTTCTCTATTGTAGTACTGTACAATTTTCTTCTTAGCTTCCTCATTTTAATTAAGTGTAGACAAACAAGTGTCTCTTCCAAAATTGAGACATGCCAAGTTGTGGTGCTCTGTACTACACTACATGCACAATTCCATTTATATGATGTGGCTCTCTCCACACCTTAATTTTAGCTCCTTTCCCTTGGGCTATTGGTAGCTGTTGGTCATAAATGATGGTAATGAAAATAAATTTATAACTAAATTTGGGGGGGAGATCAAAATCCATTCCCATGGTGTAACTAGTTTAACTCTAATTTATCTATTTTTCTTCACAAATATCTATTCCCATCAAATATCACCCTCCCCGACCCAATGGTAATGGATGAGAATAAAAAATGAGAAGAAAATTAAAGCTTGGGAATGAAAATTTGTTTTCCATGGGAATTATAAGGTTCTTCCTTCACAAAATTATATTACACTATAAATTCATTACCATTACCACAATATATTATCAACAACCAAACAGGTCGCTAAGAGTGTGGTTGGTATAAATTTATGAATCACAATGGAATGGAAACAAATTAGAACGGGAAAAAGTAATATTTAACGATACATTTATTTGTTGTTTGGTGTAATTAAGAAAATGGAATAATGAAAATATACCGGAGAGGAAATTATTTTGTTTTCATAAAATTGAGAAAGGCCGGTAACAAAATAATGTAGTAATTGTTTCCATTTTCAACACCAAAAAATAATAATACCAAAAATGCTCTGAGTGTATGTGGTCCCGTACATACACAAGCCAATAAAATTTGAGGAGAAAAAGAATATAAAAGGAGAAAAATAAGCTAGGGGGTTTGTTGGAAAATCAATAAAATACAACACACACCCTGCGTATAGTATGTGGGGAACCACATACACTTAATTTACTTAGGGTGCGTTTTATTCAACTTATTTAAGCACTTTAAAACTTATTTCGGAAAAGTTCAAATCAGAAAAATTTAGATCAGATCAGAAAATTTATAACTAGAAAAATAACTACAATAATAATTTTTCAGATCAGATAAAATAAGATCCAAAAAATTCATATTAAATCAGAAAATTTCAGTCGAATCAAACACACCCATAATATATATGTAGTCTTTCTCAAATCAAAAAGGTCATGAGGAAAGAGAGGGTTCTTTCTTGTCAAACCTATTTAAAAAGGTTCTTTAATCACCTATTTTTGCCCCACCTCTCTTATATTATTGTGATTGTCACCTAAAATAAAATAAATAGACTTCTAGAAAGAAAATGACATTCCTTGTTCCTTTTTAATCTTTCTTATTTTCTAGTTTTTGTTATGGGATATTTCTAAAATTTCACAAAATATATGAGATATATGTCCTTATTATTTTAGATTTTCATCATATATCTTTTAGATTTTTAGAGATTGTACAAATTATCTATTATAATTAACTTAGGTAACTGACTAGAAATTATAATTGATTTTTTAATGATTTATAATCAAGTTATATATTCTCTTTATCTTTTAAAAATTAATCTCACCCCGATGTTTAAACCTAAAATATTGAAAAACTAACGTTTGTTTGTTATAAAAGGGAATATGAACATCCATTAACGGCCCGTTTGGTAGCCAGTTATAAACCATGGTAATGGAAATGAATTTATAACTAAATTTAGAAGGGAAATCAAATTCCATTCCCATGGTGGTGCTACCTTAGCTCTAATTTATCTAATTTTTTTCACAAATATCCATTTCCATCAAATACCACTACCTCCAATGGTAATGGATATGAATAAAAAATAAGAAGAAAATTGAAGCTTGGGAATGAAAATTTGTTTTCCATGGAGATTATATGGTTCTTCCTTAATAAAATTACACTATAAATGCATTACCATTACTACAATTTATTACCAACAGCAAAACGGGCCGTAAATGTATTAAAAACTTAAAACCTTAGAAGTACATTCTTATAACAAAAGAGGTTTGTGCTGAATTTCGTAAAAAAAACTCATCAGTAAACGGGCCATATGTAGGTTATTCATATAGTTGGTGAATTAACACCTAATTAATATATAAGTTTTATGTCATTTTTTTATTAATTAGTACTTACAAAATAAGAAAATTTTTAAAATTGGGTAACTGGGTATAGATTAGAATTTTAAAAACCGCATAGGTATAATTGAGAAAACTATTCGATTTACTAACATGGTAAAGACCCTTATTAACCAGCATTAGTAGTGAATCTGTTATAAGCTATTGGTCATTATTTTATTGTAAATTCGTCAGTATAAATAAGAAAATTTCAAATGTGTGGTTAAAACTTAAAATTCTAAGAAACATCGACTTGTTCAGTACCACAAAGAAAACTACCAACCCCGACCATTCTGTGGACTTAGACTCGTAGAATCATTTGTAAAGGCGCACGAGCCTTGCCAGGCCAGCGCACCTTGTGCCTGTGCCTAAAACGGGCTAAGACAAAGCTGTGTTGTGTCGGGCTCGTGTCCATTTTTTTTTTTAAAAAAAAAAACACATGTTCAACTCATCCTATGGTTCATGGTAAGACGATTTGTGCCGTAGTTATAATTTTTTTTTAAATATATATTGTGCCGTATGGTATAATTTGTAATAATTTTTTAAAATAATTTTTAACATGGTATCAAGAACCAATGGTGCTAATTTTTAACATGGTACCAAGAACCAATGTGATGTAGAGGTCACGGGTTCGAATCTCTCCTCCCTCTCCTTTCAAAGTGGAATTAATTAGCACCAGGTATGGTGGGCCTGTGTTGCATCCACATTTCAAGCCCAAAGGGTCTTTCATGTGAGGGGGAGTGATAGAGTATATAACATATTCTTGAGCCCTAACCATTAGCTTAAGCTGATAGTTGTGGCCCATAAATATGTTATATACTTTATCAGTTACCAAACCACCAGCCACCATCTGCCTCCACCCCAATCGGTGCCGCCACTCTGCATCTCAGGCCAGTAGAAGACATTCCCCTCCTTTGACGCACATTTTAATTTTGATGTAGCTAGCTTAGCTTAGGTCAATTGGTCAATTAAGAAAGTGATATCAATCTGTACGTGCCTAACTAGCTAGTTGTGTTACAGTTTCAAGTTGCATATCAAATAACCTTATCATAAGTTCAGTACTCCCTTCGTAACATGTTCGATTTTTAAATAAACAAGTTCGTTGGAGAGCTCTCAATCCAAACCTAATTAACTATTTATTAAGCGGACCAAAAATTTCAACCCTTGCTCAACCTATTCGATCAATGGGTTGCTCATTTATCCTACTTAATTATAACTCATTTACATCTTATGAAAATGTAGAATTCCATGTATATATTCATGCTCGATCTAGTTCATAATATTCTTTGACCAATTTTTAAATTTATATAAAGATTATTTATAAGTATATTAATGAGCTATGTCCAATAAAATAGATTATTTTCAAGTTAGAAATGAGCTAAATTTGTATCAAATTAAACAGATTATCCTTGATCATCCTATTTAATTAAATAGATAGAAAACTTGAAATCTAACCCATTTTTTAGGTTAGGTTCAATGATTAGGGTTATTGGGTTGGGTTCGTTTTGCCTAACCTAAATTCAAACATTAATAATAGACCATTATTCAACTTATCATGCTAAAAATATAAAAATAATACTTCCTCCGTTTCGAAAAAAACGCAACAATTGCGGTGGCACGGACTCCTAGGTAATTTTTTGTTGTGAGAGTAAAAGGGATAGAGAGAGAAAGTGGGATATGTAATGATGTGAGAGATAGAAAGAAAAAACTTACAAAAATGAAAAATTAAAATTGTTGCATTTATTTTGAAACATCCAAATATAGAAATTGTTGCATTGTTTTCGAAATGGAGGAAGTAATTTGAATCATATGTGTTCTTCCCTTTTCCTTGCATACCTTGATTTTCTGAATTAGGATCGATGCATCAACAAATTAAGACCTCGTCTATGTTTACTTTAAAAGATAATATTATAGGCGATGAAATTTTTGAGGTGCTTTTTAGCTTTTGTAAGTAACTTCAATGTTTTGACTGAGTCAAAATTCTTTTAGAGGTGGTTGGTGATGAAAGTTTTGAAATAGAGTTTTAGGACTAACGGTCTAAAACGCTCACTTAGAAACAACTACAAGATCATCTAAATCTTACTGAACACATTTATATAAATAATTATTCAATTCAGAAGTCAAATCTAATGAAAGCAAGGTATGTTAATGATCTAAACTCTAAAGCTAATATTTAATAATTAAAATTCAAACTCTAATTGCTAAGCAAGACCACACTCCATTTGTTGTCCTTCGTCGTTTCACCATATATTATATAAAAAAGTTTCATTAAAAATTTGATCATATCTAGACATTATATTTTATCATGATTTAAACAAGGCCGCACATGTAACGACCCGACTCGCTTAAATCGGCGCGGAAGAAACCGACGAGTCGAATAGTTATAAACTACAACTCAAATACTTAAGAAATTAAAACTAATTCCTCGAGCATACTATTAATCAACCAAAAACGTACAAATACCCACAAGTTTGTACATACTAGTCCAAAAGTCGAACTAAAAATACTAAAATGCGAGTAACTCCAACCACACGTCAGAGTCTAAACAACGTATAAAGAATCCAACAATAACGTATAAATTCTATACAATACGCCAATACTATCTAAAAACAACAGAAATAGAAAATACATCAAATAACGGAAACAATAAACGTCGCTCGCCCAACCCAAAGCTAAGCAAGAGTATCGTCATCAGAAATACCTGAAAAACATACAACAGTCCACCATCAGTGGCGAGTAACATAACTGACTCACCCTAATGGGAATACACATGAACATAGTATAAACCAAATAATCAACATCAACAATCAAAGTACGAGAACAACCCAAAACGTGGACTCGACTCAAAACACCCTAACCAACTATCTTTGGCGCAATCATTCACATACTAGACCGGACTGTGCTCGTACGAACGCATCTTACGCGATCGAACTTTCTACTATGCTTGGATTTGAGAATCTTACTCCCAAACCCCATGAAACCAATCTTACTGGAAATCCATGTCCCGTGAAACCAATCTTACCGGAAATCCACAAAAGATCACATAGTATGACTCCAACTATCCCAATACCGCGGATGGAATAGGGGCAACGTCTTAACCCAAATACAATGAATCTTACTCAAAGTATCAGGCGTCTAGAAATGAAATCAAGCTAACTTTATTAATCAATTATTTAATCATCTTATTAACTCAACCTAACTAAATTATATTCAAGAATTGCCTCAATGCCTTGATTCTCGAAAAATAATCAGTTTAAACACGAAGTTATTCTCAAGATTGCCTTTACGCCTTGATCTTGAGTCTAACCAACCATAATTCGTCATTCATTAACCATTCTTTAATCATATTAGACATAATCTTCAACTTTCTTTAACTTTCAAGATTCAACCAAGAACTCATAAAGACTCATCAAGAACTCATAAAGAACTCAAAGAACTCATAAAGAACTCATTCAAGATTCAAGATCTTCAATCAAGAACTCAATCAAGATTCAAGATCTTCAATCAAGAACTCATCCAAACTCATTCATACCACACGCATAACCTCATCATAACACTCGAAAATTACCATTCAACTTATCCAAAATTCATCAAACTTTAACATAGTTATCATGATCATAAAACAACATGTATTCAATCATAAAATCATGGAAACCATCATCAAACATCACATAAAAACATAAAAATTCAGAATATAAACCATACATAAAATCATGGATATTCATCATCAAACAACCCAAACATGCATTTAATCTATACTATAAACATAGTATACCAACAAGGTTGAGAAAGTATGTTACCTTATTGAGGATTACACACAAAATCAACACAAAAAGCTGCCCGGAAAACGAACCACACGGACCAAAATCACACGGCACAACACGCACGGTTCGAACCACACGGCCAACCACCTTCTACGGCACCACAGCTGCACGGCTGCCACGAACACGACCCACACGAGCACCACTGCCACGGACCCACTGCACAGCCACGGCTTCACACACGGCCTGCTGCCCAACCACGAGCACGAACACCACACGAACCCCACACGTGCACACACGGCTTCACACACGGCACCCACTCGAACAAGACCCCAAAACCGAACCGAACTAGTGATCTTGAATGAAATGAATGCGTTTAGGATTGTGTTTGAACACTTAAAGATCAATGAACTTTGAATCTTTAAGTTTTGGGCTAGGAAAAATGATGAACAATTGATGGGTTCAATTGCTCCAAAATAGCGTGAGGCAAGGGAGGAAGTGGAGGGAAAATTTTAGTGATCAAACTTGATGGCAAGTGTGTTAAGATGGCAAATGAGCAAATAGATCCTCAAGCCTTACTAACTCATCTATATATAGAGTTAGTGAAGGTGTGAACACAAGGCAAGTGGCACCACTTGCCATGCACTAGGAAAACCGGCCAAGGGGGTTAATTGGGCCTAAAAAAAATGGGCTCTCGTGATCCATTGGGCTAATTTACGTAATTTACACGATTAATCATGCAATAATCGATTTAGCCCAAAATATTAAATAATTAATTAGAAAATTAAATAAATAAATTCTAATTAATTAAATAATAAATAACATAAATAATAAAAACTGGAAATACAATAATTCGAATTAAATCGAAATTATTCACATAAAATAAAATAAATAGTTCAAAAGAAAATTTGAACTAGCACATAAATACACATAACGCACATAAATTATCGGCAAAAATACCAATAAAATCAGGGTCATTACAGCACATGGTAATTTTTTTCCACACATATATATCTTCTTCTTCTTGCGCTGCACCTTAATCCCAAAGCAATGGCACGAGAACTTCCTAAGAGACCGCCCATTCTATTGCTATTCTTGGCCAACCACGGAGTCGGTGGGGTTGGCGGCATGGGAACACAAAGACTTTCCAGGAGGTCACCCATCCTATTATTATTCTCATCCAAAAATGTGTCTGGATGTGACATATATATATATATATATATATTATTAAAATTTGAGAGAACAAAAAAGAGATGGGACTAGCAATGAGCGACAAAAGAATAAATTAAATTATACAATTCCACATATATAAAGAAATCTTGTGATCACGATCAATTTTAATTTCCCCCCTTAAATAATACAACGTAACCAAGACTATTAATTGAAAAATAAAGCTATCCCAATTAATTAATGTATTACATGCATATGTAAGAGGCGTAGCAATAGTAAACGAATTTGCTACAAAAAACCCAGTAAACCACAATGCAAATTAAATAAGCACATACATATAGTGTTTGAACTGTTGATGAATAATAGAAAAAACCCTTGCCTTAACTACTACCACTTTTTTTTTTTACTACAAATTAAATAATGTACGCCATGATTCTTTAAAAAAAAGTTTATTTATTGTCTATATGTATGTATGTGATGATGATTAATTGCTTAAATCAGCAAAATTAAAGCAGGTTTCGATTGGACATGGAATAATTAAAGTCACATATTAGAAGATAAGGACATTAATACAATGGTGCCCAATGATAATTTCAATATTAGAACGGAAAATGCTTGGCTGACCTCAAGGTTATCAACAACCTCCTAGACATATAAAAATAAAATATTAGTAAAGTTATTATAAATTAGAGAGATAAATGTTATAATTAAATTATTATTTTAAATATATTTTCAACCAATAAAAAATTATAGTTCTAATACATTTTAATTGATATGAGATCCTCTTTAATTAATTAGTTTGTAGGAGGTGAATAGATCAATGTGGTCTTTTTTTTGACAGGGAATAGATCGATGTGGTTTGTTATATGATATTTTATTCTTCCGCTAATTTTACAGAATACTCAATATTTTTTAGCGTAATGATAGTATATTATGCAATGCATATACTTTGAGACGAATTAAACGATAAAATAAAATTCAATCAAAGTACCTTTATTAATAGATATGTAATTTCAAAATTTAATCAGACCAAATGAACATTAATCATCAACTTAATAAACATTAACTTATTGCGAGTTGTATTTGTATAGAGACCATTCCTCTATATACATACTCATGGGAGTACCTTCTCGAAATTAACGTGAAATGATCTAAATTTAAACATTAGAAATTTTCGTACTCCCATTAAATGAGAGAGAAAAGAGTTTCAAAACGTTAAAATCCCATTTTATCTTGCATTAATAGCTAGGAAAAATTATTTAAAATGGTTTGAACTATGACCAATCTTTTAAAAACAGTCACAACTATTGATTATCTCATAATTGTCCTAACTTTTATAAAAGTAGTCTAAATTATGACATGTCTTATAAACAACAACTCCAAATTATGACTATTTGGGACTATTTTTAGAAGAAAATCAATAGTTAGGAATATCCCACAAAGTTATGATTGTTATAGATAATTAATAGTTGAGATTGTTTTTGGAAGACTAGACATAGTCCAGATGGATTTTATTAAGTTTTCCTAATGGTTAATACCAAAGTTTCCAAAAAACTAAGGGTGCGTTTGATTCAACCTATTTAAGCACTTTAATGCTTATTTCGAAAAACTTCATATTAGATCAGAAAAATTCAGATCAGATCAAAAAAATTATAACTATAAAAATAACTACAATAAAAAAAAATTCAGATCAGATAATAAAAATCAAATCAAATAAAAAAGATTAAGATTAATATAAGATCATATATGATCAGAAAATTTCATATGAATCAAACACAGCCTAAGTATGAAGTATACAAGGCCATGTTACATGAACGATTGTTACGGTAATGGGTCCTGGCAATGTTATGCAATTATACTGGAAGTTAGGCCCAGCCTTGATTCTCAGCTTTTCTGATATATTGAATTTAATTAAATGGATCAAACATTCTGTGGACAATGGGCCTAGCTTATACTGTGTTACATGAGTGCAAGTATCAAGTAGGTTTTGGAAAGTTGGCAATTGAGTATTGAATAAAGCCATGTTCTTTTGCACATACTTTCATATTTTTAGTTGTTCGGTTCATTTCAGTGTTCTTTTGAAATTATTATGACCACTGAGAATGTTTTTTCGATAAGCTTTTCTATGTATAGAAAACAATAAATCTTAAAAAAAATAAAAGGATCAAAAGTACTTGTAATACTTGTATTCTGAAAAGAGGTAAATTTGAGGTTGAAATTGTAAGAAAAAAAAAAAAAAAAAAACTCAGAAATACTTGTTTTGGGTGCTAAAAAAATCTTGATTTATGTGTTTGATTTTTTTTTTCCAATGTATATGGTTAGAAAAGCTACTTAGTAAAGACTTGATTTGAAGTTGAAAAAAAACATGACCAGAAATACTTCCTCCTATCCAAATTAAATGCAACAATCTGGAGTGCGCGGAATCCTGGGAGCGAAAATGGAAAGATTAAAATAGTTGCAAATAATTTGAAACTTCTTGAAATAGAAACTGTTGCATTTAATTTGGATATGAGGGAGTAGTTGTTTTGTATGCCAAAAAGGCAAAAACATTATCAGTTTGTGTATTAGGGGGCATTTTAGTCAATGAATTAGGGGGCATTTTAGTCTTGAAGACCTCGATTTGAGGCCGGAATTGTAAAAATTAACCAGAAATACGTACTAGTTATGCGTGCCAAAAAAATCTCAATTTACGTGCCAAACAAATAAATTCCAAAACTAGCAACAATTAAATTATTAAACATAATTCACTTCATAGAGCTATGAAATTATGATTATCTTGAACAAAAGTTCAGGGCTGCTAACTATTAAGAAAATTAGAAAGCGCTACTATGTAAAAAAACTTAAAAGTTACCGACTACCATATGTAGAATTTTACCATTTCAAACTCTTCAACTATTGTTGTTTAATATTTCTCCTTTTTACTCTACCTTTGTCTTCCATATTTTCCTTTTAATTAATGTTGATTATAAAATTATTCTAAATTTTTATTATTTATGATTTTTCATTCTTCTCGTTAATTTTTATTAATAAGGACAACAAGTCGATTAATTCCTTTTCGTATAGGGCTAGCTACTAGAATACTTTCGTATGATAAGGATTTTCTTTTAACATAAGGGTGGAACCAACAAATCATAGTATGCATCAATAAATATGATTAATGGTGTGGTAGGGTAGTGTGTATTGACATTTTCCTCGTCATTTGTTTAATCTAAAGAAGCCCGCACAACATTGCTACATTTCCACGATCAACATTATCCACAACAAATGACGGGTACAAAAATCCTCAAAATAAAAGCAACTTGTTCTCGTGATATTAATGCAAATTGCAACCTAGCTAGTTAAGTTTTTTTTTTTAATAGACTCTCGAAACAAATTTTATTAATCAATTGTTGTCACAAAATATTCTAAATATAGAATTGGTATTTGGTTGGTCCATAAGCTGTGGAAAAACTGAAAATAATTCTTAAATTTATTTCTAATAACGATGGTACAAAATGAACTAGAATAAGAAAGCTTTCGATTTAGAATAGGCTAGTGAATTTGGTTACCTAATTAATTATATTCCCACTTTTATGAATTAGGGTTTTTGTGATGTTGAAAGTAAAATGAGTTTATAGTATTAACAACACTAATTAAAGGTGATGATGAATTGAATCATCGCCAAAATTATTAAATTAGTAAATAGTGACCACGTTCCTCCTTTGTATATATGATCTCTTACTAATTAATTTAATGTAAGTCGATCTAATGATTAAATAATATATATATATATATATATGCTAAGTATATTTTATTAAGTTCTCTCAAGTTTTAGCACAATTAGGTTTAGGTGGTCCATTGCACAATTGTTCTATAATGTTTAATAAGCCATAAAATTGGGCCAACCCCCATTATAGGGTTATAATATAACCGAAAAGATATTTCATTTAACTTTTTTTTCTTCCATTGACTATCATAGTACAGAACCCGTTGACTTTTTTTTTTTTTAATAATAAACCACCAGCTTATAAGTCTAAGAGGTATTGTACACATTATAAATTTAAGAATGAGTACTCTGTTTTTGTTCGCAAATTATTATATGGTCCCAGGATCACAGAAGTTTCTGTGGTCCCTGGCCAAAACGACGTAGTTTATGAGTAAAAAAAAAATTAACAGACTTCCTACTTTCAAGGATTTTATTCTGCAAATAGAGTGAAAAATAACTGCTAAAAAAACTAATTAGTAGGTAACAACTAAAATCTTCGCTTCCACTTCCCTAAGAACAATCTGCAAATGCATTTGTAATACCCCGTATTTTTGTACATTTATACATGTATTTTATACACCTATACATGTATTTTATACGCCTAAATGAATATTTTAGATGCTTTATGAATTAAAAGTAATAAAATGGTGTAAAGTAAATATTTACGAAAATATTATTATTTGAGTATTTAAATAATTTGCATATATATTTATAAAGAGATTTTATAAAATCATATTTAGAAATAATATCAATGGTTTTCATTATGTATTTTGGGCGTTGTTTATAAAATAGAATATTCCGGTTTGAAAAAGGGTAAAAGTATTTGTTCGTATTGCCGCAAGCCCAACCCGATAGGAAACTCAAATTGGACCCAGTCTGTATAAATACCCTAGTGTAAACCAAAATAGTCAAAAACCCTAAATCAGAAAAGAAAAAAATAATAATAATTAAAAAAAAGGGTTTTTCTATATAGTACCCTGTGGTATAGCGTTTTCTACGATGTACCCCTTTAAAATGGGACTTCTACATGGTACCCCTGAGGAACTACTGCTTACCACGTAATACCCCTTATAAATTATTAATTACGTAATTAACACACTAAACATGATTATTAGTGCACTAACCTTTATGATTAATATAAACAACTGCTAATTATTACTAATTTTTAAAAAAATTGGTAGTTTTTGTTTTTTTTAATTGTATTTTTTTGGTAATTCTTTGATAATAATTAGTCATAATTAGTAATAATTTACAGCAAATTAGATTAATTATGACGGTTAGTGCACTAATAATCAAGTTTAGATTGTTAATTACGTAATTAATAATTTAGAGGGTAATAAGTGGTGAACAGTAGTTTCTTAGGGTACTATGCAGAAGTCCCAATTTGGAGAGGTACATCGTAGAAAACGCTATACCACAGGGGCACTACATAGAAAAACCCCAAAAAAAAAAAAACAACACTCACTCAATGTCTCCCGTATAACAACTGCAACGAAGCAGCAGCGCAACAGCCGACGCCGGAGCCGCCGCCGCCGCCGCCCGGAGCCCAGCGAGGACCGTCGTCCGCTGCCGCCGTTACCCTGCTACAACCTGCGTGAGTCTTAAAAAAAAAAAAAACTTTTCTTTATTTATTTTTAATTCTTGAATTTATAGTTTATAAATTGTTATATTTGCTTAATTTCCGATTTGATGATGTTGTTTAATCATATTTTGGATTAAAGTTGAGGTTTGAATCTTTGATGTTTGGGGTTTTAATTGAAATTTTTTAGATTTTGTAAGTTGATTAAAACTAGTTTAAACCTTGATTTTTAGTGTTATGTGATGGTTAAAGTATTAAAGTTGATATTTTGGAAGTTGTTGTTGAAGTTTTAATGTTTTAATGAAGGTTTTCTTGAAGCTTTAATGGAGGTTTTGGTGTTTTAATGGAGGTTGTTGTAGGGAGGTTGAAGATGAAGTTGTGTTTTTGTATTTTAATAAGTTTTATGAAATTTTTGATTAATCTTGATTAGTATTGTTAAATTGGATTATATTTTTGGAGTTTTATTAATTTTATTATTGCTGTGATTTTTGGAAAAGTAGTTTAATTTCAATGATTTTAATTGTTAGTTGAGTATAAGGGTTTTCGGTAGTCTTAGAACGTGTCGGGTGTTGTTAAAACTTTAAAAATTGATTTTCAAGACATTTCGGAAGGGTTTTAAATGTTTTATCAGAGCTGGAATTTTTGAATAATCACGCCTACTCGATGTTTTATCTATTTATTTAAACGTCGGCTGGTATTTTAAATAGAGGGCACAATAATTTAATTTTTGAATTAAAAGAAATGATTAAAAATAATTTTTCGAATTTTATAGAAGCTGGAATTTTGTAATATATACTTAGGATAGTTTATATGTTCGAGGGAATTAATTAGTCACGATGTTTATATGTAGGAGACTTTGAATTCAGAGAATTCAATTAATTGTGGCTAGTAGAGTATACTACTCCAGGTACGTATGTATTCAATAAGCTGTCTGCAAGTAGTAGCATGTCTAGGGCATGATTTGAACTGTGTTGACTGGTTATATGTCATATATGTGATTGGAAAAAAAATATATATATTGCTACAGCATGTTGTCGTGAATTGTATTTTTATCACAGTTGGAGTAGGAGTTCAATTATGAACCTTTATACCACGTAGCGTGGGGCCAATAGGCATTAGTATCATTATACCACCATTGTGTGAGGCCATGGGCATTAAAGGACTTGTTAATTATGTGATCGCTAAATAAAAGATAAATAAACCTGCAACTGTGTGATTTCAAGTGTGATGTTATATATTGTAGATTTTAGGAAAATTAAATTAAATCAGATCTTCTTAATATGGTAAACCACGTAAAGTGGATTCGCACCAAAAATCTTGGAACGTATACACCTTGAGTATGAACATATTGGGGAGGCTATCTAGCTTCCTACAAGAGGTACAAGACGTTGTACACTCTTGTTTTATTTTCTTTTTTAAAATTCTTTTGGGATCCCGTCCACCTTATGGTGGACATTTTTCCGCTCGACTTACAGTCGGGTGCGTGGCCTGAGGTGTCTTGACAGAAGGTGTTTTATAAACTTTGGAAACCTGTTCGATGTGAATCCAATCTCTTAATAAAACAAATAGATAATATGCATCTCACAGTTATTTAATCTGACCACTACCTTTAATTTGTCTGATCATGGAGTCCATAGTCTTAGCTCAATCACAATAATTTATTTATTTATAAATTTACTTGTTTATTTATTTATTTATTTATTCCTCGCCCTGTTGTATATATGTACTCAGCTTTTGCTGATTACGTGCTTTGTTTGTGTCTTCTTTGGTCATGGCCCTCGCCTTAATGACCCTGTGATGAACCAATTTATACACTTGTATTATTGGGGAGCAGAATTGCACAAGTTAGCTTAATGATGTGAAGTTCAAGCATTCAGCATATGCATTGTTGTGGGATGAGAGTGATTCGAGAGTTAACCAGTCTTGTATCTGAGCTTATTTTAAAATGTATTTCATTTACGTTATTTTGTGTAAATGATTGTTGAAGTTTTTCCGCTGCAAAATTCTGAATAAGCCGAAACGTTTTCACACGTGGCGGTAATACTTTGGATTTTCTCTTTAGCGTTATTTTCACAATATATTTTCAAATCTTTAAGTCTTTTTAAGTAGGGAATTTCCAGGGTGTTACAGCATTCTACGGTTACCTGCACAAGCTAATCTTTTGATTGTATTCAGTATTAAAAAAAATGAATATTCAGTATAAAAAAATAAATATTCAGTATTAAAAAATGAATAATCATTTTAGTTATGAGTAAGACACATATACTTCATGGGTATTCATTGCTTTGTTGCGTTCATTCGTATTTTTCATCGTATTAAGGCAAAAAAGTTCCGTTGTAACAAAAAAAATTCCCTAGTTTATATTTTTTGAATTCATATTTTTCATGCTAATTGAATATCTCAATTCAAAATATTCACAATTTATTTAAAACAATTATAAAATTTTCTTTTGTAATATTATTTATCGTACCTGTTTCTTTTATTTTTTCCGATAAGCGAATCACGTACTCATTTTATACTTGTATCGGTCTTTACAGTCATTTTCTATGCAACTTAGGTTGGATTTTGCTTCGTAGCAATCATGATAGCTCCTAGATCAACCAATAAAAGTAGGTTTAAAGGAAATTTGAGAAAGAAAAAGGGGGAAATGAGCAAGAGCGCGGTTGCGCAGCTATGTTTGCCAACATGACCTGAAATTGAACTGATACTAATAAGATAGCTGAAAGTAGTTGAACGGATAATGTAAATGAAAATTTTAGCATATATTCTTGTGACGCTATATGAAATAGCAACTTTAATTTCAGTCAATTTTTGAGTTGAAATTTAATTTAAGCCCTAATCTCAAACACTATTATTATCTATTTTTAGATGACTTAAACACCTTTCATCAAAAAAAAATAAATAAAAAATAGCATCCATCCATTTAAAATTACTGAAATATGTTGCCAGACAGAGCCTAATGAAGCATCGTTATATAAACTCATAAAGAATTAACAAGAGTTGGGTCGAGTGGTAAGCAGATAGATACCGCTTAAAAAGGAGGCTAAGTCTCAAATTCGAGCCTCGTCTAATACATCAAAATATTGGAGCTAATTTGCAATCACATATGATGTATCAACTCTTAAACTAATTCCTAGAATAAAGGTAAGTAAGTATTTACAAGGATATGCATCAAGTATAGAATATATATATATATATGTTCTAACACCATTGAATTAAATATTAATTAGAAACTTAGAATGTAGTAGTTAATTACTCATAGCATCTAATCTAATTAAAGATATAAAATCAGAGCGCAAAAGTGTTCTTTTGATGATACATCAAACATCGCTGTTTTTTTGCCATCCATATTTTTTATGATCTCTCCGTAATAACATGCATTTTTATCCTACAATTAAGTTCTGAAACCACGGAGAAAAGGCAACAGCTAGTGATTTTGCACATAGAATGACAATATCTTAAGCTGGATCACTATCGCAATTAGCACAGCAAAAAATACAAATAGAATTGAAGGTGATTAGATTAAAGTAATTTTTATCATTATATTATAACTCATATCACATCAATAGAGAAGCAAATTAAGTAGCCAATTATTTAGCGACCAATAGTCATAACTCATAACTACGATGACATTACTTAGCTTGTTGGTTTTATGCTTGTGATTTTCACTATGAGCCCGTTTATTTCGGTGTATAACATTTTCGATGTAAAATGATTTTCCATGAAAAACATTTTACGTTGGAAAACTCATTTTCGTCCGTTTACTTTGGTGTAAAACATTTTTGATGTAAAATGATTTTCCATGAAAAACATTTTACGTTGGAAAACTCATTTTCATAGAAGTTTTCCATTGTTTACTTGCACGGAAAATAAGTTTTACTCCCAAATTTGGAGGAAAATGTTTCCAATACGGTGTAAAATGAGTTTTCACCCAAAGTTTTACATTTTATTTTTTCACCCAAAGTAAACAATGTAAAATAGGAAGACTGTTTTCAGGGAAAACGTTTTTCGCTCTAGTAAACGGACCCTAAATGTTTACCTGCACTGAAAATAAGTTTTACTCTCAAATTTAGAGGAAAATGTTTTCAATAGGGTGTAAAGTGAGTTTTCACCCAAAGTTTTTTATTTTTTTCATCCAAATTAAACGATGTAAAATAGGAAGATTGTTTTCAAGAAAAACGTTTTTCGCTCTAGTAAACGGACCCTATATCTTTCACAGTTTCACTAATAATCCGCAAGTATACATGTGGTTGACCTCGATCTACCATTTTTTTTTCATTAAGGGTCCGTTTACTTAGATGTAAAACGTTTTCGATGTAAAATAATTTTCCATGAAAAACATTTTACCCTGGAAAACTCATTTTCATATAAATTTCCCAATGTTTACTTGCACGGAAAATAGTTTTACTCACAAATTTGGGGCAAAATGTTTCAAATAGGGTGTAAAATGAATTTTCACCCAAAGTTTTACATTTTTTTTTTCTCCCAAAGTAAAAGATGTAAAATGGGAAAAGTGTTTTCAAGAAAAACATTTTTTGCTCTAATAAACGAAGCCTAAAAAAAAAACGGGTGATTTTCTTATAAGTTACGTCATCATGAAGATGTATTTATCCTGCTAACATGGCTCATCATCTTTGTGTGATGGATTTGTATAATAATAGACGTACTAATTATATACTTAGTATAATACTAACAGTAACAAATTATTGCTGTTAATTTAAGGATTTAATTAATCAAAAGCTTCCCCTCAAAAAAAATAATACTCAAAAGCTTACCATGTCTAGCCTGAGCTGGCAAGCTGGATTTTACAAACATCATAAGTATTTGACGTTGAACTAGTCAACATATGGTGATGTGCTTTTTCTGCTTCAAAATGTTCTTGACATTTGATATCTTTTGAGATAAAAATGATCAAAGTGAGAACATTGTAAAACTAATGGTATAATTGAATAATTTTATTAGAATAGATCATAATCAACACATCTTTAATTGATAATACAATAAAGCCCCGTTCTTTAGGACTTCTATTGACTTAATTTAATTTAATTTCATTTAAGTTCAATTAATTTAATTTAAATTAATTTAATTTAAGTTCATTTCATTATTATTATTATTATTAGTTTCGGGCATCGTTTTTCCGCTCGACATTTTCCGACGATGGTTTTCGAACTGACATTTCTGGCGTTGATTATTCGGCCGACTTTTCCGGCGACGATTTTCGGGACGAGTTTTTCGGCGACGGTTTTCCGGACGACGGTTTTCAGACTAATTTTTCCAGCGGTGATTATTCGGCCGAGTTTTTCAGCGACGATTTTCGGGACGACTTTTCCGACGACAGTTTTCGGACTGATTTTTCGGCGGTAATTATTCGGCCGACTTTTTCCGACGACAATTTTTGGACTGATTTTCCGGCGTTGATTATTCGGCCGACTTTTCCGACATCGATTTTCAGGCCGAGTTTTTCGGCGACGATTTTTCGGGACGACTTTTCCGACGACGATTTTCGGACTGATTTTCCGACGGTGATTATTCGGTCGACTTTTCCGGCGACAATTTTCAGGCCGAGTTTTTCGGCGACGATTTTTCGGGACGACGATTTTCAGATTAACTTTTCCGGCGGTGATTATTCGGTCGACTTTTCCGGCGATGATTTTCAGGCCGAGTTTTTCCGCGACGATTTTCGGGGTGACTTTTCCGGCGACGATTTTCAGGCCGAGTTTTTCAGCGACGATTTTCGGGATGACTTTTCCGGCGACAGTTTTCGGAGTGACTTTTCTGGCGGTGATTATTCGGCCGAGTTTTTCGACGACGGTTTTCCGCCGGTGAAAATTAATGTTTTAGGGTTTACATTGAAATATAAATAAAATAAAAAAATAAAAAAAAATTAAAAAAAAATTAAAAAAATAAATAAAAAAAATAAAAAAAAAATAAAAATAAAAATAAAAATAAAAATATAATTTAATTTAATTTAATTTTTTAATTTAATTTAATTTGATTTAATTTAATTTCAGTTAATTTAATTTAAGTTAAGTTAATTTAATTTAAGTTCAGGTTTTCTCAGTCCTATAGAACAGGGCCTAATAGATTAATATTAGACTGTAAAACTTATTAACTACCATGAATAAAAAGGAGGAAAAAATTCTTGCTACAATTGGAGTATTTATATAAATCATACTCCGTATTTTTTGTTCTGATCTATTTTTTTTTAAAAGGAAAGGTAAACAGTGTGAAGTTAGGTTGCCTTCCTCTCGAAGAAACAACCCGACTTGTCGATATTTAAGAAAAAGGAGAACTTGACATACTTCATTTTTTGGCTCATGCCCAAACTAACACATTAACTTCATGTTTGTTTGGCTCATGCCCAAACTAACACATTACATAGTTTTTTGTTTCACCTCTACATTATATCTTTCCTATGCTACATTATTAACCTTGCTGCTAATATCATATCCAAATGAGCTTAAATAATGAGAATTGAAATCCAAATTAGTGGCATGGGAGTGCACCTTGCAACCGAGAGGTTGTGAGCTCGAGCCTCACTCGTCTCGCTAATAAATGTAAGGGCAATGTTAACTCAGCATTCGTGTGAGATGGGCCTGGTAACTGCACATGTAAAATTTAAAGCTTAAATAATATGATAACAATTTTGGGGCGCATGTGGAAGTGTTAATGAACCTAAATAACATATTTTTTTTATCAAATACCAAAGTCGTACAATGATATTTCTATGAGAGCTCATGTCTTTTACCCTAGCTCTTGTGAGAGCTCGCGATCTCTATATATGTGGCACCTCTTACATTTCCATAAGTTATTGGTAGAACTCTAGTTTCTATATATACATTATTACACTTGCCATACTCCCATATTTATATATGTCCATGTCTTACTTTTCTCAATGGTATCAAGAGCCAACGTGACGCTGAAATTAATGGTTCAATTCTCTCCTCCTTCTCCTTTTTGAGTGGAATTAATTCGAGCCAGATATGAAGGTTCTGTGTTGCATCAACATTTCAAGCTTAAATGGTCTTTCATGTATGTGAGGGGGAGTGATAGAGTATATAACATATTCTTGTGTTTAACTATCAGCTTAAGCTTTTGGTTGAAATGGTCCTTTAACATTTTTATAATTCTATAATATTCCATCTATCTTTGGTGTCTTTTGTTCCTAAATTATTCTAGATATTTTAATTACAAGATTTCTCGAGAAAATTCACTTTATACAACTTATAAGATTTATCCAGATTTTCCCCTAAAAAAAATTCTCTAGATTTCACATTATAAAATCATCTAGATTTTTCTAGACTAACTTTTAATACTCCCCCTTAATCTTGAAAATTCTTATACTCCAAATGTTTCTCTTGTTGATGCACCCGTCGGCCGTCACCGATGAACCTGTACATGTTGCTGAACTTGTATTTGTTGACACTCATGTTATGTTGCCAACTATTCTAAACTTCCCTTTTTCTTTTGTTGTTCTTGTTCATATTCAATTCTTTCTACTATTGGTACCCGTGTTACCAACTTGCTTCCTCTAAGGCTCTAATCAACTTTCTCACTCTTTTCTAGGTTCGTACTCATGTTACTAAAAATCTCACTAATGCCCTTACCATCTGTCATTTTCAATGACATTTGTTTCTCCAAATTACTACTTTTATTATTCTTGTAACCAATTAATAGCGAACACCCACTTTTTCTTATTTAATTTTCTATGTTTCTTTTCTCATTATACATTGTACGCTAATGTTCATTCAAATTGAACTAATGCACATAGCATACCGTTTTAATTTTTATTTTTATGCGCCAAGGTACACAAGTGAGTCTCTATACAGGTCATATCTCAGGATGACAGCATAGAGGAGAGGAGGAAATACCCCAGTGTTTTTGCTGGAAGTGAGGTTTGATCCTTCACCCATGATGAGGAAGGTGGGCAAGCTCCCCACTGAGCTATACCCAAGTCCTCAAGCACACCATTTTACTGGTGCATGTGTGTGCACCTTTTATTTTGTACCATTATGGCATTCTCATTACTCATTAGCATCCTTCACCATTTTCTTCTTAAAGTATTTATCTCTCTCCTTTTTTTTTTTTAATCATTTACTTTTCTTATTTATCACCATATTTTACTGAAGCTTATCTTCATGTCTCATTTTCTCCAACACTTTAGGAATTTTGGGGCGCACACAGATTAGTTGATGAACCCGAATACTTAAAACTTCATCCGTTAAAAAAAAAAACAACAACAAACCGTTTTGCACGCATTTTAAAGAAGTGATTTAAAGGTGTAAATGAGCAAATTAATCAAAATAATTTTAACACAAGTAAGAAAGATATTATAGGTTACTTGTCTTAAACTTACATATATTAATTTAATCGTTTAGACTTTTAAATCTATTCCTTAAAATGCGTGCAAATAAGTTTGTTGTGTTTTTTTTTTTTGGAACGGAGGAAATATATTTTTATTATTGATCAAATCCCAAAGTTGCACAATAATATTTTTTGTATGAGCTCATGTCTTCCAATAAACCCTGGGTAGAACTCTTGTTTTTATACACTTTATTTTCTAGATTATTTAGATAAACAAGATGTTAGGCCCACCACTTTACTCACTCTCGATCATTCTCATACTAACTTGAGCGTTAGAGTGTTGCTCCCCGATAAACCCCCGGGGGTATCTAATGTGTTTTCCTTGTGCAAGTTCTTGTTCTTGGATCAAAGCTCTCACTTTCCTTTACCGGAACAGTTTCTCTTACATGATCAATATATCTTATTGAACCTATTATATGTGATTAGACCTTATCTGAACCGAAACTTATCTTGTAACCCTAAGTTTCTAGTCTAGTTTCTAAAGCATAGTTCACCCTCTTATATTATACTAGAGTATTTGCATGGCAAATGGAACCCTCATAAAATACTTAATAATCTTTAGACAAATTCCCATATTTGATGTTGTAGACTTATTCTACAAAATATTACCAACCAAACTAATTTGAAAGCACAAAATATACATTAATAAAACACCATAACCCAAATGAAGAATTGTAGTTAGTTGAAGGTGGAGTTGATACACCTATTTAAGGGGTACTACTACACTTAGTCATACCAACCTTTTACCACTTACGAGTAATTAACAAGCTATAGACGTGCTTCCCTCCATTTTTATAGTGCCTTACACAAATCCCCCTTCTCTAATTCAACCCTTTTTCAAATTTTAATTATCCAAACTTCATCTTCTTCTTTTAATTTATATATCTAAATTAATTTTAATTGCAATTTTAATTTTAAGCTGCTTCTTCTTCTTCTTCTAGCATATACGCTGAAAACAGTGGCACAATGCATGCTCAAATTTCGAGTGTATCTTGGGGAATTAATGAATCATATCGTCCACTTCCTTCTTTATACTTAACTTTATCTTCCATTTGGTTCGTTTCTTCTCTTTCTTGGGCTTTACTCACCTGGAAAAACCGCCATCTTCAGGTCCTTTTTTTTTTGTTTCACTTTCCGCCATTGTTATATGCTGCAATTGACTCTGTAGCTCATATGTATCCCACATTTTTGGGGTTTTAACAATTTTAGGTTTTGCAAGGGATTGGAAGTGATAGGAATTTTGGGTTTTACAGAGTCTGAAGTTTTCGTTATTGCTGTATTATGCTAGGGCAGTTTGCAAGGGATTGGAAGGGTTTTATTTTTTAATTAGTGTAATGGATTGAATTTGTTATCATGTAATTTTGACTGGTTTTAGTTTCTGGGTAGAGTAGTTGAAGCTTATTCATGTTGGTGCTTTATTTTATTTTATTTTTCCAGTTTTTTTTTTTTTTTGTTTAGTATTCTAATTTTGTATTTGGTGTAACAGACTAATAATCTACAATGGTCGTTGGCATCAGTTCCATTGATTAAAACATTGCAGCTTATGCTATCATTCCTCTTTTGGTATGCTCTCAACTCCTATCTTTATTCTTTATTTTGCTCAATTTTTTATCCTCCCCATCATTTTCTGCTATAAAAATGCCTCTCCTTTTTTTTTTTTTTTTCTTTTTCTTTTTCCATTTCCTGTTGTTGCTTTTATAGTTTTTCCTAGTTAAACAAAAGCATTGCTTTTCATAGGTTTGCCTACTTAATTTCTTAAATTTCAATTCTGTTCAGTTGCTGATGCGTCTAGGATTTAGTCCAATTCAGCTCAGTTCAGTTCAGATTGCTTTTCATCTGCGTTCAGTTCAATTTAGAATGTGTTTCATAGTTTTGCCTACTTGATTTCTGAAATTTAAATTCCGTTTAGTTGCTGATGCGTTTAGGATTTAGTTCGATTCAGCTCAGTTCACTTCAGATTAATTCAGTCCAAAAGAACATGCCCTAGTTGATCATGGCATATCCTTATTTATGAGAACAGTTGAAGGGAGTGCATTACTTTGACAGAGTTGAACACTGATGATGAAACTATGAGCAATTGTATCTTTTCTCTAGGCATTAAGGGGACCAATGTTAATTGAATGAAATGATTTGATTTTTTTTTTTTATTTGGAAATGAAATGATTTGATAAACTTATAAATTAATGCGCTGTTATGATTGATAGTTTATGTTAATAAATCAATATAATAAAGGGAAATTCCCTGTATAGCAGTATAGGTATTCAAAAAAATAAAATTTGCTACTAATATTTTAAAAAGGAAGTCAAAATTACCAATTGAGCCCTCATATGTGCACTACACAATTTGCATCTTCTCTGCTTCTTGTGCTAAAATGCCTAAATGCATGTTTCTTTGTAACATGGTAAAAACATGAGCTTGAATCCATGATCTTCTAGGACTTGCTAACCACCATCACCCTGTGCATGAGACTCCTGCCTAATGTGGTGGATAATCAGTTGGAAGGAGCCTTATGCATGAAGCGAAGCTATGCTACTTTGACACCCTTATTTACCTCAAAAATTGCGTGTCTCACACGACACAACACTAAAATACTTCATTTTAAGCTAAAATCATGAATTTTTCCTACCACATGACCGAGTGAGTAAAATGAGCAATAACAATAATCACAACAATTACTGATAGAACAGTAACAATAATTATAAATTTAAACATTCACAATTACTAGGTCAAAAATCATGCTCTAACCTATGCTACTAAGAAAATTTGGAAGATGATCATCTAATTGTTACTTGGTTTTATAAATTATCAATTGTTCTATATCTAATTATACTTTGCCATTTTTTGTAATTCACTACTGAAAGATCACATACTCTCATCGATCTATATAGTATCTTTAACTTGTGACTTGTGTCCAAAATTTTGCCAATTATAATTCAAAGCATTGTTGAATTTTTCAGGTACTCCTGCTTCTATTCTCAAATATGCTCCCTTTGGATGTCTTTTGGGGTGTATGTAACTGGAGTCCTTTTTCAGACAGCTTCTTTTGTATCCTTCCTTCTCATTGCTCATGGTTACTGCATAATGTGCGAGCATCTATCAGCTTATGAACGACGTATTACAGCTGCACTTGGGTGCATATTTTACCTAACCCTTGTTGGTTATAGAGCTTCTGTCCCTTATTTCACTGTAAGCAGCATTTCCTGAGCATTTAGGTGGACATTTGTTTTATTAATGAGTTTTGCATCGCAATAATGACATTTTTTTTCACATTGTTGATGTGGTTCAGGCCCTTTTGCTACTCAACTATTTCATTTCATTCTCTGTGATCTTCCACCACATATCTCAGAACCTGTTGTCTCTAAGGGAGCAGCTGACTGTTATAGAAGATGACGATGTCCATGCTATGCATGATGCAGTCCGTTCTAAATATGTCATGTTCAAGTACGTAGTTGTGGTTATTACTTCATCTGTTCCCAAAAAATGATAGGCAACATTGATATGGAGTCACGTTTATTTTCTAAGAAACTGTGTAAAAAGTTCAAATTGTAACGTGCAGCATTATGAAAACGGCCTGTTAATTTGGGATTGTTGCTTTGTTTTTGTTTCAAACAGGAAATTCCGGGTGACAATGCAACTGGTAGCTTTAGCAGAAGCAGCGGTATGAGCTCTTGATCCTGTGATTTTAGAACTTTGTATTCTGTGTATGAGAATCAAATTAACCATGTTGTCTTTTTAGATATATGTCAATGTTGATGATTCACCGGAGACTTACTGGATCCGGCTGCTGGTTAGAGAATTGGCTCAATTTTGCATTTTCTTGTACATAGGGTATGTTTTAAACTTGTCACAAATTCTTATATATGCCGGGTGTAACTAACTTAGTGTACAATGGATATAAAGTTACCCCAATTATATAAAAAGTTGCCGTTTGAAAAAAGTTTCTATTTTTATTAAGGTGTAACTTTTATTTGTTGTACACTATTCCAGTGTACACCCGCTGCACGCATGACTTTTTCTTAACTTGCAGTTATTCTACAAAGCACCATCCTTGGTTCTTAATGGATTATAAGTGTTTGTGAAGGAATATTTGACCAATTCCATCCACAGGTGGACTTTCCGCTCACAAGATTTTGCACCGCGCTTTTCTGTTATCCCAACAGAGAAATCTCAAGGAGGAATAAGTTTTATCCCTCCCATTTACAGTGTTGTAAGATCTCTGCTTCCATACTTATTCTAGCTTAATTTGTGGTAGATATAAAAAATTATTAGGTGTATTAAATTTGATTAATCCACTTCCTTGTTTCTTACCTTGTTATAAGAAAGTTGTGCAAAGCTAAGTCTACTAAAATCGAAATATCCTATCAATTTCTCTTTCTATTTCAAACAAATTGAAATGATAAATTCTAAGCTTAGCCATAAATGTCACCTTTTTTTTTTGTAATTTATATAATCCCAAATTTCATTGCTTTTCCCTAAAAGCCTTGTTCTTTCGAGATTCAAACCAATACCTGATCATCTGATATAGACCTTTGTTTACACAGGTGATGGATGCTGCCACCTACAAAGATTTTTGCTGTCAAAACTGGCACATTGGAGTGGTGAGTACTTAGGCCCCGTTCTTTTAGACTTAATTCTTACAATTTCAGTTCAGCTCAGCTCTTGAGTCCCGATGAGTCTAGGATTTAGCTTAATTCAGTTCAGATTAATTCAGTCCAAAAGAACAAGGTCGTACTAGTCAGTAAAGAAAATGCATTTTCTAATAAAATGTGTTCAAAAATCTTACATATAATTTCATTTCTCTTCCAATTAGCTTCAAGTCTTTACTAACCATTGTTTCTGCCTTTTTTTTTTGGTTTAGCCAACATCTCACACCAATGGAAGAAGGTCGAAGAAGTCTGCTATAATTGTAGTTCACCAACCCAAGTCTTAAGTTAAGAGTCAAAACCAGTAAACCAAGATTGCACCAGCAAAGTTGAGTGCTTCTGATTTTCCTGAGACGACTTACCATTCAAGATTCATCATTCTTAGAGATTCTAAACTTCGTGCGAAGCAAATGCGTATTTGATATTCGGCACACCCTATAAAGTATAAACTAGATATCATCACATTTTTATTTTTCTGAACTTTGTTCAGATTTGTATAGATTTATTATACTTATACAGTGTATGAATAGGAAAATGAGTAGTTACCCCCCAGCTTAGCCTTCAGGAAATACAAAATGTTCATGTTGAGGAGGTAGATAAGATCATGTATCCAATTATGTCCATGTATCTGAATTCTGGATAATTGTTCATAAATAAAGACTGAATTGGTTTTAAAACCCTGGCCGGAACACAATTTTCACTTGAATACCTTGCTTTATATGTTCAATTTTTTGTGATGAGAAACACACAAAAATTCTAAATATTCTTTTTTTTTTTTTTTTGACAAGAATTCTAAATATTCTTATATATACAAACATTTGTGTTATGTATTTAGAACATTTATGTTTTACCTTCGAAATACTCAAATTTATAAAGTAAATGTTCTCAATGTAAAATGTAAATAATTAAATGCATAACATAAATGTTCACAACAACAACATTTTTTTATATATAAATTTTAGCATAACTTTTAATTCGTTAGACACGAGTAGCATAATATCTATTAGGGTTTTTCTTACTTATATCCCTGAATTTTTGAAGGGGGGTTTTTTAAATGTGCCCGATTTTTTTTTCTTTCTCACTCGTGCCCTTAATTTTATTTTTCTTTCCCACTCGTTCCTCTTAAATTTAGATTGATAATTAATTTTCATTCTCACCTCCCTTCATACTCTCTGTTAACCCTGTTAAGTTAAATTTAGTAAATCCTTAATTTTTTGTTTTGTATTTTAAGAAACTAAGGGTTATGGTTGAGATTTTCATTTTGAAATTAGGGAATTTTAAATTTAGTAAATCCTTAATTTTTTGTTATATATATATATATATATATATATATAACGCACAGTCAAGGAATTTTTTTTAAACTTTAGTAAGATACAAAAAATAAATTAAAAAAAAATAGGAGATTTACTTAATGTGAACTTAACAGGTTTAACGCGGAGTATAGGTGAACTTTATCATTAATTAACAACCAGAAAAGGAGGGACATGAGTGAGAAAGAAAAAAAAATTAAGGCACAAATAAGAAAAATAAATAAATTAAGGACACAAGTGAAAAGGGAAAAGAAAGTTGGACATAGTTGAAAAAACTCAAAAATTCAAGAGTATAAATGAGAAAAACCCTATCTATTATATAAGGAAATGCTAGGGTCGCGGTGGTCTCGAAGTTAATTACCACTTTACCCTTACTCATCTTTCGTAATTGTTAGCTAACAATTTTATTATTTATGTACTAAAATCTCCTATAATGATATTTGATTTTTGAAATCATTAATATCCTTATCTAAACCAAGTAATCACAATTAATTGTAAGATTAAGCAAAATTTATTCATAAATAATATTTTTTTTTGAAAAATAATTATTTAATCAATTTGCAATATAATTACGGAACTTATTAATTTTTTTTTAAAAATTATTTAAAAGTTTTTTACAGAACTGATTAATTTTATTACAAAACTATATTGTTAATGAATTTTAAAAAACAATGGCGTATAAGGGCTTGTTTACTTCAGATTATATTCAGTTCAGTTCAATTCAGTTCAGTTCAGTTCAGTTCATCTCTATTTAGTTCAATTAATACACTTCTATTCAGTTCGGTTCAGTTCAATTCAATTCAGTTCAGTTCAGTTCAGCTCTATGCAGCTAATGTAAACGAGCCTAAGTCATTAATAACCTAACCCAAAGTCCCAACACTAATCACACAACCGGATTTGTAGTGACGGTGTCTACGTTTGTGTTTGCCAATTGGCAATGGCCAAATTTACCAGTATGCCACCCCTGCCCCTTTATATATAAATCAAAACCGAAGAATTCGCTCCATTGACGCCAAACACTTTCCCTGTTTCTTCAATTCTTCGTGCTCTGCAAGCAAAGTTCAAGTCTTCAACCATCACTTACATTTATTTGCCAGAGATAGGTATGTTCTCTCATCCTCTTCTCATTTCCAATTCATTTTATCTTACTGTAATTTTTTCGCTGAATCACTGTTTAGGTTTTTACAATACCGATTAAGCTAAAAATCTCACATTCTAGTATATAATCAGTCAATAAGAGTAAGACTATGTGTAATTGTAGATAACTTTGTGTGTTTGAATACGAGCGCAAAAGAATTGAGCTGTTTCTTGGTCATTCTAGGGTTTCTTTTGTTTGAATCTTGATCTTGATTTTTTCGCCGTCAATTCCATTGTGTGATTTAAACTCTTCTCTCGCATAGTCACATCCTGTCTTAATTGCTCTAGATCACTGCTGCGTATATGGTTTCTTTCATTACCTCTTGAAATTTGGTGTGTTTATTAAGGGTGTTGAGCTGTTTAGTTTGTCTTCTGAGCTTAGTTTGACATCCATATTGCTTGATGTGTTACAGATTTAAATATTATCTCAATCTTGTTTTGCAATGCTTGCGTTGGTTGTATTGTTCTCTCGTGTGTTTTTATATTTCTGTTTTATCTTGTTTGAGGTTTATGGTGTTTTCCATATTTTCATACAACTAAGCAAAACAAGTCTTTCTCTTCTGCATTTTCCTTTTAAATATATTTTTCTTGGATAATAATTTTCTGCTAAAGTTGTTTTCTGTCAAATCAAATGCAACCGATTTGTAGAAAATATTATTTTTGATTTGACTCCGTGAATATTTTTACTCTTATAGTTTGAGGCTTTGAGCTTTGATCATCTTGAGCTGTGCTAATTGCAGGATTGGGTTTGAGGGTTTTAGGAAAAATACTACTTCACTTCTGTTTTTGAATTAAGGATTGTTTACTTTCATCTTGGATGAATTTTTGACTATATAGTTGCAATTTCTTTATCAATTCAGCTGTGCTACTTTTGATTGTGATTGATATCATGGAAATGAAGGATAGAGTTGTCAATTTGTCATGGACTAATGTTGGTAGTGTTTGAATTTTGTTTTCCAACCAGATGTATAATTAAAATTGCATCGGTATTGTGATTGATATCATGGAAATGAAGGATAGAGTTGTCAATTTGTCATGGACTAATGTTGGTAGTGTTTGAATTTTGTTTTCCAACCAGATGTATAATTAAAATTGCATCGGTCTTTGTGGGCTTAATTTTTATCATTAAAATCCCTCTGATAATTCTTAATTGAAACCTCATTAAGAATTTTCTAAATATGTCACTGTTCATCAGTTACAGAGATTCACTTCAGCAGGTTGCAGAACAACTAGATAACAACATGAGTGCTGGTAATGATCCCCTAGTTTTTCCTTTCTTTGTTAATTTGATGCAAGTACTAAGTTGGCTATAATCTCTTCATGTATGGTTTCCGAGTGTGAAAATGCGAAATGCAAAAAAGGGATTCAGAATTAGATCTCCGCTCCTCCTCCCCCCCCCCCCCTCACCCCCCCATCCTTTTGTGCTGCATGACGTTATTATCTATTTGGTTCAGCTGGGCTGATGGGATTTAAAGATAATGGACGTTAGTAAGATTTTCACATTTCTAATTTTCTATCTCCTTAAAGATTAAAAAAAGGAAACAGAGGAGTTAAGAAACAGGGAGATGGCCCTTTTAGTCTGATGTTCTTTTTTCGTGTGTGGAGAGTGAGGAGGGGGTGAATTGGGGGTAGGATTGAGGAATGTTCTTTTGTCTATGGAGATTTGGAGTCTTTCGTCATCTGTCATAGGATTTCGTGTGAAAAAAAAAAATATTGGACTTCAGAAATTAGTGTTTAAGTAAATGGTTGTACATTTGCTCATGACCAAGGCGAGTATTCTTTGACCATATTTGCTTCACTGTTGTATTAAATCAATATAAAATGGCTTACTTGACATAAAACTTTAAATTTAAAAATCCTGTTAATTTGGGAGGTTTGCTGACCATGTTTCCACTTTCTTCTACTGCTCTGAAGAGATTATCTAGGAACCAAGTTTATGAAGAGGTGGTACAAATACGGGGGATTAAATCCCTCTCCAGCCTACTCAGCTGTGAATACTTGCCAGAACTTAAGCAATGATCAATCATGATGATTATAATAGAACTTGCACTCTGTCCAACAGAGCTCCATATCGGAAAACTGTGTCATCAGAAAGTTGCATAATGAGCTGCTCCAACAGAATTCTAGCTTCTTGTTTTCTTGATTCTTCTATTCTGTTGTGCACTGTAACACATAGTAGTTCCTATTTTTTATTTAGCTGTCAGCAGTTATTATTAACCAAGAAGATTGCCCTCGTGTAGTTAATGAGTTAATGTATATTTGCTCGTAATGTTCTTAAATATTGAGCTCTAGTGGATTGTTGCTTATGCAACTGAATGATGAGAGCAAATTTGCCTTTTGTCACTTTATAGAAGATGGATTGAATGGTATATGATACAACTTGACTATTAGTCAAACATCAATATTTATAATTTTGGATGATACAAATATATGTTAGCTGTTCTTCACAGGTGGTGCATTTGGTGGGACAAGAGGTGCAAGGCCAGTGCCACCCGAGAAAGGAGTTTTCCCTCTGGATCATAATCATGAATGTGAATTGGTATTTTTTCTGTTATTCGGTTTCAAGTTATGACTACGAGTCCCTGCTTTTCAAGGGGCACTGCTATATTGAAGTCCATGCTTGGTAGCTTAGTTCATGCTTGGGAGATTATTGCAGGAGAAAAAAGACTACCTGAATTGTCTGAAAACCTCTGCCCATCAATCAGAAAACTGTAGAGAGTTCTCAAAGAAATATCTGCGATGCCGGATGGAAAAGTAAGTTTTTTGTCTGCTTAATTTTTCCGTTTTTTCTTCCCACTTTCTTGACTTGCTTCTCTCTGCGTTTTTTCTTTGAAGCTTTCTGATAAACATTTCTGGGTTTGTGCAGGAACTTAATGGCAAAGCAAGACATGTCTGAGCTCGGATTTAGCAAGGATCAAACAGAAGCTTCTGAAAAGAAGGAGAATGACAAATAGATAATCTTGAAGAAATCATTTTGCTGTTTAGGGGATGCATGTTGGAAGTCAAGTGATATGAAAACTAGAGGGTTTAACTCGAGTGACTACTGGTGTATTCGCTTGCTATATTACATATGAAGGGCCACTGATGAACCCATTCTGAGTTGGTTACACTAGGTTCAGTTTACAAGAATTTTGATCCAGAATATCAAAGTGAGACAACTTGCTAAAAACTGTAACAATTTTTTGACGGTTTTGTTTTCATTACATGGTACCTTAGTTGAATTATTTTTATGGCACTCCATGGTGTTACTAATTTTATGGCACTCCATGGCGTTGCTATAAATTTCATGCGGTATGTGATCATACCTTGATGAAAGTTTTGCACATCATATAATAATCAGGAGAGGCTCCATCTAATCTAAAATTCTAAAGTGATAAAGTGATTCTCATTTTGAATCTTGATATAATTCATGACGAGAAAATTTTCTAGACTAAGTGATGATAGAGGTTGTAGGCATTTGTTGTAAGGCCACAAGCGTATATATCACAGCTTAACTATTAGTATGATATTGTTCGCTTTGGGCCAAGTCCATACGGATTTGTTTTTGGGCACTTTTTCAAAATGCCTCAAACTAATGGGTCTTTGGTAACACTAATAAAGAGCTCTTCTATTCTTTATTCTTTCAATGTGGGACTTGGGATGAACCACTTCACAACATTTGTAATAGGAGACTGTTGAGGGGGCTCTTATGGGGGAATATTTTTAGGAGTTATCTCTTAGGTAGAGAGGAAAACTCTTAATAAGAGGTAGGGGGGATTTTGAAACATGAGCTAAATTCTCTTACTGAGTCCATTGTGATTTGTGAGTAAAAAAAAAAATTGAGATGCTTAATTAAAATACAACACTTGGCACAAAGGGAAGAAAGAGAAATAGTGGAGAGAGATTTAGAGTTAATGCATAAGAGATGGTGTATTTCCTTGATTTTGAGTAGATGACTCTTAATTTAGAGGGACTTGAGTTGGAATAGAGAAGAGACTAAAAGATACCCACATTGTCCACATAAGAGTTTCTTACTGTTATGGAGAGTTGGAGATCTTTACGCAACTGAATTGGTAACCATGAACCCATAAATTCTTTTAGAAGGATTACAAAAAAACATCGCTACAATGACCAAAAAGGAAAAGAGATTCATTGTGTGACTTTCAAACCATAATCAAAAGACATAGTGAAAAGAAAATTTGAGCCATAAAAGACTCCGTAGCTGGAATTGAAGGTTGTAAATACACACTTTTTTTTTTTGGCATTCTTAGGGGATGAGAATAAATATATCTCAAAATAGTATATCTGTGTGTTTAGGTGATGAAGAGCCCTCAAGACAAGTATCGGACACTACAACGCAATATGATGGAGTATGAATACCAAAAAACAGTTCACAACTTAGAAAAATCTTTAAGGAAGACATTATGCTTCACTATAGATGCCGAAAGTAGACAACAAGCCTCCTTGTAAGACCTTAGAAAGTTAGAAACTTAGAATCATGACCAAAAGATAGCAAAAAGATGCAAAATCAATGGAATCGAAATGCCCCAAACATTACACGCCCTAACACCGGAAAAAGCTTCTAAAGAACACAATACTTACCAATATCTTACAAAGAGTCTTATGGACTCCTAGTAAGACGCTAAGGCAACTAGGCAAGGTTTAAAAAAGTCCGAAAAAGAATACTGTTATTGGAATGGCCTCTTAAAAGCCGAAGTTGATGCCTATAAAATTCCATGTTTGATAATTGATATAATACGTCGTAGAGCACTTGCATCAAAATTTAGAAAAGGCTTGGTATAAAGTGAAAAAATTCAGGAATAAACTTGTCATGAGCTGTAATAATGACATATTGCTTGGCAATAAATGCCAAAACTCAAGTCTTGACATCAAATAGCAAAACACAAGTTCTTGGCATGAGTTATTTGTTCCACGTGAACCCAAAACTTTCAACCCAAATGGAGGACGCAGACCAATGGTATGTTGTTACATGTGACAGTGACAATGCCTTTCAATTGATATATTATGTATTTGCAACGTATATATCTTGATAATACTTTATTTTAATTGGGGTAAAGAGAAAACTAGGGCATGAGAGAGGAATGCGGATAGTAAAAAACGGAGTGCAGATATCATTCCCACGAGAGAGAGAGAGAGGGATATATGTTTTTTAGGTTATTGATGTGAAGAGAGTGAATGAGTGATAGAGTTTGTGGAGTATTTTTTTCATGAAAGATGAGCTAGAAAGTAGAGAGAGAAAGATGATAAGTTTTTTTTTTTTGTTTTTTTTTTGGAAAAATTAACAAGAATAATCCCAACTATTAGGGGCATTCTCATTTTAATCCCAACTATAATTTAACTGAAAATAATCCCAACTTTTGTTGTATTTTTCTCAAAATAGTCTAATCCACCTGCAACCTGTAAAATTGGTAAACATATTTTGATGAATTTTTTTACTCCGTAATTTTTTTAACCATCTAGTCATCACAACCCAAACCCAAAACTCACCACCATGACCACACCCACCTCACTACCACCACCACCACAAAACAGCTCAGACCCACCTTACCACCACAAAACCAACGCACCACCACCAGACCCACTACACCACTACCATATGAAATCCAAAAAGAGAAAGTGAAGGGACAGGACCATCGCTAGACCCGGCCCAAACAACCCCCAAAACACCCACCCCACCCACCACCACCCCATCATGACCATCACCAAACCCACCCCACACCCCAAGCCACCAACCCCACGTAGCATCAAAAAAAGAAAGAGAAGATACACAGTGGCAAGTGGCAACAACGATGAGGAACCACACCACCACAGCCCACCTTTAATCTACTACCCACACTCATCACCATCAACCAAATTTATTATTTGCAACCATCAAAACTCAAGTGGTTTCTTTTTCTAACCCACCACACTCACCTTTTTTTTTTTTTTTTTTATCAAAATTCAAAGCCATCGCCACCCAACCCCTCCTCTTTTTAAGAATTTGGTAAAACCCACCGCCATCACTTGTGAATCTCTTCTTGTTTTCAAATTTGGTTTTTGCTTTAGAATTATTTTTTTTTTAAATCTTTTTTTTCGATCAGTGGTTATAAAGAGTGAAAGTGTTATTGGTGGGAAGTGGTGTTATATATGATTTTGATGGTGGTGGTTGGCATTGCCTGTGGTGATCAGTGGTAGAATGGCGGTTGTGTTATTGTTGAATGGTAGTCCCAGAAAGATGAAAGAAAGAGAAAAGTAAAGAAGGAAGAAAGAATTGAAGAAGGAAAAGCAAAAACCACCGGTTCATTAAGTTACTAAAGGTAGGAGACTAATTTGAAAATATAGCCCCAAAAGTTAGGATTAATTTCAGTTAAAGAATAGTTGGGATTAAAATGAGAATATATGTAATAGTTGGGATTATTTTTGTTAATAATTCCTTTTTTTTTTGTTGTCTTAGTGGCCTTAGTGCTAATTGATAGTTAAGCTTCTGATACCTAAAGAGCAAGAATTGCATGAAGAGAATCTATTAAGAGACCAAGGTAATTTAACTTTTTTAATCATTTTACAGATAATATAAAGGGGCAAATTAGATTAAAAATGACAAACAGGAGGCAAAATTATTTGGGCGTTCATTTCTTTTATGTTGGCTAAAGAAAACCATTGAATCCTAAAGCATCTTTCACAACCTCCAGGCCTTCATCTGATCTGAGCAAAATCTGAAGAAACCAAACTCAAAGTGAAGCATTTTTTCTCCAGACAAGAATTATTTTCTAAAAATATAAAAATCAAAGCAGCAGGCAATACAAACAATTACAACTGCCTATCATGATCCATGAGGTTTGTCCACTAAAAAAAAAAAGAAAGGAAAAAAAAGAAAAATGATGTCACAAATACCACCATGGTAAGACTGAAACAAATACAGTACAATGGAATCCAGCAGCATACAACAGTAACAGTGACCCCACAGACAACGTCAGCTCGGTAGACCTTGTAAATCTGTGATAAAAGCCGTAACTGGGGCCTTGTGTACCTTATCATGTAAAAAAAAAGAAGTAATGCTGAAATCCAGCGTACAAGACACTATTCTGGCGAGATTGTGAGAATCAATCTCCTCGTCTCAGGGTTCAGACCTGATTCACTTCGAAAAAAGGCAATGAAGGAGTAAAGAGCTCTACATGAATGAGTTCAGAAAGAAATATACTGTAGCTAACATGACTCTGTATATAATCTGAAATGCTAATGTCCAAAATGTTTCATGAAAAAAAAAAACAATACTAGCTAACTGCACAATACACCTTCATCCATTCTAGACAACAACTTCTGTTCTGCACAAAGCCAAGGGCGCGTTTTACCCCCACACTTCTAAGGAAAATCTTGACAGTATTGAGTTGAACTCACTGCAACTTTATTGTGAAAATTTATCTGTATAAAGAAACATCTTGGGTCCACAATGAAGCTTGAATGAATGCCAGTAAAATCTTTCCCTAGAATCATCAAAACTAAGTCACCCTTTTTGGATCACGAGCTTGTGTCAAATGATCCTGCCAAAGAAGTATGCAACACACAATGATCATTTACTCGATAGAAATGACCATGCCTAAGAAATGAATACGAAGACCATAAAACATCTAGGCTCCGTTTACTTGAGTGAAACAATTTCAATGTAAAATGACTTTCCAGAAAAACAATTTACAATGGAAAACGCAATTGCAAAATAAGTTTTCGATTGTTTACTAACATGTAAGAAAAACGAAAGGGAAAGTAAGAAGGTAAGGTAAGGAAAAGCAACGAAAATAGTTTTTACTTCATTTTCAAGGGAATATAGTTTTCCATTGTTGTGAGAGATTTTACTTCTAAGGAAATGGTTTTAGATTACTTTACAAAGTAAACCGTGTAAATTTTAAAATAGAGGAAAATAGTATTATGCCCCAGTAAACAGAGCCCTAAAGTGAAACCATACGAAGATCTTATTACAATAGCAAAACTAGCAATTCTCTACAGTTGATGGCTAAGGAAGCAGGTCAACAGTTTAAGGCAATCTCAAACCAAAAGAACAAAAATAAAAGGCAAAAAGTTTAGCATAGAAGAAGTGTAAGTAATAACCCTACAAGTAACAAATAGATTACATTGAATATTCTGAAATAGAAAAAAGGCAAAATTTCGAGTGCAAAGAAAGCATATAGATTACAAAATAAACTAAAATAAAGAAAGTTAAAAGTAAAATAGCCAGTTTAAAATAAGTATGAAAATTTATCCGCTTTACTAGTTGCACACTTCAGTGACACTTAAACACTCAATTATCTCAACTTCAGTGAATCATAACTTGATTAAAATATCTATTCCATTCATTCTTCTTTTTCCCCTTGCCAATTAGAATCTTGTTACTATTCATTAGAAAAGAAAATCTTCAAAATTCTTTCGAATATAAAAGTAAACAAATATTCATGTGGGGTCTTTTGACATCTTGTTTGGATTCATCTCGATGAAAACTTTAAAAAAAAATCAATTTTAAATATTATTAACCACTCTATTAGCTAATATATAAGTAAAAAATGTGTCAAAAGAAATTGGAAGAACTTTTTAAGGAATGGAGGGAGTATAATAGTTTTATATGCCGATCATGTTTTAACCACCAGAAAGTATCAGGTTAAAGAGTTACAAGAGCAGAAATTTTCAGAAAAAAAGGACTTCCATTCTAAATTCTCTCTCTCTCATTCTCATGTTTAATGCTTTCACAATTTTTTTTCATCCAATATTTAAGGGAACGAGTGGGAGGGTGGAAGGTTCATAAGGGTAACTTTCTCTTGTCAGTGTTTTATGCCATTCCCCATTCTAATTTTGGTATAATTAAGGGACTTGGTATGGCAAACGAAGACGAGAGAACTTGAGCATCATAAACTCGCATTAAAGGGTGTGGCATCCCCTGCCATATTAACAATATTATTGTGCTCAAGCTATGAATTTGCAGCATGCAAGACTTTGATTCTTTTCTCATCCATCACTGACTGATGTAGGTAACCAAACCAAACACCAAATTTAATGGAAAATGTCGAGCATAGTCCTAATATGTATTTTGATATCTTCTCTCATCATGCAAAAGGAAGACTCATGTTGGTCTTTCCTTTGAGCTAGGCTAGTTTCATTTCTACATCCAATAAAAAAATAGAGGGAGAGAGAGACCAAGTGGCAAGTGTTTTACATGTTACATTATGGATCTATTATTAACTTTCCAAAAGATGAAAGACTCTCAATAGAAGTGTACAACTACTACAGCTCCATACTCCCATTCATGATGCATAGTGGACTCTCAAAGTTCATACTAACTACTAAGGCCTAAGGGTCTGTTTGGTAGGGTGTAAAATGTTTTCCTTGAAAATTGTTGTAAAACATTTTACATCACAAATTGGAAGAAAAACATTTTCCCTCACAATTGAAGCAATTAATTTTCAGTTCAACCAAACAACGAAAAATGCTTTAAATAGAAAATTATTTCACAAGCAACTAAACAACGGAAAACCATCATGAAAATGAATTTTCCAACGTGAAAACGTTTTACAACCTACCAAACGGACCCTAAGACGTCAACGAAAAAAGAAAATGATTGACATGAAGTAACAAAATGAAATATAAAAGTTCTTACCGTGATGAAATCAAAAGCTTTTGTCTCTTCCTTCGGAGTGTTTGTCATGACAGTTGGTGTTTGAGTAGGCACCTTTGCATTGAATATATCAGGAAGAGGGGAGACATTCCCTCCCAATGTTCCAGCAGAATTGTTGCTAGCAACATTATTGGAATTCAAGCTTCCTAGAGCCTGAAAATTGGCCATAGCTGCTGCCATGAACTGCTGCTGCTGAGCAAGCAACCCACCCATGGCACCATAATTAACTGGTGCTGCAGGATAAAACTGATTATACGTCATCCCAGGGGGTATATTGTATGGAATTGAACCCATAGGAAACATGGCATTTGCATTGGTGGTAGGTATTTGGGGATCACTGCTAACAGATCCATTCAACCCTTGAGAACTAGGATTTGAATCTGCACCTGGAAACATCCCAGGGGATATATTGTATGGAATTGAACCCATAGGAAACATGGCATTTGCATTGGTGGTAGCTTTCTGAGGATCAAATCCACTGCTAACAGATCCGTTCAACCCTTGAGAACCAGGATTCGAATCTGAACCTGAGAATATGGGTTGAGAAAATGCTGCAGAGTAGTTGGCTTTCTCATTTGCCATTGAGCCATTCCCATTGATGGATAAACCTGCCATTAGATTGTTAACACCATTTGTTTGACTTCCCTTCATCTGTAGAGGTTCTGAGTTCCCAAAAACATCAAAAGGATCAGGAACATCACTGCTCGGCACTTCAACAGTACTAGAGCTTTCTCCAACAGCCATCCCAGCAAAGAGATCATTTCCTTGGTCTTTATCCTCACTCGTGTGAAAAGAGACATCAGCAAATGGGTCATTATCAGTTCTTAGTTCACTTTTACTAACATCGCTGCTTATAACATCCCCAAATAAATCATCAATTAAGAGGGAAGACGAAAGTTGCTGGCTTGCAACAACTTGCTCATTTTGACTTTCAATATTATCTTCTCCAAGCAAATCATGATCTCCGGTATCTATCAGATCAGGCATCTCAATAACGGTTTTCTCAGCTTTTGTAGGCTTTTCTGGTGCACTTCCATTCTGCTCTCCACCTAGAAGGCCCAAAACCTGTATTTCAGACATTTTAATTTAGATTAAGCCCCATAATAAGAGCATAAAGCTAACTATCCATAAGAAATTACCACATCATTATTACCCCCCTAATTTTAAAAAAAAAAACCCTTTTAAAAAGGAAAAGGATACTATAAATAGCGAATAGTAATAATGTTTACATGACCTTCAAAATCTCCACCACCCCTACCCCCCCCCCCCCCCACTTTTTAAGAGTATATATTCTCCATGTTAAAGGTTTGACAAAATGAAGACACCAGTTATGAATTCACAAAGCAGTGGAGGTATGTCATTTTCTGAAACCAAGTATTAACAAAATCATAAAAAAATTACTACACACCCAAGCATCAAGGCAAAGATAAGGAAAACTCAAGTTCAATGATAATGTTTTTTATTTCATTGTATGAACAAGTGAGAGAGGCAGCTGTGGAGGAGGGAAAGGGAGAGAGAGGGGAAAGGGTTGTCGAATCTCATAAAAGAAAAAGAGGGGCAATATCTTTAATCAAAGCTCTATTCCCGTGACAGACTTCTATATCTATGAGAAAGAAAGCATAACCTAGTTTATTTCAAAAAAAAATCATCAATTTTACTGAGTTAACAAAGCACAGACCCTAGAATAAATCGAAATTTTGAACAAAGAGATTAGAAAAACAGCATTGATACAACCTGTATAGAAAATAAAATTGGATTTAAGTGCTACATTCTGGAAAGGAGGCCCTAATTCTAATAACTTTTGAAAAAACAAGCAAAAGGAGTGAAGGACTACTATCATCTGTGTAGACCCTAAACTCCTAAAGTCTAACAAAGCGCTACCATTTCATAAGTAGCCTTGAGCTAATGTTAAGGTGAAATTTCAATACCTTACCAATAAACATCAAAGAGCAACACAAAGTGTCACAAAAAAGGCACCAAGGGGTTACAAATATCTAGGTACATGCACCATTCTCTAAAATCTAGGAAAAAAGAAAACTGATATTAAAAAAAAAAATCTGCAAATAAGACAAGCCCATATTTCATAAATGACCTCTACCATTACTACTGCTGTCTACCCATTATTGAATTATCAAATAATAGTACTAACTCCAAATGGTCCAATATACATGTCAAACTCACTAATAGTAATTACAAAAATAAGTAACATCCAACTGTCTCCAGACTCTATACCGTGAAGAGTGAAGACCACATAAGCATGGAATAATTTGAGAAAAAGAAAAGGAATACTGAATTAGAGGGAAGTTGAAACATCCGATTAGCAAGAGACATAGACCCATAGTGAATGAGAGAAACCAAAAGTTCTGGCAAGTTGTGACCAACTCAAGAACAGAGAGAATCCAATTCTGTGTCCACCCAACAAAGTAGTAGTTCACCATTTAGTCAAGTGCACCAGGGGCCTCAGTGCATCAATGAGAGGTTTGCATCAATTATAAGTGCAATATAGACAGATTACAGAGGTCAAGATTCAAGAAAAGGAATATCCGTGTATCGTATTAGTTCTGGACATCACAAAGACATCGTAAGGGATTAAGAGCTTACCACAATCATTAGTGTAGGGGTTGTTTTTACCCGGCTGCCTACGTCACAAGTCGTTTGAATGCTCGTTAACGCCGTACGTGAATACGGACTAGTAGGAGTTGCCACCGTGCGTTTATACGGTCCACGGAAACCGAAGAAGTACTGAAAGCCAGGAGCAATCGGTCCCATATGGTTGTACACCAGAGTATGGGTTCGGGGACAGGTTACGAGCCAATCGTGCATTGGCCCGCCCGCCTACAAGCGGTCTCTACTAGGTCTCTTTTGTAAGATCATTGTTCAATTTCAGAGCAACAGAGATAACTCAATTTTAGCCATAATTTGCGAATTACTAAGTCGGTTCAGATTAATGCACAAATTAGCCTAAAATTGTTTTGTGACCACTTTGGAATTAGTCAATATTATTATACTAGAATGAAGCCAAAAGTACGGGAGAAATCAAGGGTCAAATCGCATAAATCGCATAAAAAAAGTTCAACACGGCGATGGCATGAAAAGAAAGAAATTGAAAATGCGAACGTACCTCGAATCCCGTGCAAATAGAAAATCAAAATAAATAATAAAAAAAAGGTTGCATGGAACGACATGAAAAATACAAGAAAAAAAAGACATGGATTAAAAATTAAAAAAGGCTACAAGAATTAAAAACATAGATATGCGCGAACAGAACATCAAAAAACGCATGTCATTATGATTAACACAAGTCAAAGATTAAAATGAAAATTAAAACAAAAGAAAGCATATTGAAATTGAAATAAAAAGGGTCTCAGAAATGTGTACCGAAATGTGTTGCGGTCGATTACGGCCTCGAGACTAGTACGCCAAATGCCGAGTGATAAAGTTTTGAATTGATTTTGACAGAGTTTTGAAGTGTTTTAGAGAGAGAATGAATAGTAGAGAGAGAGTAGAAGTTTAAGTCAGAATGTTGTATTGTGTTTTGAAAAGCCGGACGGAGGGTCGTATTTATAGGCAAACAGAGGCAAAAATCGACCCCGGAGGACACCAAACCTGTGCCTAGGCGCAGGTCCAGTTACATGATCTGCGTCTAGACGCAGGTCCTGTAATATGGACCTGCGTCTAGGCGCAGGTCCAACTGTGTCCGGGTCTATTTTTTTGCTTATTTTGCGCGTGAATCTCCGAGATATTATGCAATTATGATACGATTACGGGAATCATTGGATGATTACGTAATATCATCGTAATATTTGGGATTCTAGGAGATTCTGCGAGGTTCCGAAATAATCTGGGCCATTCTGGACTGTTCTCGAATCGTTTTCGGGTTTTTCGGACTATATTAAAAAAATGCGCTAAAAATGCCAAAAAATGGAAAAATATGAAAAAATTCTAGAAAAAAATAAATGAGTGAAAAGTGGAGAAAAAGTTGACGATGCAGGTGTAAAATTACTAAAATGCCCCTAAGAATGGAAAATGTTTCGAAAATTCATAGAAAATAACAAAATAGATAAAAACTCAGAAAATTGTGGAAAAATTACCAAAAATTCTAAAAATGTATTTAACTTAGAAATTTTTTTTAATGCAATTTAAAATGACTAAAATGCCCTTAGAAAATAAATATGCATGAAAAATAATAAAAATCCTAAAAAATGTCCGAAAATTCCTAAAACGAGTCGTGAGCCTCTAAAGTGCCTATAAATGGTGTGAGAGTAGTATGAGAGGGGTAAAGAGGTGGCATTTTGGCATTCTAGCTCAAGACCGGACCTGTGCAACAAGGTTCATTCATCATAGACCGTTGGGAGCTAACTGAGGTGCCATAATTAGGTGTCTACAATTAGGCCACAACAATCGTGAACCATTCCCATTGCCTGTGAAAGTGGTTCTGCAATTGTTAACATGAGTGCAAATTCACAATCGTTTTACGGCCATATCCGAGGTTTAAAAGTTTAAAACCATTGAAATGAGAGATTTGGTTATGGTAAGATCAAGGTTATGGAAAAATTTTCTTTAATTCGCTAGAAGTTATATAGGACAATAAGGGAAACAAGAAGTTCATAAATCCCAAACTTTAGGCCAGAGGCAACTTTTGGAAGTTCCAAAATGCCATAACATTTCAACTTTCAGCTGGCATTTGTCCCCTGCTTAAGGGTACTGAAAACATTCCCATCTGCAGATGCTTCCATGCTCACAGTAAATAAATAAAAAAAAAAATTCCAAAAATTCTAGAATTAGTAGTGAACCTATGGAAAGTTGTGTCAAAATGCTCAGTTACTCACTCAAGATAGTTTCCACTTTCCACACTTCATGCATGGCACCACTTAATGCACAAGGACAATGGTCTTATGATGCTTTGCAGTTAAAGTTAATAGAAAGAATAACTATAATACCAACACAGAACACAAATACATGAGTTAAGCAAACTATATAGCTCAGAATTTGAAAAATACTCTTAATACACTTACTCTGTTTGCCTTCTCTCTCAATGAAGATTGTGGAGATTCAGAACATTTAATCACCAGATCAATGTGCTCAGTAAAGTAAGAAGCTACAATAGCAAAATGCTCATCATCCCTTTTTCTCACAATTGCTTCAAGAACACACACTGCTTTCACCCGAACCTGTAGAAGATAGTAAAATACATTACAGAAAAGTCTATCCAAGATTAATGGCCAGTTTCAAATCCAGTTTAATGTCCAGTTGTCCACTTATTGCAGATTCAATCAATCTTGAAGGATTGAGCAATCATGAATCAAACATATAGATTTTAGCGTTTGGCAAGAGCATAGGTTAGTTAAAACTTCAAAGTACTAATGTTGATCCCCAAACAACTAAGAAATCTAGATACTGTGAAACATAATCTAGAAGTTCTATAAAATCAATAATTTCAAATTAAGGACACAAGGAGATTATCTCTCCAAAATTTTTGAACAATATAATACATTCATTTTATCCTAAATCCAGGAAGAAGGGAAAAAAGACATATAGATTGAATGTTGTACCCCCAAATTGATGGTTTGGTCAATTTTAAAAAATCATACATACTTTACAAGAAAATGAAATGTAAAAAAGATAATACCTGCCAATTAGGAGACTGAAGTTTTGACTCAAGTGCTTGACTTAAAGCCAGTGCATCCATCTTACAGGCCTCCACTAAGAAAGCTTGTAATGCATCTCGTGTTGGCTGCAACCGCACACCACCAGATGTCACAATTGTCTCTAGAAACCTCTCCTCCCTGGTCTTACTCTGACCAACACTAGAACTTGAATCTACACTCGTTGCTTCAGTTGTAAATGTCCTTGAATCTTGGCCCCATGGACCAGATGTAGCATTCCTCTGAATAGAAGTGCTGCTATGGCTACCACCATGATAACCCAATTTATCATACCTGTCTGAATGGTCTGGTTCATTGGTCAGTGATCTATTTAGCGTTGGACCCCTATAACTACCAGCATCATTCTTTTTGAATGACTGCGAATGCGCTTGAGCCAAGTTATTCAGCCCTTGTTTTAAGGAAGCACTTCCAAGACCAACTACCTCACTAAGAAATGACTTCTTCTCCTCTGGGGGCATTGTAAAATTTGTATTCCCAAAACCTTCCATCCTTTTACGGGTTACCTCAGTTGCAACTGATTTATTTTTATTGTCATCTGTCGAAAATATGGCCGAAAGAGCATCCTGAGCTGTTTCTCTGACAGCTTTGTTCAAAGCATCCCCCTTTAGAGGATCAGGTTGCCCTTTGTAATGAAGTAACTGCTTCACAGCCACTGAATGCCTTTGCATTTCTCTTCTGAAGTCTGCACCTGACTTCCCAACTGAATACTTAATGAGCCTTAGAGCCTATAAAGAAGATCAATGAAAGCAAATTAACATAAAGCAGCATACCCAAATCAACTAACCCACACCTCATTCATGGCATAAAAATCACCAAGTCTTCAGTCTAATATAATAAATTATCAATATTTTCTAGATAATATATAGTAGAATTTTGGAGATGCTAAAATTAACCTCATCACCCATTGCAACAAAATTGGAACAAACTAGCTAGCAAATTATGAACCTGAATTTTTTTTTCCTTACAACTAGATCTGCTTCAATGCCAAACAATCAATTTAAAAATTAAAATCAAAAGATGAAATTTACCTTCTGTTTAACAATAGGGCTCTTGTGATCAAGTCTTTTTAACAAAAAATCAGAGACTTCCTTCACTATACCAGCAGGAGAAGATCTTAGAAGCTCACAAATTTCTTCCAATTTGTAAACTGGTGCGACCTTATCTTCATCAGAAGTAGCTGCATCTATCATCCGAGACCTCCAATATGATTCCACTGCTCTTCTGCTTGTATCCATCCTTTTTCTTTTGTAATCGCCAATCACCCCACCAAAATTAACAAGAAAAAATTCAAAATTTCGACAACCCAACTCGAATTTTGACTAAAACTTCTCAAAATCAAAGAACCCACAAAGTGAAAACAGCTTCAATTATTTTCTTTCTTTTTTTTCCCCTTTTGTGGGAAGGGAGTGATGAGATTAAGGGTAAAGTGAAATATAAAATTGATGAGTACCCAAAGAAAACGGAGATTGACCCCAAGTGCAGGAAATGGAAGAATTGGATGAAAAGTGATGTGATTTGAATGATTTCAGGTGGAATTGTAAGGAAATCAGAAGAGAATATGCAAGAAAAAGTTTCTTCTTTCACAATAGGGAAACCTAGTTAAAATTAGAAAAGGAGGTTTTGAGGAATCGAATAGAAAGAGAGAAATTGCAGGACTTTGGTAAGGTGGTTGACGTTTTGGAGTTTTCTCCTCAACCGTGTTCCTGACACCTCCCCCGTTTGCCCTCCCTCGCTCGAAATCGAGATATAATCTTTATTCCCATTGCAAAAAAAAAAAAAATAAAATTATTTAACATAATCTGTAATTAAACTAACCTTAAATCAGATCAATATTATAAAAAGTTCAATTGAATAAGTATTAGATGTATAATTATTAGTTTACAATTTATTATATATTGAATATCCGAGGTATGCCATTAGTCCATCACAATCATCACATGTATTCAATTATGAATTGGGCAAAACTTACCCAGCCTGAAATTTTAATGCAAATAGTGTATGCTTAGTTAATTTTCTTTTAAGCTTCTTATTCAATGAGATACTATTGTTTTCAATTGGTTTATGTGGATGACGGAATACTGACTGCTTATGTGATGACGGAATTGTGAAGTGTTTTAGTGGTCATATGCTTCGACTCTCCACGTTCATGTGTGGGGATTGTTCCTTAATGTTATCATAACAATAAATGAGAATTAGTATAAGATCATACCCCAAACTATTCAGTTAATTTAGTTGATCTTTACAAATTGATTGTAAATTTATTATATACTTGACTTGAATATGCCTTATAATTTTTAAACATGGAGTATGCCATCACAATCATCACATAGACACATACTATACATTCAATTGTGGACTTGGCAAAACTTAGAGCATGATTTAGGATGAACCAATTTAAATCATTCATCTATTTCTCTCTACGTCACTCTCTCGTCCACACCACTACTACAATTCATTTATAATTTAGCAGTAAAATCATCTCTTAACGAAAAGCTCTCACAAACTTTGGTCAAAATGAAGGATTTAATTTTGGACGGAGGGTTAACAGAGGGTGTTTAGGAGTTAGAGATTTGAGGGAAAAAGAGATGTATGAGAGAAAAGAGAAGTTTGACCAACTTAAAAAGCTATTTTTGGTTGTTTAATAGTTAGAGGTTTGGAAGAGAATTTTGAAATGAAAAAACTCTTTTTCAAAAGCCGACTAACCACACTATTTACCTAATAATTTAACACAAATAACTAATATAATCAGTTAATTAAATTAGTATCACAATTCACAAAGAACTAGTCAAATCAGTTAATTCAATCAGCTAACAGTTAACCCAAACAGGGCTAATAATTAGTGTTTGTGGTTTTTGTGGATGGTATAGATGTATAATGCCTCAACCTCCAAAATGGCTAGACCTCATTAAATTAAAGCACTGCAAAGTTGCAATACATGAAAGCACTTGCGTAAATGAATGGTCTCCTACCACTTGTACAAAACCCCTGTGCGGTAGTGCACTGTAATCATTCTCATCTGAGTTTGGGTTGTCCCTAGGCTGCCGTCTTCTGTCTTGCACTGTCGTTTTTCTTTCACTCAGGCAACTACTTACCATTTGAGGTCACTTCTCTCTTCACCCCTCACTTATTTCAACTTCTGTAATTGAGCCTGTTTACCCCAATTCGACTTGAATTTAAACACTCTATTTAGCAGATGGTTTTTTCTTTGCTTTTCAATTCTCGTTGTCAACAAATTAGTGGGCATCGCTTGTATTTTGATTCAATTGTTTAATCTGGGATAAAATTGGAGCCTGAAAACCATATTTTCTCCAAAAAGTTAGGAATCTTTATGAGTTCTTAACTAAATTGTTGTGTTGTTTTGTTTTGTGTCACAGCTTGAGAGAAACCTAATGGGTCATGCTCCATCTATGCTTACTCAATATGATATTGAAGACGTTCAAGAGCACTGTGATAGATTATGTGGGTGTTTTTTTCTTTCTGTTTTTATTATTTTTTCTGGTATGCAAGATTATATCATGATTTAATTAGAATTATGACATGTTGAAATTCCATTGTTTGAATTCAGTCAATCAGCAAGAGATAGTTTCTTTGTACCAAAGATTTTGTCAACTTGATCGGAATGCCAAAGGATTTATTTCAGCAGATGAATTTATGTCTGTGCCAGAGTTTGCAATGAACCCTTTAGCTCAGGTATTTAACATCCTGAGGCTGCTACATTTGGTAGTCTTGTACATTCTCCATTCAGTTATAATTGTGACATTTGTATTGGTGCACTATTCAATTCATTATCTTTGATTATGTATACGCGAGGCAAGCTATGTATTTTCTAAGTATCTAATTTTTTGTAGTATTTACTGATGCATAATTAAAGATATTAATATTTAGTCAAAAGCTAAGCATACCCCCAACCCACAAAAAAAAAAAAATACTACTTTTGGAAATATATTAAATTCTTATTTAATGCTTTGGGGCGCTCGTTAACAAGATCCTAATGGTAAAAGGAATGGGTTGAGAAACGCAAAAGTTACTATGTTGCAATTACGAGCAAATTGAGGAAGTATAACTATTGAGTATTGATTATAAGCTATCATTGAATTGATTACATGAGTTTGCGGGATCTCTGTATGCAGAGGTTGTTAAAGATGGTCGATGGTTTAAACTTTAAGGAATTTGTTGGTTTCTTATCTTCATTCAGTGGCAAAGCAAGCATCGAGCAGAAAGTTGGACGTGAGTATTCATTTTTTGCCTCTTTCTCCCTGCAATGCTGCATGGATTACTTATGACAATTTGGAAGAGCCGTTGTATTCATCTTTTATGAAAGAGTGTTATTAAAATAAGCTTGTATTTGTAGTATATAGAACCAAATGTGATCATTAATCTTATAGTTAATTAGTTCTATACTTCTATTAACTCATCACAGCAGGTGATAATCTTCTAGAATTTTCTCCTTGCCCTCCTGCCAACAGTTCTCTCTTAAATGGGAAGAATGATTTGCACTTTCTTTTGTTTCATGTATTGATGTCCCTTACAAAATAGATTATGGCACTGTTTAGAGGTGTGGGAGGTTGCTACTCTAAATTCAATGAGTAGCTATAACAAAAAAACCTTTTATAACCCTTCTGCAGTTATTTTCAAGATATATGACTCGGATGGCAATGGAAAGGTGACTTTTAGTGATATCTTAGAAGTGCTAGGTGATATGACCGGTTCATTCTTGCCTAATGAGCAAAGAGAGGTATGTACATTGTACACTTTTACTAGTTTTGATTTTTGTTATTCTTTTTTTTTACAAATATTGTGATACTATGTGTAATGGTTAAAACTAAAGAGATTAGGAGCCATTGAACTTTCTCTGTTGAGCACATGCTGATAATTGAAGAAATTCCTTTTTCTTTAATTATGTATTAGTTACTTCTTCCATAACAAAATGACCGTTCTAATCAAGAGATGCGTGCTAAGAACAATCAACATTTAAACAAGTCATTAAGAAATTAGTTGAACTGGTTAATGAATCCATTTGGGATAATGAATGTACGTGAAGTCAATTTAGAAAACCCAAGACTAGTGGTATTTGTAGAATGGAGGGAATTGTTCCTATTGAAATCTTACACTAGGAAGAGCTTTAGTAGGACATCTCCAAACTTTCAAGTGAAAAATCAGGGTGGAAAATTGTCATCCATCATACATTTACACAGCTTTTTTTCCCTTTCATTTGAAAACTTCCTATAAAGAAATATGGATAATATTATTATGCCTTAAGCCTGAAATAGATAAAAGGATTTACTAAGGCCTTTGAAGGACATGTGTTGTTTATGCTTCACACTCAATAAGAAGCAAAACATATTTTATTGTGCTATTTGATTTGGGTAATACATAGTAGATTGTAAGCAGTGATGTCAGAGTAGTATTGACCCATTGCCGAATTTTTTTACTGAAATCATTGATGTTTTCCCCACACTTTCGGTTTTATAACCCTTACTGCCCCCGTTTGATAGTTGGTGATAAATTTTGGTAATAGGAATGAAATTTTAAGTATAATTTAACAAGGGAAACTACTTTATTATCTCCACGGAACATAATCTCATTCCCAAACTACGATTTTCTCTTTATTTTTTATTACCATCCATTACCACTTGAAAGGGTAGTATTGGATGGGAATGGAAATTTGTGAAAAAAATTAGGGGACTTGGGGGTAAAGTACACCTCCATGGGAATGAATTTTGATTTCTCTTCCAAGTTCATACACAAAATCATTCCCATTACATTCGTTTATGACTGGGTACTAAACATGCCATTAGTGCTTTCCATTTTCCACTATTATCAATCATCATGGGATTGTGATGATTCACAAGTTACTGTCTAAAATCTGCTCTATGAGAATACTCTGTAAGAACTTTCTGTAGTTGCACTAAAACATCTTTCCTTATAATCTCTTCTGTTCTTTCGTTGTAAAGCAAAAATGAAGAGAGTAGAGAGATATATCTGCTTCATATCATTGACATGGGAATCACTGTTCTCATTTGTAGAATTACAGTTCCTGTTTGTTATCACACATTCTTGATGTCCTCAATGTAAATTGTATGGCCTTTAGTGCCGGTGTTCTGGTCCGTGTGATACATGCAAAGTCCATGGTTAATCAAATGGCTAATAATCTTAGGATTGTTTCTCTCCTATAAATGAGCCTTTTATTACTTACAATGCTATGCTTGATTATATGAACTGGAAACTTCATTCAATCCTTAATGGCACATTATTTTCTGTAGCAGGAGATTTTGGCTCAATTGTTGCAGGAAGCTGGTTACACTAAGGAATCTTATCTGCTTCTAGATGATTTTGTTAAGGTATCATTCAAACATGTTGCATGTGTTATTAACTTATTATATCAGAACTGTGCAAGTGCAATAGTTCAGCATCATTTTTATTTGTAGCCGTTTCTGCTTTATATATCATGGATTTGTATGTGAGAAGAATGAGAAAGAACAATGACCCTTAGATCAACAAAAGAATGGTCGAGATTAAATTGGATTGCTTCCTCTTCACTCTTAAATTTTGCAAACAACGTATCTATACTCATGTATTTATAGTTTGCAGTGACTGTACGTATAGTTGTTTGTCAATGATGTACCTAGGTCATTCTCACCTTCTCACAATAAGAAACTTCTCACTGTATATATATATACACACACAGCCCCTTCTCACCCTCTTCTTACATGAACCTAATTCTATATATAGACTTCATCCGTTTCCAGAAAAAACGCAACAATTGGGGCGACACGGACTCCTAGGCAATTTTTTGTTGTGAGAGTAAAAGGGATAGAGAGATAAAATGGGATATGTGATGATATGAGAGATAGAAAGAAAAAACTTACAAAAACGGAAAATTAAAATGGTTGCATTAATTTTGAAACATCCAAAATTAGAAATTGTTTCGTTTTTTCCGAAACGGAGGAAGTATATCAGATTTTAAGGGCTTTGAAGGATTCAATCCAAGATTTTAAGGTTTTAGTCTTACAGTTTAAGCATTTAATATCAGATTTTAAGGCTTGAATCTCGGATTGCAAGAGCTCAATCTCATATTTAGGCCACAATCTCAGATTTTAGGGCCTCAATGTCACATTTAACCTTTATGTCTCAGATTTTAGGTTCTTCCAAATCTCAATTTGAATCTGGGTTTTTTCAGTGCATTTCTTTAGTGTAACTCATTCAAAAATCGAACAAGTTCTGGAATGTAAAATTAAGCAAAATGCAGAATTCAATGTGAATTAATCCACTGAACTTTGAGATTAATCCCCTTTGAATGTTTTAATGGGGAATTCTACAATTATGAATTCACGATGTGAAGTACAAACTTTGCAACAACTGTATCCCATCAGAATCAGTCGGACATTCTGATGTTGGAGATCAAGTGATTCATACGCATTTTGCATCAACTTTTTATCAACTGGACCAATGTAGCCAGATTTCAAGAGCTCAATCTCATATCGAATTTAAGTTAAATCTGTTTTTCATCTGTTCAGTTCTTAATATGGATTTGGTAGGGATCCTAGCAAATCCTGGTTCCTTTTCAATCTATCAATACCCAATATCCTATTCTTCCTGGTCTAGGCTACTTTCTCTGTATGGTGATTTTGGTGACAATCTTTTGAAAAATGATGATATTGCTGATTTAAACTGCTCTTGTATACCCTTGCATCCTACATTCATGTCTTACCAGTTTATAATGAAAACAAGCTGTTTTACTACTTGTATACTGATATAAGTGAACTGAGAAAATTTTCTGATCATTCACAGATTTTTGCAAAACCGAATGTGAAGATGGAGGTAGAGGTTCCTGTTGATTGAACAAAACCCGTGCTTTTGAAGGACTAAACCTGAAATTGTCAAAAACTGGTATTGCTGGAATGTGTTTCCCGGAACAACTGTGGCTGCACACTTCATCACTCAATGGCAAGTGGGCATGCATTTACGGATTCTTATATCTAATCAATTTTGCCATTGAAAGAAATGCTTTGATTCATTCTTTTCTGTTATTTATAAAATGTGAAGCTGTCAATTTTGGTACTAGTGCCTTCAGGTAGTAGCCTTAGGACATATATATATATATACTGGCTTATCTGATGGTGTCGGCATTGGTATGAATGTATGATCCTTGATTCCTTGTTCAGTGGTCACACCTATATTATTCAGTGTGACCAGTTGTCTTGGGTGACATGTTATGTTATTAATGATGAAACTATCGGCGTCTTATTTATATTTGTTAGCCCGTTACTTTGTTATTTTTGTTTTAGAAAAAATGGTTCTACCTCCGTTTTATATTATTTGTAACAATTAGGCATTTTTACTCTTTATTTTATGTCAAATAGACTCAAATCGTTACAACTAATGTGAAACAAAGTTAGTATTAAAAATCCCACCTTTAGCTGGTCTGCAACGAACAATCTCACATTTTGATTATACTTCAATAATTTCACCTCTACTTAACATCTTCATTTATCGGTCCTTTTGGCTTATTATTTTTTTTCTGTTTTTTGTACATTTCCCTACCTTTGTCTCAAGGAAATGGGTAACAATTTAAAGGTTAGGAAGATGGTAAGCAAATGTGAGATTATTAATAAATAATCAAAACGTGGGATTATTAATTGCAAACCGGTAAAAAGTGGAATTATTAAAAAAAATCATTTGTTTTATTTTTATCTACAATATCTCAAATGAAACCAAATTATCTGCTCAAATGCAGCCAAAGTTTGCATCTTATTAATTGAAGGTAACTGCCAAACAGAGCCGCAATTGCTTCCAACTTATAAACTAACATTAAAAAAAAAAAATTTACTCTGACAGTCCATATGCAGTGCAACTCTGGTAACATCTTCCTTAAACCACCGCTATTACCCTTCCTGCATCTATTAAATTTGACAGCAGCAGAGGTGAAACAGAATGATTCTCATGACATCTCAAAGTACAACTTCTAAATATGAAAGAAACATTCAAAGAAAACTATCCTGTGGTAGCTGAAGGTAGTAATAGCAGCAACAACTACAACAAAGAAGAGTCTGTGGCAGTATTAGAAATCCTGAATAACAGGTTGCAATTACTTGAGCAAGAATCAGAAAAGATGAAGAAAGTGTTGGTTGTTTGCATGGTTGAAAGACAAGAGATTATTAGTGAGATTCTGCAGCTGTTTCAGACTTTATGCTCTGAAACTAATCGTTCTATCAGCTTTTATCAGGTATTACATGATTTATAGTTTAGGATCAATAATCAATCAAGGTCTTATTCCCATAAGTGGGGTTGGCTATATGAACCAAAGTGATAATTTTAGATAGTCAATAAGACAAGCTAAAACGTAAGGGGTGTGCACACTAATGCAGTGGAGCTTTGATAGATGTAGAGGCGATGTTGGACAAGAGTATCTGATATCACCCATGAATTATATCCTATATTATTAAAGTGTTATTCTATGCTAATAATATCATGTCAAAATAAGCTTAAATAAAGTGTATTTTAGATTTTTTTTTTAACATAATTATCATTGGCAATTTTTTTTGTACATAAATACATCATCATTCAAATACAAAATTGTATCTTTTGATTCTACTATCATATCTGAAGTTGTCAATATCATATCTGTACATTATTTGATAGTGTCCAATATCGTCTATGCATGTATACTCTCTCGTATTGCATGCTTTATTGTCTTTGGAAAATGATTGACACAACAGTGACACACCTTTGGTAACTTGTGCAGGAGACAAGGCACCGTAGAATTGGACTGTTGCAAGCTTTATATGAAGATTCAAATCCTTTCATGGTTAAGCAGGGTTCTACCAAGTCACATATCTTTTGCTAATTATACAAGTTCAAAGTTACATCTAAAGTTCCAGCTTTGTGTCATTACATTTTGGCCTTTTCAAAATCATAGCATGTAATCATCTGGCTCAAATTAAATATGTTTGCATTTTGTTTCTCAACCAGCTACAAGTGAAAATTATGAAGCATCAACTTTTAAATGGAAATTCTGAAGCATCAACTTTTAAGCTGCAAGGCAAAACTTGCAAACAGATCACCCATTGTGTACACTCTATAATGATGGAACCCAAACCAATAAATAGAGGTGAGCATGGGATGGGCGACATCGACATGTGGGCCAGATGTGCCCAGCATGATTTGGGCCTGATCCAGCAAGCACCCACCATTGGCACCAGGGTCATGGGCCATGGTTGGACAATATTTTCAAAACTTAGGCACAAGCAAACAATCCATTCTATTTGAATTAACAAAGCAGAACAAACCTGAAAGACTGAAAGATTCATGGTGAAGCCATCAATCAATTTCTACTGAATTTTATAAATTGATTTCTAGTAATATATAGGAAATAAGCTGTACAATTTTTGGGAAATTTCACAAACTAATAGGAATTGTAAAAAATGCAAACTAATACAGTATGATTTCTGTGCTCCTCCCTAGATTTCATCCTTTGAGTCAGCAAGAAAAAGTCAGAAGAACAGAATGCCATTAAGAAGCTGAACTGATTGCCTCAGGAAGAAGATCATCTGATTCGTCAATACCGATTTCAGTTCTAAAAAGAAGTTTAAGGTGAGGAAGAACATGAGGAAGAACATGCAAGTCAGCCATGTTAATGCTCATCATGTCGAAACCTATACACGTATTATGCATGTGGGCATCTTCAAACACAGGAATCTTTGGGTACCGTTGGCTGAAGTGTGTAAGAATTAAGCGATATACACCAGCTGCTTCGCCCACTTCAATGGCTTCTTTCGTTGTGCTATGGTTTCTAGCCACTGCCTCATCTGCCAACGCATCCTCAAAGGTCGCCTGCAAAAAATTATGCGTGATACTGATTAAACCAACTTACTCCAACCCATTTGAACAAGAAAAGGTCTATTAGTCTACTTCAGGTAATTAACAAAGGTGATAAAATTGTAATATTCTAATAAAAGCACTATTGAGATTGCAATCCTTGTTGGTTAAGGGTTAGGCATTTAGCCAGACTATTTAGAGAAAGGCTTTTCTCTCTTTTTTTTCCAAAATGTAAAATCTACATCAGAAATTATTAGATAGGGCTCTAATTACTAAGGTGCAAACACCAACTCTAACAAATTGTTTTTTCCACTATGAATATACTCACTGACTCACAGTCCATAAATCACGTGGCATTTATATCGCATCACTTGCTCATTTACCAACATGCATCTTAAAATCTCAGACAATACAATCTCCGTCCGTCAATAATTTGTCACTAGCTTTGTCTAACAGGAATTTCCTTGCACCTAAAAATTACCCAAGGTACAGAGACACTGAGTACATAACAGGGTAGCTAAAAAAAAGGAAATTTCATCCTGAGCAAAACTTTTGAAGCCAGGGGAAAAAGTTTTGTTTTATGACATCATAGGTATTAGGGTTTGGTTTTATGCCAAAGAAAGAAAAAAAATGCAAAAGAAGGTGATAAAGAGGATTAATTGGTGACAAGGAAATTATGAGGAAGAAAGCGATGGGGAGATTGTTACCCTCATAATTGGGATAATAGCCTAATAGGTACCAGTCCAAGGATACAAGGAATGGGATTCGAAACAAAATACTACTACCTCCGTATCGCAATACTCGCTACATAAGTAGATGGCACGGACTCCTAGGCAAAAGATGGATTTAAGGAGAGAGATAGTGAAAAATGAATAATTAATTGGCCCACAACAAAAGTAAAGTTAAAAAAATAATAAAAAAGCAACACATGGATAACTTTATACTAAATATAGTAAAGAAATATTTGTTGCAAGTATTGTGTTACAGTCTAAAACGGTAAAAGTTGCGAATATTGTGATACGGAGGTAGTAAAATAGATACGGGGAACTATCTTTGGCAAATCGTGAACGTTGGGGTTTTTTCATAAATTATTATTTTTAATGAATAAAAAATGAATTTAAAATTTAATAGAAAAAAAATAAGGGCCTTTTCGGTATTGTTTTTTGCTTTCAGTTTTTTTTTAAAACTAAAAACAAAAATCTGGAAACCAGAAAAAGTGGTTTTCACCTTTTAGTTCAGTTTTCATTTTCAATATGTTTGACTAATTTTTGTATGATTATATAATGTCATATAACTTTGAAAAATAAAAAACTAGAAAACCACAGTGTTACCGAACAGGAATCTTGATTTCCAATTTCTGATTACATCATAAATGTTCAAGATTTATAATACAAGATCAAAAAACATCAGTCTACATATAGTTGCCTTTTTTTATCTTGATGGTATTGACATGCATCCATATAATAGTAAGTGTATTTTAGGAAGTTTATAGTAATTTAGCTACTAGGAATATCTAGAAGGTTCAAGGGACACTAGATATGTTTTTTGTTTTCTATAAATATACCTAAGAAGGATGACAGAGGATATGTTGAGGAATATTGATGAAAGAATGAGCGTCATATTTTGTATTAGTTAGTGCGTATTATATCTTAGTTTAGGTAATATTTCCATTTCCATTATCCTTGCCAAGTGCCATAGTTATTTCATTTTAAGCTATCCCAGTCCATTACAGGTATTGATCCTATGTTTGCTCTCTTCTCTCCCCACCTCATATCCTTCAGTCTAATTGATTAATCATCTAGAAATGAACACTTGAGATCAGTGTCCCATTTCCTGCATGACCATTCTTAAATACTTTAAGTTGTGAAGCTAGAAATTAGTCTAATGTTAGAATGAATAAAAACTATCTTGTCAACAAGCACAATATTGAGTCAGTTTCGTTTAATGTTGTAAACATAAGAATAAATGTTTCATAGGTTCATAGCCTCAATGCGAGGAGCTTGGCTATAGGCTATGACAGACCACCTAAATAGTAATATCCGATAATCCGGGTGTTTCCGCTCCATAGGTCAACCACCAAAAAATATTGTCAAAGCATCATTTATTGCTTAAAGTGATCCAAAATTTTCCTCTTTAGCTTGCAAGCGAGTCAATTGTTGACGCTATACTCTTATTTTCTCGTATCCTATTTTATCAAAAGCTTAGATAACAACTTAATTTCTCTATTAAGATTTGGAACTCGCTTAACCTCCCCACCATGAGCAGGACTTTGCAAGTAGTTTGAGTCATAAAAAAATTGAATGATATTAATTTCTTGTGAGTCATACGACAACAATAATTAATAATGATATTAATTTTTGATAAGTTATAACAACAGCAGCAACAATGATATTATTTTTTTTTGTGGTCATTCTATTATTTTTGTAGATTCATCTCGGTGTGTAATTTTTATAATCAATATTATGATTGTTGTTGGTAATTTGATATACGAATCACAAAAATAATTATTATCGTTACATGATTGGAAAAATTGTTGATATAATGAAGAATAATGAGCATAATGATGATAGTGAAAAAATGAATGAGATTGTAATATCCAGATGGGGAAAAATGAACATACCAATGCATTGTTTAGGATTTGCTCTAACGACTCAAACTAATTAGCAAACTCCTAATTCAGTTAAGGAGGTTAGCTTAGCTACAAATCTTGATAGATAAACTGTTCAAGGTGTTCTCTAAGCTTTTAAAAAAAATAGGAGAAGATGAGGACAAAAGAAGAGTGTCCTGTTAACAATCAGCTTGCTCTCAAGTTATAGATGGTATTTTTGGATCATTTTCACCAAGAATTGATGTTGTGACAACGAGACCTATTTCTTGGTGGTTGACCTATGGAGCAGAAATATCAAGTTATCAAATATTGCTATTAAGGTGTTGTGACAACCTATAACTCTATAAGTAACACCTCAATAGTGAGGATATGGAACACTTTCATTTTCACGACATTAAAAGAAACCAACTCAATATTGTGTAGGCTAATAAGCTAGTTTTTATTCATTCCAACATAAGACTAATTTCTCACTTCACAATTAGTTACAAAGAAGGGTCATGCAGGAAATGGGTCATTGAACTTGAATGTTCATTTATGGACGATTAGTGAGTTAGACTTAGAGGATATAAGGTGGGGGAGGAGGGAACGAGCATAGAATCAATACCATCAGCATAAAAAATAAAAAAATAAAAAGAGGCAACAATATATAGACTAAGGCACAGTTGTTTTAGGCTAAATTAATCTAAACTAAAAAATCCTAGAGTCCTAGACTCAGGTAAGAGCTAAATTGAATTGAATTTGTTTGGAATTAAGTCCAAAAAAGGGGCCTAATATTTTTATTTTTTTTTTTTCATTTTCTACAATTTGACTTTTGTTACTCGACAATTACCCCTATTTCAAGCAAGTCCTTGGGAGTAAATATTGAAAATAAGCTATGCTAATGACAAAAATATTAGCCTGAAAATTAGTTATTACTTTAAGCCTAAAATAATCTTTCATGTCATGACTGATAGAAAGGCCACTAATGAAAATATTGAAACTAAGCTATGCTAATGACAAAAATATTAGCCTGAAAATTAGTTATTTATTTTAAGCCTAAAATACTCTTTCATGTCATGAATGATAGAAAGGCTACTAATGATGATTTCACAAAATTTAGTTACCAAGGAAATTTTTTCAAAACTAAGAATCACCAATGAGGATTTCCCCATATGAAAAATAAAAACACAAACTTGTGAATTACCAAAGTGTCCTATGGATCACGAATTTTTGGCTTAAAAAAAAAAACACTATGTGAAAAGACTTCATCTAACAAAAGAACAAAAACCCAAGTTAAATGACAGAATTTCAAGTATTAATAATCTACCTCATGTATTAGGACAGTAGCACCACGCGATGCTTCTATCAGCTCCTGACAGGGCCTTGTATCCCCTGAGTACACTATCTTCCAACCAGGTATTACTCCACCAGCACTGTTAATTCTGCCATCAGCCTTTAAAACAATGCCAAAAGCTTGTGGACAGTGCACAACAGGGAAACTAATCAAAGCCTCTAACCCAGCATCTTGCAACACTTTCTTCAACTGGGTTAGTCTTTCAAAAGCAGCATTTCCAGTTGGGCTACTGGGTCTCTTCCAGTAACTTTGCATAGGGCTTCCTTTAACAAAAAGAGTTGAATCAACATTGCTTCCAGAATGAATTGGAGATGATGAGTCTATTCTTGATTCAAGAGAGTCTTCAAAAGCATCCCAAGATGCTTGAGTTGTATGCCTGCAATCTAGAAACTGCATATCTAGCTCCTCTAGTCTCTGGTATGCCTTTAGAAACCTTAGTAGCTGCCCCGGGCCCACTACTAACAAAGGTTCATGAGGAACTTCTTTCAATAAATCACGACGCAGCGCAAGAATTCTTGCTAGACCAGTATGATGGTCAGCATGAATATGAGAAATCCATATACATCTCAAACTTCTAACCGCATTGTCAGCACCTTCTATACCAAATCTGGTCGAGAGGGCAAGGATATAACATGTCAGACAAGAAAATCAACAAGTTTCATGTTTTGGAGGGAAATGGGACATTAAAGCAGGCCATACCTTCGCTTCAGCTGACCTAATGTGCCTTCACCGCAATCAAAGAGCAAGCTTCCTTTTGAAAAAAGATTGACATAGATTGAACTCACATTACGGTATTTGGAGGGCTGGGATGATCCGGTACCCAGCAGGACAATCTCCATATCTTCTCGGGTTATATCTTGCAAACAACTAGGCACACCAAGCTTATCAAACCATGGCTCTTCTATAACCAAATTATTATTCAATGGAGGTATTTCTCCATTAATTTCCACAGGATCATTCCACAACTGCTTAACTTGCTCTACTGCATCATCAATTTCTGGAATTTCAGTGTGTAACTCATCTAAGACTTGATTAAGACCAGTAGTAGCAGGGATAAAAGATCTGTCCAAACCCAGATTTGCATAGGGACGCAAATTGAACTGGGACACAAAATAAGGCATAAAAATAACACTCAAAAAGCAAGGAAATATCAGTCAACAAGAGCAGCATTACACACAACATAACAACCATAGCTCACGGGCAGTCAATAAACCATGAGACACAAGAGTTCCCTTAATGCCAAGCACCCAAGCAGTGGCAAGCAGTGGCGGAGCTAAGTTTTTAAAAATGGGGAATGGAATACGAACGTTGTACATTAAAGAAACTCAAAAGCTCAAAATCAAATTTTTTTAAAGTGAAAAAACACTTGGGTATACAGAAAATCAGGGTGTTGGATAGACAGTCACAGTAGCGACCGCATGCTAGCTTGAGGTCAGAGTGTCGGAGTGATGCCTGCCAGAGGAGTGATGGAGTCGGATTGGATTTTGGCTCTTCAGTCTTTCTTGAATCTTGGTAGAATGATTACTGCTTGCCTAATTTTTTTTTTGTATATTTAGATTTTGTTATGTTTTATGCTTTCTACCGTTATCTGTGCTTTTAAGGAAAATATCTTGTGTATTTACACTGAATCAATGTAAACAAAAAAAGTTATCCCAAAAATATTAGAAGTTACCCTTAATAAATAAAATGTTTCCATAAGGTCATTTCTTATGTGCTTTGAGTAATTTTACATTCGTGTTGCACAAAATTAGTATAGACCCATTAAACTGGGGGTACCGCTGTTGGCACTGTACCCCTATGTCCCTTAATGGCTCCGCCAATGCACCCAAGCACCAAAAAAAAATTGTTATGAATGACGTTCAACCACAAAAACTTGTGTTTGGGGACAAAAGGAAAAGAAAAAAATTGAGAGAAGGCTGACTAAATCAAAGAGAAATAAACTTCCAAGGACATCAAACTAAATCAAAGAGACTGAGAATGCTACATTAGCCCATTAAACAACCAAATAGAGTTCAGACTTCTGAAAGATTAACCATGACCTCAATTTCATTACAACTTCACAATCTACACTCTTTTAAGGTTGTTTATTGAGTTCAATGGGTTAAACATGAATTCATCTTCATTTAGTAGAAAAGCTGCCTTTCTTTGTGGCTGAACCTCAAGGGGTGATTCCAATGAGAATTTACGGAGACAAGTACAAAGCAAACCACACATAAACTTGATTACCCACTGAGCAATGGATAAAAGGCTTGCGCCTCATTGAAGTGAGGCACACGATAAAAATGATTATTTTTTTTGAAAATAATAGGGTGTGCCTCAAGCTGCACCTTAGCGCAACTAGGCGCGCCTTTTATGCACCTCATCAATATCCTCGTCTAGACCCAAAATGGTGCATACCAGTTTACTAGCGCCTAGGTGTGCCTTTTTATACACTTACACTGAGCTTGTCAAAATCCTAGACATACCTTAAGTAGATTCTCAGCAGAGATGGTAGCTAGAGTTCCCTGTGAAAAACAAAAGCCAATGAGTCTTGCTTTAGTTGTCTATCATGTTGAGACAGGGGTACATAGATAGATGTTAAAAAGGCAACAAAAACCTCAGTTGAAGAATTTGAGTTTGATGACAAGTCGTTTGTGCTATGAAGAGACCAAAACCCGGGAGCAGGGAAGAACAGAGGGCACAAGTAATTTAGTCTTGCAGCAATCCTAGCACTTGATTTTAGAACTGGAATTTCGACATTTTTCCTACAAGAAACAATAGCCATCAATTTCTTAATGCCTTGAAGGCATCATTTCACCATCACAGTTAGCATATCTTGGAGGAATGGCCACAGAGCATATAGATTCGGTATAAAAAAGAGATTCTAAGAAAGAAAAGATAAAATTCAACACACCGCTCATGTCCAGCCATGATGTGCTGAGCATCACCAAATCTTTTCATCCAATTCTGATAAGCAGGAATACTTGTCACATTTGAAGGACTTAAATGAATTACACAATTCACTACTCTGACATGTTCAGACGGACTGCCCGAGTAATCCGGGTAGTATGTATTGAGAGAATCCACAGACAATAAATTTTGTAAATGCGAAGCTGTTGGACAATCAACAAGAAGTATAGTAGGTCCAGGAATAGGAGGGTCCATCACATCACTACAATGTACCTGTGAAAGAATTGGTATGTAAGAGATATTACACAAAGCAGGTAAAGGGAAATATCGAGTTAATTAACATTACCATAATATCAAGATGATCTGATTTCACTGATTTTCCATTCTGCAGTTCCCGATATTTTGGCCCAGGTCTCAGTCCAAGAGCCTTAGCCTTTTCAGGATCAAACTTCCCCTGAATTTCAGGTAATTCACAAATATAGATGACTGAAAGATCTCCAGGTTTTATGTGTGTTTCAGATTCGTCACTAGCACTACAAGAAGTAGGCCCATTATCCTTGCTGGGTTGCAAGATAATGGCTGATAATTTAACAACCTCGTCTTTGACAAGCTCAATACGCTCCGAACAATTTTTCAAATCAGGCACAGCAATCTCATCAGGATCCTGTGAGGGGCCAAAGCTACGAGCGTGGACCATGGCAGCATTTGGAATAAATGACTTCATTGCTGCAACCAAATAACTGAGATTTGAGGGCCCCCACATATTGACCTTCACATCAAAAATAAAAGTCACAAATTATAAGTTTTACAAGTAAAATCTGTGCGCAGAAGATGATACTTAATTACTTACACACATTCCTTCCTCTCCTATTCCAGCCATAGTCAGCAAAAGTCCTGCATGTAATAGAACAATATTCAACTCAAATGCTTTGTTATAACGAATGTGAGAAATATAATAAAGATTAACAAGAACAAACACAAAATTCACGTGGCTCGCCGACAATATGCAACTACGTCCACAAGCAGCGGAGAAGGGAAGTTTTATTGACCTTGAGGAATTTCTGAATATAGTAGTCATCTAGGTTATAGAGAATAGGAGTTTATATAGTAATCCTAATACAAAAACAGAAAGGCCTACAAATAAGCCTAAAACAGAAAATCATAGCCCTACATAACATGTACCGTTGTGCCCCCGAACCCCCAAACCAGGGTGTTTCACCCCTGGACCACGACTCGCTGACCGGGCAGCGAGGCCCCTGTCATGGTTTATACGAAGGGAGCACAAAACATATTCAAGGCACAAACTAACACGCCTCTTAATCATTCTCTCTAAGTAAGACTCCAGTAAATAGGTTCAATTACTTAGGCTGAGAAACAGCATAGATTGTAAGTTGTAACTCATGCATTGGAAATTAGGAGCAAAATTGCACACCTGGAAGCCCCCCAGCAGTTTCCGAACAGACTCGTGAAAGAAATATGTGATCTATCTGAGAAAATACACATTGTTAGAACAACAACCTTTTACAATATTTAATGTAGAAGAGAAACAATACACAGACGTCCTATTTCCTTAAACAACACATTTTCAAGCATTAAATATGTAACAAGGAGTTGAAGTATTTAGCTAAGCTGGTGAAGGTAATGGCTTGTTTGCAAATGAGAATGTGCTAGTAAGCCAAAAGATTAGAAGTAAACTAGTTGGAGTTTGTACCTTAGACAGCTTAATCTTATGCTCCGTGCAAAAGCGCTGCAAACCCTGAGACAACGCAGTGAAAAGGTTTTTAAAACTTGAAAGAGATATCACAAGATTATATTGGGTCTTAGGTATTCTCTAAAAAAAAAGTAGGAAAAAAAATATAATACAGAAGTGTGAATTTATTGCTAAGCTTATGTTTCCTTGGTCGAACTTAGTTTATTTTTTGCTAAACATAACTAATTTTTGTTTAGCTAGATTTTTAGAAAATTTTGCTAAAAGAAACCTTTCAAAACCATTTTTGGCAGGAAGAAACCTTTTATAAATATCTTGGCAAGTTAAAAACTTAAACACAAGAATGGTTGTCAGATGAAAGAATTTTCTTCTTTTTTGACATTGACTCAACCATTTCATCATTGACTCCATATCTTCCTCATAACCTAAATCGTTCTTAATCGAGTAAACAAACTCTGGAATTCTGGAATCACCGTTGAAAAATAATGAAAAGGCTTCCACTGACAAACATTTTTGAGTTTAAGGTTTTAACTTGCCAAAAAAAAAATTAAAAGGTTTCTTCTCGCAAAAATATTAGTTTTAAAAGGTTTCTTTTGGTAAAATTTAGACAAACTAAATTTCATAGATCTTTTGGGGAAACTAGAGCTAGAATCATTTTGCATAATTGCATGTTGGCAATATTTTTCACATCTTTTAGAAGTCAATTGTAATATCATGGCATAGGTAATGAGTGATTTATATAGACCAAGAACTACCTCTTCATGGAATTGATGCATCTAGATTCTAGAGGCTATGTTTTGAAATACATTGAGAGAAGCATTTTGACATTTTATTTGTTATAACTTATAACTACCATTGCAATAGGATGCATATTGATCCATTTATATTCAGAAAAAGGAAAGAACGAAGTGTAGGCGTGTAAGACAAAAAAGGTGATAGCAATCCATGACATTAATGCACTCAAAGTTCAAAAGAACAATTTCCACATGATCAAAATCAAAGAACTATATTGCATAATGCTATTATACTGTATATTACCTCACCAGCATTAAATATAAACCTTTGCTTGTCAAAGAAAAGCAACACAGAAGGAGACGTATCTTGAGTATCCATCCCAGTTCCCAGAATCTGTAAATTCACAGAACCCAGCATTACAATTCCTAAGCATTTGCATTACACAGTCAAACCAAATTTATAACTTTCACATAAACATCACATTATCCACTAAAATGCAGAAGTTACCATCACTCAAAGGCTAAAATTGATAAGCCAAAGTGCCAATCTATCTATGAGCCAAAAATTCATGCAAAGCCAACTAATTTAAAAAAAAAATAATAATGAAATCACATCTCAATAACTGCCTGTATGAGGAGATGATCAAAATCACATCCCAAAACCCTATAACAAAGTTCAACAATCAAAATTGAAAACCTTATCTGAAACACAAAAGTCATTGCGAAATTGCAAAATTTTTAATGCAACCCAACATCAGAAAAACTAAATTAAACAAAAACAAAAATAAAAAATAACACAATCCAAAATATACCATACCTGAACATAACAAATGGTATTAACAGGATTAAGCTTTCTAACTTTAAGTTGAAGATTCTTAGGCTTATCAGACTTATCTTTACCCTCAGCTCTTCTCTTATTGAATCCAGTAGAATCGCTTTCCACCATTTTTGCAGCTTCTTCTGACTTATTTTTCTCTGCTAAAGAGCTGTTATTCCTACTTCTGTACTTGAGGGGTTTCGCAGGAACAGAGGATGAATTTAGTTTTTTCTTAGGAAAGGATGAGAAGACTGTGAAGAGAGAAAACCGCTTATAACTGTTATAAGATTGAAGGTTTCTGGGTTTGAAGAAAATAGGGGAGAATATAGGTGGAGAATGGTTAATTAGGAGGCGGAAGGTTGTGATTTGGGACATTGCAGTTTGTTAGTTTTATGGACTAAAAAGGGTTTTAGAAATTGAAAATGTTCAAATCTTAAACCCCAGAGAAGTCTCCTTTGTTCCGGGGAAGAAATGGTGCAAAATGCACAATTGTACAATCATCATTTTATTTTTCATTTTTTCATGCTATTAAATTAGTAACACAAATCAACACACTCACATCACCATCAAATAGTATTAACTTAGGCTACTTTTTTTTAGTGTGATAATGTGTGGGATTTTAAGCCTTGAATCAGGCTCTATTGTTGGCTACTCGACTCAATTTAGCAAACACACACAACTGAAAGGGAAGATAAGAAACACTCGCAAATACGTGCGGTGAGAATTGAACTCAGGACCTCATGCCCCGAATTCTGAATTCTTAATCATTAGGCTAAGACTTCATCCTCAACTCATAAGGCTACTTATTCACTCTCCTGCTAGCAAAACACACAAAAAAAAAAAAAAAAAACCACACACACACACACAATTAAAGGGTTAACTACAATTCTACAATTACCATTGTAAAAGGATAATGATATCACATTTTAACATTTGTTCTCAACAAGATGTGTCTTAAGTTAACAACAATCCACAAGTTTTGCATCACTCTTGTGAGCTTGTGCCTTCCCTTACAATAGCAATCTCTCCTGATAACATTTGGGTAGAGAATAGAGAGGCATATGTGAAATCATGTGCTATAAAAGGAATTGCGGCAAACATTTGGGATAAGTAGCAAACATTTAGATCGAGACACAAGAACTAGTTTCCATTGTGCTCAAGATGGGACAAACATGTTGGAAACTCTTGAGCATATTTTAAGAGATTGCCCATTTGCTAAAACTGTGTGGATTGGGTGCCAGCTCAGTATTAGGAATGATGGTACGGTTAGGTTCCAAGTGAGCCCATGAAATTTAAGCTTTGTTGTAATTCCTGAAGAAGCAACCTCATGAGTATACTTTTCAACTACTAGTTTACTTTGTGGCAACCCTGAGGGGTATAAGGAATGTGAGAATTGTAGAAGAGTATGACGGGCGCCTAAGATGCATGCCCTCAGCAAACGCTGCACACAACTGACCATGACTCCTTTTGTATGATATAAGCTCTCCAGCAAGTTTCTCAAAATCAACATGATGCGGGCTCTCTAAGTTTTACTGTCCCACATCAGGAGACAACTTAGTTAATATTGGGAATAACGAGTGTTGAGATACTCATATTCTGACTTCCAACGGAGGCGTCAAAGGAGGTCAGGTGAATCTAAATTGATAATTCCAGATAGGAGACCAAATCAACAATTACACTACTTAGGAGTGGGTCTAGGACAAAACTCAAGAACAATGGAAATCCCTTTGGCATGCCCTACGACATGCTACAATCAAGCAACAACTAATTCATCTTATGATCTATATGCCAAGCTTTCAGGACTACCAGGTATTTACATGTGACAAGAAGCTGAGACACCATGACAAAAATATTGTGCAACTTATTTCTTATTTGTTTCAATATATGCACTATGTTGTAATAGTTTTCATGGCTAACCTGGCTACTTAAGGTTATTTCTTACTTTTTGTTGCTAATTTATATCCTTGTACAAGTTCCAATGTTGACAAATCCTTCTTCAAAATTAATAAGCTTAAAACTTCATATTTTGCAATAGAATACCGAGTTTCTTTTGAAAAATTACCTAAAAATATTATTTAAATCGTGTAACGCACGGGACTAATCTAATAAATTTATAAACAAATTCAATTCATTTCAATTCAATTACAATTGTTTATAAACGGGTAATAAACAAACCGTCAAGATGATAGCAAATACAAATTCATATAAATGGGGCCATAGTATGCATAACAACTCAGATAAGATACGTATGAACCACACATCCACCATATCATACCATTAAACATATGTAACCATGCAGTCCCACACTGTACTGTTCCACTTCACCACCCACAAAAACAACCCAACAAAAAAAAAAAAACAAAAAAAACAAAGAAATACCACCACTTTATATTATGAAGTATCATAAAAACAGAGCATTAATCCAAACTTATCGGAAAAAATGATGGGCAGTGTAGCTCTTCACTTGAACTACTCTCCTTACAACACTTTATCTTCAATTTTCTTAAATTCTAACACCAACAACTGCTACACTAAATTAAAACATCATACTACCAGCAGAATTAGTAACAGAAATAATAATAGTCGTCTATATAAAAGGTGTTTCAACAATAATAATAAATGGAAAATCAGAGCTGTTGGAACTACTGTTCCTGAGAGAGATAATAATCAAGCTAATGATGAAGCAATTCAATCACAAGAAGAAGAAGATGAAGAACTTAATGAACCTCCTTATGTTGGCTTTGCATTTGTCAGTGTAAGCACATACATCTCTACTTTTCTCCCTAATTTCTTTTTCTTTCTTTGACATGTATGTATGTGTAATTTGCAACAAACTATGTTTTACTGTTCACTCTGTATCGATTTATCTGCAACATTTCTAAATAAAGTTGTAACCTAAGTTGCACTAAAACACTAGGTTGCACTAAAACGAATACTGGTACGGGTATGGGAAAACGTCACTAAAAAAATTGAGGATGCGGGTACGTGAAAAAAAAAAAAAAAGAGAATCTATAAATTTCAACATATTTTCAATAAAACACTGAGGTAAATATCAAATTTGGTGATGATAATATGGTTAATAATTATATAAATTATTCAAAATCTAAAATACATAAACAATTAAACCGAGAAAAATAACTCGGGTACTTGAGTAAGCTTCATTAATTAGTTCAGTATGTCCAACGTGTGTCGATGTCGTGTCGGTGTCGGACACGGGATACGGCAAGTTGGAGGTGTGTCCGTGCTTCCTAGGTTGTAACACAATAACTGCAACAATTCATATATTTCTAAATTTGATAAAATTTTAGACCTAAAATGACAAATATACACCCCTAACCCTTAAAATTATAAACAAACATTGTAACATCCTAAATCTTATACATTCTTCAAAATTACTTTACACGTTATTTTTTTAAATCATATCATAATAACAAGAGGTAGTCCGTCTGTTGGTCTATTAGCTAATTTAATTTCGTAGTTATGTAATTAATTAATTGTTAGTGTTGATTTTGGGTTTGTGATTAATTTATCAGTCAGTGTTACTCCCTGATGGAACACCTGATTTGCAAATGCGGTCCGCAACTGGTGGACAAAAGCTAAGGGACATCATGTTAGATAATCACATTGACCTCTATGGACCTTATGTAAGCTCTTCCTTAACCTTTTTCATTATACGTTACTCTAAATTAATTTGTATCACATTACATTATTGCTAGCTGATTTGAACTGCGGCCCGCAATAATGTTGCGTTTTGATACGTTCGATTAAATTTTAGAATAATTCGTCTGTTTCATTTTATTTGTTACGCTTTGACCGTTTTTCTTACATAAAAAATTTCAAATCTAATAACAAACTGGAACCGATGAAGCATAAAATTTAGAATTTCAAATGTTAGATTATGTTTGACAAATAAGAGAATTTCATTTCCAAAATTTTACATTCTAATAGTCGATTTATTTATTTTTATTGTGAAAATTATTATTGCACTTCAATTCTTTTTTAGGGAAGGCCATTGTTAAACTGTGCGGGTGGAGGAACTTGTGGATCATGCATGGTGGAGGTGAGCCCATCTGTTGAATTGTTAATTTATTTTTGTTATCTTACAAATCCACCGGCTCATACAACTATATGATGAGGATTCAAACCTCTGACTTTAATTAATAGATTAATTAGAAGTGGAGTTAGAGCCGTTGTTTCATACAGCATTCTTCATATAAGAATTTATAAGAATTTTTTGCGATAGATCAAATTTTTATTACTGTTTAATTTCATTATTTTCGCTAGTACTAAGTTACTAACTTATTAATTAATTGGTTATATCCAACATTTTGAAAACATGCATCTTAAGCACCATGCATGGTGCTAAAAATAAATGGCAAAGTTTTGCATTAGGGATCCGTTTACTAGAGTGAAAAATGTTTTCCCTGAAAACAATTTTCCTATTTTACATCGTTTACTTTGGGTGAAAAAATAAAATGTAAAACTTTGGGTGAAAACTCATTTGACATCCTATTAGAAACATTTTCCTTCAAATTTTGCAGTAAAGCTTATTTTCCGTGCAAGTAAACATTGGAAAATTTATATGAAAATGAGTTTTCCAACGTAAAAAGGTTTTCATGAAAAATTATATTACATCGATAATGTTTTACACCAAAGTAAACGGACCCTAGGTGTGGCTTTAGATTGGGATAATATTTTCTGTTTTGGAACATTATTTCTCTTCATTTTTTTCCCTTTAATTTCAAATATGCATAGTCAAAAGAAAAGGATTCTGTCTATTTATCCAAATGGTTCAGTCCTGAACTCAAATATATCGGTCTGATGCTTAGATCATTAATAGTGCTAGTCACTAAATAATTGGTTCTATATATATATATATATATGTGTGTGTATGTGTGTTGTACAATAGAACATTAATGTCATATTATCATATTCTAAATGACTATAATCATATGATGTACTTCCTCCATTTTTTTTAGTTGTTACACTTTTGGAATATATTGTGAGAGATAAAATAATAAAGTGTAACAATTAAAAAAACGGAGGAAGTACCCGTTATTAGTGTACATGCAAGTATATACAAGAATTTTAGTATGGTTCTTGGTAGTACACTGAATAGTAATGGTTGTTTTGGTCCATTTTGTTAGGTGATTGAAGGCAAGGAGCTTCTAAACAACAGGACAGACAAAGAGAAAGAAATTTTGAAGAAGGTACTAATTATATACTACTCCCTCCATCCCAAAATACACTTTATTTTTGTAAAACCTTAGCCGGTGCATACTATTATTACCAACTTAAGAATACATTATTTAAGAGATGTTTGATATAGAAATTTTAGGAGTTGGAAACGAATTCAACTGAAGTGCCTACGTTTCAAGTTGTTTGATGAATGTAATTGTTAGAGAATAGACTTTTCAAGTTCACCACATGCAAGTGTCCCACATTGAAAGATTAGACAGATGATGACAAATGTATAAGTTTGGTGGTTAACTCCTTAAATTACCAATTGGTTTTATAATAGAACCCCGTAGACTTGTATATGATCAGATTCTCTCTTGGTTGCGAGTAGAACCCAGACCAAAAATCAAGTTCACTAGGCCAAATTGAGCAGGTCTTACCAATTTTCAAGGGGTAAAATAATTCCCCAATTTGTTTCTCTTAGCTTGTGGAAACAAATTCTTTTCCTTGCCGTTAATTGTTTTTTCACAAATTCGTTGCGATAAATGTTTTTTCACTTTTTCTTGTAGTGAGGGTTCGTTGTTGTTACAAAGTACTACATTTACTTAACTATTGGAATAACTTATATGATGAAGTCCATTAACCTAATTAAAATTGTTTACATGGGAATGAACTTTGAGCAGAAGCCAAAGAATTGGAGACTTGCATGTCAAACCACTGTTGGAACACCAGATTCCAGAGGAATGGTATGATTCAATTCAATTCCATTCAATTTCTTAGCTTGGCTAATTAAATTTCTTTTAAATTATTTAGGGTTTAGCTAGGGTACAACTTAGAACATAGATAATTTAATTAATTGATGATAAATATATAAACTTTCATAATGCTGTTTGGATGTAACGTGGATGCAGGTTGTCGTCCAGCAATTACCAGAATGGAAAGCACATGAATGGTCTTATGAAAAAGATGTACCTACTAATTTATCTGAGTAATGACATATATATATATATATACCTTACTCATTGTATAATAATTACTAAAATTTTATGTTTTTTTTTTTTTGACAAAGAAAATAGCTCATAATCATATAGTATATCTTATAAAAAATTTAGAAAACCAATGAAACATAGCAGCCCAACGAAAGATGTAATTTATAACAATAATGACACGATTATAAATGACGACAGTAGGAACGAGTTTGAGCGTAACTTAACAAGAAAATCAACTTTTTAGACTCGAATTCAAGCTCACAATATACCTTATGTGTTTATTTCATGTTTTCTAATCACCCTATATTACAATATGAGGGATGGTATTAGGTAAAAATGAATATTAATGAATATTTGTGAAGATAAATATACAATTATAATACCATCATGAAAATGATCGACGAATATTAGTTTTATATATAAATACTTTGTCAATACTCAATAGTAATATGTTTGCGATCAAATAAAAAAAAAACATGTGTCTAAATCTTATGTCATAGTTTATGTGTACTATATATATTTGTGTGTCATTTATTTCAATCTATTGGTTACTTTTAAAACAAGGGTCCAAGACTTATTAATGTTCAAAAACTTCAGATTTGTGAAACTCTTCTAAATATTCGTTGATAAGAATATAAGATGTGCGTCAAGACACTACAAGATTCCGCGTTTCTGCCTTCTGCCTTTTAACGTCCGCCTTCTGAACGGACGTTAAATTCAATTTAATGTCCGGTTTTAAGTTTAACGTCCGTCATAACAGACGTCTTATAATTGGTAACGTTATTAATTTAAAATTTAACTTAACGTCCGCCTTTTAAGAAATAACGTCCGTTGTAGACGGACGTTAAAAACACGGAAAATTAATATATTTTAGTCGTTTTTTTTAACGTCCGTCTTCAGGCGGACGTTAAAATTCGAAGTATTTTTCAGAATCAGAATCAGAATCCCTTCACATTTGTTCACAAACCAAAAAAAAAAACAGTCTCTCTCTTTGCTTACCGTGTTCTCTCCGACGACCGCCCATCTCCAGCCCAGCACGCCGCCTCGCCAACATCGAGCACCAACCCAGCCACTAGCATGCCGCCTCGCCGTCGCTGTAACCTGCATTTGCTTCTCTAGGTTGAAACCCTAACTCTCTCTTTACTTGTATTTTTATTTTTTTATGTAAAAATTTACTCTAATTCTAAATTCCATGCATTAAGATTGATTTGAAGTTTGAATTTGATTAAAAGAAGTACAAGACAAACCCTAGGTCTATTTTGAAGGTAAATTTACGAATTTTTTTTGAATATTATGTTGAATTTTGATTTTTATGTTGAAAATAGGTGTTGAATTTTGGGGTTGAATTGTGGTTGAACTTTTGGTTGAATTTTGAATTTTATGTTGAATTTTGATTTTTATGTTGAATTGTATGGTTAATTCGTTTAGAGTTTTGGGTAGAGTTTTATAGAATTTTAGGTTAATTTTATGTTAATTTTGTTTAGAGTTTTAGGTTGATTTTTATAGTTGCTTTGTTTAGAGTTGTGAATTTTATGCTTATTTTATTTATTGTTTTAGGTTGAATATATGCTTCTTTTGTTTAGAATTTAGGTGTTTTAATGTTATGCTTATTTTTTGTAGAGTTTTTGGTAGAATTCTATAGATGGATGATTGTTTAATGTTGTTGGTTGTTGTATTGTTTTTGGCTTTAATTTTATTTGGAATTGGTGTTAGATGTATAAGTTATTGTTTATAAAAAATTTATAATAAACTTTTGTATGGGATGTTATGCGAAGCATATAATAATTGAGCTGTGGCTAGTGGCATACTAAATTATTCTAATCCAACTTTAACTACATAATAAGTATCAACTTAAATAAATTAATTTAATTATTTGAAAGAATTTTATAATAGAATTTATTTATACAAAATTGGTTTTAAAAAGTATATGTTTATTTGTAATTCATCACTTCAAGTAGCTTTTATAATACAATTTAAATGACTCTTAATCTTAGTTGTGTAAAATTTTTTAATCATGAGAAGGAATAAGCGTCGTTGGATGTACCAAAGATTAAATGGGCGTCGTCTTAGAAATGAATTTATAGAAGGGGTCGATGGGTTCGTCGACTTTTGTCTACAACATCCCGCTTATAATGACAATGATAAGATAAGGTGTCCTTGCTTTCATTGTCGTCACAAGCGTTATTTGGATGTGGACACGGTCAAAGTACATTTGTATAATAAATAAATAGATCAAATTAGCTTAGGACGCATGTATAATGTATTTGTGCCCTTGCACATGCCTAGTAAAAGGTAGTAACATACAGTCATAGACATTGGTGTATGTTTCCTTGTGGCGGGGGAGATCGAGAAGGAGAAAGATTAATTTCTGCAAACAAAACAAACTTGCATTGGCTAAAACTTAATTTGATTTACAAGCACATGACGAACGAATAATCTCATGATAAAAAGTCGGGGGAAGCAAAAAGGAAATTGTAGCAAACAAAATTTTGCAACTCTGCTCCTATTTTATTTCCCCCTTGACAAATTAAATTAAAATGAAAAGAAAAAAAAAACATAAATTAATTAGAATAGAAATTTTAAAAAAGGAACTCAAATTTAGTATTCATTGGTGAGCGGGACATGGTCTTGTTGCATGAAGATATTGCCATAGATAAGGCCAGCCAACCCACCACCAACAAGGGGCCCAACCCAGTAGACCCAGTGGTCCTGGAAATCACCACTTGCAACAGCTGGGCCAAACGAACGGGCTGGGTTCATGGATCCACCAGAGAATGGGCCGGCAGCGAGGATGTTGGCCCCAACAATGAGCCCAATAGCAAGAGGAGCAATTATACCAATATTGCCCTTCTTAGGGTCAACAGCAGTTGCAAAGACAGTGTACACCAAGGCAAATGTTATAATGATCTCCATCACTACTGCTTCAATTGATCCTAATCCAGCTGCAACACTGTGAATTGGTGTTATCTGCAATTACAATTTTTTTTTTCCAAAGAAAAGAAATACCAAAACAAAATTAAACCACATTTCTAAATGTAAAAAAATAAAAAATTCTCTTATGATCGAGTTCGTCGTCTGACAGGCTTACATAGTTTTAACTAAAAAAACAAAAACTTTCTACCATGAATCTTTTTTTTTTTTTAAGTAGTTAAGATTAATATAAAGAGTTATGATTTAATGCTCAAAAATACGTTAGAACTTTAAAGCAAAAATTGTCCCGTCAAACTGTAAATCAACCTAATAAGGGACCTGCTAATATTTTAAAAAATAAGTTATATATTAACAATATATGCAACCCTAATTTAGAAATTCATAACAAAGTTATGCATCGATCAGTATAATTAATCTTTGATTGGGAGATTTTCATTTTGCTAGGGTATGTACATCACTTTTTTTTTATCTAGTAAGCCAAAGTTTGAACTTTCCCATGCTATTATTTTTACAACTTTGCCAACACCCTTCAATTCTCTAGAAATAATCCAATTCAAAATCTAGAGAAACAATTACAAGTCAAATTTCCAGATCTTGTTAATTATTGAGGAATATATAATTCACAATTAATTTAATTAGTTAAAAATTTCTCAAAGTAGAGAGAATATTAATTAAAGAAGAAAAAAAGAAAGACAAACCATGCCACCAGTGGAAGCCATGAGGAGGAAACAAGCAACAACAGAACCAGCACACTGAGCAATCCAGTACAAAATGCCAGTTAGGATGGTGATCTGGCCACCAAGGGCCAATCCAAAGGTGACAGCTGGATTTACGTGTCCGCCGGAGATGTTAGCCCCCACTGCCACTGCTACAAATAGAGCAAATCCATGGCATACTGCCACTGCTACTATCCCTCCTGGGCTTAGTGCTGCATCCGTTGTCAACTTGCCTGTTAAAATATTATATCAGATCAGATCAGATAATATAATCATTTTTTTTTAGCAAGATCATAAAATAATTAATTATTTGTATAATTTATTAGTAACTTGTTTATTGAAAGTATTACTATTGTACTATACAATAAACCTCGCTCTTCATATAGTTTTAAAAAATAAAAATAAAGACTTACAAAGTACAAAGGATAATGATGGTTACACTTAAATAATACCTCTCTAACAATTTATTTGTAACGATTTGAGATGAAATTATTGTTGCAAATGAATTGTTACGGAGGTAGTATAAAAGATTAAAAACAAAACAAAATATATAGTACTAAGATTTTTGTAATATTATATATACCAAGTGTTAGCTAGGTCATAAAAACATGATTAACATCATAGTTAGGGTCACTACTCATCATTAGTAGTACTCATCACTAGGATTTATAAAATTATTAAATCAAAACACTACTTAATTCTCAAGGATATCTTTTTAATATTTCTAATGTACATCCTTCATGAGTTAATTAAACTAATATCGAATCCATAGCTAGTATTACAGGCAAAATTAGCTATATATATCAAGATCTTGATCAACTTAATTCCATATGGAACCATAATTTGGTTTATTTATTCCATTAAGACTTTTTTTTATACTGAATTTAAATTGAACATAACTAATATGAACCAAATTTAATTTGAACTGAATCCTATACTTATCATGATCTTTATTACGGAGTATATATATGTAATTAATTTATTATAGATGAAAAAAAGAAAAAATTCAAACATTAACGATATCAGGACCGAGTCTGATAGGAGACTTATTCGTTGTACTACATGCTTCATATTATATATTATATACTACTTATTAAAGGATTTGGGGTATGGCTTCATGGCTTGGTGGTAAGCCTTCAACGTCCCATGACCAAGGTTATGGCCTATGGGTTCGATCCTTACCCGCCCCCAACATTATGCTAAGATATTCCCCCTTTCCCTTTGGGCTAGTAGTCCTATATCAGTCAATAAACTGGTGGTTTCGTTAGATAATTAATAAGATGAACAAAAAAGGACTCAAAGGTTTAAGTAGTAAAAGAATGGGGTAGAACTAACAAAATATCAAAAAAAAAACAAAAAAAAAAAACAAATATAATAAAATAAAAGATTAGATTAAAAAGAGGTATGTATGTATGTATTAACTGTAAGCAATGCAAGAGCCAACACCAGCAAAGACAAAGAGCAAAGTAGAGATAAACTCAGCAATATAGGCCTTAAATGAAGCCCAGCTAAATGAGTCATCAAATCTTCCAAAAGCAATAGCCATTACTTCACTATATATATATATATATATATATTATATATATGCTTCTTATATTAATACAAGAATTATTATTGCTCTATATATCTCTATTTGCAAAACAAACAAAGGTGATGAGAGAAGATGGAGGGGAAAGATAACACAATTGATTGGCTTTCAGATAGTGCATTTGCCTTTTCCACATCACTCCTTTTATATATAGAAAGCATGGAGCTTATTATTATATTCAAATTAAATTGTTTATTGTGTATAGTGCCATTATTATGATTTTTTTTTAAAAAATTTATCTTCTTTATTATTTGCCATCTTTTTGGGCATATTTTTTAGAACAATTATGCCAGATATTCAAAAGATCCCTACTACTCTAATAGGCAATATAGAAATTAGAAAGTCCTAGATACAAGCCTTTGAGCATTTGTATTGATCACCTATCCATTATTAGAAATTTTAAATAAATCTCTAAATAACAAATTTATACTTTTTATTTATTGTTCTAGGGGAGATTTTTTTTTTTTTAAATAAAAAACGGTAAAATGAAAAAATGTTAAACAAATAAATATATAGATAAGCATAGCAGTGACTCCATCCTCAACCTCTAATCCATGAGGTTAGAGGTTAAATCCTTTGAGTAACAACTTGGCCTATGTAGCGCGCATGCAATGTGTACTTCATTTGATTGTCGTCCTCGTATTCGATTTTTCCTGGTATGGGGGATGATATCGATACTTTTATTAATGCTCGCGCCATGTCAATTTTCATCTAATTTTTAAATTTTTTTTTTTTCACTTCCTATACTTGTATGAATTTTTGTCCTATTCCCCGACTCGGTGCAACCTAGGTAGCAACTAAGCTACAGGTTAAAAAAAATGACACAAACTCTACCATAATGCAACATGTTAAAAAATCAAGAATGAAAACATAATTAACAATGTATTTTAACCATCGGAGATATCCCTCACTCACACTATAATATTATTGAGCATAGGTATGAATTTATCTTTAACTAGGTTACCCATCATATATATCTATCATGCATCTTGAAATTAAAGTTTTTTGTTTAAATTTTTATGGCGCATTGGCGTGCATTGTTCTGAACTTCTGACCTTTTAATATTGGTATGGCATGTTTTAACGGATTACTTCAAAATTTACATCAACTAATAGTTAAATAATTTTGACACTCTAATTTTTTATTTCGGCACCCCATTTTGTGAAAGCACATTACTCATCTATAGCCTAAACTATACACAATAGTGGCCTGCAGTGCCAAAATAAAAGGGTGTTGCACTTAAAAGTTCTATCCCCCTATTTTCCTAATTAAAGGAGTGTCTTAATTATTGATGGAGAAATCAGATTATTGCATTATTGTAATATTATTATAGCCTTATAGGGAATATTACAACAATTTTTATGTATATATATGTGGCTGAATTAGAGGTGCTTATCGAGTGAGTCGATCGCGAGCTGGGGTTGATCGACTCGTGTTCATTAATTTTCGAGCCGAGCCGAGCCGATCAGGAGCTGCTCGTTTAATGTTTTAGTCCTCTTGAATCTTAATTTTTTCAAAAGAAAATCATTGATTATATTTTCTTTTCTTTATGAAAATTATATATTTAACAAGTTTATTAATTTATTATATTAAATATCAAGGTTAATTTTGTTTTTCAAATATTTAACGTAGAAAATTATTGATTTTTTGTAAAATTATCGAGTCACGAGCTGTTTCGAGCGAGCTCGAGCCAACTCGAGTCGAGCTTTGACCGAGTCGAACTCGAGCTGCTCGCGAGCTACCCAGCTCAATAAGCACCCCTAGGCTGAATGTTGAATGAAGGGAGTAAATACCTAACCAATCGGCCAATCACATGTAAGTGTTAATTAAGTGGTGCATGTGTTTGTGTTTAAGAAACCCATTAATTAATAAATACAGAGATCGAATTCATAGCCTAATATTAACATGATATATAGTAGTACTTGTTATACCCTCTTGTCTCTAGTTATTTGTCCACTTTGATTTTTCACAACCTTCAAAATATACTCCATCCGTTTACATTTGCTACATTCCTTCAATTGTAACTGTTCATCTGTAAAATTTGACTATTTCTAGTTTAATGTAAATAAAAAATAATATAGTCATGATAGATCTAGGTTGGTTCGTCTCAACATGTACTTTTTAAATGTATAGTTTTTATAATTTTTTAATTATATGTAAGTACATATATTATTGTATAAATTTATGCATTGAGAGATTTAAAAAAAGTAATGTAGCAAATAAAAAAAAAAAGACAGAGGGAGTACTTTTGACTGTACCATGTGACAATGTTTAATTAGGCACACATTTGCAAAATTTATTTAAAAAATTACTTAAAGTAAGACTACTTTAATTTTTAATTCAAAGTTTCTAATAAAATCCAATATGACAATGTTTTTTCTAATATATCAATGGAAATTAATCATCAAACCCTAAAAATTTAACTCCAAAGGAAAATTAAATGTGGCAAATGATATGAAAAAGATGGAGTTTTTCAGTACTTGTGATAGTGAGACCATTGTATTAGGTAATTACAAGAATCTCATTGTCATTATTCGATACTGTTTAATATGACCATATGAACATTAGTTAAAACAATAGATCTAACCATTATCAATGTTAGATTATTGTGAATACATGCTTGACCATCATTAAGTTCGTAAGTGAAATTGAAATATTACCTCCATTACTCCGATCCATTACTTTTTTTTATGTGTAACGATCAATTAGACATTTTTACTTTCTACTTTATATCACATTTTGCACATAAAAAATTAACGGAGATAGTATTAACGTACATTAGAAGAATTTATAACAGTGCAATATTTAACCTTAACCTCGTACATAATGATTGACATGACTAATATTAATAATTTTTACGAGTACATCTTTTATTGTTTTATGTTGTACACATCTTTTTGTAGTACACAAGAAATTAAATAATATTGGTACTCTCACTGTGGCAGCATAATTTAATTCTGCTGCTCATCTTAAAAGGAGTGCTAATATTTTTGGCCTGTACAAGTATATGTTATCAATAATATCATATCTGAATAAACTTTTTTTTTAAAAAAAAAAAGAATATTTCAGATATTTTTACATAAGTTGTCATTAGCGAAATTATGTGTAAAACCATTACTAAAATATTAAATAATATCTGTTGATTCTAATATTATATATATCCAAAGTTGTCAATGTCATATCCAAACATTATGTTGTAAATAGTTATACTCCCTCCATCTACAAATAAGTGCTCCATTTTGACCAAAATTGTGAGAGTTTTTTGGTCAAAATAGAGCACTTATTTATGTACAGAGATAGTAGTTAATTATTACCCACAATTCAACAAAGAAAACACTTATGAATGTTATGATTGCATGAAAAATTTGATAATTACAATCAAGTACATAATGATTATGTTTGCTACATTTGCATGATAATGCTTGGTCTAATTTGTACTATAGGTCGGTTATGCATCATTGAAAAGCTGTCTTAATTAGGTCGTTAGGTGCTTGAGCTAATGAGCTTAGCTCTTACACTATTAGCTCTTTTTTAGTATAATTTTATAATTTTTTTTTCAAAAAAAAAAAAAAAAAAAACTCATAAGTAAAAGGATTTGATAAACTCATAAAAAAAAGGAAAATTTGCCAAAAATAAGCCAACCTTTGGGCGATCTTCCACAAATAAGCCAACCTTTTGAAAATCCAGAAATAAGCTAACCTTGTTATCATTTAAGCCAAAAATAGGTCAAATGATTATTTAACATGTTATTTTCGATTGTTTTTTATCACTATTTTATAATCATTCAACCTATTTTTTGCTTTAAATGATAACAGTAACTTAAAACAACCGATAACTAATAGATTAAATAATCGTTTAACCTATTTTTGGCTTAAATGATAACAAGGTTAGCTTATTTCTGGATTTTCAAAAGGTTGGCTTAAATGTGGAAGATCGGCCAAAGGTTGGCTTATTCTTGACAATTTTTCCTAAAAAAAAAAGGATTTGATAAACTACTATCCACTTGTGCATTATACAAGGTGTATAGAATTATCATATGCAAAAACTATATTCTTAATATTATCAAATATATTTCATCACGGTTTATATATATATCTGAAAAACCACTTGTTAATTAATACATCTTGATTATCAAGATCTATGTATGTATATATGCGGTGTATGGATAAAGATGAAAGAAGAATATTTGAATCAAATTGAGATATAATAATACATATTGCATAAAACAACCAACCACAACTTTATCCCTGGCATTCCACCCTGTCAATCAAGTGCCATGGTGATTGGTCAAGCTTTATCTTATACTTTTCCCTAACATATTAATTGCAACAATTGGTTTTGTACGCATTTTTAGGAAGCGATTTAAAGATGTAAATGAAGGAATTAGACAAAATAATTTTTATATTAGTAACTTATAATCACATTCTTGTTTGTACTAAAACCATTTTGACTAAGCTCAGCTCATTCCTTTGTTTACACCCTTGAATTGTTTCTCAAAATTCATGCAAAACCAATTGTTGCAAGTATTATGTTACGGAGGGAATACTTATTATTTGCAACACTCTTATTACAAAATCTTGGCAGGTTTTCATAAACTGATCACCGAGATGGAAGTGATAGAACTTTCAAAATCAAAATTCGAGAATTTTCATTTATGATCATCTTTGAGTTTGAATGACATTGAAGACCCTACCTCCATGAAAGCTGGTTGAAGATGGTCAAGAACAGGGACAACTAAATGAATTTGGTAATTAGTAATGTTAATACAAAATGACTAATTACAAAAATAATAGAAAATATGTTTTAAAATATGATTTTAATCATTTTCATATTAAAGTAACAAGAAAAGCTAACTCATTAATGGGTTGGCCCAATGCAATTGGCTTGACTAATATTGAATTTGGTGGTCATTTTTTAAACAAACACCAAAGAAATTTCATTTCGATCACTACATTAAATTTTTGGTTAAGATAATTCTCTGACATAAAATCAAAACCGACGTGACAAAAAGGACACGAATTCGAATCTCATCCACCCCTTCTTTCAAAGTTGAATAATTAACGCTGGATAGCAAAAGACCTATGACACATCTGCATTTTAAGCCCAATGGGCTCTCGTGTGACAGTGCGATAGAGTACAAAACCAAAGCTTGTACTTCAACTATACTCTTCTTTTGGTTAAGATAGTCATCTGACATGTTTGTAAAAATTACTCCATTTGTTTCAAAATAATTGCTCCATGCACTTTGACCAAAAAGCTCTCACAATTTTGGTCAAAGTGTAGCAGTTATTTTGAAACGGATGTAGTATAACAAATAGATATTAAAAAACATGTTGGAACGAATTCAACGAGACCCAACTTAACTATACTTTTCATTATGTAAAACTAAAAACTTGGTCAAAGTAAATAATGTAAAATTATGACTATTACAAATAATAATATGTAAGGGATGTAGTACATCTAAGTAGTATTCACTACATAACATATTAATTACAACAATTTGACATTTTTTCTCTCTACTTTATGTCAAATTATTGCGTTTATTTTACTACGGAGGGAGTATATGATTTCTAATAAATGATTATTATTTTTTTTTCTTGTGGCATGTGACAGATCGTTTTGTGAGGGACATACACAAACAGTCCAATGACTCCAAAGTTAAAGGGTAGAAATTCAAATAGATTGTGGATTTGTGGGGTTGGCCTACATGATATATCTTTTCAATAAACTGTGTTGTTACAGATCGAACAGATATTATTTACGGTAAAATCATAGCCATGGAGCGCATGCATGATATTAGGTCACTTTAGGCCACACAATGCACCGTCCATTTTTCATAATCATAGCCAGCATAAAGGATGCATTATATGCACTACTAATTATATTTTCTCTTCAAGCTAAGGAAATTATGTGGATGCCATTCATTTGGAGGCTACATATAACTAGCTAGCACTATATGTCTTTTTGGTGCACTTTTTTTTTAAATTGGACCAAGTATAGTAGTTTATTAGTGTAAAATACATTTATACATATTCAAAGTTGATGGTAGTATTGTATTCGTCAATGAGTTGATAGTTTCTTTACCCAATAAAAAAAATGGATGTATTTATATTTTCGAGTGTTCTAACAAGGCTAGGGTCTTAGGATATGAATATATATGATGACAATTTGAATTTTTGTAATGTGATTTGTATTGTATCTAAAAAAGTGTATCCTTGGGTCAAAAAAATTCAATCTTGTAAGAATGCGAGATAGCACAAATGGTTAAAGCTTCTTTCCCGATTTCAGGATATCATGGAATCAATTTTCATCCCCATCTTTGTGGTTCTCTTAACACCAAAAAAAAAAAAAAAATCAACCTTGTGAGCAAACAATAAATTGCGATTAATTAAGTTTGCATAATTAGAAATTTTTATCATATTTTCCTCAAACTCTTGTTTTCATTATTATCTTAAATGTTTGGGAAGGTTAAAGCTTTAATTTTGTCATTTGTAAATGATAATGTTATTTTGGACTAAATCTGAATTAAATTGAAACATATTGAATCCTAGACTCAATAAAAGTTGATGGAATTAAGGGTCAAAAGAATTAATAGAAATAGTTAATCTCAATCCAAATCCAAATCCAGATAGAGGCTACTGTGGATGGTTTTAGCAAAGGAAGGAATCTCGAGGGCATTATTTTTTGGGATTATTGGTTTGCCCTGTGTTGTTCTCATTAATACTCGTATTTAATACTACTAGTAGTTTAAAATGGGTGCTTGATTTTGTCTTGGATCGAATTCCTATTTGTTAAACATTAAAAACAAAGTACTTTTCCATTAAAAGGGTGCAGAGATTGTACCTTATTTTGTCTGGGATCAAGCGATGGTAACTATGGCTTTACTTAAATATAGTAATCACACACTAATCAGTAATTCAGTATAGTCCATAACAAGTTCTTATGAAATAGGCTAATATATCACCACTCACAAAGCAAGTATATTTCAAAAATATAAAAACAGCAGTGCCCTTCTTTAAAAACTTACCCTCCACTAGAGCTGGGCATGGGCCGGGCCGGCAAGTGGGCCAACTCTGCACGGCACAATTTGGGCCCGGCACGACACGAGCCCGCTATGAGCACATCACGGCACGAAGGCACAACTAGTGGACCGTGGGCCACCTATGAACAATATTTTAAAAGTTCGGCACGAACCCGGCACGAGCAGGACGGACCAGCCCGCACGTTGGCACGCTCATTTTGATTAAAAATCCATAATATATAAAAATTAGTATAAGGCACGACACGAGTCGGCCCGGCCCGCGCCCACCTTTACCCTCCACATAAATTATGGAGTACTAAAAGTACAGAGTACATTGTTGCAGAACACAGTGTCAATGTAGCAAGTTTTACCCCTTCTTTTTTAGCTAAAAACAATTTAGTTAGTTGAGACTAGTACAAACTACAGGATAAACTAGCTCTGTCAAAGAAGTTCAAATGTATCAACACCAAAGTTAGTGTTGTTAAGTGCACCCATTAAAGTTTATGCCATGGTGCATCCAAACCAAAATAGGTTAATTCTCCCTATTTAAAAAAAATTATTAAAAATAAAAATTAATTTTAGAAAATGATATAGAATTCTATTATTGTATTTTAATTTTTAAAGCTTACACCAAATCAACTAATGATCACAATCAAAATTCTCAAGTTAACTTCAAATTAATGCACAAAACATTAGAAATTGAAGAGAGTATGATAATTGACGAAGGGCAATCAAAAGAGCTATAATTAATATTGTTCAAAGAAAAAGAAAAGTGTTAAAAAATAATTGTCTTAAAAAGATCACGTGACACTTAAAACTTCATGTTTTAAATATTTAATTATAGAATTATAGATTATAATTGTGTTCACAGAAGTTCACTAATGCTACTCGGCAAGCTAGTTTACCATTTGTAACATCCAACATAGATTGTAAATAAACTAGAAAACCATGTATAAGAAAGAAAAGATATGTAGCAAATAGCAATGACTCCGCCTCTTGAGGTCATTGTTCAACTCCTCATATCAACCAATAGGTTTGAGGTTTTCCTGCCATATCAACCAAAAAAAAAAAATGCCAAACAGGACCACAGGATGTATGCTAAGCTAGAGCGGAAGGCACCTAATGTAAAGCTCAGAAGCCTTTTCTTTTGGGAAGATTCTCAGAAGCTGATATGGATTGTTCTAATGTTCTTTGTCCTCTTGGCTCATGAAAGGGTAGCTGCCAAAAATGAGGTTGACACAAAAGTGAGAACTCCATTTAAGATAACACACTCTGCAATGGACATTTCAAACTTACTCAACCTGAGTGATAGATTCAGGAACTTCAACTCTGCGGGAAGGGTATGGAAGCACAGCAATGGTAGTAACCATCTTCATTGTACAGAAATCTTTGCGATAGGTGAGCTTCACGGATGTGGTAATCGCCCCATTGCTCTGATCCAAACTTCTCTAAAATCCCTCTTGCATCAAAGGTGTCCTTCCATCTCCTTTTACTAGAGAACATTTCAGATCAGATATTAGCCATCACTTGTATAGTCGTGTATGATAGTACAGTCAGTAGATAACAGACTATGCAGATATATTACTATATTAGCAACTTCGAAAAGATTTTAAATCTTAAGAATGTTAGGCAACAAAATTAAAAACCATTATGAAAACTGAGCCCAAACCTCTTCCCTCTTTTCCTATGTGATGTATTCATCACGGTAGCATGCAACTGCAGATTAAGAGAGCAAATATACAACTATCAGTATTGATGACCAAATGAGCCAAATTAAATTGCATCGGAGTGCAAAAAAAATGAAAGAGTATCCTAAAAATCTTAAGCCTTAAATCGGTTTCAATCACCAATTGCATTGACTTCAAATTTGCAGATATGTAAATGTAAGTCTATTTATTAAGCCGGTGGATGCTATTCGGCCATTACAAGTGCAAGCAATCACTACAAATCACACAAGTGGATATACATGTGAGCGGTGAGCATGAACATAATCATTACCCATAAAAAGGTAACAGTTAACTGTGAAATATCTAGGGTGGAAATACAAGGTCCCCTCCCATACCAGCCTAAAGATCCATAAAAAATATAAAATCAGGCAATAAGGTCCACATAGACTCAATAGAGATGCAAGAAAGAGCAAGAACAAGTTGTGTAGCACAGACATTTCCTTTAGTTAGTTCCATCATGCTTCACAATCGTCATGTGCGTCGTGAAGAGGAATGGCTAAAACAGTGCATACCTCAATAAGCCATTCTCTCTTATGATAATTGTTTTTTTTTTTTTAAGGACTCTTATGATAATTGTAACATATAAGAAGCAGCTATCTCTGTCCCATTCAGAAATGTCCGCTACAGGATTTTGAGAGATGAAACAACGTTGAGAGTCCGAAAACCCAAAGTGGATATTTTGGACTGGGATGGAATGCAATTTTAAAAATTATCTCAAGATGGTATATTGGTATTGCTACTTACTACCTAGGAATCTTTCAAAGAACTTACTGCCCGTTTGGTTACTGTTAATAAATTGAGGTAGTGAAAATGTAATAGAAGTACAATTTAGCAAAGGAAGAAACCTTGTAACCCCCACACAAACCAAATTCTCATTCCCAAGATTGAATTTTTTTCGAATTTTCTATAACCATCCATTACCATTGGGAAGAGTGGTATTGGATGAGAATGAATATTAATGAAGATTGATAAAATGAAGCTAAGCTAGCATAACCATGGGAATGGACATTGAAAACCCTTCCAAATTTACATATAAATTCATTCCCATTACCAACATTTATGACCGGTAACCAAACACACCGTTAATGTTATGAGCATAGTATTTTAGAAGGGTAACAAAAGGGCAAGAATGATATGTATTCCTAGGTTTATGCCAAGATTCCCAATTTTCCATTGACATCATATCCCTGAAGTGTCATTAAAAGCCAATCAACTATTTGGTATCCCCTACTACATGTATAAAAAATCCTACAATCTGATCTAAGGAATGACACTGACTGAACTCAGCTAACATATTAAGCATCTTCAAGAAATAGAAGAAACTTAAATTAATACACCTAAAATATAAATAGACATAAAAAAAAAATTCAAATTGCACAAGAATTCAAGACAGTAAAATTGAATTGAGCCCTGGAATAATGGAATATTGATGTCAACAGCAGAAAGTTAACTAGGTAAATTAGGTTACAGAAATCAAGTAGGGAACCAGCGTATATAAGAAATTAAGAATATAAGAGTACCTTCAACTTATGCTGTGCATCCTTCTCAAGAACTAGCCCAGCTTTGACATAGGCATCAATAATAATTTCTATAAAAGCTAAGGAAATACTAAAGCTCTTTTACTGGTAAATCAGAAATTACTTTCACCTTACTCTTACATGTATGTCTAACGTCTGTTTCAAGAGAAAAAATAAACCAAGTACTAATTGGATACGACATGCGCGACGAAGTCGCCCCGCGTTGCCTATTTCTTCAACAGGAGCATAAAGAACCTGAGCTTTGGCCTGGGATCCTCTCAAGCATTCCTGGGATCAAAATAAGGTTACTTAATAGGTAAAATCACCCATAGCACAAGTAACACATGATGCAGATAAGGAAAGATAAGAATAGAGAAACCCAATCCCTGATGAGCCCAGGATGAAAAAAACATCAACAGATAGTGTGAAACTCTCTTTTTCAAGGCCACTAAAACTCCTTTCATCCTAGGGTTTGGGTTTGAAAGTTGAAATATTAAATTCATCCGATTCCAGCCTACATTACCAGTCAGAAAGAGTCTTACCAGTCCCTTAAGTCTAATAAACAAAGGTCGATTGTCTAAGACCTCCATTAGTTCAGGGTAAACACTCTGGAAAAGGTCACAAAACACTATGTTACAGCAGAGTCTTTATGAGAAGGAAAAAAAAACCACCATAAGTTCACCAGATACTACCTGCAAAACCTCCTCCGCTGCATAGACGCGCTCCTTATTCCATAACTTCAGCATTAGTACAGTCAAGTGGAAAGTCTTTGGTTTTATAAATATAGATCTGTCAATCCCCAAGTCTGCCAAGCCAAAGAAAGAGTACAGAGATACATAACAAGTAGTCCAAAGTACAAAAATCAAGTATAAGCCCTTAGATATGGCATATTGGCATCAAAAACTTTGGTTTAAAGGTAAACATTATCTGATTCCTTTGAACAGAATACCACCTTGGCTGAATGTATGACGATAAAGAGGCAATTTCCCACCCTTAGATTTGACATGCAAAATAAATGACAAATGAAGATAATTTAACTATCCACTACCATTCAATATTTATGGAGTAGGACATAATTGACCCTTGACTAGATAATTTATAACATTTGTTTATATGGTTTTATTAATCTTGTATAGCCCTTGACTTTGCAAGGCTTTCTGATGACAGCTAAAAAGAATACTAAATAGAATCTTCATTTTTGCCATATGATGGCTCCATATTTATTGCAGTATGAAGTGGACAATTCGATATTGCCTACCAGATAAAATTATAATTTATTCTTTTTTGATGGCAACATGGTGGTTATACACACTTCTTTAAAAGAGAAAGAGAGGTAAAAAAAGAGTGGACCCATGTGATAAGAGAAAGATTGAGAGAATGAATAACAAATTCAGCAATGTTGTGATTAATATGAAACTTCCAAATAAGGAAAATGTTGCAATAATAAAAGAACGGAGGAAGTATAGGAAAGCAATATAATGTAGAAGAGGAGAAAAGCCAAGCACATACAAACACAAATTTCTTGTCCAGACTCCAGACCATCAGAGCTAATTGATTAACACAAATAAAGTTGGATTGCTGCACAAAACAAATGAATTAACCTTAATAACCAAAAACCTGGAAGATATTAAAGAATCACTTACCAGACAGAGTAGAAGACTTCATCTTAGGTGCATAGCTTACAACAGGTATGTTTGCTATATCCACTTTAACATTATTTGTGTCATCAAATTGAAGTTTGACAGCAACATCTTGTGCTTTTTCAAGGTTGTTACTTATTTCTTCATCTTCTGAGTTCTCATCATTTGAATCAACATCCATAGTCCGGCACACATCTTTCAAATCACAATCTCCCAGTATAATGGATTGAAATTTGTTGAGTTTATCAACCAGTTCAGTGTGTATGGCCAATGGAAGTGAGATGAAGTGAGAGTAGTTGAGAGCTGGACTTTTAACAGCCTGTTATAAACCAAAAAAACAAAATGAAAAATGATACAGCTTACATGCTAATGATGCAGTAGTAATGTTGGAGAAATCTAACTGTGCAGAAAAAGACGTTTTTAGAGGAAAAGGAAAACAAAACTTCAAATATTCAGTAGGAATTAAGAACTGCATGGTTGGGGATAATCAAGAAATGGCAAGGGAAACATGGAATGAATTGCATGGTCCATGTTTGGTTACCATATTTGCATATTCTCTTTCTCTAAATCTCCTCGTGGTAATACCCCTGGGCCCTGACCCCAAGTCCCTTCATGATTCCCTGCACACGTCGTGGGAATTGAAATCCCACACTTAAGATTCTCTCATCAATAATAGTCCAACTCCCACCCACCATTCCACCACCAAAGTTATGTTTAGCCTATCCAGCAACATCATTTGAAGCACTGCAAGCAAAAACCCAGGCCACCATGTACTGCATCAACAACCCACTACCTTGCTCAGATATAGCAGGCGCAAACCCACTACCAAGCAAGGCAGCAGCAGCAGAGGGAAAAAGTAGCAACAGCAACTAAAAAGTAGTTTTTGTACTAGGTGAAGACAAAAGTAGAGAAGAGACAAATGTTTTGTAAATAAATAGAGGTTGCATGTTTAGAAAAGGGATCATTCAGAAAAGTTGTGTTTTTGTCATTTCAATGGGAGAGCTCACAACCTCTCCAAAGTTGTGCAATTTGTAATCAACTATTTGAATATTAATCTAAGTCTTCTCCATTTCACTTTACTGTATTTCTACTGTGTTCTGATCTGTCCAGTAGGTCCATAGAGGAGGCAGCCAACTTCAGCCCAGGGCAACACTAAGCCAGGTCAGTCTTGCACACAACACTTCTAAAATGAAAATCACCACCATTCCCACCACACCTAATTCAATTGTATGCCCAACACCATCCTGATCCACCATCCCACAATTAGCCCCAAGGCCCCAAACAACCTCCCGCAAGTTAATTTTGACGATTGAGAGTCAAGGGAAGAGGGAGATTGAAAAGGCAAGGAATGAGAGAGAGTTGTCATGGTAGAAAGAGAATGAAGAAAATAAACACAACACCATTAGTCCATTAATCCCCTTGTACATGGAATTGCGAACATAAATTGTAGTAGGCAGAGAAGATGGATAGAAGAAAGTGAGGAATAAAAGATTTCTTTTTTTCCCAAACAAACATAGAGGAATTAATATGTTACTCGGACTCTGCTGGAAGTATCGGACAAGGATATGTGTCCAAGTGTCAGACACAGCAATTTTATGAAAAATATGAATGGTTTTGGTTCAAAATGAAGTGTCCAAGTGTCATACCAATGTCCAAGGATCGAGTGTCCGACACTGGTACTTGGGGTGAAACAAAGAGTCCGGGTAACATAGGGAATTATTGCCTCTTTGCTAAATCTAACCAAAAAGAGTAAGGAATTGAGTAGGGTTTCATTTCTTTCCTTTCAATACCTTTCTTAATTCCATTCCGTAAAAGTGCTGGCCATTTTAAAAAATTGCACTAAAACTTTTTTTTTTGGCAATGTGCCCTAAAACTGTCTCACACAATATTATAGTAAAAAACTAGTGTCAAATCCTGTTATGGACTGCTGCCTTCCACACCATGCGATGCACGACACCATGTTATTAGAGATAATTGTGCCGATGTTCTTAAAATATGAGGAAGAATCTATAATCATATTTATTACCATATGTTTACCGTTCAAATATTCATTGTGATCATTCTAATAAATTTTAATATTGGATGATTGTATACCATCATGAGAATTGATTTTACAGTTGTAGTATTGGCAGTGCATAAATTAAAAAACATATATCTTCTAATGAAAGAAGATTTTAAATATGAGTTATAATTTCTTCAATGAGATTTATTACAATTAAAATATGTATTTATGTAAATTAATAGCATCAAAGGGACGCATCACGCACGGCATAGTGATTAAAGTATAGGATAAGGAAATAAGTGGTCACGGGTTCAAAACTTGTTAACTTTTTCATTTCATCAGCATGATATGTTAGTGGTAGAAATGAGGTGGCGACATGTAACATGTGAGAGGAGCGTGACACATGGCAAGGTCTTATCAAAAGCTACGCTTTGGAGGAGTACAAAATATATTATTAAAGGTTCAACATCATTCCACTACTACAAATTGCTTCAATTATTCACATGACCCATTGCAAGAGATTAGATGTAGATCTTGAACAGTAAACATAATGTTCTAAAATTAGGGGCAGGGTGCAGTTGCATGTAATGCAGATATATATTGAAGTTGAAAATCCACAAATCTAAGAAGTTGTTCAATGACATGAAGAGAAAATGCCGGAAGGCAACAAACAAAACAGTACACAAATGTATGACCTTTCATAAGGAAACTTTTGTCAGTAGAACCTTCTATAGACCATTTTTTAGAGAAACTACTTTTTGTAATTTTCTTTCAGAAAGTTACCTCATTAAACCTTATTAGTTGTGCCACAATATCACCTAAAAATACCAAGACCCTTGCAGCCAAAAAAAGTGGGTTCAAAGAATAGTTAGTGATAAATAACTAACCTCATCAATTATAGCTTGGATTTTTTCTGAAGCTTTGGTAATTGCATCCATGGATTCACCTTCAATTACTGTAATAAGTGTCGTTGTCATTGCACGGAAAGGAAAAGAAAATGACGGAAGATTTGTAAACAAGGCATGCTTTCCGAGAAAACTTCTATTCAAGTATATCCAAGAGATGTAGGCAAGCAAGCAAGCTATCTCTTTTTTTATTCCAGTATAATCCAAGGGATGTAGGCAAGCAAGCCAGTTGTCCATTGTAAGATTGTTCAATACTTAAGAACTCAATATTAGCTTGTTTAAGCAATTATGAAACTGTTAGCATAGGTGATATAATTAATTCAGCTACACCTGAAGATTTCATTAGTTTAGTTTGGACTCATCTGTATCAGATCAAAAACCTAATGAACACGGCTATATGCAAGATTGTAGCTTGAATCAAATTTTCACACATACAGCTGCTTATAAGTCTAGGTAGCTTAACTTTGAAGATATCAATTTCGATAAGTTAGGAAGAATTGTATGGGTTCTTCTTTCTTTAACTACTCCTGAGCTAAGGTAATGCTTTTCCAGCATCAGTTTATACTCATTTTGTAATCCTTGGTGGAATTACAGGTCTAGCAGTCTAGGTCTAGCTCACTGGCATGGAACATAAGATAATGGCTACTCTTTTAGGTGAATATTAAACTTCCTCCAAAGTCATAACAGTTCAGATATCAGGATAAGCTCTGACATGCTTTCTTAGGAGGTAAGTTCCCCAATAAGAAGCACTCCTCCATGTCATTATTAGATCTGTGTTCATACTCTTAATACACCCTCTGCTTCATAATAACATGCTCTATTTTCTAGGTTGTGATGTTTCCAATTTACAGTCCTAAATATTCATTACTACTATGCATAATCAATGCCACGTGCCAATACAACTAAAATATACCATTAATCCATTGCTGAGCCAATATTACTACTTTCATCATTTTTTAACACTCCAGTTGACAATCATAACTAATGGGAAAAAAGATTAATATCATTAATCCATTGCCAAGCCAATACTTTGAAAAGTTTTCATAGTTTCTAAAACATCAAAGTTCAAACATTACACAGCAACTAACTAATGCGGATCCTCCTCCTAAGAGTACAACATAGGACAGTCCTAAGTAAAGAGAATTAACCCTAAATGGCTGAAAGCTCTAGCGAGAGTGTGAGACTATTTCCTATAAAATTCTAAACGCATCAACAAATTATACTCTCATTAAAATTAAATTATTCAAGATGGGATAGCTCACATAGGTAGCAACAAAATGTAAACGCAAATAGGAAGATGCAGGATAAAGAGGCAGATAAAAGATCAGACTTTTCTGAGATGCCAACACATGTTTGAATGCATATGCAAAGTAAGACAAGCTAGAGGTCCAGGCAATCCAGAAAATCAGTAAGAATTGGGCAGAAAAAATATATAGAAATCTCCAATATAATCAAGGAGATGAAAATATAACAAATAGTATTCCCTTTGCCTCAAATTGCTTGCTACATTTTTCTTAAATAGATGTCTCAATTTTCTTGCCACAATTACTTTTTTGTCTTGGGTGGCCTTTACACAAACTTTTCTAAATTAACACTTATTTTTGTCATCTCCCTACCTAATTTCTTCCTACTTTATCCTGATTTTGCCACATTGTCATTTAATACCCTAACTTTTTTCAAATCATTACATAAACGATTGGTTCACACAAATTTTAATTCCATTGCAATAAAACTCGATCCAAAAGCATTTATAGCAACTAAATTGAGACTGAGGGAATACATAGTTCCTCCAGCAATAATATAACCAAGCAATATACCAATAGAATCCTCCTTTGATGATGGAAATAATAATTTGACTCCCATTTCCTCTTCAATGTCTTTCTGCACAGATCTACTGCAGTGAAAATACAAAAAGACAGCAAAATAAGAAAAACAGTACACCAGAACATCTAGCTCATAGCTAAATGTAGATTTTTTCATACTCCTATCAAATTACAACGAATGGAGCTGCTATGTTCTTACTCTTTCCCTATGATGAAACGCATGACAGAAGCACCTACCTGTAACAATATAAGGGAATTCATCAAGAACCAAGACAAACAGCACAAATAACCTACCTACATGTTCAAGAAAGTGTACTTTTTTCTTTATATCATATAAACCACAAATAAAGTGAAAAGGCCAACTATAATATTTTGCTTTTTTCAAAGTGCTATATGCCTGTATATCACTAAACCAGGCAAATGGGTCGTTTGAATCAGATTTTGTTTGGATGATTTTGGATTGCATCATTTTGGTTGAATTTCAATCAAATTACTATCGGATCGGTTTTGGTCTGGACTCGGGATTGGAATCGGGTCTTTGCTTTCACCTTTTCAAATCATATCAGGTACTATTTTTGTTGGATGTGGCCCAAGTCAAAGTCCAAAGTAAAAATCTATCATGCTTAATGCCGGTCAACTATACAAGTTATTAGTTAGTATTTGATCATTCTAGAATAATGACCATGATTATCATCTAGAGAATTTTACATGCATCAACAAAGTTTCTCAATGATTTTATCGCCCCATTACCGACATATCCTCAAATATGAATAGAAGATTTGCCTTTATTTTTAAGGTACAATACACAAGAAAACACAAGAAGCCATACACTCAAAATACAAGCTAGCCTTTCCAGGCCAAACTTTCTTAATCTCCACATAATACACTATTTCATTCTTTTGTAATACTCCTTTGTGAGTAATAATAGTGAGAATCTCATTGTAATATTCACCCTAAAGGGTAATTGCTCTCCTATTTTTGAAGAAGTTCATTTTTGCATTCTAATCTAACTCAAGACTTCATGTTTATTTTAGAGTTGATCGAATCACTTGTATTATGAGTTCATAAGGTTTGGACGTTGGAGCATGAATTATGACAATATGTTTCACCTTAATTTTTACAGTATTCCCATGTCACGAACCCCATTTTTCTCATAAAGTATAACAAATAATCACTTTCAATGTCAAACTCAAAGAATTGATCTCTTCCCTCTATAATAAAAGCACATTTTTCTTTTATATGTTAACTAAAATATTTCAAACAAACTTTCGGGTAAATTATAATTTTTAAATAATGGGTTTTCAGTTATTTCTGTAGCCAATTCCTTTAAGGGGCTATTTGGTTGGCGAAGGGGAAAGAGAATCACTTTAAGAATGGGAATGAGGGAGAATGGAAATTAAATGTATTAGATTTAGGTAATGGTTTGTTTAAAAAATGAATGAGTTTTGTTGCAACCACACCACCACCATACCACACTACCACACCACATCACCACCCCAACACAAACAGCAGGCCGCCACCACCAAAACCACCCTTTACCTCACCGGCACCCCCTTACACCACCCCCTTAACCATTGACGAACCCCCCAATCCCCTCAACCACCCACGAAACACCCACCGTAACCTTAAACCCTAAAACAAAATAAACCCTCACTGGGGTTCGTGGGTTTCAAGGGTGGGGAAGGGGCGAGGGTGGGGCGGCATCAGCGAGGGGTGGGGGAGGGGAGTTGGGTGGTTATGGTTGGTGTTAGTGTGGTTTGTGGGGTGGTCGGGTGGTTGTGTGGTGGTTGGGTGGAAGGTGGGGAAAGGGAATCCAAAAGATGGGGGTTGGGTTTAGGAAAGTGTTAGAATCGGGGAATGGAAATGGCAAAGTGGCCTAACAAGCACAAGCAAAGGGAATGGGGGCAGTTGATTCCCATTCCCTTTGATTAATATCCTGAACCAAACACATCCTAAGTTTGTTCCAATTCAGTCAAAATTGAAATAGTCAAGATTTGGAACATTTCAACTTTTAAATCATCATTTTATAGCAGAACTCAGATTGGGTAATTTGAATCGAATAAGTAGGTGTGAAGCACCTTTGCAAGGTCTATATGTAATGCCAGATGAAAGAAATGGGGGGGGTCATTTTAGATAGTTGTGCACAGGCATGTGCTGGCTGCAGATGTGCCATCATCTGATTCAATTCATCCTGGGAGTCATTCCATGCACAACTCACATTAAAGACCGCATGAAATGAAAGTCCCATCTTTCGAAGAGAGGTTCAATTAAATTCTCAGCATGTTTAAAACCAGAAACCTTACCTCAACAGAAATAGCATGTTTATCCTTGTATGCTATTGAATTTTTTTCTGTATATGCATATTCAGAGCTATGCGATGCAGAAATACTCATGGAATCTCCTAATACATCGTCAGATGCCCCGCTTTTTCCAGTGGAACGATGGATAATCTGGACCTCTTCAGCTTCACCACTTCCATTTTCAGCTTGCAGAGATGATGAAGCTATTGTTGATTCATTTATTGTTGTCACTACAGATACATCACTAATTTCAGACATAATAATCTCCATTGAGTAATCTGCAAGTTAATAATGATTTGAATTTTTTGAAAAAGATTCTAAGACTTCTGAGAATATTCAGCACTAGTTTCAACTTGATAAGACTAAGACTAAAAAGCTATTCACCTCACCGCCAACAACAAGAGACATACTAGGTCATTGTTGTTGACAATTTTATTTTCGTCCCGAAATATGTTATAATCGTTAGGGGTAAAAAATTAAATTAAAATTTGATTTCCTTCTCTCAAGTGCAAATACAGTGAACTAGTGAAGCAAATTCTAATCATTTAATCTATTGCGTCAGATACAGCTTAAGCATCATGCAAAGGTGCAGCCTATTATTTGTAACAGAACTTAGATTTTTAAGGCTAATTTCCGCAGGCTGTTACCTCCATATTGTCTGTACTCTGTAGCACTATAAAAATTTTAGGGTCTTATAAATGGTAGAAAAGGCTTAATAATGATCTTCAATCAGCATGTTCTCTATTGCAAATTCTAGATATGGAAGGTAAGCAGATGTTTCTTTAATAGCAGACGCCCAGCAAATGACCCAATGAGCTAAAGCTTTACATATGATATGATATCCTACAACGGGAAAGATATAGTTGACATATAGTCAACTTCAAAAATCCTTAAAATTCATTGCCTTTCTCCTTCAGGGCTTGTTATTTACGAAAAGAGAAATATAGGTGATATCATTGGATAGGACATCTAAGAATAAATTGAGTCTCTTAGATAAATTGAGTCTCTTAGATTTCAGTTTGTAAAATCTAAAACCCCAACCAACTAGTACCACCCAAAAAAACATAACCACAGCACAAACCACCACGCACCGCACTACACTGACTAACCAATAACCAACTAACACACTAATCCGTAAATTGTGCATTCAGGTGCACAATAAATACCATGCACCTATATTTAAAACTGAAAATCCATGCTTTATATCTAGAGCACTTAATTTAGAAAATTCATTTAGAACATTCATGCTTTATGTCTAGACCACTTAATTTTATAAAACGAGTGTTCTAAAAGTAAAACATGAATGCTTTAAATGCACAACATAAATGTTATATTTTAAGAGCAAATGCATGCTGTGATCACAATGCACCCGGATGAAGGAAGAAATTTTCACTAATACACAGCACCATAACCACAACATAACAACCCAAAACACCACCAACTATCACAACCCAGGAACCCACCAACACCCAACTACAACCCAGGAACCAAGCTACTACCACCACCCACAAAACAGGAAAAAGAATGCACACACACGCAACCAACAACCACCACCAACACAACTTAAACCCATGAACTTCATCTCTCCAAGATGCCGCCATAACTGAAAATCTCAAATCTGCATTACAACCTTCATAACAAGAGATAGAGAGAGAGACAAACAAGAATAAAGAGTTTTAAACTTTTAATTTAGCCAAAAGTGAGATAAATTCGATACCATGAAGTTTGGAATTGGCAATTGTGGTTTCAAATATTAAACCTCCAATCAATTCCAGCCACCAATGGATTCGAATTTTGCAAGTTTCCATGAAAGCGAAAAGTCTATGTAGAACGGGTACTTCATTTACCGCTATCCCCATATCGGGGAAGATACCGATATTTTTTGTTAATGTTCGTGCCGTACCCATTGTTATCTAATTTTAAAATTTCCTGTTTTCGGTCCCCGTACCCATACTCATTTTTGTCCCCGTCCCCGACTCTGTGCAACCTATGCAGGAACAGTGAGAGTGGTTTATTAGAAGTGGCCATAAAGTAAAGTGAGGGAGATATGAACTTATGCAAGAAAGTGAGAGAAGAAAAAAGTCACAATGGAATTGCAGAGAGCAAAAGAAAAAGGGTGCCATGGAAGATGGAGGGAACAAGAAATTAAGGATGGCCATGCAAGGTATGAGAGAGAAAAGGAGGGGTGGCCTTTTTTACATTAAAATAAAAATAAAAAATAATTAAAATCCCTTTCCTAATTAAAAAAAACCAGCAGATAAGGGTTAAAAATGGGATTATTTTTTAATAATCAAATTTTCCAAACTACTCCATATTAAACAGGCACTAGCTTCATAAATAAAGATTGAGAGAAACCAGGCAAAGTCACTTTAATCAAAGCTAATTTCTAAAATTTTGAATCAATTAAAGTAATAATCCCTAAAAGTAATGATGGCCGTCCAGCTCTGGCAAAGTACAGTTTCTTTCTGTGAAAGGGGTAAAAAACACCCAGAAAATTAAAAGTAGGCATGAATCTACTAAGTGTTTGTTAAAAGGAGAAAAAAAATTCAGTGTTCACACAATGAATAAACACTGGAGAACCTACCCTCATTGGAAGTGGACTCAGTACTGATAGGCCTCCAAACAGGAATAACTGTTTTCCCCTTTCTGTTCCAACCCATAGTAAAGTAAATGCCCTTCAACGTAATTTGTTTGCTAATACAGCTTAAGCCATGATAATATTGGTATCCCTGAAAACATTATTGCACAATGTCAAGTCAGCAACAAGAACAACAAGTTTCTAGAAAATAAAGACGTAGATAGATAAGCAGGAGATATAGCATGATACTAAGGATATGCCTTCTTAACTAATTTGTATATATTTGACGAGGAAGGGAGGAGGAGTGTTGGTAGGTTACAGAGGAAAAACTCAAATCATTTAGCATCACACATTCACACAACTACGTCAAACAACAATCTTACAAATGAGTGCATTATGTTTCATTTCAGCAACAAAGTCCACCATTTATAATGTGGAATTTATAGAGAACTACTTATCATTTAAACCCCTCACAATGGCACTAATTATCAATCAAGGATTCACACCTTCTTCCACACTATGGCACTCTAGGGAGGAAGTTTGGACTCTTGATATCTTGTACCCAAGGATAAGAAAACAGAAAAGTGTTTTGTGTTAATCTGTATGGCATATGTGACAAAGAGGGTTAAGATCCCTTTTTCCAAGATGAGAATGTGTTTATATGTGTATATAGGAATTTCAAAGGCATAGGGAGGAATCTCTTGCCAAGGCAGCCAAAGAAACCGATAAATGTGCACAGTCAAGTGCATTAAACATGGGATATGGAAGTTACAAACCAGATGAAACAAAATGGAAAAGCCAACGGTCACCAGGTCGCAACCTGCTGACCTTCTGGCTTCTGATTGACCTAAGAAGTCTACAAGGGCCAGGGAAAAGGGAAGCCACGACCCAGGTTGTGGCCCACGACATGCTGTTGTTTGGATCACTTGTTTTCACTTCTCTGCAACAGTACCTTTGTGGCTCGCGACCTCCTTCACACAGTGTGACATACTACTGATCTCTTTTCCATTTGTACTACTAACAAAACTCTCCTAATACATATACATCGGCTTTCCTACATCTTATGCCATTACCCAACACAATACAATTTCAACATAAGTTATCATACTTGTAAGAAGACTATATTGCCATTGGAATACCATCTATACCTCTATACCTAGTATATTAAAATGATCCCCAAAACACGCATCTGACACATGGCTTGTTATAAAACAGACTCTTCACACAAATCACTCATTCCTCCTCACAATGAAGCATCATTCCTCTTCTTCTTGAGAACACATCACCTTCAATTCAATCAATCAAAGCCTTAAACACATCACCTTCAATTATTCTTCCTAAATTCAACTTTCAATTTTATAAGCTTTTCTTAATTGTCTTCCTTCTTCCTTAATCTCTTCAAATCTCTAAATCATAAGTTATTCATTGCCCTTATTATTATCTTTAAGTTTCTCTCTTCGTCTTCTCTTTATTAATTTTATCATTATAATGTTTACAACAATAGCTTGAATGTTGAACCTAATCTATATCTATATCGGTATTTATATGACTACATCTATACTTGGTTTTTTTAAAAGAAGACCAAAATCAAAATAATATCATTCACCCCTAAGGATCACCTCATATATGACACATAGAAACATTCATATTTAAAGACCTGTAATAATTTTCTTAAAACGTTTGTTTTTCCTTATTATTCTTTCCACGTTGGGTAGTTCTCATTATCCATGTCATTCTATTCAATCCTTTGAAAATTATACAAAACATAAAGTTTAACTAAGAATGTTACCCGTGCCTAGGGGTGCTTATCGAGCGAGTCGATCTCGAGCTCGGGGTTGCTTGACTCATGTTCATTAAGTTTCGAGTCGAGCTCGAGTCGATAACGAGTTGTTCGTTTAATATTTTGGCCCTATTAAATTTCAATTTTTTTAAAGAAAATAAATTATTATATTCTTTTTTCTTTAGATAAATTATTTATTCTAAAAGTGTGTTAATTATTATATTAAAAACTATTGATTAACCTGTAAAATTATCGAGTTTCTAGCTAATTCGAGCGAGCACGAGCCATATTGAGCCGAGCTTTGACCGAGTCGAGCTCGAGTAGCTCGCGAGCTGCTCACGGGTCCAAAAACTAGTTATGAGTCAATATCCCTACAGCCAGTGGCGGTTCCAGCCATGTACATCATGGGGCATGGGACCCAATAATATTTTAAAATTTTATTTAAAAAAAAAGCAGAAACTTAAGGGAGTTATGGCTACTGTTTGCTTGCTAGCGCTGCTATTTACTTTGCTTGCTGCACTTGATCAACTAACAGTTATAAAGTATTATAAGTTGCATGAAGGCTAATATTTCAGTTGTTTCTTTCTTGAGGCTTGGCCTTATAAAGTCTTATAGGTTGTAATGTTGTTTATGAACTTTAATAAATTTTTTACGCTTACATACAAAAAAGCATAAACTATTGCACTTTGATAATATAACTTTTTGGTATTTTGTTCGTAATATGAATTTTTAAGTGATATTTTAATAAAATAATGGAATGAAATGAATTATGGAGAACTTGTGGAAAAAATTGTATACGTTACAAGTGATGATGACCCACCATTATGAAAATCCTGGCGCCGCCACTGCCTACAGCCCTACTTAGCACTTGGGACACGTGTAGTAAAGGGTTAACGACTTTGATACCGGTATCTGGTACAAAAATACCACATCTGATGGATAAAATCCCTGCAGCTCTACCTTCCCTACCCAATCTAATCCCATTTCTAACCTAATCGTCTTTCCCCGCATGGCCTGGAAATAGGTAGTATGTGTGGTGCATATTGCAGGTCTCAAATTCTATCGCGGCATTCAAGCTAAAGTAGTCCCCAATCGACAATGGTATCATTCGGGAACAACACTATAAGTGACAATAAATAGATAAAAAAAAAAAAAAAAAAAAAAAACTAATTCAAGTTTCAATTGTTCAGAAATTCATTAAACTGATACCAATTAACGCACTAGAAATACTCCGTACCTGAAACTGGTTCGTCAAATTGGGAAGAACAACCGAATTCGTAAATTTTGCAGGTCGAGAAATTCTGCAGAATAAGAAAATTGTTAAAGCATAATTGAAGGGTTTTGGCGTCGGAAAAGTGAAGCTTTCGACAACAATTAACTGCTAAGCGTTGATTTGGACACTAATTGCCGTGATTAATACAAGTACAGAACAGTAAAGTGAAACATTAAAAAACAAGCAGAGTGAAGATTCTTTCATTTTTTTTTAATATAACCTGAGGAAGAAAACTCTCGAACTATAAACAATCATTTGACGGGTATGTATGGCACTATCTATGGCTTCTCAGTTCTCACCTTCGACGGTTGGAGAAATTCTTTGACTGTTGTAAGTTGTGAGTTCTGAGTGAAGCACCCCTGGGCACGGAATTAGTATCTTTCCATTTCTTTTTCTCCATTTTCTATCTTAAGATTTTGCCACCTAATTTAACATTAAAATAAAATTTGCAAAAATTCATTTTATCTCCCCTTTCATACATTCTCAACCATTGATTCATCCATTTCCTAAAAAAAATGGAGAGGATCTTGACTTCTAGGCACGTGGTAAAAATATAAAAGAGCAAGATATCATACAGTAAGGGTGTTGTACTCATACTCAATCTAAATCGTAAAAAAGAAGTCAACCTTTAGCTGATCTTCTTAAAATAAGTCAACCTTTTGATTAACTCAAAATAAGTCAACCTATTACACATATCCGCTCAAATTAAGTTTTTTTGTATAATTTACTACTGTAAAAAGTTAATAATTTCAATGAAAAATCAAATCGGTGCATTAATATATCATTGTTTATATGGTTTTTCATTGAAAATGTTAATTTAATTAACAAATAAATAGTGAAAAAAACTTTATTTGAGAAGATATGTATATTAGGTTGAAAAAAGGTTGACTTAATTTAAAAAGATTGGTTAAAAGACTTTTTTTTTTACAAATTTTCCTTTTTTTATATTAAAAAATATACATAAATCCTAACATAGTGATTTTGCGGTTGTTGTTGTATTAGAAATTTGAGGTTTTAAGTTCGATTGTTTGTAGTAAAGCCATATTTTCTTATTTTTTATCTTTTTTTTTATCAAGCATGCATTAATTTCTTATTATAGACTTGGGACAACGACACGTGGCGCATTCCTTTCAAAGGAACGCCATTTAATTATGTTTATATATTATAGATTATAGATTATGGATTTAATGTAAATTCACCTTATACCAAAAAAGAAATTTTTTTTTTTATTTTATCGCATCTTTGACCTACAAGATTTCCATCTTGGAAAATGCTAGGCATAATAAGATATTTTTTGAATTCATTGATCCATACTTCATTCTACCTCAACGTAATCGAATGATATAGATCCAATCCAATTAAAATGTATAAAGTTCTGGGTTTTTTTGTGTTCCCTCATACAATTTATATAGGACTAGTTGTTTTGTAAATTTTTCATTTTTCTCCGAGTTATCTATATATATATATATATAATAAATTAAAAGATGTTTCTCGCACAGTATTTCACCACGTATACGTCAAGTCAGTGTCGTGTCATGTCATTAGTCCATATATTTGTGATGATTTAAATTGTGCCACGTATGCATCAAGTCAGTGCCATGTCATTAGTCCATGTATTTGTGATGATTTCTTCACACCATTTTAAAGCTAAATTATATTAAAAAAAAAAAAAAATGGTGCCAACAAGTATCAAACTCACAACCCAACTCCATGTAGGCAAACATTGTACCAGTAGTCTACTCTCCTCCTTGTATTCAATAAGATGATTTCAATTAATATAAATAACTTTATTTGATAATAATTTAGGGATCAGTAAATCAATAGCAAAGACAATAAATTGTGACCCGGAGCAACGCCGGGTCAGATTTCTATTTTTTTAGGAAAACGAAACTGATTAGCCTCTGACCAAGGGCCAACCACAGGCATCCTTACGAATAATTTAAAAAAAGGATAAAATCATATGGGTACTACTAGGATGTCATGCTTTGATGATTATATTCTTTATTAGCTAAATAATCTGCAGCACTATTGGTTTGTTTATAGATATGATTTGTGATGTAATGTTCAAATTTTGAAATGTCTATGTAGGTGTTCTAGATTAGGGAATGAATTTTCCCAAGAGATTTGTAAAGTCCTCCAAACCACATTAATGACAACAAAGTTGTCTCCTTTAACATCAATACATTTCTCCAAGGGCAAGAGATTCTGCAAATAAAATGAAATAAATTTGTATTATAAATTTACAATTTCTCTTTCATGATTTCTATTTTTTTCATATTGTTGATGTTGTTTTTTTTCCTTTCAAATTGCTCATTTTTTTGGATTGATCCTATATATGCTACGCATTTTTTTACTCCTTTTATGTATTATCGTAATTTGTCATAACTATATTGTTTAATGTGAAAATATTGTGTCAGACGGTCCGACTGTCGGCCCGTCTAACACTTGTATTTTTTTTATGTCCAGGTTCAATAATATATGGTCAGGTTTAACAATATATGTCCAGATATAACAATCTGTGTCCAGGTTAAACAATATGTTTCCAGGTTCAATAAGTTTCATCAGGTTTACAAATTTATGTCCAGGCTCAACAATACGTGTCCAGGTTCAATAATATATGTCCAGATTCAACAATATATGTCCAGATTTTACAATATGTGTCCAGGTCCATGTGTCCAGGGTAAACAATATGTTTTCAGGTTCAATAAGTTTCACCAGGTTTACAAATTTATGTCCAGGTTCAGCAATATGTGTCCAGCTTCAATACTATATGTCCAGATTTAATACTATGTGTCCAGGTTCAACAACATGTGTCCAGGTTTACAAATATATTTTCAGGTTTACAAATTTGTGTTCAGGTTTACAAATATGTGTTCAAGACTAACAATACTTGTCCAGGTTTAACAACATGTGTCCAGGTTCAACTAAACTTGTCCAGGTTCAATAACATATGTCCAGGTCTAGTTGGACTGGTCTGACAGTAAGCTTATGTCGAACTGGTCTGACACAATACCTTCTCTTGTTTAATTTGCTCATTTATTACATGTTTATTTTCAGATTGCTCATTTTATGAGATTGTTTCTCTATTGCTCATTTTTCTTGTTACTCTCTGTTAGTTTTAAGTTTACTCATTTCTTATATGCGGTCTATGTTCATATTAACTCATTTTCTTTGTTAGTTTCACTATAGATTGCTCATTTGACTTTTTTTTACTCATTTAGTATATGACTGCTCATTTATTGAATTTTACTCATTTTGATTATTTTACATTTTTTGCACTTTTTTTAATTTATTTATCCAGATTACGCATTTGATGTTCATATTGGATATAATGTCAATATTATTTTACTTATTTTTTGCCCAAATTGTTCATTTGATATGATAGTGAAATTGTATATCATGTTTTGAAATGTGAGTAAATTGCGTATATAATGAAATTATGATCACGTTAATTAATTTCATGTGTTTTAAAAATAAAAAATAGTATAATTGATCTATAATTAGCTAGGTGATGTAAATTTTAACTAATTGAGTATAAATATCAACAAATGTGTTACACATTACATTGAATTAGAATTCGCTCCTTGATTAAAGCTATGATTAATTTGAAGTGCTTAATCCATGTTTGTATGATTTCGAATTGGTTAAGGAGTTAGAAGATTATTACAATCAACAACTCATGATTGTTGATTTCGAAATTTTTTGTGTTTTGAATTGTTTAAGGAGAGGGAGATTACGGCATGTGTAGAGTTAAAAAATACAAAAGAGTTTTATAAAGTGCAAAACAAGTGTAAGTTTTTAACATGATATATAATTGAAATACTAACTTTTAATGATGTTCGATATTTGTTTTTTAACTTTTTTAACATGATAATGTGAAGGAATACAAAAGTCGTTAAGTACAAGAAACAATTAGATGACTAACATTGGTAATCCAATCAGCAATCCGATTGCCCTCATGATACACATGAGAAACAGTATAAGACGAAAAATGAGCTTGTTAACCAATCTAAGAAGATGCAAATTTAAATTCTAATTGCCAATTGATGAACAAAACTTGTTAGCCAATCTAAATAGCTAAGTACACGATAAAAAAAATGACTAAATAAAAGAGAAAAACAAAAATTATTTTGTACATAAATAATATGACAAAAAAGTACCCCAAAAAATGAAATCTAAAAAATCAAGTTCAAACTTATATGGCTCTTTTAATTTGTACTACCAAAAATTGATCACCCTAATTGTAAACCAAGCTAAAAAGAAAAGTAAAATCATGACAATTAAGCTTTCAATTTTCAAGGATGAGCAACATCTTTTGCACCTTCAGTAGGGTTATACGCATATTGGAGTGGTGGTATGGCTCTAACATTAACATTTAGAGGATATACACGATACTCAATGTCCATCTCTCTAAAAATTCTAATACATTCTTCAATCAAAAGTGCTCTTCTTACCCATCTTTCTCCCATGTCTTGGTGGTTCATTCGATGTTGTAGCCATATCGCAATTTTTAACATTTGTAACCCGTCTGTATCTTTCAATACGATCATGGGGCTTGGATACCAATGCTCCTTTTTGTTCTCGATATAACTGTGTCATAGTATAGAAATCGTAAGAAATATGAAATTAAATATCGTGTTTGAATCTATCACTAAAAATGTTTGGAAGTTAGAAGTTTGAGGTTCGGTTTTAACTTTTAAGAGGCCTAATTAACCACACAATCAAATAAGCTAATTAAGGTGTTTGGTTGAAAGAGTTTTGCTAGAAATCAAAGGTTAGCTTATGAAAATAAACAAAAAGATTTTTTTTTTCTCAAGAGAAAGGATCCTAGTAGTAATTAGTAAAGGAAAATGCATGTACGATATCCTTTAAGTTAAGCAAATTTACTATTTCTCTTTGTCCAAAGTTAAGTGCTCTATTTGCTTTTTGAGTGATTTTTTAAAAAGGTTTTAATTTTTTTCGTCTAGTACACAACATGTATAAGGGTAGAAATGTAAATACGGTAAAATTAAAAAATAAATTATAAATGTGTAAGGGTATAAATGTAAATAAATTTATGAGCCATATTAATTAAAATGAAAGAAAAAATCAATGATGAAATATTTTTTAGCATACACCAAAAGTGAGATTATTAAAATCAACTTTTCAGAAAAAAAAAGGAGCAAATAAGTATAGATGGACAAAAAATGAAAATGGATCAGTTATGGAAAGAGGGGTACAACCGTACAATGTATGCAAACAAAATGCAGCCATAATAAATTATGTTGACAATGACAATAAAATACCTACCAACAATCATCTAGTCAAATTGACTTGATAAAAATATTTGTTATTAATTAACATTATTAAAATTAGGCAACCATGTAAGTTATGCATATACTTTGTACATTTCAGAAGGAGGAAAACTTTAAACGTAAATAATCTTTATTATATCATGTGGTCAAAATTTTCTTAGTTTCATCTAGATGTGTATTTTTTTTTTTAATATTAATATCAACTTATACTTTTTTATAGGTAATAATAATGGAAATTAAAAATGTTTTAACAAATGCATTTGAAACTGTAAAAAAGTAATGAACATTTTAAAACGCATGGAGTAAAATAATTAAGGCTTCCAAACATAGGACCTAATGAACCTAGAACTTCATCAATCTTAACTAATGTGCTCAATTAGTTTTGTGCATGGAGGCCATTTTTGTATAGCTTGCATCAAAGATAATTTTAAAAAAAAAAAAAAAACATGTACAAAGATGAAGAAGTTGGCTTACGTAGTTATTCTTTGCCTCATAACAGCAATTTTTTCAGCAGGAGTTGCAACGTGAAAAAACAATTCAATTCCATCTCCCATATCAGGGCTCCGATAGTAGTTGTGGATAGGCTTTGATAACAGGACATAGTTTGGGTAATATATTTTCTGATTGTCATACCGTAAAAATACAGTGGTTAAAATGTTAATCTCATCCACTATCATCTGAAAAATATACAAGAACAAACAAATTAAAGTTAGATAATAGTGTATCATATATATAAATAAATAAAGGATTTTACTTTTATGTACTTAACATTCCGTTTGATAATAATAGCTAGTATACATACATACATAAGGGTTGACTAAAAATTACAATCTTGTTAAAAATTAAAAAAAACTGCTAAAGGATACCTTCTACATTTAAAGAAGTACATATTAGGAATTAGCTAGGATGGAGGGCTACGTTTGATTTTCAGATCAAAGTTGTCAATATTTACAAAACTAACATATAGCCGATCACACGCATGCTCGTTTAAAACCTTTTTAGTGTGAAACCCCCCACATTAGATGTTTAAAGGGGTACCTGAGAGATCATTAATGACATTTTTGCAAATAATAATGACAATGTTAGGATTAAAAAGTTACACAAGGCTTTCAGATTATCAAAGTTTTAAGTATTTATAAAAATGACATTAATGATCACACCGAGGGGTGGAACTAGGCCTAGGGCTACCTAGGTCATGAGTCATGACTCATGACTCACCCCATGCCAAGAAATTTTAAATTAATATACACTTATTAGCAATTTAATTAGAATTATTAAAACTGTGTTAGCTTAGACTTAGCATATTAGTTTAAGTAATTACATAATTAATGGGCTTATGTTGAGCAAAATTCTTAGATTCGCTAGTGGTATTTCACAGGACCCCTTTAACCGTTTAATGAAGGCTTTTCAGGCTCGTTGAAAACGTTTCACACACATTATAATTATAATTATCATCATCCACATATATAAGGGAATGTGAAACATATTATACTAGTATGTAAAAGAAGCATTGTGATTATACAGTGTATATATATAGTAGATGGACTTGTATACCTGAGTTCCATCGATCTCACAACGATCCCCAACATCATAGGGGTGTATGACAAACAAGAAAATAATGGACTCAAACACGTTTTTGCAGGTGTTTCCAAAAACAAATGCCACGACAACTACTTGTGAGCTGAAGAACAACATAGATTGGGAGGTAACAATATCCAGGTGGACGAATGTGAATATGATTATCACGATGGCCACAATAACATTCGCCATTTTATGAAGCTTGCTTACTGCTGTTTTTGTGTCTGTCAGTGTTAATGCAAGTGCTCTTCGTTCTCTATATGCACCCACCTGCATTTTATATTTTTTATTATTCAAATTCAATAATCTGAAAAAAAAAAAAAAGACAAGTATTCAAAAGAATTCTCGCCATATGGGGTACTATTATAATTAAGCACTAGTTTTTGTAATAATAACAATAACAATTAATAATTAACAGATCAATTTTGGCCATGATTATTTCAAATATATTGATGTTCATATTTCAGGTCATTTGTCGTCTTAGTTTCATAGTTTCGTCTTAATTAGTTTCAGATATAATAATAACAATTGATTAGCAGATCAATTGATTAGTATTATATTACATTGCAACACTTTCAAATCCTTTTTCGTTTTAGTTTCATATTTCAGGCATAAGTTTTGAAAATAACATCCCAGGCTATGCCAGGCCTAGAGACTAGTAATTATAGTAAGATACATACAAATATACACACAATTAACGTAATTACATACCAACCAGTTCTTCAACGATTTCTTGTTTATTCTCATGTTTTCAATAGCTCCTTCAAACAGATTCATTGTCTTAGAAGCTTCATCTTCTGGCATAAAACGCATGATGTCATCTAAATAGATGTACCTAATAGTCACGTAAATATAATTGAATATAGAGATTAATAAATAAAAAGTAGCAAAGTTACATTTTAACAACCAAAAACAACAAACAAAGGGCTCCTTGCGGGCCCCTTATTCTGTTTATCATTTATCAATTATTGTTAAAGTACAATTTCAACCAATAGCTTAAGCTAATAGTTGAGGCCCATGAATATGTTATATACTTTATCAATTATCATTACAATTTCAACCAATAGCTTAAGGGCTTGTTTGGCAACCACTATTTCATTTAAAATTCTGGAATTGGGTCAATTCTAGTGTTTGGGAACTTAATAAAAATTGGAATTGGAATTTGGTCAATTCCATCCCAATTCCAAGCCTACTTAAAATAAGCCCATTCATTTCCTATGTATAGCCCTGTCATTTGAATTACAAACTAACTCAACCAAACCCAAGTAGATCTTATTTTTTTTCAACCTAAATAAACTGATCCATTTCTCTCTCTCTCTCGCGCTAATATACTACACTCTCTCTATCCTCTCACTTTCAACAGATCCATGGAAATACAACCTTCTCTACGGTTGTGATTCTTCCTCTCTAATAAGGTATCTCTTTGTTTAATTTTTTGTTTGTTTTTTTGCTGGATTTGGTTCGTTTTTTTGTTGGATTTGGTTTGATTTTTTTTTTTTTTTTGTGGTATATGGTTTGATTATTTTGTGGCATTTTGTTCAATTTGTAGCATTTTCGCTTGATTATTTGTTAGATCTCTAGTATCGTTTGATTTTTTTATTAGTGTTTAGGTATTTTGTTTGAATTCTGGAATTTGACTTTGAATTTTGTTCAAATTCTAGCATTAATCGTCATCTTCAATTCCTTGCTAGTTTGTTAAGTTTTCTTTAGTTTGCTGGCTTGATTCTATCTTAGGTGCCAAAAGATTATGTGCCTAAAAAGATTTAATTTCTACAATAGGTCCTTTTTGTAAAAAAAAGCTTTTTGTATCTAACAATGATAATATCTGTTTGTACAAGTGTTTGTACAATCGATTTTTGCAAGTGGATGGAGAAAGTGTTGCTTTTTATGTGATGTTGAAATTTTTTGTTGTGACTTTGAATTATTAAAATGCAAGAACACATTTTATTTGCTAAAATTTAGTATTTCTTGTTGAATGCAATTACAAAGTTATCCAAACGGCAATATAGAATTGAATTTTGAGAATTCAATTCCAATGATTGCCAAACAAGTATATGAATTAGAAATATGAGAATTCAATTCCTCAATTCCCAAACGCGTTTAAGGAATTGGAATTGAAATTCAATTCCATGATTTCAATTTCTCGAATTCAAATACAAAAATTGAAATAAAATACGGGTTGCCAAACGCTACCTAAGGGAAATGAAAATAAAGGAACATAAAAGAAAGGAAAGGAACGGAAAAGGTGAAAATTATATAATGCATGCATGCAGGTTTCCAGATTCCTTAAAAAAAAAAGGCTTGCAGGCATGCAGATTCCTAAAATTAAACATTTATGGTTCTTTAGAACAATTTTTAACAATTTGAGTGGTTTAAATATAAAAGGCAAATGTACTAACATGATGTTCTATTTTAAATGCATGCAGTGCATTGTGTTCATCATTATATATGTACCGGCAAAATTGCACAATATATAAATTAGGGAAAAGAATGATTATTTGATTTACCCCATGTTTGGTTTGCTTTTCTCTTTTCTCCCAAAATTCCTCTAGTTTTTGGGGGGGGGGGGGGGGGGAGGATGAACATATAAGAAATGAAAGGAAGTGAAGAAAGCTTAAAATTTTGTTAAGAATCTTTTCTTTCAATCCTTTTGCAATTCTTTCTCTTAAAATTTAAACATTGAATCGAACACTGAAAACTAAAATGTTTCATGATCTTAGAATATGAAATGCAAATCGACAAAGACATGGAGAGGATCGACAACAAACCTAGAACGTGGTTTAGCAACATTGCGAAAAATTTTGGTTGCAGCATCCTTAGCCTCAATCTCACTCCTAATGTGTATGGAAGACTCATCATCTCGAATGGTGCCATCAACAATTTGTTCATCCAAAGTAGTTAAGGATCCATTCCTAATAATTTTCATCAACCTCTTCATATTCCAAGCTGAAATATTTTTTTGATTAAGCTTATAAAGGCGTTGAATTGTAATACCCTCATTCTCAGGTCCATAATTCTTCTTAGAATTAGTATCTGAGAACTTAGTACTCTGCCCTATTCCTGGGCTCTTATAAGAAAATGCATTGTTATCGCTACGAGACTTCCCACTCTTGGTACGCTCAAACATTGTAGCATGAAGATCAGGAGGCACTTTGACACCTGCATTTTGAAGTGATCGTACCTCCGCCATTGTCCTCTCATCCTCTTCTTGAGCTTGCTGGAATTCGAACGTAGGGGGGCCTGAAAGAGTCTCGATTACAAACTGATTGAACAACGATTCTTGGATTCGATCGAAGAATGCTTTGACATTGAAATTAGATGCTAAAACCTTGACTAACAGTGTCTTCAACAAAATTAGAATTGCTCCTACTTCACATATGATGATAAATTTAGTCACAAATTGTAGTGGCTCACTCCTTGACTCCATTAATACCTTCTGATCAAACAGAAGAAACCATGTTAGCAGAACTAATCCCAACCATATCACATTCTGAACCCCTGTTTTTATCCCATACACGAAATATAAAACGCGCTTTCTAAGCAAGAAATTCCTCTCAATCAAGAACACAATAACCCTAACCCCCCAACCCGAAACCAACCTCCCACAAATGAGAACAAGAATCAACACTTCCCATTTCCACAACTTCATATTCCAAAGAGTTTTCTTCCTTAAAATTGGAATTACAAGGCTGCATATCAAAGCACCCATGATTGCAATTAGACTTATCCATTCTAGAACCATCAGAGCACTAATACTTCTATTAGCACCCCCTTTAAACTCATCAGGAAAATCATCCTCCATGAAAGGATCATCATCATCATCATCTAGCATAGAAGACCTTCCTAACAAACCCGACCTCGTGTTAAGCTGCCCAGATTTAGGTATCGCCCCTGAACGTTGGTCTACAGGGGTAGAGGTAGGGGGAGGATCAATTAACCTAGATTTTGTCTTAGACAATGACATCCTCCTAAATGAATTTGTTGCTGCTGCTGCAGCATTATTATTGTTAGCTATACTGTGATTATTATGTGAAGGAGACTTATTTTGAATTTCTGCACTATGGCTATTATCATAGCCATTGTTGTTGTTATGATTATCTTGATCATCCCCTGACATGGACGAGGTACAGGACGAAGTATCATCGTCCTGAACATTGCTATACATTGAAGAAGGCCGTCTAACAAGATGCGAAGTTAACGATTCATGAAAAGAGACACGACTTTGACCATTATTAGGGTTAGTGGTAGTAGTAGTACTAGTAGTAGCCATCTTAGATTGGGGAAAACTACCAGTAGCAGTATGATCAGGACTTTGAATCTCACCATGATTTCGACTCCAATGACTCGAATCGGCAGGTCCTCGCGGCAATGGCGGAAGTCCGCCTTGATGACGGCGACTCATCTCCGCCTTACCACCGCCATGCTCATCCTGCAATCGAGCATCGTCAATGTCCATCTCCATTTCCAGAAGCTTCGAAGACAGAGGATTACCTCCTCGTCTTCGCTGCTCATCATCATCTTCTTCCTCTTCGAGTTTGTTTTCTCCCGCCGGCCATGACGGAAACGAGAATTCCTCAGAGGAGCCTCGCCATAACGAACTGGTACTACCAGCAGCAACATTGTCATCATTCATGGCTTTTTTGTTGCGAAATTCATCTTCTTCAACAGGAGACTCAATCTTCACAATCACTTCACCATCACTGTAATTCCTTTTAGGATGATCATCATCATCGCTGTAATTCAAAATGTTTGAATCGTAGGAAGCAGAGGTGCGACTGCGATTTTTGAAGGAGGATGAGCCTTGGGAGGACTTGTTGAAGGATGTTTTTCTTAGGGAGAACTCCATTAATTAGCTAATTAAGGAGTGTTAATTAGCTACTGTAATCTTAAATTTACTTTAGTTTAGTTTATTTCTGTAAATTAAAAAAAAAATTAAAATTTAAAATTCATGATGATTTTTACTACTATTGCCATTTTTACTACACTGGGTGAGCGAGAAAGGTGGAGAAGGCTCATCATCTCATCAGTTTGTTAAGAGCACAAGGTTGAAAAGTTTTGCTTGTTTGATGGAGTAGATTTACTATTTTGTAGGTTTTGTGTGGGAATTTTTGTAGACATGTGTTAAGTGATGAGAGTTATGTGGGAATTTTAATTTCCTTTACAACTTAATGAGAGTATTAAGAATTACTAATTTTTAAAAAAAAAATTCTTAGAAAAAAAAAAACGCAAGACCCCTTGTAGAAGGTTGTGACCAATAACTTATCATTAAAAAGTACTCATTCTGTCCATAAATAAATGCTTTATTTTGACCAAAAAGCTCTCACAATTTTGGTCAAAATAGAACACTTATTTGTGGACGGATGGAGTAATTTTTTAAAGTTAAAAGTTAATGAGCGTATACTATGTGAAATAAGAAAAGCACTTTATATAAATGGAGATAATAAATTATAATAAACATTAACTACATCCATCGACGCATGAATTTGACATGCATTATAAAAGTAATCGTATTACTATTTTAGTAAATATATAAATACTTATTTAGCGTCTCAAGTGCGCTTGTTAGTTATATCCTTTTTTAAAATAAAATCATTACTCTTTTAGACATTTTTTTTTAAAAAAAATAACTAATTGTGTAAAAAGTTATAAATTTCTGCCAGAAAATCATTATTTTTAAGTTTAAGTCCCAAGAAAATGGTATTAATCCATGATATATCACATATTCTTGGGAATGTCACTAAGTTCGGTTAAGTAGGAGAGTTTGCCGGGTGGTGGGATGGAGATGATGATGGTGCTCATACTTTTCATGGGAATGGAGATGGATTATAGGTTGTACCCACTCCATCCATGTCATGTCCCGTCTCACTCAATCCTATTAATAAAGTTATATATTTAAGGATTTTTTTTATTTAACCCCCAGCATGTATCCTCGCTTTTGAAAAAAACCCCGATAACTTTTTTTTATTTTATTAAACCCTCATAATATTGCAAAACGTTTTGATTGCACCCCCGAAAACAAACTTCGTTAAAAAAATATCGTTATGTGGGGCCCACTTACATGTTTTCCATCTTAAAACACTTTGAAATTACTAAGATGCCCCACCTAATTATAATTACCTTCTAATCTTATGTAATCCTTTTTCAATCCAAAATATTTTACTTTCCCAACTTCAACATCTTTTTAATCCTCCATCTACCATCACATCATTTAATAATTCATCAAATCATCACTTAAACACTCATCAATCATCATCACCATTATCATCATAATAGAGCCCCACAATGCCGCTCATCACCGCCCCTAAATCAATCCCTCAGTGCCGCCCATCACCGTTGTTCTCTCTCAATGGAAGACACATCCTCTGCTGGTGGTGATTTGGGTAGTCTGCAATTCGACGCCACTACCACGAATAATTTGAAACCACCATTAGTTGATGAACCCAGAAATCAATTTGGGGATTTTTTGAATTAGGTTTTTGCAGATTTGGGGATGTTGAATTGAAATTGTGAATTTGTTGTTTTAATTGTTGCTAGAGTTTCGAAGGCGGTGGTGGAGATTCAAAGGTCGCCGACGACTTTGGCATGGTGCTAGTGTATCCGAAGGTAGGGGTTGGTTGAGTTGGTTTGAAATTTAGGTGTTGATTCGAATTGGAGTTGGTTCAAAGAATTTAGGGTGGTGGTTTGAATTGGGGGTCATGGGTGGTGTGGTTTAGGGGTAGTGGAAAAGGGTGATGTCGTGGTGGAGGTGTGGTGGGAAGATTGATCATGTTGGAAATTATTTGTGGTGGGTGGTGTTAATGGTAGATTGATGAATGGTTATGATTTTATTGATGAATGCTTAATGATGGATTGGTGATTATGGTGATGTTGTTGAACGAAGAAGAAGATGATGTTACTCTTGATGGAGCGATAAATGTGCAATTAATGGGGAAAACGAGTAAGTGGGCCCACTTAACGGAATTTTTTTAACGAAGTTTGCTTTCGGGTGTGCAATCAAAACGTTTTGCAACATCATGGGGGTTTAATAAAATAAAAAAAGTTACTGGGGGTTTTTTCAAAAACTGGAATACATGCTCGGGGTTAAATAAAAAAAATCCTATATTTAATTAAACATAATAGTGTTTTCAATGGTTTAAAAATTATATAGTGCAACTTATATATTTTTATGGTAAGTATTTTAATATTTTGTAGTATAAAGTAGATTAGTAGATTTTTTTTATTTGGTGAGAAGATTACATTAGTAGATGGTTGTTAGAGTTTGGAGTGAATTGTGTCTATTTTATGAGTGTTCATTTGAATTTTTGTATTGGATTTCGACTTAATTAATTTTTTCGTAAAATTCAATTTGTTCCATGATTTTCTAGTCTAAATTCAACCCAATTTTTAGCAAAACTCAACCCAATTTTTAGCAAAATTCAACCTAATTCAATCTAATTTATATAAGAAAAATATGGGGAAAAGGCTGCAAATTATTATATGGTCCCAGGACCACGTAGCTCTACGTGGTCCCTGGCCAAAACGACGTAGTTTTGGAGTTAAAAAAAAATAGTTTTTTACGTAAAATCAGCGCAAATTATTATATGGTCCCAGGACCACGTAGCTCTACGTGGTCCCTGGCCAAAACGACGTAGTTTTGGAGTTAAAAAAAATAGTTTTTTACGTAAAATCAGTTTCCTAAATACATGGGAAAATAAGTTTTTGGGGAAAATCTTTTATTATAGAATTCCTACGAATTAAGAGTAGTTTCTATATTCATAAAAAAATCAGTTTTTTTTTTTACGTAAAAATCAGTTTTTTTTTTCTAAATTAAAAGCACAACTTAATTCCTTGCTTAATCTCTTATAATAATTTTCGTAAAAATCAGTTTTTTTTCAGTAGTAAGACATTGAAGATTCACGTATTCGTTGGATTTTATATGATGGATGGTGTTGTTGTGACTTGCAAGGAGGTTGCACATGAAAAAATGAACATGAAGAATTGAAGATTGCACATGAAAAAATGAATGTTCCACATGAAAAAATGAACATGAACAATTGAAGTTTGCACATCAAAAAATGAAGATTGCACATGAAAAAATGAAGATTGCACATGAAAAAATGAACATGAAGAATTGAAGTTTGCACATCAAAAAATGAAGATTGCACATGAAAAAATGAACATGAACAATTGAAGTTTGCACATCAAAAAATGAAGATTGCACATGAAAAAATGAAGGTTGCACATAAAAAAATGAAGATTGCACATTGTAGGGGTCGTTTTTCCCCGGCCGCCTACGGCTCACGAGTTATTTTGAATGCTCGTTAACGTCGTACGTGAATACGGACTAGTAGGAGTCGCCACCGTGCGTTTTATACGGTGCACGGACACCGAAGAAGTACTGAAAGCCAGGAGCAATCAGCCCCATATGGTCGTGCACCAGAGTATGGGTTCGGGGACAGGTTACGAGCCAATCGTGCATTGGGCCCGCCCACCTGTAAGCGGTCTCTGCTAGGTCTCTTTTTGTGGTCAAATTATTATTAATCTCGAATACATAAATATCTCTGTATTATGTCCTTAAAAGCGCGATTTACTAGGCGTGTTCAAATTATTACAATTATGACTAATTTAAGGTGACCACTTTGATTTAGTCCATATTAAACGGTCCCTAATGTCACAATTGTCCAAGGTTACAAAATATATACATGAGATAAAATAAAAATATGTACATGAGATCATGAAATAATAAAAAAAAATCAAGTAAGATAACAAGTGACATAATTAAACAATATGTTACCAAATAAAATCATATGAAATAAAATCAAGTCAAATAATATCAAATAAAAAACTAACAAAAATAAAACAAAATAAACTAAGAAAATCAAGTCATATGCAATCAGATCAGAACTGACCAAACTGGCTTCGGACCAGAAAATCACCTGCAAGAATATTTTTAAATTTTTTTCTAATATTTTTCCATAAAACTAGACACAACAAAATTCAAAACGACTACTCACACGACCACTAATTAGTTTCGATCAATCCTGTAAAATTCAGCAAAGTCAGACAAACGAAACTGAAAAGAGCAAGACTGACCATCCTCTGTTCGAACCCATAAAACATCTAGAAAAAAATTTTATAAAATTTATTTGATATTTTTAAGTACAATTAGACATAATAATATTTAAAATGATTATTCACACGACTCCTAATTCAATCCCAAT